>CM071142.1:30000-630000 GCA_036417725.1 Clanis bilineata
ATAACACTCAACAAAACCCCTTTCCCTACCCCCTACCACATCCACAAAAAATCCCCACACCCAAATTTTCCCCAAATTTTTGGGGAAAATTTTCCAATTTCCCCAAATTTCCCCAAATTTTCCAAACTTCACCCTAACCATCCCCTGGCTGTCTGTGGGTTACCGAGATAGTTTTTCTAACCCCCCCCTCTTCTCACTACAAAGTATCCTTACCTCAAATTAAATTTTAACTTACAACTGTGACTTCTCAATTGTATACTCACACAAACACACTGTTACATAACACTTTTACTAAATACTTATCAATACCACACCACCTAGGTACTAGAGCATTGCTACATTACTAGACAACAAAATCAAAACAACAAATTACACATTTTAAATCTTATAAACTATAAACATCAAATAAAACAACATGTCATCCCAAAACAACAAGCAAACGGTGGAAGCCACCTCCCACAAGCCGGTGCGGCCAGCTCGGTCCCTCCGAGTTAAGGCCCTCGAAAAAGCGGCAGGGACAATTCCAACATCTGTCTCGGAGAAGGCAATAAAAATCAAGCCGGACCAAGGCGTTCCCCCTGCGCCGGGAACAATCGCTGTCAAAACGCCAGCTGTGCAGGACGCGCAACTGGCAGAATCGCAAAAATTCTCTACACAACCATCACCACCCATTAAAGCAGCGGTTGAGCTCGACGCAGGGGTTGCCTCCGGGTCCGTCCAGGATCTGGACGACCTGGAGGTCTCATCCATAGACTCTGACGCCTCCGCAGCCGTCACCGCCTCTAAACGTATAAGTCTTCTATACACCACGCCTAGAAGAGGAACGGGCATAGAGATGGACGTGGCTACCGTCGTGGCTAACGACTTCCTGCAAAAGGGAAAGGAAGCGTTGGAAACGGCGATAAATATGAAGAGGGAGTGCAAGGCTGTCGCCCACGACAGCTTGCAAGGCCTCTACGAGGTTGTATTATCACTCTCAGACTCTAGGGCGAGGCACAAATACAACCTCGAAAAGGAGCGCTCTCGACACGCACAAGAACTTGTGCGTGTCGAGAGAGCTCACACAAGAGAAATTGCCAGCCTCAAACAGGGTCTGGTGGTGGAGCTGAGTCTGGCTAGGTCAGACATAAGTTCCACCATGAAGGAGGCGCAAGCAATCCGTAGCTGGCTTGGCTACGAGACCGCCATCCCCTTCAAAACCATCGCCGAAAACTCGCAATCCATCAAATCCCTAGAATCACTCATAAACCGTCGCGAAAAGGAGACAAATAAAACAGTAACCGAGGGTGTCCCTAAAGTGGACACCCTCGATACTTTCATCAGGAAAATGGACTCAACATATACGAGCCTATCAAACCAACTGGATGTCCTCCGACGCACAATGGGGGACATCCAAAAGGAGCTCTGCCAGGTGTCCAAAAACACCGCAACTCCCCCCACACCACCCCAGTCTCCTTCCAAAATACACCCAGCGACGGCCCAACTAGAAAAGATGGAGATGGATATTGCTGCGCTCAAACAAATGGCGCAGCAATTAATAGAACACACATCCCATCCAAAACAACTAGACACACCAGCGCTGACTCAAAAAGACATAACCACACATCTTCAACCGGTACACGAGAAGATGCAAATAATCTCTTCTGACCTCCGCACATTGCGTGACAACCAAAAGGAGAGTGTGCCCGCCACACCCTGCCTACAAACGGAAGTCGCAATGGCGGAGGTCAAGGAGACTCTTCTCGACATTAAAAAAGACGTTGTAGACTTAAAAAATCTACCAAAAGCGTTGGCGGCGACAACAACACCCACAACGACGGCGGAACCACAAAAATCTTACGCCAAGATCGCCGCCATACCAAAACCACCTAAACAACCCAATCACACCCTAATAATCTCATCACTGGATCCCCGGAATACCGGGGATCAAGTGATAGAGAAAATTAGAGACTCCGTAGATACTAAAACTTCCGGAGCCAGAATCGACAGGCTCCGCAAAGCGAAAAACCAAAAAATAATAATAAGTTGTGGCACCAAGGAGGATCTCAACTTGGTACACAACCGATTAAAAACCAACAAAAGTCTGAAGGCAGAGGTGGCAAAACCTGCCAACCCTCAAATAATAATTAGGGATGTGCTCTCCTTCCTCTCAGACGCCGAAATCGTAGAGAATCTAATCGTGCAGAACAAACATCTTCTGCAAGGCGTTGAGATGAAGGAGAGCACAATAAAGGTGCGCTACCGCAAACGCGCCAGAAATGAGTTAGAATGCCACCCTGTGCTGGAGGTTTCGCCGATCATCCATAAAAACTTCACAGAGGCAGGGAAGGTCTACATTGGCCTCCAAAGGAGGCCGGTACTGGACCATTCCCCTCTGGTCCAGTGTACCAAATGCCTGGGCTTCGGCCACACTAAAGCCATCTGCCGGGAGAAGGACAATCTGTGCAGCTACTGCGGAGACCCCCACTCCTGGGAGAAATGCAAAAGGCGACTGGAGGGGAATCCTCCCCAATGCAAGAACTGCCGAAATGAAGATGCGGCGAAACACGACCCACCGCACCACGCCTTCAGCCTCGAGTGTCGGGAGAGGGCGAAGTGGGACGCTATAGCACGGGCTAGAGTCTCCTACTGTTGCTAAAGGCCCATTAAGCGGTGATGTCTCGGTCTCTCCCCCGGTATACGGAGGAGGTTTGCAATTCATCCAAGCAAACCTCCAGCGCTCCAAAATCGCAACTGCCGAACTGTTCCAGACCGCAGCGGACGCCAACATATCGGTTGCCTTAATTCAGGAACCATATGTAGGGAACACCGGCGTTCAGGAACCATATGTAGGGAACACCGGCGTCCTAAAGCAATATTCTGGAACTCAAATCATCCAATGTTCCCTAAACCGACAAAAGCCGGTTAAAGCCGCCATTGTCGTCTTCGGTCATAAGCTGGAGGTCATTCATGACCCACAGCTGGTGACGGAAACCGAAGCGGCGGTTTTGCTGGTCGGAGGAAACATGCGGCTCGGAGTGATATCCGTCTACCTGGAGGGAGATCAAGACATCAAACCTTATCTGAATCGAATCAGGACATTAATCGGGAAACTAAATACTAACAATATAATTCTCGCCGGAGATGTCAACGCCTGGAGCTATTGGTGGGGTAGTGCCTCAGAAGACACCAGAGGCGCTGAGTACACCTCGTTCCTGACGGAGCTGGAGCTGGAGGTACTCAACACCGGAGACACACCAACTTTTGAGGTGTTCAGAGGTGGCAGGGAATGCACAAGCATCGTTGATGTTACTGCATGCAGTCTGCCGCTGCTGGGCAAAATAGAGGGTTGGAGAGTGGATAGAGGTCTGCTAACATCCGACCACAACGCCATCGTGTTTAATCTGCGCCTAGAGAAGGCTCTTCGTACCATTGAGCCAATCTCAACGCGCAGATACAACACAAAAAAGGCGAAGTGGGCAGACTTCAAGACACTCCTTAACGAGCAACTTAAGGAGAAACAAATCTCCGTAGTCTCCGTGAGGGATACCACAGAACCAGACAAGCTTGAAGAAGTTGTCTCAGCCTATACAGAAGCCATCCATACAGCTTGCAGCAAAACCATCCCAAAAGCAACGCAGTGGACCGGCAAGGCTAGACCACCCTGGTGGTCGAGACACCTGGAGGAGCTCAAAAAAGAGGTTCTCCGGAAAAAGCGTAGGGTCAGGAACGCAGCTGCCTCGCGTAAGCAATACGTCTATGAGGACTACCTCCAAACCAAAATAAATTACAACAACGAAGCCGAAAGGTCTCAAACTGAGAGTTGGAAGGAGTTCTGCTCAAAGCAGGATAAAGAGAGCATGTGGGACGGGATATATAGGGTGCTCAGGAAAACTGCTAGAAGGCAGGAAGACACCCTTCTGCGCAACACCGCAGGTATAACCCTAACCCCCACACAATCAGCGGAACTCCTCACCAAAACCTTCTACCCGGACGACTCGGTAGAAACCGACAGCCAATGCCATACCCATCTCCGAGAACTAACGAGAAACCTCACAGAGGAGCTGCCGGAGGACGACCCGCCTTTTACATCAGCGGAACTGGACCTGGTGCTAAATTCCTTAAATCCAAGGAAAGCACCGGGTCCCGACGGGCTATGCGCGGCCATCTGCGCCACAGCTATCCAATGCGACAGGGAGGTATTTCTGGCGATAGCAAATAAATGCTTGTCGCTGAATTACTTCCCCAAGCAGTGGAAGCTAGCCCACGTCGTCATAATCCGCAAGGCGGGAAAGGATGATTACACTCATCCTAAATCCTACCGGCCAATCGGACTCCTCCCAGTTCTCGGAAAAATCATCGAAAAGATGATGGTGGTGCGCATAAACTGGCATATCTCTCCCACTCTCAACAAGAGACAATACGGCTTCACGCCACAAAGAAGCACCGACGACGCCCTCTATGACTTGGTGGAGAACCTAAAAGAAGGAGTAGCAAATAAAAACATTGTACTCCTTATCTCCCTTGACATAGAGGGTGCCTTCGACAACGCATGGTGGCCGGCATTAAAACAGCAACTGACAGCTAAAAAATGTCCGCGAAACCTATACTCGATGGTATGTTCCTACTTGGCTGACCGTAAAATCAGGGTCAACTACGCCAGAGCAGCATACGAGAAGGAGACAACAAAGGGCTGCATCCAAGGATCCATTGGAGGACCGGCCTTTTGGAATGTCATCCTAGACTCTTTGCTGCATACACTACAAGCAGAAGGAATATACTGTCAAGCTTTCGCGGACGACGTAGTTCTCGTTTTCACGGGCCACACAACCACCAGCCTGGAACAAACAGCCAATACCACCCTAGAGACTGTTTACCAGTGGGGTGTTCGCAACAAGCTTAACTTTGCACCGCATAAAACAAATGCGATGGTGCTCACGAGGAAGCTGAAGTGCGAACCTCCCAACATATCCATGGCAGGTGTAAAAATCAATGTTGTGGACGAGATTAAAATCCTGGGCCTCATAATTGACAACAAACTCACCTTCAAATCACATGTGACCGCGTCCTGCAAAAAAGCCGCGGACATTTACAAACAGCTAGCATGTGCCGCGAAGGTGACCTGGGGTCTAAACGGAGAAATAACGAGAACGATATACGTATCAGTTGTTGAAGCCATCATGACGTATGCATCGTGTGCGTGGGCTCAGGCAGTTGAGCTCCAAACCATCCAAGACAAACTAAACAGTCTCCAAAGAGGCTTTGCACAAAAAATCTGCAAAGCCTACAGGACGGTATCGCTGACATCGGCGCTTGCGCTTTCGGGAATACTTCCTCTCGACTTAAGAATAAAAGAGGTAGCAAATCTGTATAGAGCCAAGAAAGGTCTCTCATCAGACTATCTACCGCCAGGAAAGGAGCTCGAAAATAACATAAGTCATTCCTCTCAACCTCACCCCTCCACCATCATTGAGGTCAACTACGAGCTCCTGGAGGACACAACAACCGAAACCCTCAACTCCCACCAGGTAAATGGGCCTCATATTTACACAGACGGCAGCAAAATCGAAGGAAAAGTCGGAGCTGCCGCTACTTGGTGGGAGGATGGGCACGAGGTTAATTCCTCCACCTACAGCCTCCATCCTTGCTGTACAGTCTTCCAATCAGAACTCTACGCCTTGTACAGGGCAACGGAAATGGCTAAGTCTAGTAAGGCCAAAATAGTCAACATAATGAGTGACTCGAGATCCTCACTCGACTTGCTTAGACAGCCAAAGACGTGCCATCCCCTGTCAAAAGGCGTAAAGGACAACATTGGAAGCATTAGGGCGGACAAGAGAGAAATTCGGCTGTTATGGTTGAGAGCTCACGTGGGCAACGCTGGAAATGAGCGAGCCGACGAGCTTGCGAAGACGGCAGCGCTCAAACAAGGGGCACTTGACTATGACAAAATCCCGCTGTCATACGTTAAGAAAACCATCCGGAAGGAATCTGTCCTCGCATGGCAGGACAGATATGAAACTTCCAGTACTGGAGGGATGACGAAGACATTCCTGCCTAACGTCGAACAGGCGTATCGTCTGGCAAGGAACGTTAGACTCACCCCCTACCAGGTACAAGCCTTGACGGGACACGGCGGTTTTGCCGAATACCTGTACAGGTTTCACCTTCGAGACAATCCCGGATGCGAATGCGATCCGAGTGTCAGCGAAACCGTGGAGCACTTAATAACCGAGTGTCCTAGGTTCGTAACACAAAGACATAATCTGGAAGCCAGGATCGAGACCCAAATCAACATGCCATCCTTAAAAGATATCCTTACGGATACTACAAAAAGGGCACATCTTCTGGACTTCCTAGACAAGGTATTCAGGACAGCAACGGCAAGGAACTCCACCTTAAAATCAAATACACATCCCACTCATCCGTGTGAAACCACCACCACATTGAGTCCCACCGCCTCATCACTATCCTCCCCCCGTAACCTCGCGATCCACCAATTATTACAATTGGCGGAAACCGGGGTGCCGGGAATAAGGGTTAAAGGTGTGGCCTTCTTTATGGACGACAATAGTGAAAAACTGGGGTTAAGTTTCTGCATAACCGGCGCGCGAAAATTCATTGCGATGTCACCTGGCGTAGCCTATCTATTAAACGGGAGCACACAAAAAACGAGTATGAGGCGCAAAAAATACCTAGCGCTACCGGAAATGGAGGTTTGTGGCCGCAAATGTCGACTAGTGCGTGCGCGAAATAAAACCGTTGCACTATTCGACTGGAGCGACGAAACTCCATTTGCGAAATCATACTCGGTGCTCTCCGCGATGGTGGAAAAGGGCGGCGACGGGTCACCTCGCAAAATCAGCGTAGACGCTATGGTGGTAGAGTACGAGAGGGGGCGAGTCTCCGATCGACTGGGCTGCCTGATTGCCTCAAAACATCATGAGGTAATCGTATACGAGGATAGGGGTGAAAACCTAGACTACCTCAAGGCGCCCAGGCGGGCGGAGCCGGTGCCCACGACGTCATCTGCCACACGTAGTGGGTCGGAAACTCTCCAGGAAAAACTAAACGCCGGAAAACATCCAACCGGTAGTCCAAAAAGGAAGGCTGCAACAAGCGGAGTATTAAGCCAAGTTAAAGACACCATCAAAAAAATATTATATGCCAAAACCCGAACACCTAACGTCTCTACCCAGGGGATTGCAGCGGACAAATTCCTCAGCACCCCCTCCAAAAGTGTAGGGACTAACCAAAGAAAGAACGTAACCAGAGCCGACAAAGGAGAAATTACCCCTCCGCGTTTCATCCCGGCGGCTGGGCCGCGGGACCACATGTATAACGCATTCCTCGAGTTTATGGCAATAACAGCTGCCAATAAACAAGTAAACACGAATGTCTGCCACAAGATCAGGCAGACATATGAGTACAACAACTTCCAACTCTTAGACGTGTTACTCGAGGAAGCAGAAGCGGCCATCTATGACAACGCCAACTCCCAGGTAATCAGGGGCAACATGTCTGGCACATATATGGCTGCTTACAACAAAACATGTGGCTTCGTGTCTCAGGACGTGGGTGAGACAAAACGGATAGGGAAACTACGCTTCGTCACTCCACCTGACGACCCCATTGTGGTAACTGCGAGGTGCTCCAGGATTATGCTCGATGACGAGATCCTCGGAATGGCAAAAACCATTACGGGCGATCGAGACATACGGGCGGTCTTGGAGGACTGGAAGGTGCCAAACATTCAATGGGTTAACGGGGTCCCCGGCTGCGGAAAAACAACGTGGGTGGTTAACAACTTCAATACAGAGACAGATGCCATTGCGACGACAACAGTTGAGGCGGCCAAGGAGCTGAGAGAAAAACTCTCACTCCGTATTGGCAACCAAGTCAACCAAAAGGTTCGCACTATAGCCTCAATATTAGTAAAGGGATTCAAGGAGCCTAACAAATGTCAGCGATTAATCGTTGACGAGGCTCTTATGAATCACTTTGGGGCTGTAGTGATGGCCGCCAGACTCGCAGGGGCAAATGACGTCACCTTAATTGGAGATATTAATCAACTACCGTACATAGACAGAAACAACTTATTCTTGATGACCTACACCAGGCCTAACCTGGTGGTCAGCATAACTCAAGAGCTGCTATGTACACACCGCAACCCTCTTGACGTGGCGTATGTCCTAAGTGAGGTGTACAAGGGTATTTACTCGTCAAGTACTCGAGTACACTCACTGGAACTCAAGAGATACTCAGATGCGAGGATCCCCTCAAACCTCCCCAACACTCTTTTCCTCACCCACACCCAAGAGGAAAAAGAGTGCCTACAACAGCAAGGCTATGGGAAGGGAGAAGGTTCCACAATTCTGACTATCCATGAGTCCCAAGGACTAACCTACAAACGGGTAATAATCCTACAAACAAAAACTAAACGGCTAAAACTTCACGACAGTGTGTCTCATGCCGTCGTAGCAGTGTCGCGCCACACGGAAAGCTGCGTCTATTACAGCGACATAAGCGACGACGCCATCGGTCGCTTCGTAGGGCGTGCGGCGGTGACGGCTGCGAAGGACATACAAGACTACAACCTAAAAATGGCAATTCACCATAGAGATGAAAAGGTAATAGACACAATAACAACAATAACACACCTGTAACTTTTAGTCTTCAAATAATAACTTTCTACCACTTTTCCTAACCTTCCCTCCTCCTCCAAACCCTTAGTGTTAAGCATTTTATTGTAATAAAATATAACTAACAATAGAAATTAAGAAACATTAAATTGTAAATATATATAAGAAAAAAAAAAAAAAAAAAAAAAAAAAAAAAAAAATTATATAATAGTAATAAGAAAAATAATAACAACAATAATAACAATAAAAATGATAAACTATACTAAAAAAAAAAAAAAAAAAAAAAAAAAAAAATATATATATATATATACATATAAACATATAAACATTCAAGAACAGGGGGAGGGAGGACAAACTAACTAATTGTAACAACTAACACTTATAGTACATATGTAAGACATGTAAATGTAACAATCATGATATAAAACAAACATTGTAATTTATAGTTAAGACAATACTTGTACATTTAAGACAATAATTGTAGCACCATACAACTATGCTGCGCGTAAAATTATAACTAATATAAAAATAACAACATTAAAGTAAAACAAAAAATGCTATGGACCAAGAGTCTGTGGAGAAACATTTATTTTCCAATTAAAAAAAAAAAAAAAAAAAAAAAAAAAAAAAAAAAAAAAAAAACCTAACCTAACCTAACCTAACCTAACCTAACCTAACCTAACCTAACCTTTTTTTTTTTTTTTTTTTGTCGCGGGGAAAAGTGTTTTACCACTGCCGCCGCGCCCGGGGGGGTGGACGCGGCGGGTATGTCGGGTTCGCCGGCCTTACGACCCAGCGCCGTGATGCCCGGGAGAGATGGTCGACATCCGGGCGACGCTGGGCCGCGTCCCTAACAAATGCCCTACACCGGCAATACCGACTAAAAACCCCGCGGTGGCCTACTTCGGCGCATGAGTGGGGCGGCCCCGGGGTATCCTGAGATAGCCTCGGATTGCTACCGGAACCGCCCCTGCGCGGTGCCGCCTTGCGGCCCGTCTCCGATTTGGGGGGGGCTCAGAAGCCCCCGCCGCCGAAGGACGCCCTCGGCGTCTACGGCAGCACGAGGCCGACCGTCCGTGCTGCCGTCCGTCCCGGGGTCGCAAGTACGATAGTACTATAAGGGGCGCACAGCCCCCCGCTGCGCGCCCGCGACCCCGGAAGGCCCCTATTAGTCGCCTCTTACGACAGGCAGGGGTTACCGTGGTGGGATTCTCCAAACGCCCCCATTCCACAGGGCGGGAGACGCCGGTCAGTCGTCCACCCGGCGCCTCCTACGTCTCCTTTGGCGGCGGGCGGGATCGCTCTGCTCACGATCCCGCTCGGCGCTCTCCTTCTGCGAGATGACGCGCTCACAGAAGGAGACCACCGCTCGCCATGACCTCCGGCTGCCGACCATGGCGGACACCACGGCCGGCAGCGAGAGGTCTCCTCCGACGACTGCTACGAGAGCGCTGCGCTCCTCCACCCAGGCTGGGCACTCCTCTAGAGTGTGTTGGGCCGTGTCCTCGCGGCAGTTGCCACAGTGGTGGCACACGGCGGACGCCTCTTTTCCGGCTATACGACACAGGTACGAGCCGAAACACCCGTGGCCCGTCAGCACCTGTGTCAGCCGGAACGTAGGCGCACCGTGGCGCCTGTCTAACCACTCTCTTAGGACAGGTCGCACTGCCGCGACGGTCCTCAAGCCCGAACTCGGGCTCTCCAGCCTGGCATGCCACTCCTCCACGGCGGCTCTGCGGAACCTGGCCGCAATCTCCCTCGGGGCAAGCCTCTCCCGATGACGGGACGCCCCCTCCCGCCAGTGGAACGCTGACGAGAGGGACCGGGCGTCCAAGTCCCAAGGGAGAGTGCCGGCCAACACGCAGGCCGCCTCGTGGGAGACCGTGCGGTAGCCCCTGATTATCCGCTGCGCCACCAGACGCTGCGGTTTGCGCAGCAAGGCGACACAGCGGGCGCTCAGGGACCCGGCCCATACGGGTGAACCGTACAGGGCCATGGACCGCACGACTCCGGCGTACAGACTCCGGCAAGGGTTACCGGGACCTTCGAGGTTCGGCAGCAGGCTCCCAAGCGCGCCCGCTGCCCGCACCAACTTCGGCGACAACATCTCAAAGTGGGCGCGGAAGTCCCACCGGCTACTCAATATCAATCCCAAATACTTCATTGTGGTGCCGATGGGAATCCGCACCCCCTCCACAGTTATGTGAGCCCCTGCAGGTGGCCCACGCCGAGGCCCGTGAAAACACAGGGCCTCGGTTTTCTCCAGTGCCACCGAGAGGCCCAGTCGCCGAATCCTGCCCACCACCTGTTCGGTTCCGAACGAGGCGAGCAGGATGGCATCCTCGAAACATCCCGACGTCGCTGTCACCAGGGTGTCGTCCGCGTAGCAGACGACAGCGACGCCTCGGGGGTTGGTACCACGGAGAACCCAGTCATAACCGATGTTCCACAGTAGCGGGCCCAGAACTGAGCCCTGTGGAACACCGGCAGACATGGCCCTCCGGTGCCACCCAGCGGCGCCCGGATACACTACATACCTATCGGATAGGTACGAGTGCACCAGACGACGCAAATAAAGTGGCACCATGTGGTACCGCAGTGCCTCATGTATGCAGGCCCAGGGCAAGGTGTTGAAGGCGTTAGCGATGTCGAGCGACACCGCCACCACCACCTTACCCCGGGCAACTGCATCCTCCGCGTGCGCCTTGACCCGCAGAATCGCATGAACCGTCGACCGGCCATGCCGGAAACCGAACTGGCAGTCCGCCAAGTCCGGCCCGGCCCCCTCCAGGTGCTCGACGAGGCGAGCGTGCACGATCCGCTCGAAGAGCTTGCAGACCTCGTCGAGCAACACGATTGGCCGGTAGGCCGATGGCGATTCTACGGGTCGACCCTCCTTCTTGAGCAGGACCAGCTTTCCGGTTTTCCACCGGGATGGAAACTGGCCCTGCTCCAGGCACGCGGAGAAGAGGCCGCGGAGCCTCGCTCCCAGATGCTCGACGGCTAACACCCAAGCGCGTCCGGGGATGCCGTCGAGACCCGGGGCGGCTTTCTTGGCCCGCAGCCGAAGCACCGCCACCCTCATTTCTTCGGGTGAAACCTCCGAAATAACCCTTGCCGAATCCAACGACGACGGCGCCGACGAGTGCGACGCCATCGGTGGAGGAGTGACATCCTCCGTGGCCGGGAACAAAGCCGCGACGACCTCCTGCACGAGGTCGCCCCGGAGACTCTGCGTCAGCGGGGGCGCCCATGGGCGGAGCTTTCTCAACGCCACACGGTATGGACGCCCCCACGGGTCGCTGTCGAGAGTGCTCCGGGACTCTGCCTGAGCCGCGGACTTTGCCCTCGCGATGGCCACATGCAGCGCTCTCTTAGCCTCCCTGTGGAGGCCGTGAAGCAGCCGCTCCTGGTCCTCGTCGCCGGGCAGACGAATCCGGCGACGACGGTGTCTGGACAGCCGGCGGAGGGCGGCCACGCAGGACGCGCGCAACCGCGTGAGCTCCGCCGACCACCAGAACACCTGGCGCTTCTCCGGGAGGCGTCGGACCCGGGGCATGGCAGCGTCGCAGACTCGCGACATCGCCGCCCCGAACCACGCCGCCTCCTCCTCGACCCGTACCGGCCCGTCCGGTACGGGCACCAGCGCCTGGGCCAGAGCGGCCTCCTTCAGGGCCTCAACACCGAGGCGACTAATTGCCCAGCGTGGGCCGTCCGACCGCGGGACGGTCGGTCCCCCACCCGACCGGGTGGTTGGGGACGAGGCGACGTCGAACCGAATGTATCGGTGATCCGACAACGTCTCCTCGCCCACCAGGACCCTCCAGTCCCGGACACGGCGGGCTAGGGCCGGGGTGGCGAACGTGATGTCCACCACCGAACCGCCGTTATGCCTCACGCACGTGTCCTCGGTCCCGCGATTCACGACGGCCAAGCCGGACGAGATCGCCCATTCCTCCAGGGCCTCGCCGCGCACGTCGGTCGCCGACGAACCCCAAGCCAAAGACTTGGCGTTGAAGTCGCCGGCGACGAGGACGGGGCGAGGCTGACTGTCTTGCACGACCAGGGCCCCCAGCCGAGTGAGGAAATGCTCAAACTCGGCTTGGGATCTATTGGGGGAGAAATACACTCCCACAATCCAGACCCCCCCCAACAGAACCGCCACACATCCCGAGCCCTTCGCTACTTTTTCAAAGGGCTGGGAGCCGGCGGCGCCCCGGGTGATGACGGCCACCGAGCCGTCCAGGTCCCCTGCCCAGTCGTCCCTGGGGGGAACAAAGTACGGCTCGGCGACCACAGCCACTTGTATCGACCACTGCGCGAGGCTTTGGACCAGCAGGTCCTGGGCCCTGGCGCAGTGGTTAACATTCGCCTGGAGGAATCTTTGCGCCATATTAATGGGCGATCTCCATGGGTGCGGCGCTGGTGGACGGGTCAAGCCGCGTCACAACCGCCGCGCCTCCACCGCGATTACCGCGGCGGGGACGAGCGGAGGCGACGCAAGCCTTTGCGCCCACCTGGTGCCCCGCGGGTTTGCCTGCACTTGCACAAATCGTGCAGTGCGGCTCCGCGGAGCACTCCCTGGCCTTGTGGCCCGACTGACCGCAGCGGTAGCAGATCCCGCTACGGTCACATTCGTCACTGCAGTGCAACCGTACGTGTCCCCTAAAGAGGCACCGGAAGCACCGCATGGGCCTAGGCTCAAGGAGCTGGACCCTTGCCGACACCCATCCGATCAGGACGCGCCCTGTCCTGATCACTTTGTCCGCGGCCTTGGCTGGGCACCGCACCCAAACCGAGCCAAGACCGGAACGGTCGGGGCGGATCTCCCCGACCTTAACATCTTCTAATGAACAATTGCCCGCCCCTGCGAGGGCCGCGGCGACCATCTCCGGATCGGCGGACGCATCCAGTCCGGAGACCCGCATTTCCGCGGTTTTACACGGGCGGGAGACGCGAACAACCGTCTCCAGCTCCGTGCCGCGGAACACGGCCCTCATTCGGTCGGCGAGCTTGTCCGCCCTCGCCTCCGTCTCGGGGCCGGGCACCTCGTAGAGGTACCCGCCCGTGGCCATTAAGTGGGCCCGCATCTCTGATATGCCCAGGTCAGTGAGGCGGACGTTAGCCATCACCTCCCGAAGGACCTGGGCATATGTAACCCCATTCGCCAGCCCCTCGGGCGTCACTGTCACAGTGACAGCTGCCTTTCGGGGCAGGCGAATTTTGGGCTCCGGCCGGCGCTGTTGCGGCCGGTGCCGCTGCTGTTGCGACGGCACAGCGGCCGGAGCACCCGATGCGGGCCGGGGAACCTTTTTCTTCCCCTTCCTAGCCACCACCACCCAACCCTCATCCATAGATGTAGGGGGCGGCGGGAGGAGGCGAGACGCAGGGTCAGGCTGTGCCTGCTCATGGCCGCGCTTCTTATCCTTCTTTTTCCCCCCCTTGCGGGACGATTGCTGGGGGGGAACGTTTTTCGGCGCGGCCACTGGGGCGGGTCCGGCCGGGGCGGGCCGAGGCGCAGCAACAGAAGCATGCCGAGGGGCAGCTACAGGGGCGGGCGGGGCAGATGTTTTGCCCTTGCCCTTTCCCTTCGGGCCGGCGGCAACAGCAGGGGAAGGGCGAGAAGGCCCAGCCACCGCAAAACATGGGGCCAGAGGCCCCGTGGCGGGTAGAGAGGGCCAATCTCCCCTCTCTCTCCTCTCCTTCGCCCTGTCCGCGGCTAATGGGGGCCGGACGATTGGCTCCCGCGGCAGCCTCATTGATATCGCCTCGAGGCGCGCGTCTACTATATTGATGAGATACCACTGCCGCCGCGCCCGGGGGGGTGGACGCGGCGGGTATGTCGGGTTCGCCGGTCTTACGACCCAGCGCCGTGATGCCCGGGAGAGATGTTCGACATCCGGGCGACGCTGGGCCGAGTCCCTAACAATATATACACCCTACACCGGCAATACCGACTAAAAACCCCGCGGTGGCCTTCTTCGGCGCTTGAGTGGGGCGGTCCCGGGGTATCCGGAGATAGACTCGGATTGCTACCGGAACCGCCCCTGCGCGGTGCCGCCTTGCGGCCCGTCTCCGATTTGGGGGGGGCTCAGAAGCCCCCGCCGCCGAAGGACGCCCTCGGCGTCTACGGCAGCACGAGGCCGACCGTCCGTGCTGCCGTCCGTCCCGGGGTCGCATGTACAAAAGTACTAAAAGGGGCGCACAGCCCCCCGCTGCACGCCCGCGACCCCGGAAGGCCCCTATAAGTCGCCTCTTACGACAGGCAGGGGATACCGTGGTGGAATTCTCCAAACGCCCCCATTCCACAGGGCGGGAGACGCCGGTCAGTCGTCCACCCGACGTCTCCTTCGTCTCCTTTGGCGGCGGGCGGGATCGTTCTGCTCACGATCCCGCTCTGCGCTCTCCTTCTGCGAGATGACGCGCTCGCAGAAGGAGACCATCGCACGCCATGACCCCCGGCTGCCGACCATGGCGGACACCACGGCCGGCAGCGAGAGGTCGCCTCCGACGACTGCTGTGAGAGCGCTGCGCTCCTCCACCCAGGCTGGGCACTCCTGAAGAGTGTGTTGGGCCGTGTCCTCGCGGCAGTTGCCACAGTGGTGGCACACGGCGGACGCCTCCTTCCCGGCTATGCGACACAGGTACGCACCAAAACACCCGTGCCCCGTCAGTACCTGTGTCAGCCGGAACGTAGGCGCACCGTGGCGCCTGTCCAGCCACTGTTCGAGGACAGGTCGCACTGCCGCGACGGTCCTCAAGCCCGAACTCGGGCTCTCCAGCCTGGCATGCCACTCCTCCACGGCGGCTCTGCGGAACCTGGCCGCAATCTCCCTCGGGGCAAGCCTCTCTCTATGATGATCGGACGCCCCCTCCCGCCAGTGGAACGCTGACGAGAGGGACCGGGCATCCAAGTCCCAAGGGAGAGTGCCGGCCAACAAGCAGGCCGCCTCGTGGGAGACCGTGCGGTAGCCCCTGATCATCCGCTGCGCCACCAGACGCTGCGGTTTGCGCAGCATGGCGACGCATCGGGTGCTCAGGGACTCAGCCCATACGGGTGAACCGTACAGGGCCATCGACCGCACGACTCCAGCGTACAGACTCCGGCAAGGGTTACCGGGACCTTCGAGGTTCGGCAGCAGGCTCCCAAGCGCGCCCGCTGCCCGCACCAATTTCGGCGACAACTTCTCAAAATGGACGCGGAAGTCCCACCGGCTACTCAAAATCAACCCTAAATATTTCATTGTAGAGCCGATGGGAATCCGCACCCCCTCAACTGTGATATGGGCCCCTACAGGTGGCCTCCGCCGAGGCCCGTGAAAGAACAGGGCCTCGGTTTTGTTCAGGGCCACCGTGAGGCCCAGTCGCCGAATCCTGCCCACCACCTCTTCGGTGCCGGAGGAGGCGAGCAGGATGGCATCCTCGAAAGAACCGGCCGTCGCTGTCACCAAAGTGTCGTCCGCGTAGCAGACGACAGCGACGCCCCGGGGGTTGGTACCACGGAGGACCCAATCGTAGCCGATGTTCCACAATAGCGGGCCCAATACTGATCCCTGTGGAACACCGCAAGACATGGCCCTCTGGTGCCAGCCGGCGGCGCCCGGATACACTATGTACCGATTTGACAGGTACGAGTGCACCAAGCGCCGCAGGTAAGCCGGCACCGCGTGGTACCGCAGTGCTTCATGAATGCAGCCCCAGGGCAAGGTGTTGAATGCGTTGGCGATGTCGAGCGACACCGCCACCACCACCTCACCCCGCGCAACTGCATCCTCCGCGTGCGCTTTGACCTGCAGAATCGCGTGGACCGTGGATCGGCCCTGCCGGAACCCGTACTGACAATCTGCCAGGTCCGGCCCGGCCCCCTCAAGGTGCTCGACGAGGCGAGCGTGTATAATGCGCTCGAAAAGTTTGCACACCTCGTCGAGCAACACGATGGGCCGGTAGGCCGATGGCGACTCTGCAGGTCGACCCTCCTTCTGGAGCAGGACCAACTTGCCAGTTTTCCACCGGGACGGAAAGTGGCCCTGCTCCATGCACGCGGAAAATAGGCCGCGGAGCCTCGCCCCCAGATGCTCGACGGCCAGCACCCATGCGCGTCCGGGGATGCCGTCGAGACCAGGAGCGGTTTTCTTGGCCCGCAGCCGAAGCACCGCCACCCTCATTTCTTCGGGTGAAACCTCCGGGATAACCCTTGCCGAATCCAACGACGACGGCGTCGGCGAACGCGACGCCATCGGTGGAGGAGTGACATCCTCCGTGGCCGGGAACAAAGCCGCGACGACCTCCTGGACGAGGTCGCCCCGGAGACTCTGCGTCAGCGGGGGCGCCCATGGGCGGAGCTTTCTCAACGCCACACGGTACGGACGCCCCCACGGGTCGCTGTCGAGAGTGCTCCGGAACTCAGTTTGAGCTGCAGACTTTGCCCTCGCAATGGCCACATGCAGCGCTCTCTTAGCCTCCTTGTGGAGGCCGTGAAGCAGCCGCTCCTGGTCCTCGTCGCCGGGAAGACGGATCCGGCGACGACGGTGCCTGGACAGCTGGCGGAGGGCGGCAACGCAGGACGCGCGCAGCCGCGTGAGCTCCGCCGACCACCAGAACACCTGGCGCTTCTCTGGGAGGCGTCGGACCCGAGGCATGGCTGCGTCGCAGACGCGCGACATCGCCGCCCCGAGCCATTCCGCCTCCTCGTCGACCCGTACCGGCCCGTCCGGCACGGGCACCAGCGCCTGGGCCAGAGCGGCCTCCTTCAGGGCCTCAACTTCGAGGCGACAAATTGCCCAGAGAGGGCCGTCCGATCGCGGGACGGTCTGTCCCCCACCCGACCGGGTGGTTGGGGACGAGGCGACGTCGAACCGAATGTATCGGTGATCCGACAACGTCTCCTCGCCCACCAGGACCCTCCAGTCCCGGACACGGCGGGCTAGGGCCGGGGTGGCGAACGTGATGTCCACCACCGAACCGCCGTTATGCCTCACGCACGTGTCCGCCGTCCCGCGATTCGCGACGGCCAGGCCGGACGAGATCGCCCATTCCTCCAGGGCCTCGCCCCGCGCGTCAGTCACCGACGAACCCCAAGCCAAGGACTTGGCGTTGAAGTCGCCGGCGACGAGGACGGGGCGAGGCTGACTGCCTTGCACCACCAGGGCCCCCAGCCGAGCGAGGAAGTGCTCAAACTCGGCCAGGGATCTGTTGGGGGAGAAATACACTCCCACAACCCAAACCCCCCCCAACAGGACCGCCACGCATCCCGAGCCCTTCACGACTTTTTCGAAGGGCGGGGAGCCGGCTGCGCCCCTGGTGATGACGGCCACCGAGCTGTCGAGGTCCCCCGCCCAGTCATCCCGGGGGGGAACAAAATAAGGCTCGGCGACCACAGCCACATGTATCGACCACTGCGCAAGGCTTTGGACCAATAAGTCTTGGGCCCTGGCGCAGTGGTTAATATTCGCCTGGAGGAACCGTTGCGCCATATTAATGGGCGATCTCCATCGGTGCGTCTCGGCGGGACGGGTCCAGCCGCGTCACAACCGCCGCGCCCTGACCGCGATTACTGCGGCGAGGGCGGACGGAGGCGACGCAAGCTTTGGCGCCCACCTGGTGCCCCGCGGGTTTGCCAGCACCTGCACAGATCGTGCAGTGTGGTTCCGCGGAGCACTCCTTGGCCTTGTGGCCCGTTTGACCGCAGCGGTAGCAGATCCCGCTACGGTCATGCTCGTCGTTGCAGTGCCTCCGCACATGCCCTCTATGCAGGCAGCGGAAGCACCGCATGGGCCTGGCCTCCAACAACTGGACCCGCGCCGCCACCCAGCCGATTAGGACGCGTCCTGCCCTAATTACTTTATCTGCGGCCTTGGCGGGGCAACGCACCCACACCGCGCCAAGGCCCGAGCGGTCGGAGCGGATCTCTCCGACCTTAAACTCGTCTTTCGCACTGCCGCCGGCACTAGCGAGGGCCGTCGCGATCATGTCCGGGTCGGCGGACGCATCCAGCCCGGACACCCGCAGTTCCGCGGTCTTGCAGGGGCGGGAGACCCGAACGACGGTCTCCAGCTCCGTTCCGCGGAACACGGCCCTCATACGCTCGGCTAGAGCGTCGGCCCTTGCCTCAGTCTCTGGGCCGGGTACCTCATACAGATACCCGCCCGTGGCCATGAGCCGAGCCTGCATCTCGGCGATGCCCAGGTCGGCGAGGCGCACGTTTGCCAGCACCTCTCGCAGAACCTGGGCATACGTCACGCCGCTCGCCAACCCTTCCGGCGTCACTGTAATAGTGACAGCGGCCTTGCGGTGCAGGCGGATCTTCTGCGGTTCCGGCCGTCGCTGTTGCGGCTGGGGCCGCTTTGGTGTGGCACCAGCCACCGACTGTGGGGCTGCAGATGCAGCTTGAGTGGCGTTCTTTTTCGCCCCCTTTTTCTTCTTCACCACCACCGTCCAGCCCTCTTCCATGCCCGCGGGTGCTGGCGGCGGTGGACGTGGCGCCGGGATCGGTGGAGTCGGTGGCGAGCTACCCTTCGCCTTCTTTTTGCTCCCTCCTTTGCCGGTGGATGGCCGCGGGGGAATATTCCGCGGCGCAGCCACCGGAACGGGTCCAGCCGTAGAAGGCCGAGCTGCGACAATAGGTGTAGCACCAGACGCAGGCCGAGGGCCAGCAACAAGTGTAGGCTGGGCCGTTTTCTTGCCCTTGCCCTTTCCCTTCGTTGATGGAGCTGACGGGCCGGCAACGACGGGCTGTGCTTGCGATGGCCCAGCGACCGGCGGCAGGGATGGCCACTCCTCCACCCGACCTCTGGCACGGTCGCCAGCCAAAGGGGGCCGAGTAATGGGCTCCGGCGGCAGCCGCATTGCCATTGCGTCAAGGCGGGCGTCAAGGATGTTCAGGAGCCGCTGTTCGAACTCCTGAAGGCCAGTGCCTATATGATCTCGCCTTGCTGCCTCCGACTGTGACTCCCCCAGGGACCTGACTGTCGCCAACACTTCCTCTAGGGCTTTGCCCTGGGCCTCTTGGGCGGCCTTCAATTTGGCAATTTCTTTTGCCATTGCCGCCTTCTCCGACTCGAGGCGTGCCACCTCAGCGGCGGGCGTCTCCAGAGACCTCGCCGCCAGCTCATTAGCCGCCGAGTTGAGCTTTTGCTGGAAGGTCCCTTTTAAATTTTTCGACTTCTGGGACACTTCCCGCAACACCCCGGCTAGCCTCATGTGCCAGTCCAGATTTTCTTCTGGCACATCGACGGACTCCGTTGCATTGCCGTCATCATTTTCAGGTGGCCGCATCTTTGCCTCCGGCCCCTGGTCGCTATCGCTGGAGAAGGACTCCGTCCGTTCCCTGCGACTCCTCTTCGTACAAGACGAAGTGACACCGGCCTCAGACTTGATGCCCGAGACATGCGCCACTCCCTCCATGAGCACCTCCTCCGAACAACCAGGGTCACAAGAGGACCCTGGCAACTTCTCCACTCTCACTACAGGTATTTTGTTTTGGGTAAAATTAGAAATATTCATTGTAGTCCCACGAGTATGGGGGAAATAATCGGTCCACCCAGGCAGAGCCCCCTGTACCTGGGTAAGCCTATGGTGTAACCCGCCGGAGTGTCGGCCGTTACTCCGACGGGGGTCGCACTAGAGACCGAACTACCCATCGGCCATGCATCCCCTCGCGGTGCGCCGCCGCTTGGGATTCGGGGTAACTTTTTATAGAGGATTTCTCCCTCGCGGTCCGGGCGGTTAAGCCAAGACCCTCGGTCCGGTCGGAGCGCGAGACATGACCACAGACCTCCAGACCGGATTACGATATTCGACGGCGACAGTGAAGGAGAGCATCCCCTCCACTGCCTGCTCGGCGGCGGGTTAGCGCACACCGAGCCCGCCGATGCCCCCAGGATAGAACCCAGGGGTGTCCCCAATGACCCTCCCCACTAGACGACGGCCGCCACAACAGGCGACGACCGCCAACCAGACTCGTCAGGATATTAGCCGTGGTCACGGATGAAAGCAGACGAAAATTCGAAACCGTCTCCATCCGTGACCGCCGTTGCCCAGGGTGCACCACGTGGAGGTTTCCTGACTTCGCACCCCAACCTTTTTTTTTTTTTTTTTTTTTTTTTTTTTTTTTTTTTTTTTTGTCGCGGGGAAAAGTGTTTTACCACTGCCGCCGCGCCCGGGGGGGTGGACGCGGCGGGTATGTCGGGTTCGCCGGTCTTACGACCCAGCGCCGTGATGCCCGGGAGAGATGGTCGACATCCGGGCGACGCTGGGCCGAGTCCCTATCAATATATACACCCTACACCGGCAATACCGACTAAAAACCCCGCGGTGGCCTTCTTCGGCGCTTGAGTGGGGCGGTCCCGGGGTATCCGGAGATAGACTCGGATTGCTACCGGAACCGCCCCTGCGCGGTGCCGCCTTGCGGCCCGTCTCCGATTTGGGGGGGGCTCAAAAGCCCCCGCCGCCGAAGGACGCCCTCGGCGTCTACGGCAGCACGAGGCCAACCGTCCGTGCTGCCGTCCGTCCCGGGGTCGCATGTACAAAAGTACTAAAAGGGGCGCACAGCCCCCCGCTGCACGCCCGCGACCCCGGAAGGCCCCTATGAGTCGCCTCTTACGACAGGCAGGGGATACCGTGGTGGAATTCTCCAAACGCCCCCATTCCACAGGGCGGGAGACGCCGGTCAGTCGTCCACCCGACGTCTCCTTCGTCTCCTTTGGCGGCGGGCGGGATCGTTCTGCTCACGATCCCGCTCGGCGCTCTCCTTCTGCGAGATGACGCGCTCGCAGAAGGAGACCATCGCACGCCATGACCCCCGGCTGCCGACCATGGCGGACACCACGGCCGGCAGCGAGAGGTCGCCTCCGACGACTGCTGTGAGAGCGCTGCGCTCCTCCACCCAGGCTGGGCACTCCTGAAGAGTGTGTTGGGCCGTGTCCTCGCGGCAGTTGCCACAGTGGTGGCACACGGCGGACGCCTCCTTCCCGGCTATGCGACACAGGTACGCACCAAAACACCCGTGCCCCGTCAGTACCTGTGTCAGCCGGAACGTAGGCGCACCGTGGCGCCTGTCCAGCCACTGTTCGAGGACAGGTCGCACTGCCGCGACGGTCCTCAAGCCCGCACTCGGGCTCTCCAGCCTGGCATGCCACTCCTCCACGGCGGCTCTGCGGAACCTGGCCGCAATCTCCCTCGGGGCAAGCCTCTGTCGATGTTCGGACGCGCCCTCCCGCCAGTGGAACGCTGACGAGAGGGACCGGGCGTCCAAGTCCCAAGGGAGAGTTCCGGCCAACACGCAGGCCGCCTCGTGGGAGACCGTGCGGTAGCCCCTGATGATCCGCTGCGCCACCAAACGCTGCGGTTTGCGCAGCAAGGCGACGCAGCGGGCATTCAGGGACCCGGCCCATACGGGTGAACCGTACAGGGCCATGGACCGCACGACTCCGGCGTACAGACTCCGGCAAGGGTTACCGGGACCTTCGAGGTTCGGCAGCAGGCTCCCAAGCGCGCCCGCTGCCCGCACCAATTTCGGCGACAACTTTTCGCACCCCAACCTAACCTAACCTAACCTAACCTAACCTAACCTAACCTAACCGGATCGATTTTTCGAAATTTCGTTGAATATTTTATAGATTGTTATAGAGTGTGGTATATCAAAGTGAAGGGAAAAATTAAGGCTATTATTCGGATTACTTTTGATTCCTGAAAATTCATAAATCCTGAAATTTTTCAAAAACTTGTGTTTTTCGGTATTTTCATCAAAATTTAAATAAATTGTTATCGATTTCTACATAGTGGTGCTAAACTAAGATTAATATAGTAATTCTGCGTTAGCGCCATACTTAAATTCCTTAAATTCGGGAATTTTCTGCATTTTTTAGTTTTTTGGCTATTTTCAAATTTTTTTTTGTATCTAACATATACCAACTGGTTGGTATCATAAATACTGCCCATAGAGGCGTATATTTTGGCTATTTTGGATTTTTGAATTTCCTAAAATTTTCACCGAAAATTGACTTTTCTCAAAAATTTTGACAGTTTTTTGGACATTTTCCAAATTTTTTGTATTGACCGCTACACGGTTCATTTGTGTTTCGTATAGTTCGCGGCGAGCCGCGTTTTTTGACGTATCGCACGCCGCTGTACGACACATACAAACCGAAAAAATTACCCCCCCACCCACCCTGGTTTCAATCGCTAAGGTGGATAACTAGAATTCACAAAAATTAAAATTCGCATTTTATTCCTAATTTCATATCTACGTTCAAAAGTGACGCTCTATTGACCAGATTAGATCTTATAAAATTTATTTACACTGCTCTTGCTATTTAATTCAAACCTCATACTCACTCTATATACATTACCTTTAAATCGTTGACCGACGGTGTTGCGCGCTGAGTCTGCTGCATACTGAAGACACTTCTGTCACGGAGCAAGCTCGTACCTCGAAGAAACCAGCATCGCCGCCGTCGCTATACCTGAAACAGAAAATAACATTAGAAATTTTGACACAAAACATTGACTGAAATATAAAATATATTATAAGACGGTATTAGTGCTTGAAGCACGATAATTATATTTGTTCATATATTGTGACATTTTTGGATCTTTGTGGGCAATTTACACTCACGAAGACTTTTACGAACTGACGTGTTCCCCTGACAACACAACATGTTCGGATTTCGGACTCCTGCCAAGGAGAGGACAAGGCCAACCACCAGCTCGGCCGAAAAGAGCAGTCCAACAGACACACCGCGAAATAGCGTAGCGCAAGCACGACGCAGCATCGAGTCCCAAATCGAGAGAGACGACGAAATGAGAACATATGCCCCGATAAAAGCGAAGCCAAAAGTAAAACTAAATGTGGTTCTCCCTGTATCCGATAAGACACCACCAGGCAAAACTCCGAAGTACGCGAGCAGAACAGCCGAAGCGCACGCCTGCCTCATCAAGACTCGGTTGCAGATAAATAACAGCCGAAATCTGAAAACCGAGATCAAGATAGAGGTCATGGAGGCTGCGGAAAGACTTTATAGGCTTGTTAAGGAGGCGGAGGAAGGGAGAATATACCACGGAAAGGACACAGTAAGAGCAACCAAAGACAAGGAAACAGAAGGAAACGTTAAAAACCGGGAAGAAAAGGCAAGGATAGAATCTGAGGAAAAGGAATTTTTGGAAAGATTAGAAGAACATAGGAGACTACTGGAAGAAAGTAAGGAGCAAATGAAGATGTTGACTGAGGAAATACGGACGCATAGGGAAGAGACTAAGACGAGGGAGGTGACCTACGCGAGTGTTGCAGCGACCCCCCCCAAGGCGTACCACGGGGAGAGTACCAAAGCGCTCCACTCGGTAGTGATTACTTCTAAGGATGAGGAAGACAAAGGGGAAGAGGTGTTTGAAAAAGTTAGAAAGGCAGTAAACGCCAAAGAAGAAGGACTAAAAATAGACAGGATACGAAAAGCTAAGGACAGGAAGATTATATTGGGATGTGAAACACAGGAGGAAATAGGAAGAATCAGAGAGAGAATTAAAAAGGCAGGAGACGATTTGATTATAGAGGATATTAAAAACAAAGATCCGCTGATTATGATCAAGGATGTACTAAATTTTAATACGAACGAGGACATAGAAAAGGCCATTACTTCACAAAACAAACACATTTTGGACAGGGTAAGCGAGGAAGAAAGAAGATTTACAGTAAAATATAGAAAAAGAGCCAGGAACCCTCTGACATCCCATATAGTGCTTCAAACATCTCCTAAATTATGGAACCTTTTTATAGAAGCTGGGGCCTTGCATATTGACATGCAACGGGTAAAAGTCGTCGACCAGTCCCCTCTAATACAGTGTACGCGCTGTCTAGGTTATGGACATGGTCGGCGACACTGCCAAAACCAGCTGGAGGTCTGCAGCCACTGCGGGGGACACCACAAAAAGAACGAGTGTCCAGATTGGATAGCTGAGGCGCCCCCCACATGCTGCAATTGTCAAAAAGCGAAGATCGAAAAAATTGACCACAATGCCTTCAGTGGCGAGTGCCCGGTGAGGAGAAGGTGGGACGCCTTAGCAAGGGCAAAGGTAGCTTACTGCTAAAGTTGTCCCTAAGGAGTCTCATTTTGTAAGCACAAACCTCGCCGGGCACATCGCCGCTGAGGACATGTGGAGCGTCGTCAGATGTGTAACGGTACCGGGCAAAAATAATGAAACATGCTTGTGGGTGTTCAGCGAGATCTCAGCACGACCGTATAATACGGAAAGCGCGGTGGGACAGCTCAACCTTACAGCAGGTGGGACGTTGAGCGAAGACGTGGCGGGCCAAGCAAATAGTAAATTATTTTTCAAAATTAACAAAAAATCACAAAATTCAGAATTAGCAAAAAGAGACAAACACAAGTTAAAAATCAAGTTACATAATTGGGAAAGTTTTATCGTAAAATATTACCAATTGAAAATAGTAGAATACTTACCAAACCACGATGTCCGGAAGAGTCCGCCACGTCGAAGAAGATCAGCATCGGGAAGAGAAGCGTCCCCAGGCCCGCCTCCACACGGAAGAAGAAGATCGTCGATGAACACCTGCAAGCAAAAACAAAAAGGAAATCAAATATCAAAGTCTGAGACCAAGACAACCGGATTAATGACGGTCATGATGATGGTCATCCAGACCTGCCATTAAGAACCCGATTTTAAAACTTGACTATAATCTCAGACCATAAGTTCCAAAATACATAAAGATAAAAAGAATGACAGTATAAAATAAAGCAAGACATAGAAATGGGAATAGTATTATCAAAGATGAAACAATATAATACATAGAAAAAATAAAGATACTATAAACATAACATAAGGTTATGTCGAAATAGTAATCGAAACAGAAAATAAGTAAAGAACATAAATAAAACAGCATAAGAAAGCACATAAAGATAATGTATAGAGGAGAATAAAACACAATGGAGTATAAGAAAAGAATTAGAAAGAAATATAAGAAAAGAATAAATAAAAGAAGGAGAAGAAACAGACGTAACGGAGAAGAAAACGAATGAAAAGAAAACAAAGGAACGCGAAGGTAAAAGGATATGGATTGGATTAAAAGATTGGAATATAACACAAAAGATAAATTGTATAAAATACAAACTTAAAAAAATTAAAAACTTATAAAAAATGTCTCTGACCAAGGCGTTGGGGGAACTAGAGTGAAGCTCTAAGAGCTTCACATTAAAAAAAAAAAAAAAAAAAAAAAAAAACCTAACCTAACCTAACCTAACCTTTTTTTTTTTTTTTTTTTTTTTTTTTTTTTTTTTTTTTTTTTTGTCGCGGGGAAAAGTGTTTTACCACTGCCGCCGCGCCCGGGGGGGGGTGGACGCGGCGGGTATGTCGGGTTCGCCGGCCTTACGACCCAGCGCCGTGATGCCCGGGAGAGATGGTCGACATCCGGGCGACGCTGGGCCGCGTCCCTAACAAATTCCCTACACCGGCAATACCGACTAAAAACCCCGCGGTGGCCTACTTCGGCGCATGAGTGGGGCGGCCCCGGGGTATCCTGAGATAACCTCGGATTGCTACCGGAACCGCCCCTGCGCGGTGCCGCCTTGCGGCCCGTCTCCGATTTGGGGGGGCTCAGAAGCCCCCGCCGCCGAAGGACGCCCTCGGCGTCTACGGCAGCACGAGGCCGACCGTCCGTGCTGCCGTCCGTCCCGGGGTCGCAAGTACAATAGTACTATAAGGGGCGCACAGCCCCCCGCTGCACGCCCGCGACCCCGGAAGGCCCCTATTAGTCGCCTCTTACGACAGGCAGGGGTTACCGTGGTGGAATTCTCCAAACGCCCCCATTCCACAGGGCGGGAGACGCCGGTCAGTCGTCCACCCGGCGCCTCCTACGTCTCCTTTGGCGGCGGGCGGGATCGCTCTGCTCACGATCCCGCTCGGCGCTCTCCTTCTGCGAGATGGCGCGCTCGCAGAAGGAGACCATCGCACGCCATGACCTCCGGCTGCCGACCATGGCGGACACCACGGCCGGCAGCGAGAGGTCTCCTCCGACGACTGCTATGAGAGCGCTGCGCTCCTCCACCCAGGCTGGGCACTCCTCTAGAGTGTGTTGGGCCGTGTCCTCGCGGCAGTTGCCACAATGGTGGCACACGGCGGACGCCTCTTTTCCGGCTATACGACACAGGTACGAGCCGAAACACCCGTGGCCCGTCAGCACCTGTGTCAGCCGGAATGTAGGCGCACCGTGGCGCCTGTCTAACCACTCTCTTAGGACAGGTCGCACTGCCGCGACGGTCCTCAAGCCCGAACTCGGGCTCTCCAGCCTGGCATGCCACTCCTCCACGGCGGCTCTGCGGAACCTGGCCGCAATCTCCCTCGGGGCAAGCCTCTCCCGATGACGGGACGCCCCCTCCCGCCAGTGGAACGCTGACGAGAGGGACCGGGCGTCCAAGTCCCAAGGGAGAGTGCCGGCCAACACGCAGGCCGCCTCGTGGGAGACCGTGCGGTAGCCCCTGATTATCCGCTGCGCCACCAGACGCTGCGGTTTGCGCAGCAAGGCGACACAGCGGGCGCTCAGGGACCCGGCCCATACGGGTGAACCGTACAGGGCCATGGACCGCACGACTCCAGCGTACAGACTCCGGCAAGGGTTACCGGGACCTTCGAGGTTCGGCAGCAGGCTCCCAAGCGCGCCCGCTGCCCGCACCAACTTCGGCGACAACATCTCAAAGTGGGCGCGGAAGTCCCACCGGCTACTCAATATCAATCCCAAATACTTCATCGTGGTGCCGATGGGAATCCGCACCCCCTCCACAGTTATGTGAGCCCCTGCTGGTGGCCCACGCCGAGGCCCGTGAAAACACAGGGCCTCGGTTTTCCCCAGTGCCACCGAGAGGCCCAGTCGCCGAATCCTGCCCACCACCTGTTCGGTTCCGAACGAGGCGAGCAGGATGGCATCCTCGAAACATCCCGACGTCGCTGTCACCAGGGTGTCGTCCGCGTAGCAGACAACAGCGACGCCTCGGGGGTTGGTACCACGGAGAACCCAGTCATAACCGATGTTCCACAGTAGCGGGCCCAGAACTGAGCCCTGTGGAACACCGGCAGACATGGCCCTCCGGTGCCACCCAGCGGCGCCCGGATACACTACGTACCTATCAGATAGGTACGAGTGCACCAGACGACGCAAGTAAAGTGGCACCATGTGGTACCGCAGTGCCTCATGTATGCAGGCCCAGGGCAAGGTGTTAAAGGCGTTGGCGATGTCGAGCGACACCGCCACCACCACCTTACCCCGGGCAACTGCATCCTCCGCGTGCGCCTTGACCCGCAGAATCGCATGTACCGTCGATCGGCCATGCCGGAAGCCGAACTGGCATTCCGCCAAATCCGGCCCGGCCCCCTCCAGGTGCTCGACGAGGCGAGCGTGCACGATACGCTCGAAGAGCTTGCAGACCTCGTCGAGCAACACGATGGGCCGGTAGGCCGATGGCGATTCTACGGGTCGACCCTCCTTCTTGAGCAGGACCAGCTTTCCGGTTTTCCACCGGGATGGAAACTGGCCCTGCTCCAGGCACGCGGAGAAGAGGCCGCGGAGCCTCGCTCCCAGATGCTCGACGGCTAGCACCCATGCGCGTCCGGGGATGCCGTCGAGACCCGGGGCGGCTTTCTTGGCCCGCAGCCGAAGCACCGCCACCCTCATTTCTTCGGGTGAAACCTCCGAAATAACCCTTGCCGAATCCAACGACGACGGCGTCGACGAGTGCGACGCCATCGGTGGAGGAGTGACATCCTCCGTGGCCGGGAACAAAGCCGCGACGACCTCCTGCACGAGGTCGCCCCGGAGACTCTGCGTCAGCGGGGGCGCCCATGGGCGGAGCTTTCTCAACGCCACACGGTATGGACGCCCCCACGGGTCGCTGTCGAGAGTGCTCCGGGACTCTGCCTGAGCCGCGGACTTTGCCCTCGCGATGGCCACGTGCAGCGCTCTCTTAGCCTCTCTGTGGAGGCCGTGAAGCAGCCGCTCCTGGTCCTCGTCGCCGGGAAGACGAATCCGGCGACGACGGTGCCTGGACAGCTGACGGAGGGCGGCCACGCAGGACGCGCGCAGCCGCGTGAGCTCCGCCGACCACCAGAACACCTGGCGCTTCTCCGGGAGGCGTCGGACCCGGGGCATGGCAGCGTCGCAGACGCGCGACATCGCCGCCCCGAACCACTTCGCCTCCTCCTCGACCCGTACCGGCCCGTCCGGTACGGGCACCAGCGCCTGGGCCAGAGCGGCCTCCTTCAGGGCCTCAACACCGAGGCGACTTAAAGCCCAGCGTGGGCCGTCCAACCGCGGGACGGTCGGTCCCCCACCCGACCGGGTGGTTGGAGACGAGGTGACGTCGAACCGAATGTATCGGTGATCCGACAACGTCTCCTCGCCCACCAGGACCCTCCAGTCCCGGACACGGCGGGCTAGGGCCGGGGTGGCGAACGTAATGTCCACCACCGAACCGCCGTTATGCCTCACGCACGTGTCCTCGGTCCCGCGATTCACGACGGCCAAGCCGGACGAGATCGCCCATTCCTCCAGGGCCTCGCCGCGCGCATCGGTCGCCGACGAACCCCAAGCCAAAGACTTGGCGTTGAAGTCGCCGGCGACGAGGACGGGGCGAGGCTGACTGTCTTGCACCACCAGGGCCCCCAGCCGAGTGAGGAAATGCTCAAACTCGGCTTGGGATCTATTGGGGGAGAAATACACTCCCACAATCCAGACCCCCCCCAACAGAACCGCCACACATCCCGAACCCTTCGCTACTTTTTCAAAGGGCTGGGAGCCGGCGGCGCCCCGGGTGATGACGGCCACCGAACCGTCCAGGTCCCCTGCCCAGTCGTCCCTGGGGGGAACAAAGTACGGCTCAGCGACCACAGCCACTTGTATCGACCACTGCGCGAGGCTTTGGACCAGCAGGTCCTGGGCCCTGGCGCAGTGGTTAACATTCGCCTGGAGGAATCGTTGCGCCATATTAATGGGCGATCTCCATGGGTGCCGCGCGGGTGGACGGGTCGGGCCGCGTCACAACCGCCGCGCCCTGACCGCGATTACCGCGGCGAGGACGGGCGGAGGCAACACAGGCCTTGGCGCCCACTCGGTGCCCCGCGGGCTTGCCCGCACCTGCACAGATTGTGCAGTGCGGCTCCGCGGAGCACTCTCTGGCCTTGTGGCCCGACTGGCCGCAGCGGTAGCAGACCCCGCTGCGGTCACATTCGTCCGTGCAGTGCGTCCGCACGTGCCCCCTGAAGAGGCAGCGGAAGCACCGCAATGGCCTCGGCTCCAAGAGCTGGACCCGCGCCGACACCCAACCAATTAGGACGCGTCCTGCCCTAACAATTTTGTCCGCGGCCTTGGCCGGGCACCGCACCCATGCCGCGCCAAGGCCCGAACGGTCGGGGCGGATCTCCCCGACCTTGACGTCCGCCGATGAACTTCCGCCTGCCCCTGCGAGGGCCACCGCGATCATCTCCGGGTCAGCGGATGCGTCTAACCCGGAGACGCGCAATTCCGCGGTCTTACATGGGCGGGAGACCCGAACGACGGTCTCCAGCTCCGTGCCGCGGAATACGGCCCTCATTCGCTCGGCGAGGGTGTCCGCCCTCGCCTCCGTCTCCGGGCCGGGCACCTCGTAGAGGTACCCGCCCGTAGCCATTAAGTGGGCCCGCATCTCTGATATGCCCAGGTCAGTGAGGCGGACGTTGGCCATCACCTCACGGAGGACCTGGGCATATGTAATACCCTTCGCCAGCCCCTCGGGCGTCACTGTCACAGTGACAGCCGCCTTACGGGGCAGGCGAATCTTGGGCTCCGGCCGGCGCTGATGCGACAGCGCGGTGGCCGGAGCAGCCGATGCGGGCCGAGGGGACTTCTTCTTCTTCCCCTTCCTGGCCACCACCACCCAGCCCTCATCCAAAGACGTGGAGGGTGGCGGAAGTGGACGGGGTGCAGGGACGGGCTGTGCCTGAACAGTGCCGCTCTTCTTTTTCTTCCCCCCCTTTTGGGAGGGGAGAGTTTTCAGCGTGGCCACTGGGGCGGGCCTGGCCGGGGCGGGCCGAGGCGCGGCAGCAAGGTCAGGCCGAGGGACTACGACAGAAGTGGAAGGGGCAGGAGCAGACGTTTTCCCCTTCCCCTTCCCCTTTCCCTTTGAGGTGGCCGGCGGAGCAGCCACAGCCGGCAGGGCGCGAGATGGCCCTGCCGCCGCGACAGGAGGCAGAGAAGGCCACTCTTCTCTTTCGCCTCTGGCCCTATCGGCCGCCAACGGTGGCCGAATGATAGGCTCCGGCGGCAGCCTCATGGCCATCGCTGCGAGGCGCGCGTCCAGCATCTTGAGGAGTCGGCGTTCGAACTCCTCAAAACGGTCGCCTTGTTTTTGTTCGGGTGCCAGCGAGGACGCAGGCCGCGAACCCCCGAGGGACCTGACAGTTTCCAGGACCTCGGCTAGAGCCTTTCCCTGGGCCACCTGGGCGGCCTGGAGTTTGGCGATTTCTTTCGCCATCGCCGCCTTCTCCGCCTCCAGACGTGCTACCTCAGCAGGGGCCGTCTCTTCAGCCCTAGAGATTAATTCTCTTACGGCGAGATTCAGCCCCTGCTTATAAGTTCCCTTTAAATTTTTTGATTTTTGGGAGATATCTCTTATAGTTCCCGCCAATCGTAGGCGCCAGTCTAGGTGGTCAACTGGCACCTCGTTCATGTCCGACGATTCGGCCTCGTCGTCGGACAAGGCCACGGCGACGTGTTTCTCTGCCGGGCCCTGGTCGCTCTCATCCGAGATCGTGCATGCAGCCCGATCTGGACGACTTCTCTTGCTGCGCAAGGCGGGTCTACCCACTTCGACCCCAGACTCTGGAGTCGATGCGGGTTTCACCACCCGCGCAGCCACCGTCTTTGGCATATTGCCATCAATCTCAGCCTGACCCGGGCCGCTAGCGGATTCCGGGGCAGGCAACCTCTCCACAACTACGACAGGATTTTTTGATTTTGAAAAAGTAAGCTTCATAATGATCCCACGAGTATGGGGGAAATAAAAGGTCCACCCAGGCAGAGCCCCCTGTACCTGGGTAAGCCTATGGTGTAACCCGCCGGAGTGTCGGCCGGTACTCCGACGGGGGTCGCACTAGAGACCGAACTACCCATCGGCCATGCATCCCCTCGCGGTGCGCCGCCGCTTGGGATTCGGGGTGACTTTTTATAGAGGTTTTCTCCCTCGCGGTCCGGGCGGTTAAGCCAAGACCCTCGGTCCGGTCGAAGCGCGAGACATGACCACAGACCTCCGAGACCGGATTACGATATTCGACGGTGGCAGTGAAGGAGAGCGTCCCCTCCGCTGCCTGCTCGGCGGCGGGTAAGCGCACACCGAGCCCGCCGAGGCCCCCAGGACAGAACCCAGGGGTGTCCCCAAAACCCTCCCCACTAGACGACGGCCGCCGCAACAGGCGACGACCGCCAACCAGCCTCGTCAGGATATTAGCCGTGGTCACGGATGAAAGCAGACGAAAATTCGAAACCGTCTTCATCCGTGACCGCCGTTGCCCAGGGTGCACCACGTGGAGGTTTCCTGACTTCGCACCCCAACCTAACCTAACCTAACCTAACCTAACCTAACCTAACCTAACCTTTTTTTTTTTTTTTTTTTTTTTTGTCGCGGGGAAAAGTGTTTTACCACTGCCGCCGCGCCCGGGGGGGTGGACGCGGCGGGTATGTCGGGTTCGCCGGTCTTACGACCCAGCGCCGTGATGCCCGGGAGAGATGTTCGACATCCGGGCGACGCTGGGCCGAGTCCCTAACACTATATACACCCTACACCGGCAATACCGACTAAAAACCCCGCGGTGGCCTTCTTCGGCGCTTGAGTGGGGCGGTCCCGGGGTATCCGGAGATAGACTCGGATTGCTACCGGAACCGCCCCTGCGCGGTGCCGCCTTGCGGCCCGTCTCCAATTTAGGGGGGGGCTCATAAGCCCCCGCCGCCGAAGGACGCCCTCGGCGTCTACGGCAGCACGAGGCCGACCGTCCGTGCTGCCGTCCGTCCCGGGGCCGCATGTACAAAAGTACTAAAAGGGGCGCACAGCCCCCCGCTGCACGCCCGCGACCCCGGAAGGCCCCTATGAGTCGCCTCTTACGACAGGCAGGGGATACCGTGGTGGAATTCTCCAAACGCCCCCATTCCACAGGGCGGGAGACGCCGGTCAGTCGTCCACCCGACGTCTCCTTCGTCTCCTTTGGCGGCGAGCGGGATCGTTCTGCTCACGATCCCGCTCTGCGCTCTCCTTCTGCGAGATGACGCGCTCGCAGAAGGAGACCATCGCACGCCATGACCCCCGGCTGTCGACCATGGCGGACACCACGGCCGGCAGCGAGAGGTCGCCTCCGACGACTGCTGTGAGAGCGCTGCGCTCCTCCACCCAGGCTGGGCACTCCTGAAGAGTGTGTTGGGCCGTGTCCTCGCGGCAGTTGCCACAGTGGTGGCACACGGCGGACGCCTCCTTCCCGGCTATGCGACACAGGTACGCACCAAAACACCCGTGCCCCGTCAGTACCTGTGTCAGCCGGAACGTAGGCGCACCGTGGCGCCTGTCCAGCCACTGTTCGAGGACAGGTCGCACTGCCGCGACGGTCCTCAAGCCCGAACTCGGGCTCTCCAGCCTGTAACCTAACCTAACCTAACCTAACCTAACCTAACCTAACCTAACCTAACCTTTTTTTTTTTTTTTTTTTTTTGTCGCGGGGAAAAGTGTTTTACCACTGCCGCCGCGCCCGGGGGGGTGGACGCGGCGGGTATGTCGGGTTCGCCGGTCTTACGACCCAGCGCCATGATGCCCGGGAGAGATGTTCGACATCCGGGCGACGCTGGGCCGAGTCCCTAACAATATATACACCCTACACCGGCAATACCGACTAAAAACCCCGCGGTGGCCTTCTTCGGCGCTTTAGTGGGGCGGTCCCGGGGTATCCAGAGATAGCCTCGGATTGCTACCGGAACCGCCCCTGCGCGGTGCCGCCTTGCGGCCCGTCTCCGATTTGGGGGGGGCTCAGAAGCCCCCGCCGCCGAAGGACGCCCTCGGCGTCTACGGCAGCACGAGGCCGACCGTCCGTGCTGCCGTCGGTCCCGGGGCCGCATGTACAATAGTACTAAAAGGGGCGCACAGCCCCCCGCTGCACGCCCGCGACCCCGGAAGGCCCCTATAAGTCGCCTCTTACGACAGGCAGGGGATACCGTGGTGGAATTCTCCAAACGCCCCCATTCCACAGGGCGGGAGACGCCGGTCAGTCGTCCACCCGACGTCTCCTTCGTCTCCTTTGGCGGCGGGCGGGATCGTTCTGCTCACGATCCCGCTCTGCGCTCTCCTTCTGCGAGATGACGCGCTCGCAGAAGGAGACCATCGCACGCCATGACCCCCGGCTGCCGACCATGGCGGACACCACGGCCGGCAGCGAGAGGTCGCCTCCGACGACTGCTGTGAGAGCGCTGCGCTCCTCCACCCAGGCTGGGCACTCCTCCAGAGTGTGTTGGGCCGTGTCCTCACGGCAGTTGCCACAGTGGTGGCACACGGCGGACGCCTCCTTCCCGGCTATGCGACACAGGTACGCACCAAAACACCCGTGCCCCGTCAGTACCTGTGTCAGCAACCTAACCTAACCTAACCTTTTTTTTTTTTTTTTTTTTTTTTTTTGTCGCGGGGAAAAGTGTTTTACCACTGCCGCCGCGCCCGGGGGGGTGGACGCGGCGGGTATGTCGGGTTCGCCGGTCTTACGACCCAGCGCCGTGGTGCCCGGGAGAGATGGTCGACATCCGGGCGACGCTGGGGCGAGTCCCTAACACTATATACACCCTACACCGGCAATACCGACTAAAAACCCCGCGGTGGCCTTCTTCGGCGCATGAGTGGGGCGGTCCCGGGGTATCCGGAGATAGACTCGGATTGCTACCGGAACCGCCCCTGCGCGGTGCCGCCTTGCGGCCCGTCTCCAATTTAGGGGGGGCTCAGAAGCCCCCGCCGCCGAAGGACGCCCTCGGCGTCTACGGCAGCACGAGGCCGACCATCCGTGCTGCCGTCCGTCCCGGGGCCGCATGTACAAAAGTACTAAAAGGGGCGCACAGCCCCCCGCTGCGCGCCCACGACCCCGGAAGGCCCCTATAAGTCGCCTCTTACGACAGGCAGGGGATACCGTGGTGGAATTCTCCAAACGCCCCCATTCCACAGGGCGGGAGACGCCGGTCAGTCGTCCACCCGACGTCTCCTTCGTCTCCTTTGGCGGCGGGCGGGATCGTTCTGCTCACGATCCCGCTCGGCGCTCTCCTTCTGCGAGATGACGCGCTCGCAGAAGGAGACCGTCGCACGCCATGACCCCCGGCTGCCGACCATGGCGGACACCACGGCCGGCAGCGAGAGGTCGCCTCCGACGACTGCTGTGAGAGCGCTGCGCTCCTCCACCCAGGCTGGGCACTCCTGAAGAGTGTGTTGGGCCGTGTCCTCGCGGCAGTTGCCACAGTGGTGGCACACGGCGGACGCCTCCTTCCCGGCTATGCGACACAGGTACGCACCAAAACACCCGTGCCCCGTCAGTACCTGTGTCAGCCGGAACGTAGGCGCACCGTGGCGCCTGTCCAGCCACTGTTCGAGGACAGGTCGCACTGCCGCGACGGTCCTCAAGCCCGCACTCGGGCTCTCCAGCCTGGCATGCCACTCCTCCACGGCGGCTCTGCGGAACCTGGCCGCAATCTCCCTCGGGGCAAGCCGCTCCCGATGTTGGGACGCCCCCTCCCGCCAGTGGAATGCTGACGAGAGGGACTTGGCGTCCAAGTCCCAAGGGAGAGTGCCGGCCAACAAGCAGGCCGCCTCGTGGGAGACCGTGCGGTAGCCCCTGATGATCCGCTGTGCCACCAGACGCTGCGGTTTGCGCAGCAAGGCGACACAGCGGGCGTTCAGGGACCCGGCCCATACGGGTGAACCGTACAGGGCCATGGACCGCACGACTCCGGCGTACAGACTCCGGCAAGGGTTACCGGGACCTTCGAGGTTCGGCAGCAGGCTCCCAAGCGCGCCCGCTGCCCGCACCAATTTCGGCGACAACTTCTCAAAGTGGGCGCGGAAGTCCCACCGGCTACTCAAAATTAACCCCAAATACTTCATCGTAGAGCCGATGGGAATCCGCACCCCCTCCACAATGATGTGGGCCCCTGCAGGTGGCCTTCGCCGAGGCCCGTGGAAAAACAGGGCCTCGGTTTTGTTCAAGGCCACCGTGAGGCCCAGTCGCCGAATCCTGCCCACCACCTCTTCGGTGCCGGAGGAGGCGAGCAGGATGGCATCCTCGAAAGAACCGGCCGTCGCTGTCACCAAAGTGTCGTCCGCGTAGCAGACGACAGCGACGCCCCGGGGGTTGGTACCACGGAGGACCCAATCGTAGCCGATGTTCCACAATAGCGGGCCCAGTACTGAGCCCTGTGGAACACCGCAAGACATGGCCCTCTGGTGCCAGCCGGCGGCGCCCGGATACACTATGTACCGATTTGACAGGTACGAGTGCACCAAGCGCCGCAGGTAAGCCGGCACCGCGTGGTACCGCAGTGCTTCATGAATGCAGCCCCAGGGCAAGGTGTTGAATGCGTTGGCGATGTCGAGCGACACCGCCACCACCACCTCACCCCGCGCAACTGCATCCTCCGCGTGCGCCTTGACCCGCAGAATCGCATGAACTGTGGATCGGCCCTGCCGGAACCCGTACTGGCAATCTGCCAGGTCCGGCCCGGCCCCCTCAAGGTGCCCGACGAGGCGAGCGTGTATAATCCTCTCGAAAAGCTTACAAACCTCGTCGAGCAACACGATGGGCCGGTAGGCCGATGGCGACTCTGCGGGTCGACCCTCCTTCTTGAGCAGGACCAGCTTGCCGGTTTTCCACCGGGACGGAAACTGGCCCTGCTCCATGCACGCGGAGAAAAGGCTGCGGAGCCTCAACCCCAGGTGCTCGACGGCTAACACCCATGCGCGTCCGGGGATACCGTCGAGACCTGGGGCGGTTTTCTTAGCCCGCAGCCGAAGCACCGCCACCCTCATTTCTTCGGGTGAAACCTCCGGGATAACCCTTGCCGAATCCAACGACGACGGCGTCGACGAACGCGACGCCATCGGTGGAGGAGTGACATCCTCCGTGGCCGGGAACAAAGCCGCGACGACCTCCTGAACGAGGTCGCCCCGGAGACTCTGCGTCAGCGGGGGCGCCCATGGGCGGAGCTTTCTCAACGCCAGACGGTATGGACGCCCCCACGGGTCGCTGTCGAGAGTACTCCGGAACTCCGTTTGAGCCGCAGACTTTGCCCTCGCTATGGCCACATGCAGCGCTCTCTTTGCCTCCCTGTGGAGGCCGCGAAGCAGCCGCTCCTGGTCCTCGTCGCCGGGCAAACGAATCCGGCGACGACGGTGTCTGGACAGCTGGCGGAGGGCGGCAACGCAGGACGCGCGCAGCCGCGTGAGCTCCGCCGACCACCAGAACACCTGGCGCTTCTCCGGGAGGCGTCGGACCCGGGGCATGGCTGCGTCGCAGACGCGCGACATCGCCGCCCCGAACCATTCCGCCTCCTCGTCGACCCGTACCGGCCCGTCCGGCACGGGCACCAGCGCCTGGGCCAGAGCGGCCTCCTTCAGGGCCTCAACTTCGAGGCGACTTATGGCCCAGCGTGGGCCGTCCGATCGCGAGACGTTCGGTCCCCCACCCGACCGGGTGGTTGGGGACGAGGCGACGTCGAACCGAATGTATCGGTGATCCGACAACGTCTCCTCGCCCACCAGGACCCTCCAGTCCCGGACACGGCGGGCTAGGGCCGGGGTGGCGAACGTGATGTCCACCACCGAACCGCCGTTATGCCTCACGCACGTGTCCGCCGTCCCGCGATTCGCGACGGCCAAGCCGGACGAGATCGCCCATTCCTCCAGGGCCTCGCCCCGCGCGTCAGTCACCGACGAACCCCAAGCCACGGACTTGGCGTTGAAGTCGCCGGCGACGAGGACGGGGCGAGGCTGACTGCCTTGCACCACCAGGGCCCCCAGCCGAGCGAGGAAGTGCTCAAACTCGGCCAGGGATCTGTTGGGGGAGAAATACACTCCCACGACCCAAACCCCCCCCAACAGGACCGCCACGCATCCCGAGCCCTTCACGACTTTTTCGAAGGGCGGGGAGCCGGCTGCGCCCCTGGTGATGATGGCCACCGAGCTGTCGAGGTCCCCTGCCCAGTCATCCCGGGGGGGAACAAAATAAGGCTCGGAGACCACAGCCACATGTATCGACCACTGCGCGAGGCTTTGGACCAATAAGTCTTGGGCCCTGGCGCAGTGGTTAATATTCGCCTGGAGGAATTTTTGCGCCATATTAATGGGCGATCTCCATTGGTGCGGCGCGGGTGGACGGGTCGGGCCGCGTCACAACCGCCGCGCCCCGGCCGCGATTACCGCGACGGGGACGGACGGAGGCAACGCAGGCCTTGGCGCCCACCTGGTGCCCCGCGGGTTTGCCCGCACCTGCACAGATTGTGCAGTGCGGCGCCGCGGAGCACTCCTTGGCCTTGTGGCCCGCTTGACCGCAGCGATAGCAGAAATCGCTGCGGTCACACTCATCTGTGCAGTGCCTCCGCACGTGCCCCCTGAAGAGGCAGCGGAAGCACCGCATGGGCCTTGGCGCCAAAAGCTGGACCCGTGCCGACACCCAGCCGATCAGGACGCGTCCTGTCCTGATCACCTTATCCGCGGCCTTGGCTGGGCACCGCACCCAAGCCGAGCCAAGGCCAGACCGGTCGGGGCGGATCTCCCCGACCTTGACGTCCGCCACTACACAACCACCTGCCCCTGCGAGGGCCGTCGCGACCATTTCCGGGTCGGCGGACGCATCCAACCCGGATACGCGTAGTTCCGCGGTTTTGCACGGTCGGGAGACTCGTACGACCGCCTCTAGCTCCGTGCCGCGGAACACGGCCCTCATACGCTCGGCGAGGGTGTCAGCCCTCGCCTCCGTCTCTGGGCCAGGTACCTCATATAGGTAACCGCCCGTCGCCATCAATTGAGCCCGCATCTCGCCTATTCCCAGGTCAGCGAGGCGCACATTGGCCTGCACCTCACGTAGAACCTGGGAATAGGTGACACCCTTCTCCAACCCCTCGGGCGTCACGGTTATTGTGACTGCTGCCTTTCGGGGCAAGCGAATCTTGGGCTCCGGCCGGCGCTGCTGCGTCTGGTTCCGCTGTTGTTGTTGCGGCGGCGCAGTGGCCGGAGCGCCCGATGCGGGTTGAGGGCCCTTCTTTTTCTTTTTGTTCACCACCACCGTCCAGGAGTTATCCATGGATGCTGGTGGTGGCGGCAACGGGCGGGGTGCAGGGGCAGGTTGAGCCGGTACAGGGCCGCCCTTCTTCTTCTTTTTTGCCCCCTTTTGAGGGGGCGCACTTTGTGGCACTTTGGCGGCGGCAGGGGCGGGCCCAGGCACGGAGCCAAGGGTGGGCCGAAGAATTACCGCTGCAGAAGTGGATGGGGCAGGGGAAGATTTCTTCCCCTTGCCTTTCCCCTTTGGTGTTGCCGGCGGAGGGGCAACATGCGGGGCACTAGATGGCCCGGCCACCGCAAAGCATGGGGCCAAAGGTCCCGTGACGGGCAAAGAAGGCCAGTCCTCCTTCTCTCTGCGATCCTTCGCCCTATCCGCGGCTAGAGGGGGACGGAGGACCGGCTCCCGAGGCAACCGCATCGATATCGCCTCGAGGCGCGCGTCTAATATATTTATGAGACGACGCTCGAGCTCCTCGAGGCGATCTTCTCGTCCTGGTGTCGACGCCGTCGGGGCCACTTGTTGTTTTTGGCCGAGGGACCTCAATGTGGCGAGGACATCGTCCAGGACCTTTTGTTGGGCCACCTGGGCGGCCTTTAACTGGGCGATCTGCCGGGCCATCGCCGCCTTCTCGGTTTCCAACCGAGTCACTTCAGCGGAAGCAGTCTCCTCAGCCCTGGAAACAAGTTCCTGGGCTGCAAGATTCAACTTCCGCTGAAATGTGCCCTTTATTTTCCGGGACTTGGTTGATACGTCCCGGATATTGGCGGCCAAACGTAGGCGCCAGTCGGTTTCCTCGTCTGGCACCTCACCGGGCTCCATCTCTTCCTCACTCTCGGCCTTGTAAGTCTTCTCCGCCGGCCCCTGGTCAGTGTCGCTCGAAATCAAACAATCCGCTCGATCTCGACGACTCCTTTTTGACGCCGAGGTGGCTCCGCTCGCCCCGGCCACGGATTCGAGGCTCGGGGCACGCGAAGGCACCACGGAACGCTCTCGCAAAATCATTCGCTCCTCTGCTGCTGCTGGTCCAGGAACACATACGGTCCCTGGAACGTCCACCTTCTCCAAAATAACGACAGGTTTGTTTTTTAAATTGAATTTATTATCATTTTCCATGTTGTTCCCACGAGTGTGGGGGAAATAAACCGTCCACCCAGGCAGAGCCCCCTGTACCTGGGTAAGCCTATGGTGTAACCCGCCGGAGTGTCGGCCGTTACTCCGACGGGGGTCGCACTAGAGACCGAACTACCCATCGGCCATGCATCCCCTCGCGGTGCGCCGCCGCTTGGGATTCGGGGTAACTTTTTATAGAGGATTTCTCCCTCGCGGTCCGGGCGGTGAAGCCAAGACCCTCGGTCCGGTCGGAGCGCGAGACATGACCACAGACCTCCGAGACCGGATTACGATATTCGACGGCGACAGTGAAGGAAAGCATCCCCTCCACTGCCTGCTCGGCGGCGGGTTAGCGCACACCGAGCCCGCCGACACCCTCGGGACAGAACCTGAAGGTGGCCCAATTAACCCCCCCAAACTGGACGACAGCCGCCACAACACGCGACGACTGCCAACCGACCTCGCCAGGATATTAGCCGTGGTCACGGATGAAAGCAGACGAAAATTCGAAACCGTCTTCATCCGTGACCGCCGTTGCCCAGGGTGCACCACGTGGAGGTTTCCTGACTTCGCACCCCAACCTAACCTAACCTAACCTAACCTAACCTAACCTAACCTAACCTTTTTTTTTTTTTTTTTTTTTTTTTTTTTTTTTTGTCGCGGGGAAAAGTGTTTTACCACTGCCGCCGCGCCCGGGGGGGTGGACGCGGCGGGTATGTCGGGTTCGCCGGCCTTACGACCCAGCGCCGTGATGCCCGGGAGAGATGGTCGACATCCGGGCGACGCTGGGCCGAGTCCCTAGCACTATTTACACCCTACACCGGCAATACCGACTAAAAACCCCGCGGTGGCCTTCTTCGGCGCTTGAGTGGGGCGGTCCCGGGGTATCCGGAGATAGACTCGGATTGCTACCGGAACCGCCCCTGCGCGGTGCCGCCTTGCGGCCCGTCTCCAATTTAGGGGGGGCTCAGAAGCCCCCGCCGCCGAAGGACGCCCTCGGCGTCTACGGCAGCACGAGGCCGACCGTCCGTGCTGCCGTCCGTCCCGGGGTCGCATGTACAAAAGTACTAAAAGGGGCGCACAGCCCCCCGCTGCACGCCCGCGACCCCGGAAGGCCCCTATAAGTCGCCTCTTACGACAGGCAGGGGATACCGTGGTGGAATTCTCCAAACGCCCCCATTCCACAGGGCGGGAGACGCCGGTCAGTCGTCCACCCGGCGCCTCCTACGTCTCCTTTGGCGGCGGGCGGGATCGTTCTGCTCACGATCCCGCTCTGCGCTCTCCTTCTGCGAGATGACGCGCTCGCAGAAGGAGACCATCGCACGCCATGACCCCCGGCTGCCGACCATGGCGGGCACCACGGCCGGCAGCGAGAGGTCGCCTCCGACGACTGCTGTGAGAGCGCTGCGCTCCTCCACCCAGGCTGGGCACTCCTGAAGAGTGTGTTGGGCCGTGTCCTCGCGGCAGTTGCCACAGTGGTGGCACACGGCGGACGCCTCCTTCCCGGCTATGCGACACAGGTACGCACCAAAACACCCGTGCCCCGTCAGTACCTGTGTCAGCCGGAACGTAGGCGCGCCGTGGCGCCTGTCCAGCCACTGTTCGAGGACAGGTCGCACTGCCGCGACGGTCCTCAAGCCCGAACTCGGGCTCTCCAGCCTGGCATGCCACTCCTCCACGGCGGCTCTGCGGAACCTGGCCGCAATCTCCCTCGGGGCAAGCCGCTCCCGATGTTGGGACGCCCCCTCCCGCCAGTGGAACGCTGACGAGAGGGACTTGGCGTCCAAGTCCCAAGGGAGAGTGCCGGCCAACAAGCAGGCCGCCTCGTGGGAGACCGTGCGGTAGCCCCTGATCATCCGCTGCGCCACCAGACGCTGCGGTTTGCGCAGCATGGCGACGCATCGGGCGCTCAGGGACTCAGCCCATACGGGTGAACCGTACAGGGCCATCGACCGCACGACTCCAGCGTACAGACTCCGGCAAGGGTTACCGGGACCTTCGAGGTTCGGCAGCAGGCTCCCAAGCGCGCCCGCTGCCCGCACCAATTTCGGCGACAACTTCTCAAAATGGGCGCGGAAGTCCCACCGGCTACTCAAAATCAACCCTAAATATTTCATCGTAGAGCCGATGGGAATCCGCACCCCCTCCACTGTGATATGGGCCCCTACAGGTGGCCTCCGCCGAGGCCCGTGAAAGAACAGGGCCTCGGTTTTGTTCAGGGCCACCGTGAGGCCCAGTCGCCGAATCCTGCCCACCACCTCTTCGGTACCGGAGGAGGCGAGCAGGATGGCATCCTCGAAAGAACCGGCCGTCGCTGTCACCAAAGTGTCGTCCGCGTAGCAGACGACAGCGACGCCCCGGGGGTTGGTACCACGGAGGACCCAATCGTAGCCGATGTTCCACAACAGCGGGCCCAGTACTGAGCCCTGTGGAACACCGCAAGACATGGCCCTCTGGTGCCAGCCGGCGGCGCCCGGATAAACCTAACCTAACCTTTTTTTTTTTTTTTTTTTTTTTTTTTTTTTTTTGTCGCGGGGAAAAGTGTTTTACCACTGCCGCCGCGCCCGGGGGGGTGGACGCGGCGGGTATGTCGGGTTCGCCGGTCTTACGACCCAGCGCCGTGATGCCCGGGAGAGATGGTCGACATCCGGGCGACGCTGGGCCGCGTCCCTAACAAATTCCCTACACCGGCAATACCGACTAAAAACCCCGCGGTGGCCTACTTCGGCGCATGAGTGGGGCGGCCCCGGGGTATCCTGAGATAGCCTCGGATTGCTACCGGAACCGCCCCTGCGCGGTGCCGCCTTGCGGCCCGTCTCCGATTTGGGGGGGGCTCAGAAGCCCCCGCCGCCGAAGGACGCCCTCGGCGTCTACGGCAGCACGAGGCCGACCGTCCGTGCTGCCGTCCGTCCCGGGGTCGCAAGTACAATAGTACTATAAGGGGCGCACAGCCCCCCGCTGCGCGCCCGCGACCCCGGAAGGCCCCTATTAGTCGCCTCTTACGACAGGCAGGGGTTACCGTGGTGGAATTCTCCAAACGCCCCCATTCCACAGGGCGGGAGACGCCGGTCAGTCGTCCACCCGGCGCCTCCTACGTCTCCTTTGGCGGCGGGCGGGATCGCTCTGCTCACGATCCCGCTCGGCGCTCTCCTTCTGCGAGATGACGCGCTCACAGAAGGAGACCGCCGCTCGCCATGACCTCCGGCTGCCGACCATGGCGGACACCACGGCCGGCAGCGAGAGGTCTCCTCCGACGACTGCTATGAGAGCGCTGCGCTCCTCCACCCAGGCTGGGCACTCCTCTAGAGTGTGTTGGGCCGTGTCCTCGCGGCAGTTGCCACAGTGGTGGCACACGGCGGACGCCTCTTTTCCGGCTATACGACACAGGTACGAGCCGAAACACCCGTGGCCCGTCAGCACCTGTGTCAGCCGGAATGTAGGCGCACCGTGGCGCCTGTCTAACCACTCTCTTAGGACAGGTCGCACTGCCGCGACGGTCCTCAAGCCCGAACTCGGGCTCTCCAGCCTGGCATGCCACTCCTCCACGGCGGCTCTGCGGAACCTGGCCGCAATCTCCCTCGGGGCAAGCCTCTCCCGATGACGGGACGCCCCCTCCCGCCAGTGGAACGCTGACGAGAGGGACCGGGCGTCCAAGTCCCAAGGGAGAGTGCCGGCCAACACGCAGGCCGCCTCGTGGGAGACCGTGCGGTAGCCCCTGATGATCCGCTGCGCCACCAGACGCTGCGGTTTGCGCAGCAAGGCGACACAGCGGGCACTCAAGGACCCGGCCCATACGGGTGAACCGTACAGGGCCATCGACCGCACGACTCCAGCGTACAGACTCCGGCAAGGGTTACCGGGACCTTCGAGGTTCGGCAGCAGGCTCCCAAGCGCGCCCGCTGCCCGCACCAACTTCGGCGACAACAACTCAAAGTGGGCGCGGAAATCCCACCGGCTACTCAATATCAACCCCAAATACTTCATTGTGGTGCCGATGGGAATCCGCACCCCCTCCACTGTAATGTGAGCCCCTGCAGGTGGCCCACGCCGAGGCCCGTGAAAACACAGGGCCTCGGTTTTCTCCAGGGCCACCGAGAGGCCCAGTCGCCGAATCCTGCCCACCACCTGTTCGGTTCCGAACGAGGCGAGCAGGATGGCATCCTCGAAGCATCCCGACGTCGCTGTCACCAGGGTGTCGTCCGCGTAGCAGACAACAGCGACGCTTCGGGGGTTGGTACCACGGAGAACCCAGTCATAACCGATGTTCCACAGTAGCGGGCCCAGAACTGAGCCCTGTGGAACACCGGCAGACATGGCCCTCCGGTGCCACCCAGCGGCGCCCGGATACACTACATACCTATCAGATAGGTACGAGTGCACCAGACGACGCAAATAAAGTGGCACCATGTGGTACCGCAGTGCCTCATGTATGCAGGCCCAGGGCAAGGTGTTGAAGGCGTTGGCGATGTCGAGCGACACCGCCACCACCACCTTACCCCGGGCAACTGCATCCTCCGCGTGCGCCTTGACCCGCAGAATCGCATGTACCGTGGACCGGCCATGCCGGAAACCGAACTGGCAGTCCGCCAAGTCCGGCCCGGCCCCCTCTAGGTGCTCGACGAGGCGAGCGTGCACGATCCGCTCGAAGAGCTTGCAGACCTCGTCGAGCAACACGATTGGCCGGTAGGCCGATGGCGATTCTACGGGTCGACCCTCCTTCTTGAGCAGAACCAGCTTTCCGGTTTTCCACCGGGATGGAAACTGGCCCTGCTCCAGGCACGCGGAGAAGAGGCCGCGGAGCCTCGCTCCCAGATGCTCGACGGCTAGCACCCATGCGCGTCCGGGGATGCCGTCGAGACCCGGGGCGGCTTTCTTGGCCCGCAGCCGAAGCACCGCCACCCTCATTTCTTCGGGTGAAACCTCCGAAATAACCCTTGCCGAATCCAACGACGACGGCGTCGACGAGCGCGACGCCATCGGTGGAGGAGTGACATCCTCCGTGGCCGGGAACAAAGCCGCGACGACCTCCTGGACGAGGTCGCCCCGGAGACTCTGCGTCAGCGGGGGCGCCCATGGGCGGAGCTTTCTCAACGCCACACGGTATGGACGCCCCCACGGGTCGCTGTCGAGAGTGCTCCGGGACTCTGCCTGAGCCGCGGACTTTGCCCTCGCGATGGCCACATGCAGCGCTCTCTTAGCCTCCCTGTGGAGGCCGTGAAGCAGCCGCTCCTGGTCCTCGTCGCCGGGCAGACGAATCCGGCGACGACGGTGTCTGGACAGCTGGCGGAGGGCGGCCACGCAGGACGCGCGCAGCCGCGTGAGCTCCGCCGACCACCAGAACACCTGGCGCTTCTCCGGGAGGCGTCGGACCCGGGGCATGGCAGCGTCGCAGACGCGCGACATCGCCGCCCCGAACCACTTCGCCTCCTCCTCGACCCGTACCGGCCCGTCCGGTACGGGCACCAGCGCCTGGGCCAGAGCGGCCTCCTTCAGGGCCTCAACATCGAGGCGACTTAAAGCCCAGCGTGGGCCGTCCAATCGCGGGACGGTCGGTCCCCCACCCGACCGGGTGGTTGGGGACGAGGCGACGTCGAACCGAATGTATCGGTGATCCGACAACGTCTCCTCGCCCACCAGGACCCTCCAGTCCCGGACACGGCGGGCTAGGGCCGGGGTGGCGAACGTGATGTCCACCACCGAACCGCCGTTATGCCGAACGCACGTGTCCACCGTCCCGCGATTCACGACGGCCAAGCCGGACGAGATCGCCCATTCCTCCAGGGCCTCGCCGCGCACGTCGGTCGCCGACGGACCCCAAGCCAAAGACTTGGCGTTGAAGTCGCCGGCGACGAGGACGGGGCGAGGCTGACTGTCTTGCACCACCAGGGCCCCCAGCCGAGTGAGGAAATGCTCAAACTCGGCTTGGGATCTGTTGGGGGAGAAATACACTCCCACAATCCAGACCCCCCCCAACAGAACCGCCACACATCCCGAACCCTTCGCTACTTTTTCAAAGGGCTGGGAGCCGGCGGCGCCCCGGGTGATGACGGCCACCGAGCCGTCCAGGTCCCCTGCCCAGTCGTCCCTGGGGGGAACAAAGTACGGCTCGGCGACCACAGCCACTTGTATCGACCACTGCGCGAGGCTTTGAACCAGCAGGTCCTGGGCCCTGGCGCAGTGGTTAACATTCGCCTGGAGGAATCGTTGCGCCATATTAATGGGCGATCTCCATAGGTGCCACGCTGTGGGACGGGTCCGGCTGCGTCACAACCGCAACGCCTCCACCGCGATTACCGCGGCGGGGACGAGCGGAGGCGACGCAAGCCTTGGCGCCCACCTGGTGCCCCGCGGGTTTACCGGCATTTGCACAGATTGTGCAATGCGGCTCCGCGGAGCACTCTCTAGCCTTATGGCCCGACTGACCGCAGCGATAGCAGAAATCGCTGCGGTCACATTCATCGGTGCAGTGCGTCCGCACGTGCCCCCTAAAGAGGCAGCGGAAGCACCGCATGGGCCTTGGCGCCAAAAGCTGGACCCGTGCCGAAACCCAGCCGATCAGGACGCGTCCTGCCCTGACCACCTTGTCCGCGGCCTTGGCTGGGCACCGCACCCAAACCGAGCCAAGACCGGACCGGTCGGGGCGGATCTCCCCGACCTTAATATCTGCCGATGCACATCCGCCTGCCCCTGCGAGGGCCACCGCGATCATCTCCGGGTCAGCGGACGCGTCTAACCCGGAGATGCGCAATTCCGCGGTCTTACATGGGCGGGAGACCCGAACGACGGTCTCCAGCTCCGTGCCGCGGAATACGGCCCTCATGCGCTCGGCGAGGGTGTCCGCCCTCGCCTCCGTCTCTGGGCCGGGCACCTCGTAGAGGTACCCGCCCGTGGCCATTAAGTGGGCCCGCATCTCTGATATGCCCAGGTCAGTGAGGCGGACGTTGGCCATCACCTCACGGAGGACCTGGGCATATGTAATGCCCTTCGCCAGCCCCTCGGGCGTCACTGTCACAGTGACAGCTGCCTTTCGGGGCAGACGAATTTTGGGCTCCGGTCGACGCTGCTGTTGCGGCAGCGTGTTGGCTGGGACAGCCGATGCGGGCCGGGGGTTCTTCTTTTTCCCCTTCCTGGCCACCACCACCCAGCCCTCATCCAAAGATGTGGGGGGTGGCTGGAGTGGACGGGGTGCAGGGACAGGCTGTGCCTGTGCAGTACCGCTCTTCTTCTTCATCCCCCCCTTTTGGGAGGGGAGGGTTTTCGGCGTGGCCACTGGGGCGGTCCTGGCCGGGGCGGGCCGAGGCGCGGCAGCAGGGGCAGGCCGAGGGACTACGGCAGAAGTGGAAGGGGTAGGAGCAGAAGTTTTTCCCTTCCCCTTCCCCTTACCCTTTGAGGTGGCCGACGGAGCAGCCACAGCCGGCAGGGCGCGAGATGGCCCAGCCGCCGCGACAGGAGGCAGAGAAGGCCACTCCTCTCTTTCGCCTCTGGCCCTATCGGCCGCTAACGGTGGCCGAGTGATGGGCTCCGGCGGCAGCCTCATGGCCATCGCCGCCAGGCGCGCGTCTAGCATTTTGAGGAGCCGGCGTTCGAACTCCTCGAAACGGTCGCCTTGATTTTTTCCGGGCGCCACCGAGGACGCCGGCCGTGAACCCCCGAGGGACCTGACGGTTTCCAGGACCTCGGCTAGAGCCTTTCCCTGGGCCACCTGGGCGGCCTGGAGTTTGGCGATTTCTTTAGCCATCGCCGCCTTTTCCGCCTCCAGGCGTACCACCTCAGCAGGGGCCGGCTCTTCAGCCCTAGAGATTAATTCTCTAACGGCGAGATTCAGCCCCTGCTTAAATGTTCCCTTTAAATTTTTGGATTTTTGGGAGATATTCCTTATAGTTCCCGCCAATCGTAGGCGCCAGTCTAGGTGGTCAACTGGCACCTCGTTCATGTCCGACGATTCGGCCTCGTCGTCGGATAAGGCCACGGCGACGTGTTTCTCTGCCGGGCCCTGGTCACTCTCATCCGAGATCGTGCATGCAGCCCGATCTGGACGACTTCTCTTGCTGCGCAAGGAGGGTCTACCCACTTCGACCCCAGACTCTGGAGTCGATGCGGGTTTCACCACCCGCGCAGCCACCGTCTTTGGCATATTGCCTTCGATCTCAGCCTGACCCGGACCGCTAGCGGATTCCGGGGCAGGCAACTTCTCTACAACTACGACAGGATTTTTTGTTTTTGTGAAAGAGAGCTTCATATTAGTCCCACGAGTATGGGGGAAATAAACGGTCCACCCAGGCAGAGCCCCCTGTACCTGGGTAAGCCTATGGTGTAACCCGCCGGAGTGTCGGCCGGTACTCCGACGGGGGTCGCACTAGAGACCGAACTACCCATCGGCCATGCATCCCCTCGCGGTGCGCCGCCGCTTGGGATTCGGGGTAACTTTTTATAGAGGATTTCTCCCTCGCGGTCCGGGCGGTGAAGCCAAGACCCTCGGTCCGGTCGGAGCGCGAGACATGACCACAGACCTCCGAGACCGGATTACGATATTCGACGGCGACAGTGAAGGAGAGCATCCCCTCCACTGCCTGCTCGGCGGCGGGTAAGCGCACACCGAGCCCGCCGACACCCTCAGGACAGAACCTGAAGGTGGCCCAATTAACCCCCCCAACTGGACGACAGCCGCCACAACACGCGACGACTGCCAACCGACCTCGCCAGGATATTAGCCGTGGTCACGGATGAAAGCAGACGAAAATTCGAAACCGTCTTCATCCGTGACCGCCGTTGCCCAGGGTGCACCACGTGGAGGTTTCCTGACTTCGCACCCCAAACCTAACCTAACCTAACCTAACCTAACCTAACCTAACCTAACCTAACCTAACCTTTTTTTTTTTTTTTTTTTTTTTTTTTTTTTGTCGCGGGGAAAAGTGTTTTACCACTGCCGCCACGCCCGGGGGGGTGGACGCGGCGGGTATGTCGGGTTCGCCGGTCTTACGACCCAGCGCCGTGATGCCCGGGAGAGATGTTCGACATCCGGGCGACGCTGGGCCGAGTCCCTAACAATATATACACCCTACACCGGCAATACCGACTAAAAACCCCGCGGTGGCCTTCTTCGGCGCATGAGTGGGGCGGTCCCGGGGTATCCAGAGATAGCCTCGGATTGCTACCGGAACCGCCCCTGCGCGGTGCCGCCTTGCGGCCCGTCTCCAATTTGGGGGGGGCTCATAAGCCCCCGCCGCCGAAGGACGCCCTCGGCGTCTACGGCAGCACGAGGCCGACCGTCCGTGCTGCCGTCCGTCCCGGGGCCGCATGTACAAAAGTACTAAAAGGGGCGCACAGCCCCCCGCTGCACGCCCGCGACCCCGGAAGGCCCCTATAAGTCGCCTCTTACGACAGGCAGGGGATACCGTGGTGGAATTCTCCAAACGCCCCCATTCCACAGGGCGGGAGACGCCGGTCAGTCGTCCACCCGACGTCTCCTTCGTCTCCTTTGGCGGCGGGCGGGATCGTTCTGCTCACGATCCCGCTCTGCGCTCTCCTTCTGCGAGATGACGCGCTCGCAGAAGGAGACCATCGCACGCCATGACCCCCGGCTGCCGACCATGGCGGACACCACGGCCGGCAGCGAGAGGTCGCCTCCGACGACTGCTGTGAGAGCGCTGCGCTCCTCCACCCAGGCTGGGCACTCCTCCAGAGTGTGTTGGGCCGTGTCCTCGCGGCAGTTGCCACAATGGTGGCACACGGCGGACGCCTCTTTTCCGGCTATGCGACACAGGTACGCACCAAAACACCCGTGCCCCGTCAGTACCTGTGTCAGCCGGAACGTAGGCGCACCGTGGCGCCTGTCTAGCCATTCTCTAAGGACAGGTCGCACTGCCGCGACGGTCCTCAAGCCCGAACTCGGGCTCTCCAGCCTGGCATGCCACTCCTCCACGGCGGCTCTGCGGAACCTGGCCGCAATCTCCCTCGGGGCAAGCCGCTCCCGTTGTTGGGACGCCCCCTCCCGCCAGTGGAACGCTGACGAGAGGGACTTGGCGTCCAAGTCCCAAGGGAGAGTGCCAGCCAACAAGCAGGCCGCCTCGTGGGAGACCGTGCGGTAGCCCCTGATGACCCGCTGCGCCACCAGACGCTGCGGTTTGCGACCTAACCTAACCTAACCTAACCTAACCTTTTTTTTTTTTTTTTTTTTTTTTTTTTTTTTTTTTTTTGTCGCGGGGAAAAGTGTTTTACCACTGCCGCCGCGCCTGGGGGGGTGGACGCGGCGGGTATGTCGGGTTCGCCGGTCTTACGACCCAGCGCCGTGATGCCCGGGAGAGATGTTCGACATCCGGGCGACGCTGGGCCGAGTCCCTAACAATATATACACCCTACACCGGCAATACCGACTAAAAACCCCGCGGTGGCCTTCTTCGGCGCTTTAGTGGGGCGGTCCCGGGGTATCCAGAGATAGCCTCGGATTGCTACCGGAACCGCCCCTGCGCGGTGCCGCCTTGCGGCCCGTCTCCGATTTGGGGGGGGCTCAGAAGCCCCCGCCGCCGAAGGACGCCCTCGGCGTCTACGGCAGCACGAGGCCGACCGTCCGTGCTGCCGTCCGTCCCGGGGCCGCATGTACAAAAGTACTAAAAGGGGCGCACAGCCCCCCGCTGCACGCCCGCGACCCCGGAAGGCCCCTATTAGTCGCCTCTTACGACAGGCAGGGGATACCGTGGTGGAATTCTCCAAACGCCCCCATTCCACAGGGCGGGAGACGCCGGTCAGTCGTCCACCCGACGTCTCCTTCGTCTCCTTTGGCGGCGGGCGGGATCGTTCTGCTCACGATCCCGCTCTGCGCTCTCCTTCTGCGAGATGACGCGCTCGCAGAAGGAGACCATCGCACGCCATGACCCCCGGCTGCCGACCATGGCGGACACCACGGCCGGCAGCGAGAGGTCGCCTCCGACGACTGCTGTGAGAGCGCTGCGCTCCTCCACCCAGGCTGGGCACTCCTCCAGAGTGTGTTGGGCCGTGTCCTCGCGGCAGTTGCCACAATGGTGGCACACGGCGGACGCCTCTTTTCCGGCTATGCGACACAGGTACGCACCAAAACACCCGTGCCCCGTCAGTACCTGTGTCAGCCGGAACGTAGGCGCACCGTGGCGCCTGTCTAGCCATTCTCTAAGGACAGGTCGCACTGCCGCGACGGTCCTCAAGCCCGAACTCGGGCTCTCCAGCCTGGCATGCCACTCCTCCACGGCGGCTCTGCGGAACCTGGCCGCAATCTCCCTCGGGGCAAGCCGCTCCCGTTGTTGGGACGCCCCCTCCCGCCAGTGGAACGCTGACGAGAGGGACTTGGCGTCCAAGTCCCAAGGGAGAGTGCCGGCCAACAAGCAGGCCGCCTCGTGGGAGACCGTGCGGTAGCCCCTGATGATCCGCTGCGCCACCAGACGCTGCGGTTTGCGCAGCAAGGCGACACAGCGGGCGTTCAGGGACCCGGCCCATACGGGTGAACCGTACAGGGCCATCGACCGCACGACTCCGGCGTACAGACTCCGGCAAGGGTTACCGGGACCTTCGAGGTTCGGCAGCAGGCTCCCAAGCGCGCCCGCTGCCCGCACCAATTTCGGCGACAACTTCTCAAAATGGGCGCGGAAGTCCCACCGGCTACTCAAAATCAACCCTAAATATTTCATTGTAGAGCCGATGGGAATCCGCACCCCCTCAACTGTGATATGGGCCCCTACAGGTGGCCTTCGCCGAGGCCCGTGAAAGAACAGGGCCTCGGTTTTGTTCAGGGCCACCGTGAGGCCCAGTCGCCGAATCCTGCCCACCACCTCTTCGGTACCGGAGGAGGCGAGCAGGATGGCATCCTCGAAGGAACCGGCCGTCGCTGTCACCAAAGTGTCGTCCGCGTAACAGACGACAGCGACGCCCCGGGGATTGGTACCACGGAGGACCCAATCGTAGCCGATGTTCCACAATAGCGGGCCCAGTACTGAGCCCTGTGGAACACCGCAAGACATGGCCCTCTGGTGCCAGCCGGCGGCGCCCGGATACACTATGTACCGATTTGACAGGTACGAGTGCACCAAGCGCCGCAGGTAAGCCGGCACCGCGTGGTACCGCAGTGCTTCATGAATGCAGCCCCAGGGCAAGGTGTTGAACGCGTTGGCGATGTCGAGCGACACCGCCACCACCACCTCACCCCGCGCAACTGCATCCTCCGCGTGCGCCTTGACCCGCAGAATCGCATGAATTGTGGATCGGCCTTGCCGGAACCCGTACTGGCAGTCTGCCAGGTCCGGCCCGGCCCCCTCAAGGTGCTCGACGAGGCGAGCGTGAATAATCCTCTCGAAAAGCTTACAAACCTCGTCGAGCAACACGATGGGCCGGTAGGCCGATGGCGACTCTGCAGGTCGACCCTCCTTCTGGAGCAGGACCAACTTGCCGGTTTTCCACCGGGACGGAAAGTGGCCCTGCTCCATGCACGCGGAAAATAGGCCGCGGAGCCTCGCCCCCAGATGCTCGACGGCCAGCACCCATGCGCGTCCGGGGATGCCGTCGAGACCAGGGGCGGTTTTCTTGGCCCGCAGCCGAAGCACCGCCACCCTCATTTCTTCGGGTGAAACCTCCGGGATAACCCTTGCCGAATCCAACGACGACGGCGTCGACGAGCGCGACGCCATCGGTGGAGGAGTGACATCCTCCGTGGCCGGGAACAAAGCCGCGACGACCTCCTGAACGAGGTCGCCCCGGAGACTCTGCGTCAGCGGGGGCGCCCATGGGCGGAGCTTTCTCAACGCCACACGGTACGGACGCCCCCACGGGTCGCTGTCGAGAGTACTCCGGAACTCAGTTTGAGCTGCAGACTTTGCCCTCGCAATGGCCACGTGCAGCGCTCTCTTAGCCTCCTTGTGGAGGCCGTGAAGCAGCCGCTCCTGGTCCTCGTCGCCGGGAAGACGGATCCGGCGACGACGGTGCCTGGACAGCTGGCGGAGGGCGACTACGCAGGACGCGCGCAGCCGCGTGAGCTCCGCCGACCACCAGAACACCTGGCGCTTCTCTGGGAGGCGTCGGACCCGAGGCATGGCTGCGTCGCAGACGCGCGACATCGCCGCCCCGAGCCATTCCGCCTCCTCGTCGACCCGTACCGGCCCGTCCGGCACGGGCATCAGCGCCTGGGCCAGAGCGGCCTCCTTCAGGGCCTCAACTTCGAGGCGACAAATTGCCCAGCGAGGGCCGTCCGATCGCGGGACGGTCTGTCCCCCACCCGACCGGGTGGTTGGGGACGAGGCGACGTCGAACCGAATGTATCGGTGATCCGACAACGTCTCCTCGCCCATCAGGACCCTCCAGTCCCGGACACGGCGGGCTAGGGCCGGGGTGGCGAACGTGATGTCCACCACCGAACCGCCGTTATGCCTCACGCACGTGTCCGCCGTCCCGCGATTCGCGACGGCCAAGCCGGACGAGATCGCCCATTTCTCCAGGGCCTCGCCCCGCGCGTCAGTCACCGACGAACCCCAAGCCAAGGACTTGGCGTTGAAGTCGCCGGCGACGAGGACGGGGCGAGGCTGACTGCCTTGCACCACCAGGGCCCCCAGCCGAGCGAGGAAGTGCTCAAACTCGGCCAGGGATCTGTTGGGGGAGAAATACACTCCCACAACCCAAACCCCCCCCAACAGGACCGCCACGCATCCCGAGCCCTTCACGACTTTTTCGAAGGGCGGGGAGCCGGCTGCGCCCCTGGTGATGACGGCCACCGAGCTGTCGAGGTCCCCTGCCCAGTCATCCCGGGGGGGAACAAAATAAGGCTCGGCGACCACAGCCACATGTATCGACCACTGCGCGAGGCTTTGGACCAATAAGTCTTGGGCCCTGGCGCAGTGGTTAATATTCGCCTGGAGGAACCGTTGCGCCATATTAATGGGCGATCTCCATCGGTGCGTCTCGGCGGGACGGGTCCGGCCGCGTCACAACCGCCGCGCCCTGACCGCGATTACTGCGGCGAGGGCGGACGGAGGCGACGCAAGCTTTGGCGCCCACCTGGTGCCCCGCGGGTTTGCCAGCACCTGCACAGATTGTGCAGTGCGGTTCCGCGGAGCACTCCTTGGCCTTGTGGCCCGTTTGACCGCAGCGGTAGCAGATCCCGCTACGGTCATGCTCGTCGTTGCAGTGCCTCCGCACATGCCCTCTATGCAGGCAGCGGAAGCACCGCATGGGCCTGGCCTCCAACAGCTGGACCCGCGCCGCCACCCAACCTATCAGGACGCGTCCTGCCCTGATAATTTTATCAGCGGCCTTGGCGGGGCAACGCACCCACACCGCGCCAAGGCCTGAACGGTCGGAGCGGATCTCTCCGACGTTGAAATCTTCTTTCGCACCGCCGCCGACAGTAACGAGGGCCGTCGCAATCATGTCCGGGTCGGCGGACGCGTCCAGCCCGGACACCCGCAGTTCCGCGGTCTTGCAGGGGCGGGAAATACGCACTGCAACTTCTAACTCCGTCCCGCGGAACACGGCCCTCATACGCTCAGCTAAAGCGTCGGCCCTCGCTTCAGTCTCCGGGCCGGGTACCTCATACAGGTACCCGCCCGTCGCCATGAGCCGAGCTTGCATCTCGGCGATGCCCAGGTCGGCGAGGCGCACATTTGCGAGCACCTCGCGCAGAACCTGGGCATACGTCACGCCGTTGGCCAACCCCTCTGGCGTCACCGTAATTGTGACGGCCGCCTTGCGGGGCAGACGAATCTTCGGCGGTTCTTGCCGACGCTGTTGCGGCTGGGGCCGCTTTGGTGTGGCACCAGCCACCGACTGTGGGGCTCCAGATGTAGCCTGGGGAGATTTCTTTTTAGCCCCCTTCTTCTTTACCACCATCGTCCAGCCCTCTTCGATGACAACAGGTGCTGGCGGTGGTGGACGTGGCGCCGGGATTGGTCGAGTCGGTGGCGAGCTATCCTTCGCCTTCTTTTTATTTCCTCCTTTGCCGGTGGAAGGCTGCGGGGGAATATTCCGCGGCGCAGCTACCGGGACGGACCCAGCCGGAGTAGGCCGCGGTGCGGCATCAGTGGCGAGCCGAGGGCCAGCACCAGGTGTGGGCTGAGCCGTTTTCTTGCCCTTGCCCTTCCCTTTTGTTGTTTTGGAGGGAGCTGACGGGCCGGCAACGACGGGCTGTGCTTGCGATGGCCCAGCGACTGGCGGCAGAGATGGCCACTCCTCCACCCGACCTCTGGCACGGTCGCCAGCCAAAGGGGGCCGAGTGATGGGCTCCGGTGGCAGCCGCATTGCCATTGCGTCAAGGCGGGCGTCAAGGATGTTCAGGAGCCGCTGTTCGAACTCCTGAAGGCCAGTGCTTGGATGATCTCGCCTTGCTGCCTCCGACTGTGACCCCCCCAGGGACCTGAGTGTCGCCAACACTTCCTCTAGGGCTTTGCCCTGGGCCTCTTGAGCGGCCTTCAGCTTGGCGATTTCTCTCGCCATCGCCGCCTTCTCAGATTCCAGGCGAGCCACTTCAGCGGAGGGCGTCTCCCTGGACCTCGCCGCCAGCTCATTTGCGGCCGAGTTCAGCTTTTGCTGAAATGTCCCTTTAAGGTGGCGGGACTTCAGGGACACTTCCCGCAACACCCCGGCTATCCTCATGTGCCAGTCCAGATTTTCGTCTGGCACATCAACGGACTCCGTCGCATCACCGTCGTCGTCGTCAGGTGGCCGCATCTTCGCCTCCGGCCCCTGATCGCTGTCGCTAGAGACAGACTCCGTCCGTTCTCTGCGACTCCTCTTCGTGCAAGACGAAGTGACACCTGTCTCAGACTTGATGCCCGAGACATGTGCCACTCCCTCCATAGGCACCTCCTCCAAGCAACCAAGGTCACAAGAGGACCCTGGCAACTTCTCCACTCTCACTACAGGAATTTTATTTTGTTTTAAATTTGACATATTCATGATGTTCCCACGAGTGTGGGGGAAATAAACCGTCCACCCAGGCAGAGCCCCCTGTACCTGGGTAAGCCTATGGTGTAACCCGCCGGAGTGTCGGCCGTTACTCCGACGGGGGTCGCACTAGAGACCGAACTACCCATCGGCCATGCATCCCCTCGCGGTGCGCCGCCGCTTGGGATTCGGGGTAACTTTTTATAGAGGATTTCTCCCTCGCGGTCCGGGCGGTGAAGCCAAGACCCTCGGTCCGGTCGGAGCGCGAGACATGACCACAGACCTCCGAGACCGGATTACGATATTCGACGGCGACAGTGAAGGAGAGCGTCCCCTCCACTGCCTGCTCGGCGGCGGGTAAGCGCACACCGAGCCCGCCGACACCCTCAGGACAGAACCTGAAGGTGGCCCAATGAACCCCCCCAACTGGACGACAGCCGCCACAACACGCGACGACTGCCAACCGACCTCGCCAGGATATTAGCCGTGGTCACGGATGAAAGCAGACGAAAATTCGAAACCGTCTTCATCCGTGACCGCCGTTGCCCAGAGTGCACCACGTGGAGGTTTCCTGACTTCGCACCCCAACCTAACCTAACCTAACCTAACCTTTTTTTTTTTTTTTTTGTCGCGGGGAAAAGTGTTTTACCACTGCCGCCGCGCCCGGGGGGGTGGACGCGGCGGGTATGTCGGGTTCGCCGGTCTTACGACCCAGCGCCGTGGTGCCCGGGAGAGATGGTCGACATCCGGGCGACGCTGGGCCGAGTCCCTAACACTATATACACCCTACACCGGCAATACCGACTAAAAACCCCGCGGTGGCCTTCTTCGGCGCTTGAGTGGGGCGGTCCCGGGGTATCCGGAGATAGACTCGGATTGCTACCGGAACCGCCCCTGCGCGGTGCCGCCTTGCGGCCCGTCTCCAATTTAGGGGGGGGCTCATAAGCCCCCGCCGCCGAAGGACGCCCTCGGCGTCTACGGCAGCACGAGGCCGACCGTCCGTGCTGCCGTCCGTCCCGGGGCCGCATGTACAAAAGTACTAAAAGGGGCGCACAGCCCCCCGCTGCACGCCCGCGACCCCGGAAGGCCCCTATAAGTCGCCTCTTACGACAGGCAGGGGATACCGTGGTGGAATTCTCCAAACGCCCCCATTCCACAGGGCGGGAGACGCCGGTCAGTCGTCCACCCGACGTCTCCTTCGTCTCCTTTGGCGGCGGGCGGGATCGTTCTGCTCACGATCCCGCTCTGCGCTCTCCTTCTGCGAGATGACGCGCTCGCAGAAGGAGACCATCGCACGCCACGACCCCCGGCTGCCGACCATGGCGGACACCACGGCCGGCAGCGAGAGGTCGCCTCCGACGACTGCTGTGAGAGCGCTGCGCTCCTCCACCCAGGCTGGGCACTCCTGAAGAGTGTGTTGGGCCGTGTCCTCGCGGCAGTTGCCACAGTGGTGGCACACGGCGGACGCCTCCTTCCCGGCTATGCGACACAGGTACGCACCAAAACACCCGTGCCCCGTCAGTACCTGTGTCAGCCGGAACGTAGGCGCACCGTGGCGCCTGTCCAGCCACTGTTCGAGGACAGGTCGCACTGCCGCGACGGTCCTCAAGCCCGCACTCGGGCTCTCCAGCCTGGCATGCCACTCCTCCACGGCGGCTCTGCGGAACCTGGCCGCAATCTCCCTCGGGGCAAGCCTCTCTTGATGTTCGGACGCGCCCTCCCGCCAGTGGAACGCTGACGAGAGGGACCGGGCGTCCAAGTCCCAAGGGAGAGTGCCGGCCAACAAGCAGGCCGCCTCGTGAGAGACCGTGCGGTAGCCCCTGATTATCCGCTGCGCCACCAGACGCTGCGGTTTGCGCAGCAAGGCGACACAGCGGGCGTTCAGGGACCCGGCCCATACGGGTGAACCGTACAGGGCCATCGACCGCACGACTCCAGCGTACAGACTCCGGCAAGGGTTACCGGGACCTTCGAGGTTCGGCAGCAGGCTCCCAAGCGCGCCCGCTGCCCGCACCAATTTCGGCGACAATTTCTCAAAATGGGCGCGGAAGTCCCACCGGCTACTCAAAATCAACCCTAAATATTTCATCGTAGAGCCGATGGGAATCCGCACCCCCTCCACAGTGATGTGGGCCCCTGAAGGTGGCCTTCGCCGAGGCCCGTGGAAGAACAGGGCCTCGGTTTTGTTCAAGGCCACCGTGAGGCCCAGTCGCCGAATCCTACCCACCACCTCTTCGGTACCGGAGGAGGCGAGCAGGATGGCATCCTCGAAAGAACCGGCCGTCGCTGTCACCAAAGTGTCGTCCGCGTAGCAGACGACAGCGACGCCCCGGGGGTTGGTACCACGGAGGACCCAATCGTAGCCGATGTTCCACAACAGCGGGCCCAGTACTGAGCCCTGTGGAACACCGCAAGACATGGCCCTCTGGTGCCAGCCGGCGGCGCCCGGATACACTATGTACCGATTTGACAGGTACGAGTGCACCAAGCGCCGCAGGTAAGCCGGCACCGCGTGGTACCGCAGTGCTTCATGAATGCAGGCCCAGGGCAGGGTGTTAAATGCGTTGGCGATGTCAAGAGACACCGCCACCACTACTTTGCCCTGGGCTGCTGCTTCCTCCGCGTGCGCTTTGACCCGCAGAATCGCGTGGACTGTGGATCGGCCCTGCCGGAACCCGTACTGGCAATCTGCCAGGTCCGGCCCGGCCCCCTCAAGGTGCTCGACGAGGCGAGCGTGTATAATGCGCTCGAAAAGTTTGCACACCTCGTCGAGCAACACGATGGGCCGGTAGGCCGATGGCGACTCTGCAGGTCGACCCTCCTTCTGGAGCAGGACCAACTTGCCGGTTTTCCACCGGGACGGAAAGTGGCCCTGCTCCATGCACGCGGAAAATAGGCCGCGGAGCCTCGCCCCCAGATGCTCGACGGCCAGCACCCATGCGCGTCCGGGGATGCCGTCGAGACCAGGGGCGGTTTTCTTGCCCCGCAGCCGAAGCACCGCCACCCTCATTTCTTCGGGTGAAACCTCCGGGACAACCCTTGCCGAATCCAACGACGACGGCGTCGGCGAACGCGACGCCATCGGTGGAGGAGTGACATCCTCCGTGGCCGGGAACAAAGCCGCGACGACCTCCTGCACGAGGTCGCCCCGGAGACTCTGCGTCAGCGGGGGCGCCCATGGGCGGAGCTTTCTCAACGCCAAACGGTATGGACGCCCCCACGGGTCGCTGTCGAGAGTACTCCGGAACTCAGTTTGAGCCGCAGACTTTGCCCTCGCTATGGCCACATGCAGCGCTCTCTTAGCCTCCCTGTGGAGGCCGCGAAGCAGCCGCTCCTGGTCCTCGTCGCCGGGAAGACGAATCCGGCGACGACGGTGTCTGGACAGCTGGCGGAGGGCGGCAACGCAGGACGCGCGCAGCCGCGTGAGCTCCGCCGACCACCAGAACACCTGGCGCTTCTCCGGGAGGCGTCGGACCCGGGGCATGGCTGCGTCGCAGACGCGCGACATCGCCGCCCCGAACCATTCCGCCTCCTCGTCGACCCGTACCGGCCCGTCCGGCACGGGCACTAGCGCCTGGGCCAGAGCGGCCTCCTTCAGGGCCTCAACTTCGAGGCGACTTATGGCCCAACGTGGGCCGTCCGATCGCGAGACGGTTGGTCCCCCACCCGACCGGGTGGTTGGGGACGAGGCGACGTCGAACCGAATGTATCGGTGATCCGACAACGTCTCCTCGCCCACCAGGACCCTCCAGTCCCGGACACGGCGGGCTAGGGCCGGGGTGGCGAACGTTATGTCCACCACCGAACCGCCGTTATGCCTCACGCACGTGTCCGCCGTCCCGCGATTCGCGACGGCCAAGTCGGACGAGATCGCCCATTCCTCCAGGGCCTCGCCCCGCGCGTCAGTCACCGACGAACCCCAAGCCAAGGACTTGGCGTTGAAGTCGCCGGCGACGAGGACGGGGCGAGGCTGACTGCCTTGCACCACCAGGGCCCCCAGCCGAGCGAGGAAGTGCTCAAACTCGGCCAGGGATCTGTTGGGGGAGAAATACACTCCCACAACCCAAACCCCCCCCAACAGGACCGCCACGCATCCCGAGCCCTTCACGACTTTTTCGAAGGGCGGGGAGCCGGCTGCGCCCCTGGTGATGATGGCCACCGAGCTGTCGAGGTCCCCTGCCCAGTCATCCCGGGGGGGAACAAAATAAGGCTCGGAGACCACAGCCACATGTATCGACCACTGCGCGAGGCTTTGGACCAATAAGTCTTGGGCCCTGGCGCAGTGGTTAATATTCGCCTGGAGGAATTTTTGCGCCATATTAATGGGCGATCTCCATTGGTGCGGCGCGGGTGGACGGGTCGGGCCGCGTCACAACCGCCGCGCCCTGGCCGCGATTACCGCGACGGGGACGGACGGAGGCAACGCAGGCCTTGGCGCCCACCTGGTGCCCCGCGGGTTTGCCCGCACCTGCACAGATGGTGCAGTGCGGCGCCGCGGAGCACTCCTTGGCCTTGTGGCCCGCTTGACCGCAGCGATAGCAGAAATCGCTGCGGTCACACTCATCTGTGCAGTGCCTCCGCACGTGCCCCCTGAAGAGGCAGCGGAAGCACCGCATGGGCCTTGGCGCCAAAAGCTGGACCCGCGCCGACACCCAGCCGATCAGGACGCGTCCTGCCCTGATCACCTTATCCGCGGCCTTGGCTGGGCACCGCACCCAAGCCGAGCCAAGGCCGGACCGGTCGGGGCGGATCTCCCCGACCTTGACATCCGACACTGTGCAACCACCTGCCCCTGCGAGGGCCGTCGCGACCATTTCCGGGTCGGCGGACGCATCCAACCCGGATACGCGTAGTTCCGCGGATTTGCACGGACGGGAGACACGAACGACCCCCTCCAGCTCCGTGCCGCGGAACACGGCCCTCATACGCTCGGCGAGGGTATCGGCCCTCGCCTCTGTCTCCGGGCCAGGTACCTCATAAAGGTAGCCGCCCGTTGCCATTAAGTGGGCCCGCATCTCACCTATTCCCAGGTCGGCGAGGCGCACATTGGCCAGCACCTCACGTAAAACCTGGGAATAGGTGACACCCTTCTCCAGCCCCTCGGGCGACACAGTTATGGTAACTGCTGCCTTTCGGGGCAATCGAATCTTGGGCTCCGGCCGGCGCTGCTGCGGCTGTTGCCGCTGTTGTTGTTGTTGCGGCGGCGCAGTGGCCGGAGCACCCGATGCGGTCTTGGGGCCCTTATTCTTTTTCTTGTTCACCACCAACGTCCAAGAACTATCCATGGATGCTGGTGGTGGCGGCAGCGGGCGGGGTGCAGGGGCAGGTGCAGGTTGAGCCGGAACAGGGCCGCCCTTCTTCTTCTTTTTTGCCCCCTTTTGAGGGGGCACACTCTGTGGCACGGCCACTGGGGCGGGCCCTGGCGCGGCGGTAAGGGTGGGCCGAGCGGCTACAACTGCGGTAGTGGATGGGGTAGGGGAAGATTTCTTCCCCTTGCCTTTCCCCTTTGAAGTTGCCGGCGGAGGGGCAACATGCGGGGCACTAGATGGCCCTGCCACCGCAAAGCACGGGGCCAAAGGTCCCGTGACGGGCAAAGAAGGCCAATCTTCCTTCTCTCTTCGCTCCTTTGCCCTATCCGCGGCTAATGGGGGTCGGAGAACTGGCTCCCGAGGCAGCCGCATCGATATAGCCTCGAGGCGCGCGTCTAATATGTTTATTAGACGACGCTCGAGCTCCTCGAGGCGATCTTCACGTCCTGGTGTTTCCGACGTCGGGGCAACCGGCTGCTTTTGGCCGAGGGACCTCAATGTAGCGAGGACCTCGTCCAAAACCTTTTGTTGAGCAGCCTGGGCGGCCTTTAACTGGGCGATCTGCCGTGCCATCGCCGCCTTCTCGGTTTCCAACCGAGTCACTTCAGCGGAAGCAGTTTCCTCAGCCCTGGAAACTAGTTCCTGGGCTGCAAGATTCAACTTCCGCTGAAATGTTCCCTTAATTTTCCGGGACTTGGTTGAAACGTCCCGGATGTTGGCCGCCAGACGTAGGCGCCAGTCTGTTTCCTCGTCTGGCACTTCAGCAGGCTCCATCTCGTCTTCACTCTCGGCCTTGCAAGCCTTTTCCGCCGGCCCCTGATCAGTGTCGCTCGAGATCAAGCAATCTGCTCGATCTCGGCGACTCCGTTTTGATCCCGAGGTGGCTCCGCTCGGCCCGACCACGGATTCAAGGCTCGGGGCGCGCGAATGCACCACCGAACTCGCTTGCGAGTATATACGCTCCTCCACTGACATTGGTCCAGGAACACACGCGGTCCCTGGGACGATTACCTTCTCCAACACAACAACTGGTTTATTTTTTTGGTTTAAAAGTTTAGGGTTAGTCAATTCCATGCTGTTCCCACGAGTGTGGGGGAAATAAAACGTCCACCCAGGCAGAGCCCCCTGTACCTGGGTAAGCCTATGGTGTAACCCGCCGGAGTGTCGGCCGTTACTCCGACGGGGGTCGCACTAGAGACCGAACTACCCATCGGCCATGCATCCCCTCGCGGTGCGCCGCCGCTTGGGATTCGGGGTAACTTTTTATAGAGGATTTCTCCCTCGCGGTACGGGCGGTGAAGCCAAGACCCTCGGTCCGGTCGGAGCGCGAGACATGACCACAGACCTCCGAGACCGGATTACGATATTCGACGGCGACAGTGAAGGAGAGCGTCCCCTCCACTGTCTGCTCGGCGGCGGGTTAGCGCACACCGAGCCCGCCGACACCCTCAGGACAGAACCCGAAGGTGGCCCAAATAACCCCCCCAACTGGACGACAGCCGCCACAACACGCGACGACTGCCAACCAACCTCGCCAGGATATTAGCCGTGGTCACGGATGAAAGCAGACGAAAATTCGAAACCGTCTTCATCCGTGACCGCCGTTGCCCAGGGTGCACCACGTGGAGGTTTCCTGACTTCGCACCCCAACCTAACCTAACCTAACCTAACCTAACCTAACCTAACCTAACCTAACCTAACCTAACCTAACCTAACCTAACCTAACCTTTTTTTTTTTTTTTTTTTTTTTTTTTTTTTTTTTTTTTTTTTTTTTTTTTTTTTTTTTTTTGTCGCGGGGAAAAGTGTTTTACCACTGCCGCCGCGCCCGGGGGGGTGGACGCGGCGGGTATGTCGGGTTCGCCGGCCTTACGACCCAGCGCCGTGATGCCCGGGAGAGATGGTCGACATCCGGGCGACGCTGGGCCGCGTCCCTAACAAATGCCCTACACCGGCAATACCGACTAAAAACCCCGCGGTGGCCTACTTCGGCGCATGAGTGGGGCGGCCCCGGGGTATCCTGAGATAGCCTCGGATTGCTACCGGAACCGCCCCTGCGCGGTGCCGCCTTGCGGCCCGTCTCCGATTTGGGGGGGGCTCAGAAGCCCCCGCCGCCGAAGGACGCCCTCGGCGTCTACGGCAGCACGAGGCCGACCGTCCGTGCTGCCGTCCGTCCCGGGGTCGCAAGTACGATAGTACTATAAGGGGCGCACAGCCCCCCGCTGCGCGCCCGCGACCCCGGAAGGCCCCTATTAGTCGCCTCTTACGACAGGCAGGGGTTACCGTGGTGGGATTCTCCAAACGCCCCCATTCCACAGGGCGGGAGACGCCGGTCAGTCGTCCACCCGGCGCCTCCTACGTCTCCTTTGGCGGCGGGCGGGATCGCTCTGCTCACGATCCCGCTCGGCGCTCTCCTTCTGCGAGATGACGCGCTCACAGAAGGAGACCACCGCTCGCCATGACCTCCGGCTGCCGACCATGGCGGACACCACGGCCGGCAGCGAGAGGTCTCCTCCGACGACTGCTACGAGAGCGCTGCGCTCCTCCACCCAGGCTGGGCACTCCTCTAGAGTGTGTTGGGCCGTGTCCTCGCGGCAGTTGCCACAGTGGTGGCACACGGCGGACGCCTCTTTTCCGGCTATACGACACAGGTACGAGCCGAAACACCCGTGGCCCGTCAGCACCTGTGTCAGCCGGAACGTAGGTGCACCGTGGCGCCTGTCTAACCACTCTCTTAGGACAGGTCGCACTGCCGCGACGGTCCTCAAGCCCGAACTCGGGCTCTCCAGCCTGGCATGCCACTCCTCCACGGCGGCTCTGCGGAACCTGGCCGCAATCTCCCTCGGGGCAAGCCTCTCCCGATGACGGGACGCCCCCTCCCGCCAGTGGAACGCTGACGAGAGGGACCGGGCGTCCAAGTCCCAAGGGAGAGTGCCGGCCAACACGCAGGCCGCCTCGTGGGAGACCGTGCGGTAGCCCCTGATTATCCGCTGCGCCACCAGACGCTGCGGTTTGCGCAGCAAGGCGACACAGCGGGCGCTCAGGGACCCGGCCCATACGGGTGAACCGTACAGGGCCATGGACCGCACGACTCCGGCGTACAGACTCCGGCAAGGGTTACCGGGACCTTCGGGGTTCGGCAGCAGGCTCCCAAGCGCGCCCGCTGCCCGCACCAACTTCGGCGACAACATCTCAAAGTGGGCGCGGAAGTCCCACCGGCTACTCAATATCAATCCCAAATACTTCATTGTGGTGCCGATGGGAATCCGCACCCCCTCCACAGTTATGTGAGCCCCTGCAGGTGGCCCACGCCGAGGCCCGTGAAAACACAGGGCCTCGGTTTTCTCCAGTGCCACCGAGAGGCCCAGTCGCCGAATCCTGCCCACCACCTGTTCGGTTCCGAACGAGGCGAGCAGGATGGCATCCTCGAAACATCCCGACGTCGCTGTCACCAGGGTGTCGTCCGCGTAGCAGACGACAGCGACGCCTCGGGGGTTGGTACCACGGAGAACCCAGTCATAACCGATGTTCCACAGTAGCGGGCCCAGAACTGAGCCCTGTGGAACACCGGCAGACATGGCCCTCCGGTGCCACCCAGCGGCGCCCGGATACACTACATACCTATCGGATAGGTACGAGTGCACCAGACGACGCAAATAAAGTGGCACCATGTGGTACCGCAGTGCCTCATGTATGCAGGCCCAGGGCAAGGTGTTGAAGGCGTTAGCGATGTCGAGCGACACCGCCACCACCACCTTACCCCGGGCAACTGCATCCTCCGCGTGCGCCTTGACCCGCAGAATCGCATGAACCGTCGACCGGCCATGCCGGAAACCGAACTGGCAGTCCGCCAAGTCCGGCCCGGCCCCCTCCAGGTGCTCGACGAGGCGAGCGTGCACGATCCGCTCGAAGAGCTTGCAGACCTCGTCGAGCAACACGATTGGCCGGTAGGCCGATGGCGATTCTACGGGTCGACCCTCCTTCTTGAGCAGGACCAGCTTTCCGGTTTTCCACCGGGATGGAAACTGGCCCTGCTCCAGGCACGCGGAGAAGAGGCCGCGGAGCCTCGCTCCCAGATGCTCGACGGCTAACACCCAAGCGCGTCCGGGGATGCCGTCGAGACCCGGGGCGGCTTTCTTGGCCCGCAGCCGAAGCACCGCCACCCTCATTTCTTCGGGTGAAACCTCCGAAATAACCCTTGCCGAATCCAACGACGACGGCGCCGACGAGTGCGACGCCATCGGTGGAGGAGTGACATCCTCCGTGGCCGGGAACAAAGCCGCGACGACCTCCTGCACGAGGTCGCCCCGGAGACTCTGCGTCAGCGGGGGCGCCCATGGGCGGAGCTTTCTCAACGCCACACGGTATGGACGCCCCCACGGGTCGCTGTCGAGAGTGCTCCGGGACTCTGCCTGAGCCGCGGACTTTGCCCTCGCGATGGCCACATGCAGCGCTCTCTTAGCCTCCCTGTGGAGGCCGTGAAGCAGCCGCTCCTGGTCCTCGTCGCCGGGCAGACGAATCCGGCGACGACGGTGTCTGGACAGCCGGCGGAGGGCGGCCACGCAGGACGCGCGCAACCGCGTGAGCTCCGCCGACCACCAGAACACCTGGCGCTTCTCCGGGAGGCGTCGGACCCGGGGCATGGCAGCGTCGCAGACTCGCGACATCGCCGCCCCGAACCACGCCGCCTCCTCCTCGACCCGTACCGGCCCGTCCGGTACGGGCACCAGCGCCTGGGCCAGAGCGGCCTCCTTCAGGGCCTCAACACCGAGGCGACTAATTGCCCAGCGTGGGCCGTCCGACCGCGGGACGGTCGGTCCCCCACCCGACCGGGTGGTTGGGGACGAGGCGACGTCGAACCGAATGTATCGGTGATCCGACAACGTCTCCTCGCCCACCAGGACCCTCCAGTTCCGGACACGGCGGGCTAGGGCCGGGGTGGCGAACGTTATGTCCACCACCGAACCGCCGTTATGCCTCACGCACGTGTCCTAGGTCCCGCGATTCACGACGGCCAAGCCGGACGAGATCGCCCATTCCTCCAGGGCCTCGCCGCGCACGTCGGTCGCCGACGAACCCCAAGCCAAAGACTTGGCGTTGAAGTCGCCGGCGACCAGGACGGGGCGAGGCTGACTGTCTTGCACCACCAGGGCCCCCAGCCGAGTGAGGAAGTGCTCAAACTCGGCCTGGGATCTGTTGGGGGAGAAATACACTCCCACAATCCAGACCCCCCCCAACAGAACCGCCACACATCCCGAGCCCTTCGCTACTTTTTCAAAGGGCGGGGAGCCGGCGGCGCCCCGAGTGGTGACGGCCACCGAGCCGTCCAGGTCCCCTGCCCAGTCGTCCCTGGGGGGAACAAAGTACGGCTCGGCGACCACAGCCACTTGTATCGACCACTGCGCGAGGCTTTGGACCAGCAGGTCCTGGGCCCTGGCGCAGTGGTTAACGTTCGCCTGGAGGAATCGTTGCGCCATATTAATGGGCGATCTCCATGGGTGCCTCTCGGTGGGACGGGTCCGGCCGCGTCACAACCGCAACGCCTCCACCACGATTACCGCGGCGGGGACGAGCGGAGGCGACGCAAGCCTTTGCGCCCACCTGGTGCCCCGCGGGTTTACCGGCATTTGCACAGATTGTGCAATGCGGCTCCGCGGAGCACTCTCTAGCCTTATGGCCCGACTGACCGCAGCGATAGCAGAAATCGCTGCGGTCACATTCATCGGTGCAGTGCGTCCGCACGTGCCCCCTGAAGAGGCAGCGGAAGCACCGCATGGGCCTTGGCGCCAGAAGTTGGACCCGTGCCGACACCCATCCGATCAGGACGCGTCCTGCCCTGACCACCTTCTCTGCGGCCTTGGCTGGGCACCGCACCCAAACCGAGCCAAGACCGGACCGGTCGGGGCGGATCTCCCCGACCTTAATATCTGCCGATGCACATCCGCCTGCCCCTGCGAGGGCCACCGCGATCATCTCTGGGTCAGCGGACGCGTCTAACCCGGAGATGCGCAATTCCGCGGTCTTACATGGGCGGGAGACCCGAACTACGGTCTCCAGCTCCGTGCCGCAGAATACGGCCCTCATGCGCTCGGCGAGGGTGTCCGCCCTCGCCTCCGTCTCTGGGCCGGGCACCTCGTAGAGGTACCCGCCCGTAGCCATTAAGTGGGCCCGCATCTCTGATATGCCCAGGTCAGTGAGGCGGACGTTGGCCATCACCTCCCGAAGGACCTGGGCATAACTAACTCCTTTCGCCAACCCCTCAGGCGACACAGTAATGGTTACTGCTGCCTTACGGGGCAGGCGAATTTTGGGCTCCGGCCGGCGCTGCCGCAACTGAGGCCGCTGCTGCGACAGCGCGGTGGCCGGAGCACCCGATGCGGGCCGAGGGGTCTTCTTTTTCTTCCCCTTCCTGGCCACCACCACCCAGCCCTCATCCATAGACGTGGGGGGCGGCGGGAGCGGAAGGGGTGCAGGGACAGGCTGGGCCCGTTCATGACCGCTCTTCTTGTGTTTCGGCACGGCCACTGGAGCGGGCCTGGCTGGGGCGTGCCGAAGCGCGACGGCAGGGGCTTGCCGAGGGCCAGTTACTGGGGGGACAGGGGCAGAAACAGAGTTTTTCCCCTTACCCTTGCCCTTTCCCTTCGATGTCGCCGGAGGACCGGTGGCCGGAGCAGCGCGTAGGGCGCTGGATGGTCCTGCAGTGGGTGGCAAAGAGGGCCACTCCTCTCTTGGGGCTCTAGCCCTATCAGCAGCCAACGGGGGTCGGGCGATGGGCTCTGGCGGCAACCGCATTGCCATCGCCTCCAGACGTGCATCCAGCATGTTGAGGAGCCGACGCTCGAACTCCTCAAAACGGTCGCCCGGATTGTCCTCGGGCCGCACTGAGGGCGCCGGCCGCGAACCCCCGAGGGACTCGAGCGCCTCCAGAACCTCAGTCAAAATTTTGCCTTGGGCCGCCTGAGCAGTCTGTAGTTTGGCAATCTCCTTAGCCATCGCCGCCTTCTCTGCCTCTAGGCGGGCCACCTCTGCGGAGGGCGTTTCCTCGGCTCTCGCCTCCAGTTCATTGGCCGCCAAATTTAACCGCTTCTGGAACGTACCCTTCAGGTTGCGAGACCTGTGAGATACGTCCCTGATCGTCGCAGCAAGCCGCAAGTGCCAGTCAGGTTGATCGACCAGCACCCCGAGCCCTGCGTCGTCATCATCGTCAGGCAGCCGCACCTTCGACGCAGGCCCCTGGTCGCTATCACTTGAGATCAGGCATTCAGCCCGATCTTCACGAGTTCTCTTATTGGAACGAGAAGAGCCCGGCCTGCTTTCAGGCTCAGAAACTTGTCTCGGTCCATCTTCATCAACGTTGATCGGTCCAGAGCCACGCGACCGCGCGGACTTCTGGACAGATAACTGCTCCAGCACAACAACGGGATTTTTAGGTTTTTTAAATGATTCCATACTGTTCCCACGAGTATGGGGGAAATAAAAGGTCCACCCAGGCAGAGCCCCCTGTACCTGGGTAAGCCTATGGTGTAACCCGCCGGAGTGTCGGCCGGTACTCCGACGGGGGTCGCACTAGAGACCGAACTACCCATCGGCCATGCATCCCCTCGCGGTGCGCCGCCGCTTGGGATTCGGGGTAACTTTTTATAGAGGTTTTCTCCCTCGCGGTCCGGGCGGTTAAGCCAAGACCCTCGGTCCGGTCGAAGCGCGAGACATGACCACAGACCTCCGAGACCGGATTACGATATTCGACAGTGGCAGTGAAGGAGAGCGTCCCCTCCACTGCCTGCTCGGCGGCGGGTGAGCGCACACCGAGCCCGCCGATACCCCCAGGACAGAACCTAGGGGGTGTCCCCAAGAACCCTCCCCACTAGACGACGGCCGCCGCAACGGGCGACGACCGCCAACCAGCCTCGTCAGGATATTAGCCGTGGTCACGGATGAAAGCAGACGAAAATTCGAAACCGTCTTCATCCGTGACCGCCGTTGCCCAGGGTGCACCACGTGGAGGTTTCCTGACTTCGCACCCCAACCTAACCTAACCTAACCTAACCTAACCTAACCTAACCTAACCTAACCTAACCTAACCAAGAAATAGGGAAGAATGGAAGAAAGTTACTTACGCGAGTGTAACAGCTGGTTCACTGCGCCCGCAGCAATCCGGTGCAGCAAAGGCGTTACACTCGATTAAGATCTCTTCAAAGGATGAAGAAAGTACAGGAGAAGAAGTGATGGAGAAGATAAGGAAAGCTGTCAACGCGAAAGAAGAAGGACTAAGGATTGATAGAATACGGAAGGCCAAAGACAGGAAGGTTATAGTCGGATTCGAAAACCTGGAAGAATTGGAAAGAGTAAGGGAAAAGATCAGAAAGGATGGGAAAGAACTAATGGTAGAAGAAATACAGAACAAGGATCCCATGATAATTCTAAAGAACGTGTTAGAATTCCACAAGAACGAGGAAATAATTAGCGCCATCAAAATTCAGAACAAACACCTATTACAAAAGATAGGAAAGAATGAAGACCGCATGGAAATTAAATATCGGAGAAGAGCGAGGAACCCACTAATGGCGCACATCATCCTCAAAGTGTCACCACAAATATGGCGAGTCTTCACGGAGGCCGGCGCGCTACACGTGGACGTTCAGAGAGTCAGGGTCGAGGACCAGTCTCCCCTGGTCCAATGCTCAAAATGTTTGGGCTATGGCCATGGGAGGCGGTTCTGCCGGGGCTCTCTGGACGCCTGCAGTCACTGCGGGGGACCGCATTTGAGAGCGGAGTGTCCTGACTGGATGGCAGCCGAGTCACCTACGTGCTGTAACTGCCAAAAGGCCAAAATGGCAGACACAAGCCATAATGCATTCAGTCAGGACTGCCCGGTGCGGAAGAAGTGGGACGCATTGGCGCGGTCGGCCACTGCGTACTGCTAAGGTGGTCCCTGGAACCTCGGGCTCAACAACACCTGACTCCGACGTGAGGCCATACCTGGTGGCACAGGCCAACCTCCAGAGGAAAGCCCTAGCCACGCAAGAACTAATGGCGATGGCAACAGAAAAGCGGTTGGCCGTGGCCTTAATCCAGGAGCCATACGTCGGAGGAACAGGCCGGATGAAGGACTACGGGACCGTCAGGATCTTCCAATGCGCGGGCCGGACGGAAGGACATGTCAAGGCAGCCATAGCAGTCTTCGATGACGATATGGATGCCTTGATATGTCCAGAATTCACCACAACTAACATTGTTGTGGTGAAAATCCGCTCCAGCGCCTGGGAGATCGTGATGGTCTCGTTCTACTTCGAACCGGACCAGCCAATTGAGCAGTACCTCGAAGAACTGAGGACTATCACGGGAAGATTCGGGCCGAGGTGTCTATTAATAGGAGGGGACGCTAACGCGAAAAGCCTGTGGTGGAGCCGAGAGATCGATGGGAGAGGCGAGTTGGTGTCTAGCTTGCTGGACGAGACCGGGCTCCATGTGTTGAACGAAGGCAATATGCCGACGTTCTTCACCGTAAGAGGAGGAACGGTCTACTCCAGCCAGGTGGACATCACCGCCTGTTCGATCGATCTCTTGGACAAAATAGACAATTGGACAGTGAAAGAAGACCTGACGAGCTCGGATCACAATACCATAATAATTAATTTAACAGTGAAAAGAGACCAAGGTATTAAAATAAAAAGGACAACACGAATATACAACACTAGGAAAGCAAACTGGAGTGAATTTGGAAATATTTTTAAACAGTCAATAGAAGCACATCAAATAAACAAAACAGAAATAGATAAGATAGAAAGCACAGAAGATTTAGAACATAAAATAAAACAATATACAGAAATAGTAATAAAATCTAGCGAAGAAACCATACCTAAAAATAAAGATATTAATAATAAATTTAACTTACCTTGGTGGTCCAAAGAGCTCGACAGGCTGAAGAAGGAAATGATGAGGAAGAAGCGCAGAACTCGCTGGGCAGCACCTATAAGAAAAGAAAAAGTTATTAAAGATTATAAGGAGGCAAAACTCACCTACGAGGAAGAAGCGAAGAAGGCGCAAATCAGGAGTTGGAAGGAGTTTTGTGGAAAACAAGATAAGGAAGGAGTGTGGGATGGGATATATCGAGTACTGGGCAGGTTGACCAAGCGGCACGAGGACGAGCCCCTTGTCAGGGACGGAAAAGTACTGGGGCGGGAGGAATCTGCAAGATTACTTGCAGAGACCTTCTACCCGGACGACCCTGACAGGGAGGATAATGAGGACCACCGGCGCACCAGAGAGCTAGCCACGCGTGCGAATGACTGGGTCCATGGTGAGGTACATGACCCACCATTCACAATGCGGGAGCTCTCGGCGGCGGCGGCGGCCTTCAATCCAAGGAAGGCACCCGGGTCGGATGGCCTGACGTCCGATATCTGTTCGCGGGCGATCGCCCAGGATCCGGCATCTTTCCTATCACTGGCTAACAAATGCCTGGAGTTGGCCTACTTTCCAAAAATTTGGAAAGAGGCCACGGTCGTTGTGCTTCGGAAGCCGGGTAAAGACGATTACACGGCTCCGAAAGCGCATCGACCGATAGGACTGTTACCAGTGATGGGAAAGATACTGGAGAAGATGCTGGTGGGCAGACTCAAATGGCACATCCTCCCGAGGATGAGCAACCGCCAATACGGATTCATGCCACAAAGGGGCACCGAGGACTCCCTCTATGTCTTAATAAATCATATTAGAAACAAACTAAAGGAAAAGAAAGTGATAATACTGATATCACTAGACATAGAGGGAGCCTTCGATGCCGCCTGGTGGCCAGCCATCAAGGTCCGATTGGCGGAGGAGTACTGCCCACCAAACATCAGAAGGGTGGTCGCCAGCTATCTGGATGATCGGATGGTCAGGGTCCGATACGCGGGTGCTGAATGTGCGAAACGGACTGTTAAAGGTTGTGTTCAGGGGTCTGTTGGTGGGCCAATCCTGTGGAATCTCCTTCTCGATCCCTTGTTACAGGGATTGGAGCGCCGGGGCGACTATTGTCAGGCATTTGCCGATGATGTCGTCCTGGTGTTTGATGGGGATTCCACAGGAGAAGCACAAAGACAGGCCAATGCGGCACTAGCCTATGTTCGGGATTGGGGTATCCGAAACAAACTAAAATTTGCGCCTAATAAGACCAAGGCAATGGTCATAACCAACAAATTAAAGTACGATACCCCAATCCTGCACATGGGCGGAGTCGACATTGGTCTGTCCAACGAAATCAAAATGCTTGGCCTGACAATAGACCGGAAACTGACCTTTAACAGTCACGTGACGCAGGCTTGTGGCAAGGCCATTGGCCTCTACAAGAAACTCGCGAGGTCAGCCAAAGTCCAGTGGGGGTTGGGGCCGGAGGTGATCAGGACGATCTACACAGCGGCGGTTGAGCCCGTCATCCTCTACGCGGCTAGTGCGTGGGCTCCCGCCAGCCAAAAACTGGGCATCAGGAAGCAGCTCGGAGCGATCCAGCGAAGCTTCGCGCAGAAGTTGACGAAGGCATACAGGACCGTCTCCCTCCACTCGACCCTACTGCTCGCGGGAATACTCCCCCTTGATATAAGAGTCAGGGAAAATGCCCTACTCTATGAGGTCAAGAGGGGGTACTCCCAGCGGGTGGTGGGTGATCGGGAGGTGGAGAGGCCTGTGGCCTTCGTCGACCTGCAACACCCAGCGGAGCGGAGGAGCGAGACGTTCCAATGCCTGGTGGACGGAGCAGAACTGGCCCAGCACGTCGGTGAAGGTCTAAGCATCTTCACCGACGGTAGTAAGATTGATGGGAAAGTTGGAGCGGCGTTATCCATATGGAATGGCGCCGCCGAGACGAGTACCAGAAAGCTGAAGCTGGAGCCGTACTGCTCGGTCTACCAGGCGGAACTTCTTGCCCTCAAAAAGGCTGTCGAGGAGGCGCTCCGACGCGGGCTTCCTGAGTGCGGCATCTTTAGCGATGCCAGGTCGGCCCTCGAAGTCGTCACCAACGGCGAGTCCCTCCACCCCTTAGCGTTCGAAATTAATAAGTTGCTAAAGCAAGCCGAGGAACGCACCCAGAAAATTAAACTTTTCTGGGTGAAGGCACACGTGGGGTTGGAGGGGAACGAGAGGGCCGACGGGCTCGCTAAAGAGGCCGCACTGCATCTGAAAACTCGTGCGCACTACGACAGGTGTCCGGCTTCGTTCGTCAAACGACAGATCCGACAGGAGTCGATTGACGAATGGAGCCGGAGATACGCGGAAGGGGAGACGGCTTCGATAACGAAGCTGTTCTTCCCGGACGCAGTCGATGCGCACAGAGTGGTCAGGCAGATCGTCCTGGACCCATTACTCACGCAGATCTTCACGGGACACGGGGGGTTCTCCGAGTACTTGAACCGATTCAAGTGCAAGGAGAGCCCGGCGTGCCCATGTGACCCTGATGTGCGGGAGACGGTCCCACACCTCCTCACCGAGTGTCCCATCTACGCCAAAGACCGACATGACCTAGAAATAGAAATAGGAATCAACATTACAGAAGACAATATTAGTAAAATTATAAATAACAAAAATATTAGACATAAATTTATAGCATATAGTAAAAACATAGCAATAAAATGTATAAATAGGAATAAATAAAAATTTGTTGTTAGCTTTATAATTAATATTATATAAGTTTAGCAATAAGAGTAAAAGATAGAAATAAGGATTAGTAGATAAATAGATTTATGTTAGATATTGTAAGATAAACTTGATAGATAAATAGATTAGGTAATACTGTAAGAAACAATTGTAAAGTTTGAAAATAAAGAAATCCTAAAAAATATCCCTTGTCCTGGATAGGGGGAACGAGAGTGGGGCATAGCGCCCCACACTTAAAAAAAAAAAAAAAAAAAAAAAAAAACCTAACCTAACCTAACCTAACCTTTTTTTTTTTTTTTTTTTTTGTCGCGGGGAAAAGTGTTTTACCACTGCCGCCGCGCCCGGGGGGGTGGACGCGGCGGGTATGTCGGGTTCGCCGGCCTTACGACCCAGCGCCGTGATGCCCGGGAGAGATGGTCGACATCCGGGCGACGCTGGGCCGCGTCCCTAACAAATGCCCTACACCGGCAATACCGACTAAAAACCCCGCGGTGGCCTACTTCGGCGCATGAGTGGGGCGGTCCCGGGGTATCCTGAGATAGCCTCGGATTGCTACCGGAACCGCCCCTGCGCGGTGCCGCCTTGCGGCCCGTCTCCGATTTGGGGGGGCTCAGAAGCCCCCGCCGCCGAAGGACGCCCTCGGCGTCTACGGCAGCACGAGGCCGACCGTCCGTGCTGCCGTCCGTCCCGGGGTCGCAAGTACAATAGTACTATGAGGGGCGCACAGCCCCCCGCTGCGCGCCCGCGACCCCGGAAGGCCCCTATTAGTCGCCTCTTACGACAGGCAGGGGTTACCGTGGTGGAATTCTCCAAACGCCCCCATTCCACAGGGCGGGAGACGCCGGTCAGTCGTCCACCCGGCGCCTCCTACGTCTCCTTTGGCGGCGGGCGGGATCGCTCTGCTCACGATCCCGCTCGGCGCTCTCCTTCTGCGAGATGGCGCGCTCGCAGAAGGAGACCATCGCACGCCATGACCTCCGGCTGCCGACCATGGCGGACACCACGGCCGGCAGCGAGAGGTCTCCTCCGACGACTGCTATGAGAGCGCTGCGCTCCTCCACCCAGGCTGGGCACTCCTCAAGAGTGTGTTGGGCCGTGTCCTCGCGGCAGTTGCCACAATGGTGGCACACGGCGGACGCCTCTTTTCCGGCTATACGACACAGGTACGAGCCGAAACACCCGTGGCCCGTTAGCACCTGTGTCAGCCGGAACGTAGGCGCACCGTGGCGCCTGTCTAGCCACTCTCTAAGGACAGGTCGCACTGCCGCGACGGTCCTCAAGCCCGAACTCGGGCTCTCCAGCCTGGCATGCCACTCCTCCACGGCGGCTCTGCGGAACCTGGCCGCAATCTCCCTCGGGGCAAGCCTCTCCCGATGACGGGACGCCCCCTCCCGCCAGTGGAACGCTGACGAGAGGGACCGGGCGTCCAAGTCCCAAGGGAGAGTGCCGGCCAACACGCAGGCCGCCTCGTGGGAGACCGTGCGGTAGCCCCTGATTATCCGCTGCGCCACCAGACGCTGCGGTTTGCGCAGCAAGGCGACGCAGCGGGCGCCCAGGGACCCGGCCCAAACGGGTGAACCGTATAGGGCCATGGACCGCACGACTCCAGCGTACAGACTCCGGCAAGGGTTACCGGGACCTTCGAGGTTCGGCAGCAGGCTCCCAAGCGCGCCCGCTGCCCGCACCAACTTCGGCGACAACATCTCAAAGTGGGCGCGGAAGTCCCACCGGCTACTCAATATCAATCCCAAATACTTCATTGTGGTGCCGATGGGAATCCGCACCCCCTCCACTGTAATGTGAGCCCCTGCAGGTGGCCCACGCCGAGGCCCGTGAAAACACAGGGCCTCGGTTTCCCCCAGGGCCACCGAGAGGCCCAGTCGCCGAATCCTGCCCACCACCTGTTCGGTACCGAACGAGGCGAGCAGGATGGCATCCTCGAAACATCCCGACGTCGCTGTCACCAGGGTGTCGTCCGCGTAGCAGACGACAGCGACGCCTCGGGGGTTGGTACCACGGAGAACCCAGTCATAACCGATGTTCCACAGTAGCGGGCCCAGAACTGAGCCCTGTGGAACACCGGCAGACATGGCCCTCCGGTGCCACCCAGCGGCGCCCGGATACACTACATACCTATCGGATAGGTACGAGTGCACCAGACGCCGCAAATAAAGTGGCACCATGTGGTACCGCAGTGCCTCATGTATGCAGGCCCAGGGCAAGGTGTTGAAGGCGTTGGCGATGTCGAGCGACACCGCCACCACCACCTTACCCCGGGCAACTGCATCCTCCGCGTGCGCCTTGACCCGCAGAATCGCATGAACCGTCGACCGGCCATGCCGGAAGCCGAACTGGCATTCCGCCAAGTCCGGCCCGGCCCCCTCCAGGTGCTCGACGAGGCGAGCGTGCACGATCCGCTCGAAGAGCTTGCAGACCTCGTCGAGCAACACTATGGGCCGGTAGGCCGATGGCGATTCTACGGGTCGACCCTCCTTCTTGAGCAGGACCAGCTTACCGGTTTTCCACCGGGATGGAAACTGGCCCTGCTCCAGGCACGCGGAGAAGAGGCCGCGGAGCCTCGCTCCCAGATGCTCGACGGCTAACACCCAAGCGCGTCCGGGGATGCCGTCGAGAAACCTAACCTAACCTAACCTAACCTAACCTAACCTAACCTAACCTAACCTAACCTAACCTAACCTAACCTTTTTTTTTTTTTTTTTTTTTTTTTTTTTTTTTTTTTTTTTTGTCGCGGGGAAAAGTGTTTTACCACTGCCGCCGCGCCCGGGGGGGTGGACGCGGCGGGTATGTCGGGTTCGCCGGTCTTACGACCCAGCGCCGTGATGCCCGGGAGAGATGGTCGACATCCGGGCGACGCTGGGCCGCGTCCCTAACAAATGCCCTACACCGGCAATACCGACTAAAAACCCCGCGGTGGCCTACTTCGGCGCATGAGTGGGGCGGCCCCGGGGTATCCTGAGATAGCCTCGGATTGCTACCGGAACCGCCCCTGCGCGGTGCCGCCTTGCGGCCCGTCTCCGATTTGGGGGGGCTCAGAAGCCCCCGCCGCCGAAGGACGCCCTCGGCGTCTACGGCAGCACGAGGCCGACCGTCCGTGCTGCCGTCCGTCCCGGGGTCGCAAGTACAATAGTACTATGAAGGGCGCACAGCCCCCCGCTGCGCGCCCGCGACCCCGGAAGGCCCCTATTAGTCGCCTCTTACGACAGGCAGGGGTTACCGTGGTGGAATTCTCCAAACGCCCCCATTCCACAGGGCGGGAGACGCCGGTCAGTCGTCCACCCGGCGCCTCCTACGTCTCCTTTGGCGGCGGGCGGGATCGCTCTGCTCACGATCCCGCTCGGCGCTCTCCTTCTGCGAGATGGCGCGCTCGCAGAAGGAGACCATCGCACGCCATGACCTCCGGCTGCCGACCATGGCGGACACCACGGCCGGCAGCGAGAGGTCTCCTCCGACGACTGCTATGAGAGCGCTGCGCTCCTCCACCCAGGCTGGGCACTCCTCTAGAGTGTGTTGGGCCGTGTCCTCGCGGCAGTTGCCACAATGGTGGCACACGGCGGACGCCTCTTTTCCGGCTATACGACACAGGTACGAGCCGAAACACCCGTGGCCCGTCAACACCTGTGTCAGCCGGAATGTAGGCGCACCGTGGCGCCTGTCTAGCCACTCTCTAAGGACAGGTCGCACTGCCGCGACGGTCCTCAAGCCCGAACTCGGGCTCTCCAGCCTGGCATGCCACTCCTCCACGGCGGCTCTGCGGAACCTGGCCGCAACCTCCCTCGGGGCAAGCCTTTCCCCATGACGGGACACCCCCTCCCGCCAGCGGAACGCTGACGCGAGGGACCGGGCGTCCAAGTCCCAAGGGAGAGTGCCGGCCAACACGCAGGCCGCCTCGTGGGAGACCGTGCGGTAGCCCCTGATTATCCGCTGCGCCACCAGACGCTGCGGTTTGCGCAGCAAGGCGACGCAGCGGGCGCTCAAGGACTCGGCCCATACGGGTGAACCGTACAGGGCCATGGACCGCACGACTCCAGCGTACAGACTCCGGCAAGGGTTACCGGGACCTTCGAGGTTCGGCAGCAGGCTCCCAAGCGCGCCCGCTGCCCGCACCAACTTCGGCGACAACATCTCAAAGTGGGCGCGGAAATCCCACCGGCTACTCAATATCAACCCCAAATACTTCATTGTGGTGCCGATGGGAATCCGCACCCCCTCCACTGTAATGTGAGCCCCTGCAGGTGGCCCACGCCGAGGCCCGTGAAAACACAGGGCCTCGGTTTTCCCCAGTGCCACCGAGAGGCCCAGTCGCCGAATCCTGCCCACCACCTGTTCGGTTCCGAACGAGGCGAGCAGGATGGCATCCTCGAAACATCCCGACGTCGCTGTCACCAAGGTGTCGTCCGCGTAGCAGACGACAGCGACGCCTCGGGGGTTGGTACCACGGAGAACCCAGTCATAACCGATGTTCCACAGTAGTGGGCCCAGAACTGAGCCCTGTGGAACACCGGCAGACATGGCCCTCCGGTGCCACCCAGCGGCGCCCGGATACACTACATACCTATTGGATAGGTACGAGTGCACCAGACGACGCAAATAAAGTGGCACCAAGTGGTACCGCAGTGCCTCATGTATGCAGGCCCAGGGCAAGGTGTTGAAGGCGTTGGCGATGTCGAGCGACACCGCCACCACCACCTTACCCCGGGCAACTGCATCCTCCGCGTGCGCCTTGACCCGCAGAATCGCATGTACCGTTGACCGGCCATGCCGGAAGCCGAACTGGCAATCCGCCAGGTCCGGCCCGGCCCCCTCCAGGTGCCCGACGAGGCGAGCGTGCACGATCCGCTCGAAGAGCTTGCAGACCTCGTCGAGCAACACGATGGGCCGGTAGGCCGATGGCGATTCTACGGGTCGACCCTCCTTCTTGAGCAGGACCAGCTTTCCGGTTTTCCACCGGGATGGAAACTGGCCCTGCTCCAGGCACGCGGAGAAGAGGCCGCGGAGCCTCGCTCCCAGATGCTCGACGGCTAACACCCAAGCGCGTCCGGGGATGCCGTCGAGACCCGGGGCGGCTTTCTTGGCCCGCAGCCGAAGCACCGCCACCCTCATTTCTTCGGGTGAAACCTCCGAAATAACCCTTGCCGAATCCAACGACGACGGCGTCGACGAGTGCGACGCCATCGGTGGAGGAGTGACATCCTCCGTGGCCGGGAACAAAGCCGCGACGACCTCCTGCACGAGGTCGCCCCGGAGACTCTGCGTCAGCGGGGGCGCCCACGGGCGGAGCTTTCTCAACGCCACACGGTATGGACGCCCCCACGGGTCGCTGTCGAGAGTGCCCCGGGACTCTGCCTGAGCCGCGGACTTTGCCCTCGCGATGGCCACGTGCAGCGCTCTCTTAGCCTCCCTGTGGAGGCCGTGAAGCAGCCGCTCCTGGTCCTCGTCGCCGGGTAGACGAATCCGGCGACGACGGTGCCTGGACAGCTGACGGAGGGCGGCTACGCAGGACGCGCGCAGCCGCGTGAGCTCCGCCGACCACCAGAACACCTGGCGCTTCTCCGGGAGGCGTCGGACCCGGGGCATGGCAGCGTCGCAGACGCGCGACATCGCCGCCCCGAACCACTTCGCCTCCTCCTCGACCCGTACCGGCCCGTCCGGTACGGGCACCAGCGCCTGGGCCAGAGCGGCCTCCTTCAAGGCCTCAACACCGAGGCGACTTATTGCCCAGCGTGGGCCGTCCGACCGCGGGACGGTCGGTCCCCCACCCGACCGAGTGGTTGGGGACGAGGCGACGTCGAACCGAATGTATCGGTGATCCGACAACGTCTCCTCGCCCACCAGGACCCTCCAGTCCCGGACACGGCGGGCTAGGGCCGGGGTGGCGAACGTGATGTCCACCACCGAACCGCCGTTATGCCTCACGCACGTGTCCTCGGTCCCGCGATTCACGACGGCCAAGCCGGACGAGATCGCCCATTCCTCCAGGGCCTCGCCGCGCACATCGGTCGCCGACGAACCCCAAGCCAAAGACTTGGCGTTGAAGTCGCCGGCGACGAGGACGGGGCGAGGCTGACTGTCTTGCACCACCAGGGCCCCCAGCCGAGTGAGGAAATGCTCAAACTCGGCTTGGGATCTATTGGGGGAGAAATACACTCCCACAATCCAGACCCCCCCCAACAGAACCGCCACACATCCCGAGCCCTTCGCTACTTTTTCAAAGGGCTGGGAGCCGGCGGCGCCCCGGGTGATGACGGCCACCGAGCCGTCCAGGTCCCCTGCCCAGTCGTCCCTGGGGGGAACAAAGTACGGCTCGGCGACCACAGCCACTTGTATCGACCACTGCGCGAGGCTTTGGACCAGCAGGTCCTGGGCCCTGGCGCAGTGGTTAACATTCGCCTGGAGGAATCGTTGCGCCATATTAATGGGCGATCTCCATGGGTGCCGCGCGGGTGGACGGGTCGGGCCGCGTCACAACCGCCGCGCCCTGACCGCGATTACCGCGGCGAGGACGGGCGGAGGCAACACAGGCCTTGGCGCCCACTCGGTGCCCCGCGGGCTTGCCCGCACCTGCACAGATTGTGCAGTGCGGCTCCGCGGAGCACTCTCTGGCCTTGTGGCCCGACTGGCCGCAGCGGTAGCAGACCCCGCTGCGGTCACATTCGTCCGTGCAGTGCGTCCGCACGTGCCCCCTGAAGAGGCAGCGGAAGCACCGCAATGGCCTCGGCTCCAAGAGCTGGACCCGCGCCGACACCCAACCAATTAGGACGCGTCCTGCCCTAACAATTTTGTCCGCGGCCTTGGCCGGGCACCGCACCCATGCCGCGCCAAGGCCCGAACGGTCGGGGCGGATCTCCCCGACCTTGACGTCCGCCGATGAACATCCGCCTGCCCCTGCGAGGGCCACCGCGATCATCTCCGGGTCAGCGGACGCGTCTAACCCGGAGATGCGCAATTCCGCGGTCTTACATGGGCGGGAGACCCGAACGAAGGTCTCCAGCTCCGTGCCGCGGAATACGGCCCTCATTCGCTCGGCGAGGGTGTCCGCCCTCGCCTCCGTCTCCGGGCCGGGCACCTCGTAGAGGTACCCGCCCGTGGCCATTAGATGGGCCCGCATCTCAGAGATGCCCAGGTCCGTGAGGCGCACGTTGGCCATCACCTCCCGAAGGACCTGGGCATAACCTACTCCATTCGCCAGCCCCTCAGGCGACACAGTAACAGTTACTGCTGCCTTGCGGGGCAGGCGAATTTTGGGCTCCGGCCGGCGCTGTTGCGGCTGGTGCCGCTGCTGTTGTAATGGCACAGTGGCCGGAGCACCCGATGCGGGCCGGGGAGCCTTTTTCTTCCCCTTCCTGGCCACCACCACCCAGCCCTCATCCATAGACGTGGGGGGCGGCGGGAGTGGAAGGGGTGCAGGGACAGGCTGTGCCTGTACAGTGCCGCTCTTCTTCTTCCCCCCCTTTTGGGAGGGGAGAGTTTTCGGCATGACCACTTGGACGCACCTGGTCGGGGCAGACCTAGGCGTTGCGACAGGGGCGGGCCGAGAAGCCGTTGCTGTGGAGACGATTGAGGCAGGAGAAGATTTCTTCCCCTTACCCTTCCCCTTCGGGGCTGCCGGTGTAACTATGGCAGTAGGCAGTGCGCTGGATGGCCCCGCCACCGCAACGGGTGGCAAAAGAGGCCACTCCTCCGTCTGGGCTCTACGCCTATCTGCGGCCAGGGACGGGCGGACAATAGGCTCCGGAGGCAACCGCATTGAAAAGGCCGCAAGGCGGGCGTCCAGAATATTGAGAATTCTGCGCTCAAACTCCTCAAGACGCCCGCCCCGACCATCCTCGCTACTAGGTGGGGGCGACGGCTGCGATCCCTTGAGGGACCTCACCGTCGCCAGCACCTCCTCCAAAGCTCTCCCCTGAGCCGCTTGAGCCGCCTTTAACTGGGCAATCTCGGCCGCCATTGCCGCTTTCTCGGCTTCCAAGCGTTTTACCTCATCTGAGGACGACTCGCCAGCTCTCGCCATCAGCTCACTGGCTGCTTGGTTCAGCTTCTGCTGAAACGTTCCTTTCAGATTCCGGGACTTATGCGATACTTCCCGGATCATAGTCGCAAGCCGTAGATGCCAGTCTAGGTGGTCGACTGGCATCTCTTCTCCCGGTTCTGTGTCTTCATCGGACACAGCGAGCACCTTACTGGCCGGTCCTTGGTCACTGTCGCTTGAGATCGGACCTACTGTCCGATCTCGGTGACTTCTCTTTTTACTGGAGGAAGAGCCGCCCGCTACAATCTTCGGTCGCAGAAATACAGCGGACGACGCCTCCCCTGCCGCCTCCTTTTCGGGTAAATTCCCGGCCCCTTTCGTCTGCCCAGGGGCGTCAGCGGCCTCCGCAGAATTCATCCTCTCCAGGACAACCACTGGATTATTTTGTTTTTTTGGAAAAGAAATTTTCATCTTGTTCCCACGAGTATGGGGGAAATAAACGGTCCACCCAGGCAGAGCCCCCTGTACCTGGGTAAGCCTACGGTGTAACCCGCCGGAGTGTCGGCTGGTACTCCGACGGGGGTCGCACTAGAGACCGAACTACCCATCGGCCATGCATCCCCTCGCGGTGCGCCGCCGCTTGGGATTCGGGGTGACTTTTTATAGAGGTTTTCTCCCTCGCGGTCCGGGCGGTTAAGCCAAGACCCTCGGTCCGGTCGAAGCGTGAGACATGACCACAGACCTCCGAGACCGGATTACGATATTCGACGGTGGCAGTGAAGGAGAGCGTCCCCTCCACTGCCTGCTCGGCGGCGGGTGAGCGCACACCGAGCCCGCCGATGCCCCCAGGACAGAACCCAGGGGTGTCCCTATAAACCCTCCCCACTAGACGACGGCCGCCGCAACAGGCGACGACCGCCAACCAGCCTCGTCAGGATATTAGCCGTGGTCACGGATGAAAGCAGACGAAAATTCGAAACCGCCTTCATCCGTGACCGCCGTTGCCCAGGGTGCACCACGTGGAGGTTTCCTGACTTCGCACCCCAACCTAACCTAACCTAACCTAACCTAACCTAACCTAACCTAACCTTTTTTTTTTTTTTTTTTTTTTTTTTTTTTTTTTTTTTTTTTTTTTTTTTTTTTTTTTTTGTCGCGGGGAAAAGTGTTTTACCACTGCCGCCGCGCCCGGGGGGGTGGACGCGGCGGGTATGTCGGGTTCGCCGGCCTTACGACCCAGCGCCGTGATGCCCGGGAGAGATGGTCGACATCCGGGCGACGCTGGGCCGAGTCCCTAGCACTATTTACACCCTACACCGGCAATACCGACTAAAAACCCCGCGGTGGCCTTCTTCGGCGCTTGAGTGGGGCGGTCCCGGGGTATCCGGAGATAGACTCGGATTGCTACCGGAACCGCCCCTGCGCGGTGCCGCCTTGCGGCCCGTCTCCAATTTAGGGGGGGCTCAGAAGCCCCCGCCGCCGAAGGACGCCCTCGGCGTCTACGGCAGCACGAGGCCGACCGTCCGTGCTGCCGTCCGTCCCGGGGTCGCATGTACAAAAGTACTAAAAGGGGCGCACAGCCCCCCGCTGCACGCCCGCGACCCCGGAAGGCCCCTATAAGTCGCCTCTTACGACAGGCAGGGGATACCGTGGTGGAATTCTCCAAACGCCCCCATTCCACAGGGCGGGAGACGCCGGTCAGTCGTCCACCCGGCGCCTCCTACGTCTCCTTTGGCGGCGGGCGGGATCGTTCTGCTCACGATCCCGCTCTGCGCTCTCCTTCTGCGAGATGACGCGCTCGCAGAAGGAGACCATCGCACGCCATGACCCCCGGCTGCCGACCATGGCGGACACCACGGCCGGCAGCGAGAGGTCGCCTCCGACGACTGCTGTGAGAGCGCTGCGCTCCTCCACCCAGGCTGGGCACTCCTGAAGAGTGTGTTGGGCCGTGTCCTCGCGGCAGTTGCCACAGTGGTGGCACACGGCGGACGCCTCCTTCCCGGCTATGCGACACAGGTACGCACCAAAACACCCGTGCCCCGTCAGTACCTGTGTCAGCCGGAACGTAGGCGCGCCGTGGCGCCTGTCCAGCCACTGTTCGAGGACAGGTCGCACTGCCGCGACGGTCCTCAAGCCCGAACTCGGGCTCTCCAGCCTGGCATGCCACTCCTCCACGGCGGCTCTGCGGAACCTGGCCGCAATCTCCCCCGGGGCAAGCCGCTCCCGATGTTGGGACGCCCCCTCCCGCCAGTGGAACGCTGACGAGAGGGACTTGGCGTCCAAGTCCCAAGGGAGAGTGCCGGCCAACAAGCAGGCCGCCTCGTGGGAGACCGTGCGGTAGCCCCTGATCATCCGCTGCGCCACCAGACGCTGCGGTTTGCGCAGCATGGCGACGCATCGGGCGCTCAGGGACTCAGCCCATACGGGTGAACCGTACAGGGCCATCGACCGCACGACTCCAGCGTACAGACTCCGGCAAGGGTTACCGGGACCTTCGAGGTTCGGCAGCAGGCTCCCAAGCGCGCCCGCTGCCCGCACCAATTTCGGCGACAACTTCTCAAAATGGGCGCGGAAGTCCCACCGGCTACTCAAAATCAACCCTAAATATTTCATCGTAGAGCCGATGGGAATCCGCACCCCCTCCACTGTGATATGGGCCCCTACAGGTGGCCTCCGCCGAGGCCCGTGAAAGAACAGGGCCTCGGTTTTGTTCAGGGCCACCGTGAGGCCCAGTCGCCGAATCCTGCCCACCACCTCTTCGGTACCGGAGGAGGCGAGCAGGATGGCATCCTCGAAAGAACCGGCCGTCGCTGTCACCAAAGTGTCGTCCGCGTAGCAGACGACAGCGACGCCCCGGGGGTTGGTACCACGGAGGACCCAATCGTAGCCGATGTTCCACAACAGCGGGCCCAGTACTGAGCCCTGTGGAACACCGCAAGACATGGCCCTCTGGTGCCAGCCGGCGGCGCCCGGATACACTATGTACCGATTTGACAGGTACGAGTGCACCAAGCGCCGCAGGTAAGCCGGCACCGCGTGGTACCGCAGTGCTTCATGAATGCAGGCCCAGGGCAGGGTGTTAAATGCGTTGGCGATGTCAAGAGACACCGCCACGACTACTTTACCCTGGGCTGCTGCTTCCTCCGCGTGCGCTTTGACCCGCAGAATCGCGTGGACCGTGGATCGGCCCTGCCGGAACCCGTACTGGCAATCTGCCAGGTCCGGCCCGGCCCCCTCAAGGTGCTCGACGAGGCGAGCGTGTATAATGCGCTCGAAAAGTTTGCACACCTCGTCGAGCAACACGATGGGCCGGTAGGCCGATGGCGACTCTGCAGGTCGACCCTCCTTCTGGAGCAGGACCAACTTGCCGGTTTTCCACCGGGACGGAAAGTGGCCCTGCTCCATGCACGCGGAAAATAGGCCGCGGAGCCTCGCCCCCAGATGCTCGACGGCCAGCACCCATGCGCGTCCGGGGATGCCGTCGAGACCAGGAGCGGTTTTCTTGGCCCGCAGCCGAAGCACCGCCACCCTCATTTCTTCGGGTGAAACCTCCGGGATAACCCTTGCCGAATCCAGCGACGATGGCGTCGACGAACGCGACGCCATCGGTGGAGGAGTGACATCCTCCGTGGCCGGGAACAAAGCCGCGACGACCTCCTGGACGAGGTCGCCCCGGAGACTCTGCGTCAGCGGGGGCGCCCATGGGCGGAGCTTTCTCAACGCCACACGGTACGGACGCCCCCACGGGTCGCTGTCGAGAGTACTCCGGAACTCAGTTTGAGCTGCAGACTTTGCCCTCGCAATGGCCACATGCAGCGCTCTCTTAGCCTCCTTGTGGAGACCGTGAAGCAGCCGCTCCTGGTCCTCGTCGCCGGGAAGACGGATCCGGCGACGACGGTGCCTGGACAGCTGGCGGAGGGCGACTACGCAGGACGCGCGCAGCCGCGTGAGCTCCGCCGACCACCAGAACACCTGGCGCTTCTCTGGGAGGCGTCGGACCCGAGGCATGGCTGCGTCGCAGACGCGCGACATCGCCGCCCCGAGCCATTCCGCCTCCTCGTCGACCCGTACCGGCCCGTCCGGCACGGGCACCAGCGCCTGGGCCAGAGCGGCCTCCTTCAGGGCCTCAACTTCGAGGCGACAAATTGCCCAACGAGGGCCGTCCGATCGCGGGACGGTCTGTCCCCCACCCGACCGGGTGGTTGGGGACGAGGCGACGTCGAACCGAATGTATCGGTGATCCGACAACGTCTCCTCGCCCACCAGGACCCTCCAGTCCCGGACACGGCGGGCTAGGGCCGGGGTGGCGAACGTGATGTCCACCACCGAACCGCCGTTATGCCTCACGCACGTGTCCGCCGTCCCGCGATTCGCGACGGCCAAGCCGGACGAGATCGCCCATTCCTCCAGGGCCTCGCCCCGCGCGTCAGTCACCGACGAACCCCAAGCCAAGGACTTGGCGTTGAAGTCGCCGGCGACGAGGACGGGGCGAGGCTGACTGCCTTGCACCACCAGGGCCCCCAGCCGAGCGAGAAAGTGCTCAAACTCGGCCAGGGATCTGTTGGGGGAGAAATACACTCCCACGACCCAAACCCCCCCCCAACAGGACCGCCACGCATCCCGAGCCCTTCACGACTTTTTCGAAGGGCGGGGAGCCGGCTGCGCCCCTGGTGATGACGGCCACCGAGCTGTCGAGGTCCCCCGCCCAGTCATCCCGGGGGGGAACAAAGTAAGGCTCGGCGACCACAGCCACATGTATCGACCACTGCGCAAGGCTTTGGACCAATAAGTCTTGGGCCCTGGCGCAGTGGTTAATATTCGCCTGGAGGAACCGTTGCGCCATATTAATGGGCGATCTCCATCGGTGCGTCTCGGCGGGACGGGTCCGGCCGCGTCACAACCGCCGCGCCCTGACCGCGATTACTGCGGCGAGGGCGGACGGAGGCGACGCAAGCTTTGGCGCCCACCTGGTGCCCCGCGGGTTTGCCAGCACCTGCACAGATTGTGCAGTGCGGTGCCGCGGAGCACTCCTTGGCCTTGTGGCCCGTTTGACCGCAGCGGTAGCAGATCCCGCTACGGTCGTGCTCGTCTTTGCAGTGCCTCCGCACATGCCCTCTATACAGGCATCGGAAGCACCGCATGGGCCTGGCCTCCAACAGCTGGACCCGCGCCGCCACCCAACCTATCAGGACGCGTCCTGTCCTGATAATTCTGTCTGCGGCCTTGGCGGGGCAACGCACCCACACCGCGCCAAGGCCCGAGCGGTCGGAGCGGATCTCTCCGACCTGAAAATCTTCTTTGGCACCTCCGCCGGCACTAACGAGGGCCGTCGCAATCATGTCCGGGTCGGCGGACGCGTCCAGCCCGGACACCCGCAGTTCCGCGGTCTTGCAGGGACGGGAAATACGTACTGCAATTTCTAACTCCGTCCCGCGGAACACGGCCCTCATTCGTTCGGCGAGGGTGTCTGCCCTCGCCTCAGTCTCTGGGCCGGGTACTTCGTACAAATACCCGCCCGTCGCCATGAGACGAGCCTGCATTTCGCCGATGCCCAGGTCGGCGAGGCGCACATTTGCAAGCACCTCGCGCAGAACCTGGGCATACGTCACGCCGTTCGCCAACCCCTCTGGCGTCACCGTAATTGTGACGGCCGCCTTGCGGGGCAGGCGAATTTTCGGCGGTTCCTGCCGACGGTGTTGCGGCTGGGGCCGCTTTGGTGTGGCACCAGTTACCGACTGTGGGGCTCCAGATGTAGCCTGGGGAGATTTCTTTTTCGCCCCCTTCTTCTTTACCACCATCGTCCAGCCCTCTTCGATGACCGCAGGGGCTGGCGGCGGCGGACGTGGCGCCGGGATTGGCTGAGTCGGTGGCGAGCTACCCTTCGCCTTCTTTTTGTTCCCTCCTTTGCCGGTGGAAGGCTGCGGGGGAATATTCCGCGGCGCAGCCACCGGGACGGGCCCAGCCGGAGTAGGCTGCGGTGCGGCATCATTGGCGAGCCGAGGGCCGGCACCAGGTGTGGGCTGGGCCGTTTTCTTGCCCTTGCCCTTCCCTTTTGGTGTTGTTGAGGGAGCTGACGGGCCGGCAACAACGGGCTGTGCACGCGATGGCCCAGCGACCGACGGCAGGGAAGGCCACTCCTCCACCCGACCTCTGGCTCTGTCACCAGCCAAAGGGGGCCGAGTGATCGGCTCCGGCGGCAGCCTCATTGCCATCGCCTCTAGGCGAGCGTCGAGAATGTTCAGGAGCCGGCGTTCAAACTCCTCAAGGCCGGCGCTTGGACTATCTCGCCTAGATGACTCCGGCTGTGACCCCCCCAGGGACCTTAACGTCGCCAAAACTTCATCCAGGGCTTTGCCCTGGGCCTCTTGAGCGGCTTTAAGTTTGGCGATTTCCCTCGCCATCGCCGCCTTCTCCGATTCGAGGCGTGCCACCTCAGCAGAGGGCGTCTCCCTGGACCTCGCCGCCAGCTCATTGGCCGCCGCGTTCAGCTTTTGCTGAAAGGTCCCTTTTAGGTGGCGGGACTTCAGGGACACTTCCCGCAACACCCCGGCTAGCCTCATGTGCCAGTCCAGATTTTCGTCTGGCACATCGACGGTTTCTGTCGCATCACCGTCGTCATCGTCAGGTGGCCGCATCTTTGCCTCCGGCCCCTGGTCGCTATCGCTAGAGAAGGACTGCGTCCGTTCCCTGCGACTCCTCTTTGTGCAAGAAGTGACACCGGCCTCAGACTTGATGCCTGAGACCTGCGCCACTCCCTCCATCGGCACCTCCTCCGAACAACCAGGGTCACAAGAGGACCCTGGCAACTTCTCCACTCTCACTACGGGTATTTTTTGATTAAGTTTGGACAAATTCATAATTGTTCCCACGAGTGTGGGGGAAATAAACCGTCCACCCAGGCAGAGCCCCCTGTACCTGGGTAAGCCTATGGTGTAACCCGCCGGAGTGTCGGCCGTTACTCCGACGGGGGTCGCACTAGAGACCGAACTACCCATCGGCCATGCATCCCCTCGCGGTGCGCCGCCGCTTGGGATTCGGGGTAACTTTTTATAGAGGATTTCTCCCTCGCGGTCCGGGCGGTGAAGCCAAGACCCTCGGTCCGGTCGGAGCGCGAGACATGACCACAGACCTCCGAGACCGGATTACGATATTCGACGGCGACAATGAAGGAGAGCATCCCCTCCACTGCCTGCTCGGCGGCGGGTTAGCGCACACCGAGCCCGCCGACACCCTCAGGACAGAACCTGAAGGTGGCCCAATGAACCCCCCCAACTGGACGACAGCCGCCACAACACGCGACGACTGCCAACCGACCTCGCCAGGATATTAGCCGTGGTCACGGATGAAAGCAGACGAAAATTCGAAACCGTCTTCATCCGTGACCGCCGTTGCCCAGGGTGCACCACGTGGAGGTTTCCTGACTTCGCACCCCAACCTAACCTAACCTAACCTAACCTAACCTTTTTTTTTTTTTTTTTTTTTTTTTTTGTCGCGGGGAAAAGTGTTTTACCACTGCCGCCGCGCCCGGGGGGGGTGGACGCGGCGGGTATGTCGGGTTCGCCGGCCTTACGACCCAGCGCCGTGATGCCCGGGAGAGATGGTCGACATCCGGGCGACGCTGGGCCGCGTCCCTAACAAATGCTCTACACCGGCAATACCGACTAAAAACCCCGCGGTGGCCTACTTCGGCGCATGAGTGGGGCGGCCCCGGGGTATCCTGAGATAACCTCGGATTGCTACCGGAACCGCCCCTGCGCGGTGCCGCCTTGCGGCCCGTCTCCAATTTGGGGGGGCTCATAAGCCCCCGCCGCCGAAGGACGCCCTCGGCGTCTACGGCAGCACGAGGCCGACCGTCCGTGCTGCCGTCCGTCCCGGGGCCGCATGTACAATAGTACTAAAAGGGGCGCACAGCCCCCCGCTGCGCGCCCGCGACCCCGGAAGGCCCCTATTAGTCGCCTCTTACGACAGGCAGGGGATACCGTGGTGGAATTCTCCAAACGCCCCCATTCCACAGGGCGGGAGACGCCGGTCAGTCGTCCACCCGACGTCTCCTTCGTCTCCTTTGGCGGCGGGCGGGATCGTTCTGCTCACGATCCCGCTCTGCGCTCTCCTTCTGCGAGATGACGCGCTCGCAGAAGGAGACCATCGCACGCCATGACCCCCGGCTGCCCACCATGGCGGACACCACGGCCGGCAGCGAGAGGTCGCCTCCGACGACTGCTGTGAGAGCGCTGCGCTCCTCCACCCAGGCTGGGCACTCCTGAAGAGTGTGTTGGGCCGTGTCCTCGCGGCAGTTGCCACAGTGGTGGCACACGGCGGACGCCTCCTTCCCGGCTATGCGACACAGGTACGCACCAAAACACCCGTGCCCCGTAAGTACCTGTGTCAGCCGGAACGTAGGCGCACCGTGGCGCCTGTCCAGCCACTGTTCGAGGACAGGTCGCACTGCCGCGACGGTCCTCAAGCCCGAACTCGGGCTCTCCAGCCTGGCATGCCACTCCTCCACGGCGGCTCTGCGGAACCTGGCCGCAATCTCCCTCGGGGCAAGCCTCTCTCGATTCCGGGACGCCCCCTCCCGCCAGTGGAACGCTGACGAGAGGGACCGGGCGTCCAAGTCCCAAGGGAGAGTTCCGGCCAACACGCAGGCCGCCTCGTGAGAGACCGTGCGGTAGCCCCTGATTATCCGCTGCGCCACCAGACGCTGCGGTTTGCGCAGCATGGCGACGCATCGGGCGCTCAGGGACTCGGCCCATACGGGTGAACCGTAAAGGGCCATCGACCGCACGACTCCAGCGTACAGACTCCGGCAAGGGTTACCGGGACCTTCGAGGTTCGGCAGCAGGCTCCCAAGCGCGCCCGCTGCCCGCACCAATTTCGGCGACAACTTCTCAAAATGGGCGCGGAAGTCCCACCGGCTACTCAAAATCAAACCTAAATACTTCATAGTAGTGCCGATGGGAATCCGCACCCCCTCCACAGTGATGTGGGCCCCTGCTGGTGGCCCACGCCGAGGCCCGTGGAAACATAGGGCCTCGGTTTTGTTCAGGGCCACCGAGAGGCCCAGTCGCCGAATCCTGCCCACCACGTCTTCGGTAGCGGACGAGGCGAGCAGGATGGCATCCTCGAAAGTACTCGACGTCGCTGTCACCAGGGTGTCGTCCGCGTAGCAGACGACAGCGACGCCTCGGGGGTTGGTACCACGGAGGACCCAATCATAACCGATGTTCCACAGTAGTGGGCCCAGAACTGAGCCCTGTGGAACACCGGCAGACATGGCCCTCCGGTGCCACCCATCGGCGCCCGGATACATTACGTACCTAGAGGATAGGTAAGAATGCACCAGACGCCGCAAGTAAAGTGGCACCATGTGGTACCGCAGTGCTTCATGAATGCAGCCCCAGGGCAAGGTGTTGAATGCGTTGGCGATGTCGAGCGACACCGCCACCACCACCTCACCCCGCGCAACTGCATCCTCCGCGTGCGCCTTCACCCGCAGAATCGCATGAACTGTCGATCGGCCATGCCGGAACCCAAATTGGCTGTCTGACAGGTCCGGCCCGGCCCCCTCAAGGTGCTCGACGAGGCGAGCATGGACAATCCGCTCAAACAACTTGCAGACCTCGTCGAGCAACACGATGGGCCGGTAGGCCGATGGCGACTCTGCGGGTCGACCCTCCTTCTTGAGCAGGACCAGCTTGCCGGTTTTCCACCGGGATGGAAACTGGCCCTGCTCCATGCACGCGGAGAAAAGGCCGCGGAGCCTCGCCCCCAGGTGCTCGACGGCTAACACCCATGCGCGTCCGGAACCTAACCTAACCTAACCTAACCTAACCTTTTTTTTTTTTTTTTTTTTTTTGTCGCGGGGAAAAGTGTTTTACCACTGCCGCCGCGCCCGGGGGGGTGGACGCGGCGGGTATGTCGGGTTCGCCGGTCTTACGACCCAGCGCCGTGATGCCCGGGAGAGATGTTCGACATCCGGGCGACGCTGGGCCGAGTCCCTAACAATATATACACCCTACACCGGCAATACCGACTAAAAACCCCGCGGTGGCCTTCTTCGGCGCTTGAGTGGGGCGGTCCCGGGGTATCCGGAGATAGACTCGGATTGCTACCGGAACCGCCCCTGCGCGGTGCCGCCTTGCGGCCCGTCTCCTATTTGGGGGGGGCTCAGAAGCCCCCGCCGCCGAAGGACGCCCTCGGCGTCTACGGCAGCACGAGGCCGACCGTCCGTGCTGCCGTCCGTCCCGGGGCCGCATGTACAAAAGTACTAAAAGGGGCGCACAGCCCCCCGCTGCGCGCCCGCGACCCCGGAAGGCCCCTATTAGTCGCCTCTTACGACAGGCAGGGGATACCGTGGTGGAATTCTCCAAACGCCCCCATTCCACAGGGCGGGAGACGCCGGTCAGTCGTCCACCCGACGTCTCCTTCGTCTCCTTTGGCGGCGGGCGGGATCGTTCTGCTCACGATCCCGCTCGGCGCTCTCCTTCTGCGAGATGACGCGCTCGCAGAAGGAGACCATCGCACGCCATGACCCCCGGCTGCCGACCATGGCGGACACCACGGCCGGCAGCGAGAGGTCTCCTCCGACGACTGCTGTGAGAGCGCTGCGCTCCTCCACCCAGGCTGGGCACTCCTGAAGAGTGTGTTGGGCCGTGTCCTCGCGGCAGTTGCCACAGTGGTGGCACACGGCGGACGCCTCCTTCCCGGCTATGCGACACAGGTACGCACCAAAACACCCGTGCCCCGTCAGTACCTGTGTCAGCCGGAACGTAGGCGCACCGTGGCGCCTGTCCAGCCACTGTTCGAGGACAGGTCGCACTGCCGCGACGGTCCTCAAGCCCGAACTCGGGCTCTCCAGCCTGGCATGCCACTCCTCCACGGCGGCTCTGCGGAACCTGGCCGCAATCTCCCTCGGGGCAAGCCTCTCTCGATGAAGGGACGCCCCCTCCCGCCAGTGGAACGCTGACGAGAGGGACCGGGCGTCCAAGTCCCAAGGGAGAGTGCCGGCCAACACGCAGGCCGCCTCGTGGGAGACCGTGCGGTAGCCCCTGATTATCCGCTGCGCCACCAAACGCTGCGGTTTGCGCAGCAAGGCGACGCAACGGGCGTTCAGGGACCCGGCCCATACGGGTGAACCGTACAGGGCCATCGACCGCACGACTCCAGCGTACAGACTCCGGCAAGGGTTACCGGGACCTTCGAGGTTCGGCAGCAGGCTCCCAAGCGCGCCCGCTGCCCGCACCAATTTCGGCGACAACTTCTCAAAATGGGCGCGGAAGTCCCACCGGCTACTTAAAATCAACCCTAAATACTTCATAGTAGTGCCGATGGGAATCCGCACCCCCTCCACAGTGATGTGGGCCCCTGAAGGTGGCCTTCGCCGAGGCCCGTGGAAGAACAGGGCCTCGGTTTTGTTCAAGGCCACCGTGAGGCCCAGTCGCCGAATCCTGCCCACCACCTCTTCGGTACCGGAGGAGGCGAGCAGGATGGCATCCTCGAAAGAACCGGCCGTCGCTGTCACCAAAGTGTCGTCCGCGTAGCAGACGACAGCGACGCCCCGGGGGTTGGTACCACGGAGGACCCAATCGTAGCCGATGTTCCACAATAGCGGGCCCAGTACTGAGCCCTGTGGAACACCGCAGGACATGGCCCTCTGGTGCCAGCCGGCGGCGCCCGGATACACTATGTACCGATTTGACAGGTACGAGTGCACCAAGCGCCGCAGGTAAGCCGGCACCGCGTGGTACCGCAGTGCTTCATGAATGCAGGCCCAGGGCAGGGTGTTAAATGCATTGGCGATGTCAAGAGACACCGCCACGACTACTTTACCCTGGGCTGCTGCTTCCTCCGCGTGCGCTTTGACCCGCAGAATCGCGTGGACCGTGGATCGGCCCTGCCGGAACCCGTACTGGCAATCTGCCAGGTCCGGCCCGGCCCCCTCAAGGTGCTCGACGAGGCGAGCGTGTATAATGCGCTCGAAAAGTTTGCACACCTCGTCGAGCAACACGATGGGCCGGTAGGCCGATGGCGACTCTGCAGGTCGACCCTCCTTCTGGAGCAGGACCAACTTGCCGGTTTTCCACCGGGACGGAAAGTGGCCCTGCTCCATGCACGCGGAAAATAGGCCGCGGAGCCTCGCCCCCAGATGCTCGACGGCCAGCACCCATGCGCGTCCGGGGATGCCGTCGAGACCAGGGGCGGTTTTCTTGGCCCGCAGCCGAAGCACCGCCACCCTCATTTCTTCGGGTGAAACCTCCGGGATAACCCTTGCCGAATCCAACGACGACGGCGTCGGCGAACGCGACGCCATCGGTGGAGGAGTGACATCCTCCGTGGCCGGGAACAAAGCCGCGACGACCTCCTGAACGAGGTCGCCCCGGAGACTCTGCGTCAGCGGGGGCGCCCATGGGCGGAGCTTTCTCAACGCCAGACGGTATGGACGCCCCCACGGGTCGCTGTCGAGAGTACTCCGGAACTCAGTTTGAGCCGCAGACTTTGCCCTCGCTATGGCCACATGCAGCGCTCTCTTAGCCTCCCTGTGGAGGCCGCGAAGCAGCCGCTCCTGGTCCTCGTCGCCGGGAAGACGAATCCGGCGACGACGGTGTCTGGACAGCTGGCGGAGGGCGGCAACGCAGGACGCGCGCAGCCGCGTGAGCTCCGCCGACCACCAAAACACCTGGCGCTTCTCCGGGAGGCGTCGGACCCGGGGCATGGCTGCGTCGCAGACGCGCGACATCGCCGCCCCGAACCATTCCGCCTCCTCGTCGACCCGTACCGGCCCGTCCGGCACGGGCACTAGCGCCTGGGCCAGAGCGGCCTCCTTCAGGGCCTCAACTTCGAGGCGACTTATGGCCCAACGTGGGCCGTCCGATCGCGAGACGGTTGGTCCCCCACCCGACCGGGTGGTTGGGGACGAGGCGACGTCGAACCGAATGTATCGGTGATCCGACAACGTCTCCTCGCCCACCAGGACCCTCCAGTCCCGGACACGGCGGGCTAGGGCCGGGGTGGCGAACGTGATGTCCACCACCGAACCGCCGTTATGCCTCACGCACGTGTCCGCCGTCCCGCGATTCGCGACGGCCAAGCCGGACGAGATCGCCCATTCCTCCAGGGCCTCGCCCCGCGCGTCAGTCACCGACGAACCCCAAGCCAAGGACTTGGCGTTGAAGTCGCCGGCGACGAGGACGGGGCGAGGCTGACTGCCTTGCACCACCAGGGCCCCCAGCCGAGCGAGGAAGTGCTCAAACTCGGCCAGGGATCTGTTGGGGGAGAAATACACTCCCACGACCCAAAACCCCCCCAACAGGACCGCCACGCATCCCGAGCCCTTCACGACTTTTTCGAAGGGCGGGGAGCCGGCTGCGCCCCTGGTGATGATGGCCACCGAGCTGTCGAGGTCCCCTGCCCAGTCATCCCGGGGGGGAACAAAATAAGGCTCGGAGACCACAGCCACATGTATCGACCACTGCGCGAGGCTTTGGACCAATAAGTCTTGGGCCCTGGCGCAGTGGTTAATATTCGCCTGGAGGAATTTTTGCGCCATATTAATGGGCGATCTCCATTGGTGCGGCGCGGGTGGACGGGTCGGGCCGCGTCACAACCGCCGCGCCCTGGCCGCGATTACCGCGACGGGGACGGACGGAGGCAACGCAGGCCTTGGCGCCCACCTGGTGCCCCGCGGGTTTGCCCGCACCTGCACAGATGATGCAGTGCGGCGCCGCGGAGCACTCCTTGGCCTTGTGGCCCGCTTGACCGCAGCGATAGCAGAAACCGCTGCGGTCACACTCATCTGTGCAGTGCCTCCGCACGTGCCCCCTGAAGAGGCAGCGGAAGCACCGCATGGGCCTTGGCGCCAAAAGCTGGACCCGCGCCGACACCCAGCCGATCAGGACGCGTCCTGCCCTGATCACCTTATCCGCGGCCTTGGCTGGGCACCGCACCCAAGCCGAGCCAAGGCCGGACCGGTCGGGGCGGATCTCCCCGACCTTGACATCCGACACTGTGCAACCACCTGCCCCTGCGAGGGCCGTCGCGACCATTTCCGGGTCGGCGGACGCATCCAACCCGGATACGCGTAGTTCCGCGGTTTTGCACGGACGGGAGACTCGAACGACCGCCTCCAGCTCCGTGCCGCGGAACACGGCCCTCATGCGTTCGGCGAGTGTGTCAGCCCTCGCCTCTGTCTCCGGGCCAGGTACCTCATAAAGGTAGCCGCCCGTCGCCATTAATTGGGCCCGCATCTCACCTATTCCCAGGTCAGCGAGGCGCACATTGGCCTGCACCTCACGTAGAGCCTGGGAATAGGTGACACCCTTCTCCAGCCCCTCGGGCGACACAGTTATAGTAACTGCTGCCTTTCGGGGCAATCGAATCTTGGGCTCCGGCCGGCGCTGCTGCGGTTGGTGCCGCTGTTGTTGCGGCGGCGCAGTGGCCGGAGCACCCGATGCGGGCTGAGGGCCCTTCTTCTTCTTTTTGTTGTTCACCACCAACGTCCAGGAGTCATCCATGGATGCTGGTGGTGGCGGCAACGGGCGGGGTGCAGGGGCAGGTGCAGGTTGAGCCGGAACAGGGCCGCCCTTCTTCTTCTTTTTTGCCCCCTTTTGAGGGGGCACACTCTGTGGCACGGCCACTGGGGCGGGCCCTGGCGCGGCAGCAGGGGCGGGCCGAGGAACAACCGCTGATGTAGTGGATGGGGCAGTGGAAGATTTCTTCCCCTTGCCTTTCCCCTTTGAAGTTGCCGGCGGAGGGGCAACATGCGGGGCACTAGATGGCCCTGCCACCGCAAAGCACGGGGCCAAAGGTCCCGTGACGGGCAAAGAAGGCCAATCTTCCTTCTCTCTTCGCTCCTTCGCCCTATCCGCGGCTAGAGGGGGACGGAGGACCGGCTCCCGAGGCAGCCGCATCGATATCGCCTCGAGGCGCGCGTCTAATATATTTATGAGACGACGCTCGAGCTCCTCGAGGCGATCTTCTCGTCCTGGTGTCGCCGCCGTCGGGCCAACCGGCTGCTTTTGGCCGAGGGACCTCAATGTAGCGAGGACCTCGTCCAAAACCTTTTGTTGAGCAGCCTGGGCGGCTTTTAACTGGGCGATCTGCCGTGCCATCGCCGCCTTCTCGGTCTCCAACCGAGTCACTTCAGCGGAAGCAGTCTCCTCAGCCCTGGAAACTAGTTCCTGGGCTGCAAGATTCAACTTCCGCTGAAATGTTCCCTTAATTTTCCGGGACTTGGTTGAGACGTCCCGGATGTTGGCCGCCAGACGTAGGCGCCAGTCTGTTTCCTCGTCTGGCACTTCAGCAGGCTCCATCTCGTCTTCACTCTCGGCCTTGCAAGCCTTTTCCGCCGGCCCCTGATCAGTGTCGCTCGAGACCAAGCAATCCGCTCGATCTCGACGACTCCTCTTTGATCCCGAGGTGGCTCCGCTCGCCCCGGCCACAGATTCGAGGCTCGGGGCGCGCGAAGGCACCACGAAACGCTCTTGCGAAATCCTTCGCTCCTCTGTTGTTGTAGATCCAGGAACACATACGGTCCCTGGAACGACCACCTTCTCCAAAATTACTACGGGTTTTGTTTTTGTTTTTAATTTGTTATCAATATCCATATTGTTCCCACGAGTGTGGGGGAAATAAACCGTCCACCCAGGCAGAGCCCCCTGTACCTGGGTAAGCCTATGGTGTAACCCGCCGGAGTGTCGGCCGTTACTCCGACGGGGGTCGCACTAGAGACCGAACTACCCATCGGCCATGCATCCCCTCGCGGTGCGCCGCCGCTTGGGATTCGGGGTAACTTTTTATAGAGGATTTCTCCCTCGCGGTCCGGGCGGTGAAGCCAAGACCCTCGGTCCGGTCGGAGCGCGAGACATGACCACAGACCTCCGAGACCGGATTACGATATTCGACGGTGGCAGTGAAGGAGAGCGTCCCCTCCACTGCCTGCTCGGCGGCGGGATGAGCGCACACCGAGCCCGCCGACACCCTCAGGACAGAACCTGAAGGTGGCCCAATGACCCCCCCAACTGGACGACAGCCGCCACAACACGCGACGACTGCCAACCGACCTCGCCAGGATATTAGCCGTGGTCACGGATGAAAGCAGACGAAAATTCGAAACCGTCTTCATCCGTGACCGCCGTTGCCCAGGGTGCACCACGTGGAGGTTTCCTGACTTCGCACCCCAACCTAACCTAACCTAACCTTTTTTTTTTTTTTTTTTTTTTTTTTTTTTTTTTTTTTTTTTTTTTTTTTTTTTTTTTTTTTTTTTTTTTTTTCGCGGGGAAAAGTGTTTTACCACTGCCGCCGCGCCCGGGGGGGTGGACGCGGCGGGTATGTCGGGTTCGCCGGCCTTACGACCCAGCGCCGTGATGCCCGGGAGAGATGTTCGACATCCGGGCGACGCTGGGCCGAGTCCCTAACACTATATACACCCTACACCGGCAATACCGACTAAAAACCCCGCGGTGGCCTTCTTCGGCGCTTTAGTGGGGCGGTCCCGGGGTATCCAGAGATAGCCTCGGATTGCTACCGGAACCGCCCCTGCGCGGTGCCGCCTTGCGGCCCGTCTCCGATTTGGGGGGGGCTCAGAAGCCCCCGCCGCCGAAGGACGCCCTCGGCGTCTACGGCAGCACGAGGCCGACCGTTCGTGCTGCCGTCCGTCCCGGGGCCGCATGTACAAAAGTACTAAAAGGGGCGCACAGCCCCCCGCTGCACGCCCGCGACCCCGGAAGGCCCCTATTAGTCGCCTCTTACGACAGGCAGGGGATACCGTGGTGGAATTCTCCAAACGCCCCCATTCCACAGGGCGGGAGACGCCGGTCAGTCGTCCACCCGACGTCTCCTTCGTCTCCTTTGGCGGCGGGCGGGATCGTTCTGCTCACGATCCCGCTCTGCGCTCTCCTTCTGCGAGATGACGCGCTCGCAGAAGGAGACCATCGCACGCCATGACCCCCGGCTGCCGACCATGGCGGACACCACGGCCGGCAGCGAGAGGTCGCCTCCGACGACTGCTGTGAGAGCGCTGCGCTCCTCCACCCAGGCTGGGCACTCCTCCAGAGTGTGTTGGGCCGTGTCCTCGCGGCAGTTGCCACAATGGTGGCACACGGCGGACGCCTCTTTTCCGGCTATGCGACACAGGTACGCACCAAAACACCCGTGCCCCGTCAGTACCTGTGTCAGCCGGAACGTAGGCGCACCGTGGCGCCTGTCTAGCCATTCTCTAAGGACAGGTCGCACTGCCGCGACGGTCCTCAAGCCCGAACTCGGGCTCTCCAGCCTGGCATGCCACTCCTCCACGGCGGCTCTGCGGAACCTGGCCGCAATCTCCCTCGGGGCAAGCCGCTCCCGTTGTTGGGACGCCCCCTCCCGCCAGTGGAACGCTGACGAGAGGGACTTGGCGTCCAAGTCCCAAGGGAGAGTGCCGGCCAACAAGCAGGCCGCCTCGTGGGAGACCGTGCGGTAGCCCCTGATGATCCGCTGCGCCACCAGACGCTGCGGTTTGCGCAGCAAGGCGACACAGCGGGCGTTCAGGGACCCGGCCCATACGGGTGAACCGTACAGGGCCATCGACCGCACGACTCCGGCGTACAGACTCCGGCAAGGGTTACCGGGACCTTCGAGGTTCGGCAGCAGGCTCCCAAGCGCGCCCGCTGCCCGCACCAATTTCGGCGACAACTTCTCAAAATGGGCGCGGAAGTCCCACCGGCTACTCAAAATCAACCCTAAATATTTCATTGTAGAGCCGATGGGAAACCTAACCTAACCTAACCTAACCTGACCTGACCTGACCTGACCTAACCTGACCTGACCTGACCTGACCTGACCTGACCTGACCTGACCTGACCTGACCTAACCTAACCTTTTTTTTTTTTTTTTTTTTTTTTTTTTTTTTTTGTCGCGGGGAAAAGTGTTTTACCACTGCCGCCGCGCCCGGGGGGATGGACGCGGCGGGTATGTCGGGTTCGCCGGCCTTACGACCCAGCGCCGTGATGCCCGGGAGAGATGGTCGACATCCGGGCGACGCTGGGCCGCGTCCCTAACAAATTCCCTACACCGGCAATACCGACTAAAAACCCCGCGGTGGCCTACTTCGGCGCATGAGTGGGGCGGTCCCGGGGTATCCTGAGATAGCCTCGGATTGCTACCGGAACCGCCCCTGCGCGGTGCCGCCTTGCGGCCCGTCTCCGATTTGGGGGGGCTCAGAAGCCCCCGCCGCCGAAGGACGCCCTCGGCGTCTACGGCAGCACGAGGCCGACCGTCCGTGCTGCCGTCCGTCCCGGGGTCGCAAGTACAATAGTACTATGAAGGGCGCACAGCCCCCCGCTGCGCGCCCGCGACCCCGGAAGGCCCCTATTAGTCGCCTCTTACGACAGGCAGGGGTTACCGTGGTGGAATTCTCCAAACGCCCCCATTCCACAGGGCGGGGGACGCCGGTCAGTCGTCCACCCGGCGCCTCCTACGTCTCCTTTGGCGGCGGGCGGGATCGCTCTGCTCACGATCCCGCTCGGCGCTCTCCTTCTGCGAGATGGCGCGCTCGCAGAAGGAGACCATCGCACGCCATGACCTCCGGCTGCCGACCATGGCGGACACCACGGCCGGCAGCGAGAGGTCTCCTCCGACGACTGCTATGAGAGCGCTGCGCTCCTCCACCCAGGCTGGGCACTCCTCAAGAGTGTGTTGGGCCGTGTCCTCGCGGCAGTTGCCACAGTGGTGGCACACGGCGGACGCCTCTTTTCCGGCTATACGACACAGGTACGAGCCGAAACACCCGTGGCCCGTCAGCACCTGTGTCAGCCGGAATGTAGGCGCACCGTGGCGCCTATCCAACCACTGTCCGAGGACAGGTCGCACTGCCGCGACGGTCCTCAAGCCCGAACTCGGGCTCTCCAGCCTGGCATGCCACTCCTCCACGGCGGCTCTGCGGAACCTGGCCGCAACCTCCCTCGGGGCAAGCCTTTCCCCATGACGGGACACCCCCTCCCGCCAGTGGAACGCTGACGAGAGGGACCGGGCGTCCAAGTCCCAAGGGAGACCTAACCTAACCTAACCTAACCTAACCTAACCTAACCTAACCTTTTTTTTTTTTTTTTTTTTTTTTTTTTTTTTTTTTTTTTTTTTTTTTTTTTTTTTTTTTTTTTTTTTTTTTTTTTTGTCGCGGGGAAAAGTGTTTTACCACTGCCGCCGCGCCCGGGGGGGTGGACGCGGCGGGTATGTCGGGTTCGCCGGTCTTACGACCCAGCGCCGTGATGCCCGGGAGAGATGTTCGACATCCGGGCGACGCTGGGCCGAGTCCCTAACACTATATACACCCTACACCGGCAATACCGACTAAAAACCCCGCGGTGGCCTTCTTCGGCGCTTGAGTGGGGCGGTCCCGGGGTATCCGGAGATAGACTCGGATTGCTACCGGAACCGCCCCTGCGCGGTGCCGCCTTGCGGCCCGTCTCCAATTTGGGGGGGCTCATAAGCCCCCGCCGCCGAAGGACGCCCTCGGCGTCTACGGCAGCACGAGGCCGACCGTCCGTGCCGCCGTCCGTCCCGGGGCCGCATGTACAAAAGTACTAAAAGGGGCGCACAGCCCCCCGCTGCACGCCCGCGACCCCGGAAGGCCCCTATTAGTCGCCTCTTACGACAGGCAGGGGATACCGTGGTGGAATTCTCCAAACGCCCCCATTCCACAGGGCGGGAGACGCCGGTCAGTCGTCCACCCGACGTCTCCTTCGTCTCCTTTGGCGGCGGGCGGGATCGTTCTGCTCACGATCCCGCTCGGCGCTCTCCTTCTGCGAGATGACGCGCTCGCAGAAGGAGACCATCGCACGCCATGACCCCCGGCTGCCGACCATGGCGGACACCACGGCCGGCAGCGAGAGGTCTCCTCCGACGACTGCTGTGAGAGCGCTGCGCTCCTCCACCCAGGCTGGGCACTCCTGAAGAGTGTGTTGGGCCGTGTCCTCGCGGCAGTTGCCACAGTGGTGGCACACGGCGGACGCCTCCTTCCCGGCTATGCGACACAGGTACGCACCAAAACACCCGTGCCCCGTCAGTACCTGTGTCAGCCGGAACGTAGGCGCACCGTGGCGCCTGTCCAGCCACTGTTCGAGGACAGGTCGCACTGCCGCGACGGTCCTCAAGCCCGAACTCGGGCTCTCCAGCCTGGCATGCCACTCCTCCACGGCGGCTCTGCGGAACCTGGCCGCAATCTCCCTCGGGGCAAGCCTCTCTCTATGATGATCTGACGCCCCCTCCCGCCAGTGGAACGCTGACGAGAGGGACCGGGCATCCAAGTCCCAAGGGAGAGTGCCGGCCAACACGCAGGCCGCCTCGTGAGAGACCGTGCGGTAGCCCCTGACTATCCGCTGCGCCACCAGACGCTGCGGTTTGCGCAGCAAGGCGACGCAACGGGCGTTCAGGGACCCGGCCCATACGGGTGAACCGTACAGGGCCATGGACCGCACGACTCCGGCGTACAAACTCCGGCAAGGGTTACCGGGACCTTCGAGGTTCGGCAGCAGGCTCCCAAGCGCGCCCGCTGCCCGCACCAATTTCGGCGACAATTTCTCAAAATGGGCGCGGAAGTCCCACCGGCTACTTAAAATCAAACCTAAGTACTTCATAGTAGTGCCGATGGGAATCCGCACCCCCTCCACAGTGATGTGGGCCCCTGAAGGTGGCCTTCGCCGAGGCCCGTGGAAGAACAGGGCCTCGGTTTTGTTCAAGGCCACCGTGAGGCCCAGTCGCCGAATCCTGCCCACCACCTCTTCGGTGCCGGAGGAGGCGAGCAGGATGGCATCCTCGAAAGAACCGGCCGTCGCTGTCACCAAAGTGTCGTCCGCGTAGCAGACGACAGCGACGCCCCGGGGGTTGGTACCACGGAGGACCCAATCGTAGCCGATGTTCCACAATAGCGGGCCCAGTACTGATCCCTGTGGAACACCGCAAGACATGGCCCTCTGGTGCCAGCCGGCGGCGCCCGGATACACTATGTACCGATTTGACAGGTACGAGTGCACCAAGCGCCGCAGGTAAGCCGGCACCGCGTGGTACCGCAGTGCTTCATGAATGCAGCCCCAGGGCAAGGTGTTGAATGCGTTGGCGATGTCGAGCGACACCGCCACCACCACCTCACCCCGCGCAACTGCATCCTCCGCGTGCGCCTTGACCCGCAGAATCGCGTGGACCGTGGATCGGCCCTGCCGGAACCCGTATTGGCAATCTGCCAGGTCCGGCCCGGCCCCCTCAAGGTGCTCGACGAGGCGAGCGTGTATAATGCGCTCGAAAAGTTTGCACACCTCGTCGAGCAACACGATGGGCCGGTAGGCCGATGGCGACTCTGCAGGTCGACCCTCCTTCTGGAGCAGGACCAACTTGCCGGTTTTCCACCGGGACGGAAAGTGGCCCTGCTCCATGCACGCGGAAAATAGGCCGCGGAGCCTCGCTCCCAGATGCTCGACGGCTAGCACCCATGCGCGTCCGGGGATGCCGTCGAGACCAGGAGCGGTTTTCTTGGCCCGCAGCCGAAGCACCGCCACCCTCATTTCTTCGGGTGAAACCTCCGGGATAACCCTTGCCGAATCCAACGACGATGGCGTCGACGAACTCGACGCCATCGGTGGAGGAGTGACATCCTCCGTGGCCGGGAACAAAGCCGCGACGACCTCCTGGACGAGGTCGCCCCGGAGACTCTGCGTCAGCGGGGGCGCCCATGGGCGGAGCTTTCTCAACGCCACACGGTACGGACGCCCCCACGGGTCGCTGTCGAGAGTACTCCGGAACTCAGTTTGAGCTGCAGACTTTGCCCTCGCAATGGCCACGTGCAGCGCTCTCTTAGCCTCCCTGTGGAGGCCGTGAAGCAGCCGCTCCTGGTCCTCGTCGCCGGGAAGACGGATCCGGCGACGACGGTGCCTGGACAGCTGGCGGAGGGCGACTACGCAGGACGCGCGCAGCCGCGTGAGCTCCGCCGACCACCAGAACACCTGGCGCTTCTCTGGGAGGCGTCGGACCCGAGGCATGGCTGCGTCGCAGACGCGCGACATCGCCGCCCCGAGCCATTCCGCCTCCTCGTCGACCCGTACCGGCCCGTCCGGCACGGGCACCAGCGCCTGGGCCAGAGCGGCCTCCTTCAGGGCCTCAACTTCGAGGCGACAAATTGCCCAGCGAGGGCCGTCCGATCGCGGGACGGTCTGTCCCCCACCCGACCGGGTGGTTGGGGACGAGGCGACGTCGAACCGAATGTATCGGTGATCCGACAACGTCTCCTCGCCCACCAGGACCCTCCAGTCCCGGACACGGCGGGCTAGGGCCGGGGTGGCGAACGTGATGTCCACCACCGAACCGCCGTTATGCCTCACGCACGTGTCCGACGTCCCGCGATTCGCGACGGCCAAGCCGGACGAGATCGCCCATTCCTCCAGGGCCTCGCCCCGCGCGTCAGTCACCGACGAACCCCAAGCCAAGGACTTGGCGTTGAAGTCGCCGGCGACGAGGACGGGGCGAGGCTGACTGCCTTGCACCACCAGGGCCCCCAGCCGAGCGAGGAAGTGCTCAAACTCGGCCAGGGATCTGTTGGGGGAGAAATACACTCCCACAACCCAAACCCCCCCCAACAGGACCGCCACGCATCCCGAGCCCTTCACGACTTTTTCGAAGGGCGGGGAGCCGGCTGCGCCCCTGGTGATGACGGCCACCGAGCTGTCGAGGTCCCCTGCCCAGTCATCCCGGGGGGGAACAAAATAAGGCTCGGCGACCACAGCCACATGTATCGACCACTGCGCGAGGCTTTGGACCAATAAGTCTTGGGCCCTGGCGCAGTGGTTAATATTCGCCTGGAGGAACCGTTGCGCCATATTAATGGGCGATCTCCATCGGTGCGTCTCGGCGGGACGGGTCCGGCCGCGTCACAACCGCCGCGCCCTGACCGCGATTACTGCGGCGAGGGCGGACGGAGGCGACGCAAGCTTTGGCGCCCACCTGGTGCCCCGCGGGTTTGCCAGCACCTGCACAGATTGTGCAGTGCGGTTCCGCGGAGCACTCCTTGGCCTTGTGGCCCGTTTGACCGCAGCGGTAGCAGATCCCGCTACGGTCATGCTCGTCGTTGCAGTGCCTCCGCACATGCCCTCTATACAGGCAGCGGAAGCACCGCATGGGCCTGGCCTCCAAGAGCTGGACCCGTGCCGCCACCCAGCCGATTAGGACGCGTCCTGCCCTAATTACTTTATCTGCGGCCTTGGCGGGGCAACGCACCCACACCGCGCCAAGGCCCGAGCGGTCGGAGCGGATCTCTCCGACCTTAAACTCCTCTTTCGCACTGCCGCCGGCACTAGCGAGGGCCGTCGCAATCATGTCCGGGTCGGCGGACGCGTCCAGCCCGGACACCCGCAGTTCCGCGGTCTTGCAGGGGCGGGAAATACGCACTGCAACTTCTAACTCCGTCCCGCGGAACACGGCCCTCATACGCTCGGCTAGAGCGTCAGCCCTCGCCTCAGTCTCCGGACCGGGTACCTCATACAAGTACCCGCCCGTCGCCATGAGCCGAGCCTGCATCTCGGCGATGCCCAGGTCAGCGAGGCGCACGTTTGCGAGCACCTCGCGCAGAACCTGGGCATATGTCACGCCGCTCGCCAATCCCTCCGGCGTCACTGTAATTGTGACAGCGGCCTTGCGCGGCAGGCGAATCTTCGGTGGATTTGACTGACGTTGTTGCGGCTGAGGCCGTTTTGGTGTGACACCAGCCGCTTGCTGTGGGGCTACAGATGCAGCTTGAGTGGCGTTCTTTTTCGCCCCCTTTTTCTTCTTCACCACCACCGTCCAGCCCTCTTCCATAACCGCAGGGGCTGTCGGCAGTGGACGTGGCGCCGTGACCGGTTGAGTTGGTGGCGAACCACCCTTCGACTTCTTGTTATTCCCCCCTTTGCTGGTAGATTGCTGCGGGGGAATATTTCGCGGCGCAGCCACCGGGGCGGGCCCAGCCGGAATAGGCCGAGATGCAGCATCAGGAGCCTGTCGAGGGCCAGCAACAGGTGGGGGCTGGGCAGTTTTCTTGCCCTTGCCTTTGCCCTTTCCCTTTGTTGGTGGAGCTGAAGGGCTGGCAACGACGGGTTGTACGTTCGATGGCCCTGCGACGTTCGGCAAAGAAGGCCACTCCTCCACCCGACCTCTGGCACTGTCACCAGCCAAAGGAGGCCGAGTGATGGGCTCCGGCGGCAGCCTCATTGCCATTGCCTCTAGACGGGCATCGAGGATGTTCAGAAGCCTGCGCTCGAACTCCTCGAGGGCGGAGCCTGAGCCACTCTCTCGCCTTGATGATTCCGGCTGTGACCCCCCCAGGGACCTGACCGTCGCCATAACTTCTTCAAGCGTTTTACCCTGGGCCTCTTGAGCGGCTTTTAATTTCGCTATTTCCCTCGCCATGGCCGCCTTTTCGGCTTCGAGGCGTGCCACCTCGGCGGAGGGCGTCTCTCTGGATCTTGCCGCCAGCTCGTTGGCCGCAGAGTTCAGCTTCTGCTGAAAAGTCCCTTTGAGGTTACGGGACTTTTGGGAGACTTCCCGTAACATCCCGGCCAACCTCATGTGCCAGTCTTGATATTCATCTGGCATTTCGACAGACTCGACTGGGTCTCCATCGTCGTCATCAGGAGGCCGCATCTTCGCCTCCGGCCCCTGGTCACTGTCGCTGGAGACAGATTCCGTCCTTTCTTTACGACTTCTTTTTGTGCTGGACGAAGTGACACCTAACCCGGCCTCAGACTTGATGGCCGAGACGTGCGCCACTCCCTCTATCGACACCTCCTCCGAACAACCAAGGTCACAAGAGGACCCTGGCATCTTTTCCACTCAACCTAACCTAACCTAACCTAACCTAACCTAACCTAACCTAACCGAAATCGTTGACCTGACGGTGTTGCGCGCTGAATCTGCTACACACTCGTACAGCAAGCTCGTACTCGAAGATACCTGCATCGCCGCCGTCGCTATACCTGAAACAGAAAATAACAATATTAGAAATATTGACACAAAACACTGACGTATAGAAATATTTTATAAGACGTTAAAAGTGCTTCAAGCACAACAATTATATTTATACAGTGACATTATTTGGATCTCTGTGGGCAATTTACACCCACGAAGACTTTTAAAGAACTGACGTGTTCCCCTGACAACACAACATGTTCGGATTTCGGACTCCTGCCAAGGAGAGGACAAGGCCAACCACCAGCTCGGCCGAAAAGAGCAGTCCAACAGACGCACCGCGAAATAGCGTAGCGCAAGCACGACGCAGCATCGAGTCCCAAATCGAGAGAGACGATGAAATTAGAACATACGCCCCGATAAAAGCGAAGCCAAAAGTAAAATTAAATGTGGTACTCCCTGTATCCGATAAGACACCACCAGGCAAAACTCCGAAGTACGCGAGCAGAACAGCCGAAGCGCACGCCTGCCTCATCAAGACTCGGTTGCAGATTAATAACAGCCGAAATCTGAAAACCGAGATCAAGATAGAGGTCATGGAGGCTGCGGAAAGACTTTATAGGCTTGTTAAGGAGGCGGAGGAAGGGAGAATATACCACGGAAAGGACACAGCAAGAGCAACCAAAGACAAGGAAACAGAAGGAAACGTTAAAAACCGGGAAGAAAAGGCAAGGGTAGAATCTGAGGAAAAGGAATTTTTGGAAAGATTAGAAGAACATAGAAGACTATTGGAAGAAAGTAAGGAACAAATGAAAGTGTTAAGCGAGGAAATACGGATACATAAGGAAGAGACCAAGACCAGGGAAATTACCTATGCGAGTGTTGCAGCGACTCCCCCCAAGGCTTACCAAGGGGAGAGTACCAAAGCGCTCCACTCGGTAGTTATCACCTCTAAGGATGAAGAAGATTCGGGGGAAGAGGTGTATGAGAAAGTAAGGAAAGCGGTGAAAGCTAAAGAAGACGGACTAAAAATTGACAAGATAAGGAAAGGCAAGGATAGGAAAATTATTCTGGGATGTGAGTCGAAAGAGGAAATAGGTAGGGTAAAGAAGAGGTTGGAAAAGGCAAAGAATGAGCTAAATTTTGAAGAAGTTCAAAACAAAGATCCCCTGGTCATGGTTAAAGGTGTCCTCAACTACAACACCAACGAGGACATCGAACAAGCCCTTAGGGCTCAAAATAAACATCTCCTTGACACACTTAAGGAAGAGGAAAGAAGGTTTTCAGTGAGGTTCCGGAAAAGGGCAAGGAACCCATTGACGTCACATGTGGTGTTGCAGGTCTCGCCCCCATTGTGGAAGCTCCTAACGGAAGTGGGATCTGTCCACATTGACGTACAACGAGTAAAGGTAGTCGACCAGTCCCCCCTAATTCAATGCACGCATTGCTTAGGGTATGGACATGGTCGAAAGCATTGCCAAAAACACCTGGAGGCCTGCAGCCACTGTGGGGGACCTCACAAGAAGAACGAGTGTCCGGACTGGATTGCTGATTCGCTCCCCACGTGCTGTAACTGCGAGAACGCGAAAATCGATAACAAAGGACACAACGCATTTAGTGAAGCGTGTCCGGTGAGGCAGAGGTGGGACGCCTTGGCGAGAGCCAAGGTGGCATATTGCTGAGGTGGCTCCCGAGGTATCCCGGCCTGCAAGACATCCCACCGGTCACGCTAAAAAACTACTCAAAATTACATTAATTAAAACACAAAATTTTAGAACACAATACAAACTATTGAAATTAGATGTCAGGTCAGAAAACTGGAAAAAATTGTTTATTGTAAAAAGTGTACCAATAGAAAATAAAAACTACTTACCGAAGAGCTTGCAGCACCGAAGATCACCAATACCGAAGAATGAAGTCGTTTTCCCGCATCCGCCGCACGTGGAAGGCCCGAAGAGTACCTGCAAACAAACAGAAAAACAATTAAGAAATTTTAAAGAGAACAAAATTGTGAGGGAGTCTGAGAAATAGCCAATCGGAGTAATGCAAGTGTAGATGATGACCATCTAGAACGATCATTTAGAACCCGAAGTAGAAAGTCGGCTATGATCTCAGACACTACAACTGAACATCGTAATCCAAGCAAGAACAGTGAAGAAAAAAGTAATAAATAATTAAAAACAGTAATAAATTGCATTCGAAAAATAAATTGTTACTATATGCATAATATAACATTATGCTAGACTAGTAACTTGTAAAAATAACGGCAAAAAGTAATACAAATAAAATAATAGAGAAAAATAAACAAATACACAAATAAATTAACAAAGAACAATAGATAGCAGCCGCAGAGATAAAAGGAAGAAAAGGATAACAGTAGAATACCATAGATGCGAATGATTGGAAATTGTTAGCTTACTTAAAAGAATTAAATATAATAACATAATGTAACACACCACAACAGAAAGAAAGAGAAGGATTTAGAATAAAAGTGTCGAAAGTAAAATAAAACAAAATTAAATAAAAATCGTCACAGACAGAAAAAGACTCTGGCGACTATAGTCAGGGGACCTAGAGTGGGGCTCTAAGAGCTCCACATTGTAAAAAAAAAAAAAAAAAAACCTAACCTAACCTAACCTAACCTAACCTAACCTAACCTTTTTTTTTTTTTTTTTTTTTTTTTTTTTTTTTTTTTTTTTTTTTTTTTTTTTTTTTTTGTCGCGGGGAAAAGTGTTTTACCACTGCCGCCGCGCCCGGGGGGGTGGACGCGGCGGGTATGTCGGGTTCGCCGGTCTTACGACCCAGCGCCGTGGTGCCCGGGAGAGATGGTCGACATCCGGGCGACGCTGGGCCGAGTCCCTAACACTATATACACCCTACACCGGCAATACCGACTAAAAACCCCGCGGTGGCCTTCTTCGGCGCTTGAGTGGGGCGGTCCCGGGGTATCCGGAGATAGACTCGGATTGCTACCGGAACCGCCCCTGCGCGGTGCCGCCTTGCGGCCCGTCTCCAATTTGGGGGGGGCTCATAAGCCCCCGCCGCCGAAGGACGCCCTCGGCGTCTACGGCAGCACGAGGCCGACCGTCCGTGCTGCCGTCCATCCCGGGGCCGCATGTACAAAAGTACTAAAAGGGGCGCACAGCCCCCCGCTGCACGCCCGCGACCCCGGAAGGCCCCTATTAGTCGCCTCTTACGACAGGCAGGGGATACCGTGGTGGAATTCTCCAAACGCCCCCATTCCACAGGGCGGGAGACGCCGGTCAGTCGTCCACCCGACGTCTCCTTCGTCTCCTTTGGCGGCGGGCGGGATCGTTCTGCTCACGATCCCGCTCGGCGCTCTCCTTCTGCGAGATGACGCGCTCGCAGAAGGAGACCGTCGCACGCCATGACCCCCGGCTGCCGACAATGGCGGACACCACGGCCGGCAGCGAGAGGTCCCCTCCGACGACTGCTGTGAGAGCGCTGCGCTCCTCCACCCAGGCTGGGCACTCCTGAAGAGTGTGTAACCTAACCTAACCTAACCTAACCTAACCTAACCTAACCTAACCTAACCTAACCTAACCTAACCTAACCTAACCTAACCTAACCTAACGTAACCTACTTTTCTTTTGTCATATTTGTCGAACCTAACCGTTGTTGTTGTTGTTGTTGTTGTTGTTGTTGTTGTTGTTGTTGTTGTTGTTGTTGTTGTTGTTGTTGTTGTTGTTGTTGTTGTTGTTGTTGTTGTTGTTGTTGTTGTTGTTGTTGTTGTTGTTGTTGTTGTTGTTGTTGTTGTTGTTGTTGTTGTTGTTGTTGTTGTTGTTGTTGTTGTTGTTGTTGTTGTTGTTGTTGTTGTTGTTGTTGTTGTTGTTGTTGTTGTTGTTGTTGTTGTTGTTGTTGTTGTTGTTGTTGTTGTTGTTGTTGTTGTTGTTGTTGTTGTTGTTGTTGTTGTTGTTGTTGTTGTTGTTGTTGTTGTTGTTGTTGTTGTTGTTGTTGTTGTTGTTGTTGTTGTTGTTGTTGTTGTTGTTGTTGTTGTTGTTGTTGTTGTTGTTGTTGTTGTTGTTGTTGTTGTTGTTGTTGTTGTTGTTGTTGTTGTTGTTGTTGTTGTTGTTGTTGTTGTTGTTGTTGTTGTTGTTGTTGTTGTTGTTGTTGTTGTTGTTGTTGTTGTTGTTGTTGTTGTTGTTGTTGTTGTTGTTGTTGTTGTTGTTGTTGTTGTTGTTGTTGTTGTTGTTGTTGTTGTTGTTGTTGTTGTTGTTGTTGTTGTTGTTGTTGTTGTTGTTGTTGTTGTTGTTGTTGTTGTTGTTGTTGTTGTTGTTGTTGTTGTTGTTGTTGTTGTTGTTGTTGTTGTTGTTGTTGTTGTTGTTGTTGTTGTTGTTGTTGTTGTTGTTGTTGTTGTTGTTGTTGTTGTTGTTGTTGTTGTTGTTGTTGTTGTTGTTGTTGTTGTTGTTGTTGTTGTTGTTGTTGTTGTTGTTGTTGTTGTTGTTGTTGTTGTTGTTGTTGTTGTTGTTGTTGTTGTTGTTGTTGTTGTTGTTGTTGTTGTTGTTGTTGTTGTTGTTGTTGTTGTTGTTGTTGTTGTTGTTGTTGTTGTTGTTGTTGTTGTTGTTGTTGTTGTTGTTGTTGTTGTTGTTGTTGTTGTTGTTGTTGTTGTTGTTGTTGTTGTTGTTGTTGTTGTTGTTGTTGTTGTTGTTGTTGTTGTTGTTGTTGTTGTTGTTGTTGTTGTTGTTGTTGTTGTTGTTGTTGTTGTTGTTGTTGTTGTTGTTGTTGTTGTTGTTGTTGTTGTTGTTGTTGTTGTTGTTGTTGTTGTTGTTGTTGTTGTTGTTGTTGTTGTTGTTGTTGTTGTTGTTGTTGTTGTTGTTGTTGTTGTTGTTGTTGTTGTTGTTGTTGTTGTTGTTGTTGTTGTTGTTGTTGTTGTTGTTGTTGTTGTTGTTGTTGTTGTTGTTGTTGTTGTTGTTGTTGTTGTTGTTGTTGTTGTTGTTGTTGTTGTTGTTGTTGTTGTTGTTGTTGTTGTTGTTGTTGTTGTTGTTGTTGTTGTTGTTGTTGTTGTTGTTGTTGTTGTTGTTGTTGTTGTTGTTGTTGTTGTTGTTGTTGTTGTTGTTGTTGTTGTTGTTGTTGTTGTTGTTGTTGTTGTTGTTGTTGTTGTTGTTGTTGTTGTTGTTGTTGTTGTTGTTGTTGTTGTTGTTGTTGTTGTTGTTGTTGTTGTTGTTGTTGTTGTTGTTGTTGTTGTTGTTGTTGTTGTTGTTGTTGTTGTTGTTGTTGTTGTTGTTGTTGTTGTTGTTGTTGTTGTTGTTGTTGTTGTTGTTGTTGTTGTTGTTGTTGTTGTTGTTGTTGTTGTTGTTGTTGTTGTTGTTGTTGTTGTTGTTGTTGTTGTTGTTGTTGTTGTTGTTGTTGTTGTTGTTGTTGTTGTTGTTGTTGTTGTTGTTGTTGTTGTTGTTGTTGTTGTTGTTGTTGTTGTTGTTGTTGTTGTTGTTGTTGTTGTTGTTGTTGTTGTTGTTGTTGTTGTTGTTGTTGTTGTTGTTGTTGTTGTTGTTGTTGTTGTTGTTGTTGTTGTTGTTGTTGTTGTTGTTGTTGTTGTTGTTGTTGTTGTTGTTGTTGTTGTTGTTGTTGTTGTTGTTGTTGTTGTTGTTGTTGTTGTTGTTGTTGTTGTTGTTGTTGTTGTTGTTGTTGTTGTTGTTGTTGTTGTTGTTGTTGTTGTTGTTGTTGTTGTTGTTGTTGTTGTTGTTGTTGTTGTTGTTGTTGTTGTTGTTGTTGTTGTTGTTGTTGTTGTTGTTGTTGTTGTTGGGGGGGGGCACGCACCCCTGTTAGAAACTACAATCTTGTCCGACACATTGGACCGACGTACTCCCTTTTTTTTTATGCAGATTTGCAAACGAGTAGATAGCTCACCAAGCTCACTGATGGTAAGTGATCTTCACCGCCCATAGACGCCCTGACATAAAAAAAAAAAAAAAAAAACACTTGGGGGCGTTGCTAACGTAAAAGGAAGGAATGGAAGCCGAGGGGAAAGGGATTGAGAAATACAGAGGGGAAACTTGGGAATACAGTGTGGCTCTACCACATGCAAAAGATTATAAGGATTCCGTTAATGAGATTTCACTACGAAACCCTAAAAACAAAACACATGAGTTTAATACGCAGTTTATTTTATTACTAACTATGTATCTACTATAACACGAGACACGAGTCACGAGTCACGAGTCTCGAGACGTGAGACACGAGCCACGAGACACGAGACCAACGAATCGAACATAACGCCACAGACCACAGTCAATACCACATTGCGAACTCAACTAGTATTATATCTTATCAAAATGTTTGTATGCAATGTTCTTGTGTTTCTGTATCGAATTCTGATCTGTATACAATGTTTTTTTTAGAAGGCCGAAGCCAAATGGTAAAAAGGAACCCTTATAGTTTCGTCACATATGTCTGTCTATGGCTGTCTGACCGCAGATCAGCTCAGACTAACGCCCGAATGGTCAAATTCTATTAACGGCTTACATTGAGTAATAGCTCAGTTGCGCGGACAGGCAGACAGACGGACCAACATAGCGAAACTATAAAGGTTTCTTGTCGGCTCCAGAATCCTAAAATCTACTGTCAACAGTACAGCAGTGTGAGTAGATCGCACTACACGAGCGGAGCGGCCGCGGCGTCACGCGACCCGGGCGCGGCGTCACTCGCCCCGGGCGCGGCGTCACGCGACCCGGGCGCGGCGTCACGCGACCCGGGCGCGGCGTCACGCGACCCGGGCGTGGCGTCACGCGCGTCCCCGGCGGCGGGCTCGCTCATGGCGGCTGCGAGCTCGTCGTCCTCATCCTTGCCGTAAAGCTCGGGGTATTGCGACATGCACTGCTGCATCACGCTGAATTTCTCATAACAATCGCTGCCTTTAGGATCCGCTTCACTGCGAAAAAAAAAAACAAAAAAACATTGGTATGTTTAAATTTAGCTCGGCCGGTCCAAAAATTGATCGGTAGAGACAAGCGACAGTAACGTCTACGGCATGTAAGGGCGGCTCGACCGTTTTTAATACTCTCGTTAGTCGTTAGAAAATTGATCGATAGAAGTAGCAGAATGGTTTTGTTCAAGTAAGATTTTCTGTTGCCAATCTGTTTCTTGGACACCATTTCCTTATTTTTGACTGACTACCTCAGTTGCGTTATTGTTTTTTTGGTAGGACTATCGTCCTGAGGTCTTGGATCGGGCAAATTAATATTGAGTTTTTCAATTCAGTATATATTCAGCTCGGAGTCTGGAATTTGTGCCCGAAACGACGATAGACTCGACCTCCATCACATCTGGGACAATACTCAACTTGGCGAAATGTGTGTGTTTTAGTTAGCTAGTGCGCCTTTTCCTACACCTTCAGGCATACAGGCGTGAGCTAATGTATGGGGGATACATTAGCTCACGCCTCTCTTTTAAGGTCGGTTACGCAGCCGTATTTCTTTTCGTATCACGGGTGGCCTTGGGCGACGGAAATCATTTAACCAGGACCAGGTAACACCTGTTCGTTTGCCTAGAAGAAAAGCCTAAAAAGTATGTCGCGCCGAACATCGGTAGTGGGAGGAGGCGATGCGATACGATGCGATACGATGCGATGCGACGCGAGGGCGATCGTTTACAAATGTAAGTGCATACCTGTAATGGAAGCAAGAGAACGCGTCCCGGAACTGGTATCCGCAGGGTCCGGTGGCCATGCCGCCGAGGCAGGGGCAGCCCCAGTTGATGTCGCCGTCGGGCAGCACGAGGCCGGGCGCGGGCTCGGCGGCGGGCAGGCGCGCCCGCGACGGCGCCGCCAGCTGCGAGCGCGCCGCCACCACCACGCGGTGCTGAGACATCTCCATCGCACCACCACCACACACTAAACCTAAAAACATGCACGTGTATTAATACAAACTTTCAAAACTCTCGGTAAACAACATATGTAGATAAACAATGTAATAGATCGGGCGTCTAAGTAATGAAATCAAGCATAAGTATCTCACTTAGATAAATGCAGTTTACAGTGTGAGTGATAGCGACAGACGAACAATTTTTTATCTCGTTCTGCGTATGCGTTTTTTTTGTCTGACACCAACTAGCGAGTAAAAACGCATACAACATCAATAGAATTTAAGGTTAACAGGAAAAAAGAAAACTTAATTTTCAAAATAACGGGAATTTTATATTATGTCGCGTCTCCTGCACTAAAACATTACACAATACACCTAAGCAAAACATGGTTTCGCTACACATATTTAGCGAAATTAATTGTTTTGCGTATGCGTTTCTGTGTAATGTTGCAATATTAATATTTTTTCGAAACAAAACACCTACATAAAACAAGGTTTTTCATTGTCTCCTGCTCATGTAGCAATGGACCATAGACAAAAATTACATATACATATGTATAAAAGCCATGTGTTCCTCAGCTCCTCATGTTTTGTGTACGTGTTTTGTGTAATGTTTTAATGCAGGAGACGCGGCTTAATGTACAACAACTTGTGTTCTATATATTCAATTCTATATATTCAATACAAAAAAAATGATCTCAATCTTCAGTACCGCCATCAACCACTTATTACAATGTGAGGGCGATTATTACAATACACCCTAGATTTTTTTGTGAATGATTAAGAATCATGGAAGATAAGTTTATTCTATTAATATTTTTACACGGGCCGACATGGCGCACGTATATTTCATATAAACCGAGTGACTTATGACCTAGTTTTGGATCACAAATTTTGTGCTGTTGTCCCGTCTATATACAGTTGAATGGTTTTGTCTATATCTTTTTTTATTTTAATTTCTTTCTATCTGCCTTAATGTGGGGTAGGCGCATTAAGGTAGAAAGAACTTTTTCAAGTATGTTGCTGAAAGGATTTGGCCTAGTTTTTACGACCGGCTGCTTGCCTGACAACCCTTTCTGAGGGATTATTAACCAAAAATAAAATCATTAGTTATTGCTATACTGACGCTTTTAAATGTTTATTACCAAAGAAAAATGAAAAAAAAAAAATGTTTCTATAAACTACATTTCAAATAAATGATGGGTATTTTTCCAACATGGTATCCCTGTGTCTTACGGGTCTGTCCCTTACGGGTACACGCACATGGCTACTCTATTCATTCTTTCTCTAAGGTAAAGAATATTGGGAGACTTGCGTTTTTGAACAAAGTACGAACACAAGTTGTTTTGTATACCTACCTATAGAGGGTGTAAGGGAAACGCTTCCGAAATCGAAAATAGATGGTAAAGCTGGTTATTTCGAACACTATGCCACAAAAATATTATGTAATTTGCGATACGGTACTTCGACTTTTTCCGTTTTTTCACAGCATCATATTTGTGTGGATAATTAACAATGGGGAACTTGCACAAAAATGATAACGATAAATTGTATTGATAAATCAATAAACAAAACCATGAAATGTGCTATTATTAAATTTGTAGGAAAAATTAATTGATATTTTTCAAAATATCATGCTTTTAAATTATGTATAATGGAACGTAATTACAAAACCCAAGTGACGTTATTGCATACAAAATCATAGAGCTGCCATTGCCGAAAATTGTTGTTGTATTTAGTATGGTGATTCGTGAATTAGATTAAGGAGGACCTTCTCTACCTTCTTCCTCATTGTTACTTCGTTATTTAAAGAACAGCTTAGCTTTAACATTTCTACGCGGTGACGTCACGTCCTTTTTTAGCGCGGGGTTTCGTAATTCATATTTTGACTTGCGACAATTAAATTATTTGTGCATATTTTAATGTTTTTGTTTCTGGTGTGTTTATTTGAGACCTAGTTCTTTACAGTAAATAAAAAAAAATACATGCAAGTTAATTATATTCTTTTAAAACATAATGTAATACGAATAAATGAATCAAGTCCACTCGAGCCGTACGGCGCGTCGCGTATAGGCGCGTGGCGGCGCGTTTGCTTTGTAAGGTCATGGACATGCACCCACCATTCAGCTCCCGCCCGTCGCGTAACGCGTTGCCCGCGCCCAAATCCCAATCGACCATAGACGCGAGTATGCGCGCGTGCCTATACGCATGCACCAAAATTATCTTTTTAATAATTTTGTGAATGTGGAAAATTGTTAATAGATTTGTTATTACATTTTATTATTGAGTTTGAGTTATAATTGCGGTAGGGAACGATGCTGTACGTTTACAATGCTCGTGATAGCAATTATTATGAAAACTGATCTCGTGCACTGACAATTTATTATTTACTCCCAAAGATTAACAACCGTTCGGTATTGATATGATCCTCGTATGATTATTGAGCACTTGACAATGGGGAACTTGCATGAAAATTATAACGAGAAATTGTGTTGATAAATCAATAAACAAAACCTTGAAATGTGCTATGATGAAATTTGTAGTATAAAATAATTGATATTTTACAAAATATCTTAATTAGAAATTACGTGTAATGGAACGTTATTACAAAACCCAAGTGACGTCGTTGCATTAGGCAGTGTTTCCACGTTGGGGTATTTTTCCCAATTTTGCGGAAAACTGTTGTATGGTACTTGATGAATGAGATTTCGGAGGTCCTCCTCTTCCCAAATTATTTTCTTCATGTAACTTTCCCACCTCTCGGCTCAGGATTCAAGGGTGCAACTTATTTTTACTTCGTTATTTAACGAAATAGCTTCAACATTTTTGGGGAAAATTTTGTTCGGCATGGGGAATTTTTAAACGATAGGCAATTATAGCGGTTCAAACGTCATTCCAGACAATGTCACTAGCCGTCAGTGTCAACTAAGATGTCAACAAAAAGGCATTTTTAAGCTGTGACGTCACGTCCTTTTTTAGCGCGGGGTTTTGTAAGTCATATTTAGACTCGCGATAATTAAATGATTTGTGCATATTTTTATGTTTTTGTTTCTGGTGTGTTTATTTGAGACGTAGTTCTTTGCAATGAACTAATAAAAAAATTACACGCAAGTTCCCTATTATTGTTTACTAATTTTATGTGAAATTTACGTGATTCAAATCATATCACAGAAATAAATAATGAAATATTCTCAAAAATAAAAAAGTTATAAGCCTTTGAAGTTAAAACGAAGATTGTTTTCGGCTAGTGTTAAGACAGTATATTATTACAATTTGGTTTTCGGAAGTTTCCCACATGACGCGTACTGTACCTTTATGAGTTTAGAGCAGAGCCTGCAGTGTGGGTGCGTGCGCACGCACCCGCAAGCCGCCAGCGAGCGCGAGCGCGGCCCGCAGCTGGCGCACTCGCCGCGCCTCCGCCCGCAGCAGCGCGCGCCCCCCGCTCCCCCTGCTCCCCCCGCGCACGCGCACCACGTCCGTGTGCAACGCACCCGCTCCCCACTCGCCGAACAACGACTTCACGCCCTCCTCTATGAGCCGCCGAACTGACAACTCTGTCACCTCGGTGTGCTCACCCGATAATCTGAAACATCAAAGACTACCCAACTGTCGAAATCTATGATACGGATTATAATGAAACCTATGTGTAAACTGTACCGCTCCTTGATTGAAAGGAAAGCATCATCTGATCAGTGTAGGTACATGCTATAGTCATTAACGCCTATGTTTCAGCATATTTCTAAGCACTGAATTGACATAATTATTACCACTGTTACAGAAAAACCTGATGGTCCTTTACCCGCACACATGACAGTTATAAAACTCAACCAGCAGGGTGGTTAATCTCATTTCCATTCCCTTTGCAATTTCTAGAAACACCAAAAGTGTTTGAATTTATATACAAAGTATATTATGTACTTAAATAACACTAACTATAGGATAATTAAAGTTTTATATATTATATGTATTTCTTTTTAATATATCTCTGCAAAATGGAGATAGGTATTGGAAACAATTAACCACTGTATAGTTGTATGTTAATACTGGTTTATCTTATGTAATTACACACTTTATATTAGCTTCACCTGTATGTAAATATCTATGTAATGTAATATTTCAACATGATTTTCAGATATCTGATATACTTGAAAGTTGGCACACGTACCAAGGACCAATGAAAGAAAGAAAGGTTTGTTTTTGTCTTACCAAAAAGGACAGGCAACTAGTACCTATAACAATAGATGACAATCTTTCTACCTGACCTTATCCCACCTTAATGTGGGGTCGACGTTCGGGATTTTTCAAGCATGTTGCTGAAAATGATTTGGCTTAGTTTTACGCCTTACTACCTGACGTCAACCCCCACTGAGGGATCCAGTCCCAGGCAAATTAAATTAGAAATTCGTTTTTCCCGACCTGGAAATCGAACCCTGGACCTCCCGGTCAACAACCCATATATGCTGCCACTAGACCAAGGAGGTCACCTAATTACAATCTATGACAATCAAGGAAGACAATAGATGACACTACAATAATTTAATAACTTTGTCATGGTATCCTGGCTAGGATCACCAGGATAAAAAAACTAAAGTATGCTTCACTGAAAATCTAATCTCTAGTAAGACGGTAATTTACGACTGGTAATGCTTGTGCAGACAAAAAAATATGAAAAAAAAAAAATGGGTGCGTGTACTTACGTACGCGCGTGAGAAGTTATACTTCTTTTCATTAATTTATTCGAAACAAAAACTAAAAACATACGCAAAACAACTATTTTAGCTGTCACCTGCTCGTAGAACAATGGCCCATGGTATAAGATGCATGTTTTGTTCGTTTAGGCGCAGAATGTCCAATTCCCACATGGTCCAATTCTCAAAATGTCCAATTCGCACAATGTCCAATTCTCAAAATGTCCAATTCTCATAATGTCCAATTCGCGAAATGTCCAATTCCCAAAATGTCCAATTCGCGAAATGTCCAAATCTCAAAATGTCCAATTCGCGAAATGTCGAGTCCTCAAAATGTCCAAATCTCAAAATGTCCAATTCGCACAATGTCCAATTCGCACAATGTCCAATTCTCAAAATGACCAATTCGCGAAATGTCCGTTTCGCAAAATATCCAATTCGCAAAACGTCCAATTCGCAGAACGTCCAATCCTTACATTAGTCACAAGTAAATTATATTAATTAATTAATTATTATTATATATTTAATATTATCAAAGAATTTAAACAATATTAAATTGCAATCGAAGTCAAATGGGTGCGTGTACGTGTACGCGGTTAAGCAGACAACTTCATACTGTAGACAACTTCATACTGTTAATTTTGTCTCACAGATGCGCGCGCATCTGAAAATTTCACTCTCATCATTTTTTCATAACGCGCCTAAAGAAGTATAACTTCAATAAACAAATGTTTTAAAAACATACACTTTTATAACACACTGCACTGCACAACACAATTTAAAATAATTTTTCAGTCTACATATAGAGTTTGTTCTAGAGCGATATAAATCATTGTAAAAAGTGTGGAATGCCAAATAGAAAATACTATAATACAAATCTACATATAGCTATTCATAAAAATAAAATAATATTAATAATGTTGTGAAGGCACCCCTCATTTTTTACTTGCTCTGCCTACTGCCTCGGTGGCTTGGTTGTAGTTGTTTCAGCAACATTTAACCCTACTTCTGAACCATGTACCATGCATGCATAGATCTGAAACCAAATTTAAGTGAGAGGAGGGGTAGGGGGAGGTGTATGCCCATCCCTAAAAAGTAAAGTTTGAGGAACTATAGGGGGTATATATTTCGGAAATATAGGAGGTATTTGGAACTTCACTTACAAAATTCATCTTATTTTAATGCTAAGGAAGAAGGGAATGTTGTTTACATAAGAAAGTTTTCTAAACACCCTCCTTTCCAAAGTTTGATTGTTTTATAAACCAAATTTCATTGACCCAAACTATGCCATTTTATGTCAAATAATTGTTTTTTTATTTACATATATTGTAAATACTACGTGAATTCATAATTACTTGTATTTTTAAAAGAAACCTAAAATTGCAACATTTTCACACAATAGTTGTATGTGAAATGGAACATTTAGTATGACGGATTATATTATAAACCTGGTACATTTTCATGATATATATTTTTTCATATCAAAATTTATTACTTTCCCTTTTTATAAACATTATGTGTGTGTTAGTATAAATAAGACCCTTCAATGATGAATAATATAAACTCTTAACTAGTTGCATTGTCAAAGATTGTGTAGTTTAACCCCCTACACATCGATATAATAATATACCTAGATGCACAGTTGACGCTCAGAAAGTGGGACAGCCAACGAGTGCTTAAAATGTAAGTAAGCACTTGTTGTCTGACAGTCGGGCGCCGACCGTTCGCCTGTGAAGATGCCTAAATGCTCTGTGAAAGAGTGCAAAAATAACACTCTTACAAAGCGCAAAACACTTGGGATTTCATATTTTAAGTAAGTATAATTCCCTTACTTGATTCTTAAAACCTTAATCATGTTAAATTAAGTATTAAACGTGTATAAATAATTAATTTAACGAATTCAGTTAATAAAATATTTTGTCCCTTTTGAAATCATGATTTGGAACAATTAAATACATGGAGTCGTTTTTTTTTTTGTAAATATATTATATTTATTTTAAATTTATGATTTTTTTTATTAATTTTATTTATTAATTACAGATTTCCATGAAATGAAATAGTAAGAGATAAATGGCGTAAAATTATTTCCGAAGAAAGGAGAGAAGAAAATTTACACAATTACTCAAGTGTGGTTTGTTCAGACCTTTTGCCGATACCGATGGATATTATACAGAAAAATGGATTAGGAAAATTAAAAAGAATGCTGTACCAAAAATAAAGGTGATAAATTGTCATCAGCTACATTGTCCTTAACTAATGTTTACTATTTAATTTAACAATATGTATGCTGTTGGTGTACCTATAAATAAATAAATAAAAAAGTATTGCCACATTTATTGACTTTATTTTAGATTTTCGTAACTACAAGTTTAAATGAGGCAGGGTGCAGTACAAGTGTAATAGCTGAAAAATATTTGATACATAATTCATCAATAGCAAGCATATATTAGGTACATACTGCCATGTAAAATGACTATTTAATATTTGACTATTTATTTTTATAATTTTTATAATTTGCGGCTAATTCTAATAAATGTTTTCAATCAAAGTGTGCAGATCATAAAAATTTGCCAACATGAACAAAGTTGAACATTCCGCTGTCAAATAATAATTTTAATGGTTCATTCACGCGATTTTTATTTTTTTAATTTTTCACTTTTATCTTTGATTCTCGGATTGAGATCATTTATTGGAACCGGTCGTTAGGCATAATTACTACAACAGTAATTGTGGCGTCATCATTTATTGGAAACATATTCATTTCCAGGAACCAGCAATTGAACCAATAAATAATGAAGGATCACCAATACCATCAGAATTTTCATCAATCTTTAACACACCTAAGACGTTATTTTTTACAGTTAATTTGAAAGAACGCAACCAAAAATTTAAACTTAAATCTAATTTAGTGCGAAACTTAAAAAGGCAGAACAAAAGATTAAGAAAACGAAATGATAGTCTAAAATAAATTATTAAGAATCTAAAGAGCAAAGGACGATCTTAGTGTGGGGCCAGGACTATGTATGTGACTGTTGGGTGTTATTTATTTATTTATGAATCACGTTAAGGCAAAACAGTGCTTATTTCATATTCATAAATAATAAGCTTTGTTATCTTCTAAACATTTATACTCTATCTATCTCTTAATGTAAGTAAAATTATTATACAGATATCGCCATTCTCATCTACATTGTACGCCATGTGGTCAACTTTCCTACAAATAAATACAAGAACTATTCGACTCCATTCAATCTTTGTCCAAGTGACTAGAATGTTTCTTTTAATAATGTCAAATTATTGTCAAATTCAAAAACTATTGGAAATTAAAAAATTTCGAATATAAGAACGTTTGAACATGCAATTTAAAAAGCTACTTTATGCCGCGTCTATAAGGTCATATTTGTGTTGATTTAATTAAATTTGTGATGTTTATTTGTTTTGTCTGTCGAGGACACTGTTTACAATGATATTTGTATGGAACTGTGCATCTAGTATATTATTATATCGATGCCCCTACATCTCAGAAAAAGGGAGGTTGCTTAGGTTTTCCTTTTTAGGGATGAGCATATACCATCTCGCCCACTTCCCCTCCCCCATTCGAATTTCGGTTTCAGATGATGTACAGTTAACCCCACATTTCGCCGAGCTTAGTCTGTCCCAGATGTGATAGGGGGAGCAAATGGCCCTATAGGGCATAAATTTCAGATTATATAGAAAAAACCCAATATCACTTTGCCCCACCCGGGGATCAAACCCGAGACCTCAGGACGGCTGTCATACCGAAATACAAATACGACACTGAGGCAGTCTACTGCCTAATAGTACTAATAGTCTCCGAGACAAACTGCGGTCAGAAACACAGACGGGCAGACAGGGTGAAACAATAGGGGTTCCATTTTTGCCCAAAAATATGAAAGAAAATATTTGATTTTTTAAATAAATATAAAACCTAAAAAATCTACTTTGAAAATCAACGATATGATAATGTAAGCTGACTTACGATCACATGAACAAACACACTTACTCGATGTCCAAGTAAAAGTATCGAGGACTCATCCGTCGAGCGAACTAGGCTCACGTTTATGGCTAGACTGTTCACTTCGAGAAAAATTGTATATTACAAAAAATATTTTCTTTATAATTTAGATAAGTATAAGGTTATGTTAGATGTCATCAGATATCACTCTTCACCACAGACTACTTAGAAGTAGAAGTGGTCGTTGCGCAACGCAACTAGTTGACGCAACGGCTAACGGCTGAATCACTTGTAGCTAGTTGTTGGAATTCAACGCAACGAGCTAACAGCTAATAACGACCGCGCGGCTATAATAGCCGTCAACCGTCAACGCGGCAACGATCGCGATCACGACAACGCCGGCAACGGTAGTGATCACGGCAACGCGGCAACGACCCTGAATCACGACAACGGCGGCAACGATCATGAGTACTCGGCAACGCGGCAACGATCATGAGTACTCGGCAACGATCGTGATTCGTGAGTACTGAGCAACCAATAGTTGCGGCGCGGCGTTGCGTGGCGTTGTCGAAAGCCATGCCTGTTGGTTCATGCGCACACACATTGCGTTTAACCTTTAGCTTGACCCTGAACCGATTTTGATGAAATTTGGTATGTGGGTACCTTTAACCCCAAGGACCGACATAGGGTACTTTATTTTTTTAAATCAACCCCTAAAAGGAATGAAATAGGGGATGAAAATTTGTATGGGAGTTCTGGATCTGCTTAATGGATTTTGATCAAATTTGGTATGAGGATACTTTTAGACCTAAGGACAGAAATAAAATGGGGTGCGATATATTTTTAACGCCATTTTGTTTTTCTTTGTTTATGGGCCGATTGACTTCAAAATCAATATCTGAGTTGCGCTTTAGTTACGAACAACAAATTTGGTGTCAAATCTGTCAAAAGTGGGCGCCATTTTGTTTTTCTTTGTTTATGGGCCGATTGACTTCAAAATCGATATCTGGGTTGCGCCTTAGTTACGAACAACAAATTTGGTGTCAAATCTGTCAAAAGTGGCCGCCATTTTGTTTTTCTTTGTTTATGGGCCGATTGACTTCAAAATCGATATCTGGGTTGCGCCTTAGTAACGAACAACAAATTTGGTGTCAGATCTGTCAAAAGTGGCCGCCATTTTGTTTTTCTTTGTTTATGGGCCGATTGACTTCAAAATCGATATCTGGGTTGCGCCTTAGTTACGAACAACAAATTTGGTGTAAAATCTGTCAAAAGTGGCCGCCATTTTGTTTTTCTTTGTTTATGGGCCGATTGACTTCAAAATCGATATCTGGGTTGTGCCTTAGTTACGAACAACAAATTTGGTGTCAGATCTGTCAAAAGTGGCCGCCATTTTGTTTTTCTTTGTTTATGAGCCGATTGACTTCAAAATCGATATCTGGGTTGCGCCTTAGTTACGAACAACAAATTTGGTGTCAAATCTGTCAAAAGTGGCCGCCATTTTGTTTTTTTTTGCTTATGGGCCGATTGACTTCAAAATCGATATCTGGGTTGCGCCTTAGTTACGAACAACAAATTTGGTGTCAAATCTGTCAAAAGTGGGCGCCATTTTGTTTTTCTTTGTTTATGGGCCGATTGACTTCAAAATCGATATCTGGGTTGCGCCTTAGTTACGAACAACAAATTTGGTGTCAGATCTGTCAAAAGTGGCCGCCATTTTGTTTTTCTTTGTTTATGGGCCGATTGACTTCAAAATCGATATCTGGGTTGCGCCTTAGTTACGAACAACAAATTTGGTGTCAAATCTGTCAAAAGTGGCCGCCATTTTGTTTTTCTTTGTTTATGGGCCGATTGACTTCAAAATCGATATCTGGGTTGTGCCTTAGTTACGAACAACAAATTTGGTGTCAGATCTGTCAAAAGTGGCCGCCATTTTGTTTTTCTTTGTTTATGAGCCGATTGACTTCAAAATCGATATCTGGGTTGCGCCTTAGTTACGAACAACAAATTTGGTGTCAAATCTGTCAAAAGTGGCCGCCATTTTGTTTTTTTTGCTTATGGGCCGATTGACTTCAAAATCGATATCTGGGTTGCGCCTTAGTTACGAACAACAAATTTGGTGTCAAATCTGTCAAAAGTGGGCGCCATTTTGTTTTTCTTTGTTTATGGGCCGATTGACTTCAAAATCGATATCTGGGTTGCGCCTTAGTTACGAACAACAAATTTGGTGTCAGATCTGTCAAAAGTGGCCGCCATTTTGTTTTTCTTTGTTTATGGGCCGATTGACTTCAAAATCGATATCTGGGTTGCGCCTTAGTTACGAACAACAAATTTGGTGTCAAATCTGTCAAAAGTGGCCGCCATTTTGTTTTTCTTTGTTTATGGGCCGATTGACTTCAAAATCGATATCTGGGTTGTGCCTTAGTTACGAACAACAAATTTGGTGTCAGATCTGTCAAAAGTGGCCGCCATTTTGTTTTTCTTTGTTTATGAGCCGATTGACTTCAAAATCGATATCTGGGTTGCGCCTTAGTTACGAACAACAAATTTGGTGTCAAATCTGTCAAAAGTGGCCGCCATTTTGTTTTTTTTTTGCTTATGGGCCGATTGACTTCAAAATCGATATCTGGGTTGCGCCTTAGTTACGAACAACAAATTTGGTGTCAGATCTGTCAAAAGTGGCCGCCATTTTGTTTTTCTTTGTTTATGGGCCGATTGACTTCAAAATCGATATATGGGTTGCGCCTTAGTTACGAACAACAAATTTGGTGTAAAATCTGTCAAAAGTGGCCGCCATTTTGTTTTTCTTTGTTTATGGGCCGATTGACTTCAAAATCGATATCTGGGTTGTGCCTTAGTTACGAACAACAAATTTGGTGTCAGATCTGTCAAAAGTGGCCGCCATTTTGTTTTTCTTTGTTTATGAGCCGATTGACTTCAAAATCGATATCTGGGTTGCGCCTTAGTTACGAACAACAAATTTGGTGTCAAATCTGTCAAAAGTGGCCGCCATTTTGTTTTTTTTTGCTTATGGGCCGATTGACTTCAAAATCGATATCTGGGTTGCGCCTTAGTTACGAACAACAAATTTGGTGTCAAATCTGTCAAAAGTGGGCGCCATTTTGTTTTTCTTTGTTTATGGGCCGATTGACTTCAAAATCGATATCTGGGTTGCGCCTTAGTTACGAACAACAAATTTGGTGTCAGATCTGTCAAAAGTGGCCGCCATTTTGTTTTTCTTTGTTTATGAGCCGATTGACTTCAAAATCGATATCTGGGTTGCGCCTTAGTTACGAACAACAAATTTGGTGTCAAATCTGTCAAAAGTGGCCGCCATTTTGTTTTTCTTTGTTTATGGGCCGATTGACTTCAAAATCGATATCTGGGTTGTGCCTTAGTTACGAACAACAAATTTGGTGTCAGATCTGTCAAAAGTGGCCGCCATTTTGTTTTTCTTTGTTTATGAGCCGATTGACTTCAAAATCGATATCTGGGTTGCGCCTTAGTTACGAACAACAAATTTGGTGTCAAATCTGTCAAAAGTGGCCGCCATTTTGTTTTTTTTTGCTTATGGGCCGATTGACTTCAAAATCGATATCTGGGTTGCGCCTTAGTTACGAACAACAAATTTGGTGTCAGATCTGTCAAAAGTGGCCGCCATTTTGTTTTTCTTTGTTTATGGGCCGATTGACTTCAAAATCGATATCTGGGTTGCGCCTTAGTTACGAACAACAAATTTGGTGTCAAATCTGTCAAAAGTGGCCGCCATTTTGTTTTTCTTTGTTTATGGGCCGATTGACTTCAAAATCGATATCTGGGTTGCGCCTTAGTTACGAACAACAAATTTGGTGTCAAATCTGTCAAAAGTGGCCGCCATTTTGTTTTTCTTTGTTTATGGGCCGATTGACTTCAAAATCGATACCTGGGTTGCGAACAACAAATGTGGTGTCACCTTTTTTTTTTTTTTTTTTTTTTTTTTTTGACAGCAGCTACTATAGTAGCACGTTGCTACAACCGCTATTGGAGCCCAATAGCTTGTTTCGTTTCGCTAATCAAAAATCCCGCTATTACCCACCCCTACTTAGAAGTTAGAGATGCTCATCACCCACTAGTAGCGATGGAAATAACGGCTGGTTTTTGCCATTAGGTTATGTCGCTTAGGCTATTTTTACAAAGCTATTACTTTAAATCGCTATTTATAACTACCAGCTATTCTCCTCCGCGCGGCATTAATAGCTTATAGGTTTTTTGATAGCGGCTTCTTGAATCGCCACAGCTGTCTTGAACAGCCTCAGCTATCTTGAGTCGCCGCAGCTGTCTTGATAGCAGTAAGGTTTATTACGAAACACGGTTTTCTCGTTCTAATATTATTTTTTGAATCGCGGTCGTTTTATTGGTGCCCGCGTTTTGTTGATGTGCTTGTCGTATTTTGGATCTTAATTCTTATTTGGATATTTAATAACATAATTTTGTTTTAACGAAAAAGGTAGTTTTATATAATACTAGCTGACCCGCGCAACTTCGTCTGCGTATGAGAGAGAGGGTTGAAAGAGTGAGTCGTAGGCACCTATAATCCAATAATTCTAAAGGAGGTAATGGGATGATCTACTTCGGCCGTCAGTCCCCCGTCTCTTACCACGTCAGTCACACCCTCTGTCACACCGTCTGTCACCCGTCTGTCACCCAGTCGGTCACCCCGTCTGTCACCCAGTCTGTGACCCGCCTGTCACCCCGTCTGTCACCCGTCTGTCACCATGTCCGTCACCCCGTCTGTCACCCGTCTGTCACCCGTCTGTCACCCGTCTGTCACTCGCCTGTCACCCAGTCAGTCACCCCGTCTGTCACCCAGTCAGTCATCCCGCCGGTCACCCCGCCTGTCACCTCGTCTGTCACCCGTCTGTCACCCCGTCTGTCACCACGTCGGTCACCCGTCTGTCACCCCGTCTGTCAATGTATCACGCACCGGCGCCATCTACTTAAAATATTGGTTTGTAGTACATGCTATGTATCAGAGATGGCGCTGTATGTGAAAAAAGATTTTCCCGCTTTTCTGTTGAAATTTTTCCTGAATTTTCTTCTGCTATAAGTCAGTACAATTAAAATTAAATAATGTTCGGTAAGATCTGCATTAGTTACAAACTGTGTCGCAGATATTAACGCCCATCTCCAAACTTACAAAACCTATTTTATTCCAACTTATCTATCTACTGGAACAATTACAAAATATATATTTTTAAGTATTTGTGTGTATGTGTGTGTGTGTATGTGTGCGCGTGTGTGTGTGTGTGTGTGTGTGTGTGTGTGTGTGTGTGTGTGTGTCTGTGTGTGTGTGTGTGTGTGTGTGTGTGTGTGTGTGTGTGTGTGTGTGTGTGTGTGTGTGTGTGTGTGTGTGTGTGTAAAGATGTGTACATGCATGTGTGTGCAATATGTATTATATACAGCAATGGTACTGCATTACATATAATTGTATCATTGTATATGTTTATGTTTGTCCATTAGCTATTTGATTCAGAAATAATTCTGTGTCTTCATATGATAAAGTTAACAACCATTTAGTTGTGTTAAATTTACAATCACGGACAGTACATGAGTAAAGATCAAGTAGTTTGTTAGCTTTGTTATATATGCGGGGCTATATGCGGGGCCCAAGGAAACAAAAGTGTTGACTAAATGCAGTACTTCTACATGATTCTGTATGACATACTATATCATATCTACGTTTACTAAAACTAGGATTATAAAAAAGTTGTGAATGTTTACGAAGAATGGAATCAAGAATAAAGCTTTGTCTAACAGTTAGTTAGCAATTATTATTAGTTAAAAGTTGACGTTTTTAACATTACAATTTTGGTTACAATCGTTGGCGAATTTTGCGTTGCAAATTAATTATGTTAGTGGATATTTTCTTCAACGGGATTTGTTATGTTTCGATTTCAATGATATGGCGAATTTTGCGTTGCAAATTAATTATGTCAGTGCATATTTTTTGATAGCCGATGGGGCAGAAAAGTTCTCGAGTGGAGACCACGTACCGGCAAGCGCAGCGTAGGACGTCCACCTACAAGGTGGACCGACGACCTGATAAAGATTGCAGGAAGTCGCTGGATGCAGGCCACTTCCAACAGGTCGATCTGGAAATCTTTGGGGGAGGCCTATGTTCAGTAGTGAACGTCCTATGGCTGATGATGATGATGATGATGATGATATTTTTTTCACTGGGGATTTGTTATTTTACGATTTTAATGATACAACGTTAAGGAAATTAAAGTTTGTTTAACCGACTTCAAAAAAAGGAGGAGGTTAACAATTCGTGGAAAACTTTTTTTATGTATATTCCCCGATTACTCGAAGACGCCTGGATTCGTTCGAGAAATACTTTTTTTTTGTTTAAAAGGGTATACTTTCCAGGTGGTCTCATTGGCACCAAGTTAGGATCTGATTATGGGTTGGGTTTACCAGAAAAATTAAGGGCAACCCTCAAATTATATAGGGACGCATAATGTGTTTTATATATTTGCGTCTGGTACTCATCATCTTGTGTTTCAGAGTTGATGATGGAAATATAACTCCTTAATTATTAGGAGTTGGTAGATTATTCTTTCAATATTATAGGCTCGTATGGATCGCTACTAATGTTTCTTTGAGCAATTCAAGTGAGCTTGAGGTGGGAGGTTTAACTCCTCTTTAGGTGTTAGGGATTCGGTGACTGCGTCGGGAGTGTTAATTTTATGCTTGTTAACACTAATGAGCACTAAAAATTGATAAATAATAATTAAAGTTTAACAAGTTTTGTATAAATACCGACTTCAAAATTTAAAACTTAAATGTAAATAAAATATAGTTTTTTACTGTCTTTCCCAATTAATTTCATTTGCTTCGGCCTCAGCACCGACTCCAAATAGAGTAACAAATTATTGTTATATTAAACATAGCTTTTGTAAACTTTTTTGATAATTATGTCTCTAAAATGATTATTCTTGTAACCTAAGGTCATGTAGGTGCAATTTTCAAAAAACACAATAAAATTTTGCCACTAGCATAGTCAATACACCACAGATTATAAAGGAAGCGTCAGAAGATTACCTGAGTCTCAGTGGCAGGTAAGATGGCGGTCAAGTTTAGCCAATGTAAATATTGTTATCGATAATTGTATCGACATAATTTTATGAAATTTTGTTACGAGATTATATAAGACCGTAGATAAGCATAAAAGCATAAACGCAGCTTTAAAAAATAAGTTAACGTTTAGCTATTATGCCCACCTCTACCAATGACTGAAGAAAAAATCATGGAGATAGAATGAATGGAGTATGTAACCCGTAAGGGACCATAAAGCTATTAAATTAAGGAACAGAGATAAGACACAGGGATACCTTGTTAGAAAAATTTACCCTTCATTATGTGGTTAATTATAAAACATATTTATTTAAATAAACAAAGATTTAAAAGCGCCACTACAGCAATAAGGGTTTATTTTTGGTTAATGTATTATTTAAAAAAGTAATAGATTCGGGACGAAGGCTTAAAGCCTTAAACCCTCTCATTGCTAGAGGAGGCCCGTGCCCGTGGGATGGTAATATTATAGGGCTATATTATTATTACATTTTTTTAAAGTGTGTTGCGCCGCCCCGACCAAAGCCCCGACGTTGTGGGATAAGGGCAGATAAAAAAAAAAGAAACAGATGGAGTGGAATAATTAAACGATATAGTACATTTTATTACGTAGGTACATATGTATTATGAACTAAATTAACAATAATATTTCTTTCTTAACAATAATCAACAATGAATAAATATATAACTTCAGTTATCACCAAGATTAACATATTAAATAAAATGTATAAGCATGGCACATACCGTGTTTATGCCAATTCTGAATTCGACTAATTCGTCATGTCCTCCCATGTAACACTCGCCAAGCGAGTATAGCAGTGACACATCGACTAGGGCCTTATTTGGAAAACTGTAAATATGTAACACCAGCGTTTACTCGAAGCTCTGCCTGATTCAAATTGTAGGCGTGAAGGAAAAAGATTTTTAATGGGCGATTTTTTTGTCGTTTTTGTTGTAATATAGGTAGGACTTTACTTTAATGCATAAGTACAAAATGATAAAAAAAATCTGTGTCTATGTGTAGTTAACACGCAATAAAACATGGCTGCTACATGCTGGGTGGGCCGACCGCCGAACTATACCCTGGACACCGCTCGAACGTTTTCCAACAATATTTTTCGCCCTTCTAGAATAAGAAATAAGTAATTTCTTCATTATAATAAATTTCTTAAAATACATTTTCATCTTCATAAATTATTTATCTTATTTATAATAATTTTCTATCTTCTTTCTTCATATTTTTATACTTAATTTCTTGCCTTTTTCATATTTATTGTATTATAATTCTGCATTCTCCTTGGCGAACGGGAATTGGCGGAGGCCTGTTGTATTAGGTACTAGGAAGCGCAGGGAGAATATGGAAGGGCAAAGAGCTACATGGGCGGTTCTACCGTGCACTCTTCATGGGCCAGATGTAGATCCAACTGCCTCAGCGGCTTGGCTACGTTTCGGTAACCTTATTGGGGAGACCGAGGAATTTGTCTTTGCAATTATAGACGAAGTTATCAAGACGAACAATTAAAGGAATAGGCAATACATCATGAAGGACGGCACGGTCGACATTTGTCGAGCATGCCACCGACCCGGAGAATCTATCAGGCTTTTGATTTCCGGTTGTTTGTATCTTGCCAACGGCGAGTATTTGCATAGGCATAATCTTGTAGCCAAGATCCTACACCAGCAACTTGCTCTTCGATATTGCCTTGTGGCTTCTGAGGTGCCTTATTATCAGTATGTTCCTCAACCAGTTCTCGAAAATAGTCATGCAAAACTCTATTGGGATCGATCTGTTATCACGGACAGGACTATTGTGGCCAATAAGCCTGATATTGTGTTAGTAGATCGATTGGCGCGCCGGGCGATGCTTGTTGATGTCATGATTCCGCATGATGAGAACCTTGTGAAAGCCGAAAAAGATAAAATGTCGAAATATTTAGACCTGGCACATGAGGTTACTCGCATGTGGGATGTGGATTCAACAATCATTGTTCCGATAATCATGTCTGCCCATGGTTTGATACCAATGAGCCTCGACCAACACCTCAGGAGGCTCTCGGTTGGTGTTTGGGTCATGAGTCAAATGCAGAAGGCAGTGTTACTAGATACGGCACGAATTGTGAGGAGGTTCCTCACTCGGGGTCCTAACCACTGGTGGCTTGGGTCCCAAGCCTCGCCATCGGAGGGGAATATTTTTAAATGTATTTTTATTTTTATATCACATATTTCCCGGATGAGGCCCGCACTACAGGTGACGCAACCACTTAACAGAGAGATTATATTATAATTTTAAAATAATAATATTAGCCCTGTAATCTTACTGTCCCACTCTACCAATGAGAGGGGTTAGGCCTTAGTCTACCACGCTGGCCTAATGCGGGTTGGTAGACTTCACATACCTTCGGAATTCCTGTGGACAAATTCTCGGCTATGCAGGTTTCCTCACGATATTTTCCTTCACCGTTATAGGAAGCGCTATTTCACAAGGAAAACACACTTAACATAGAAAAGTCAGAGGTGTATGCTCCATTTTGGGGTTAGTCTCGAACCTCCGACACTTGTCTCGGCAGTCCGTCCCATTCCCAACTGAGCTATCGCTGCTTTTTCATCTCTTCATAATTCTCTATATTTTTTCTTTATAATATTCATTTTTCTATATTTCTTTCTTCGTCATTTCTTTCTTGGTAGTTATCCGACGTCAATTTTCATTCTTTCTATTTTCTCCACTTATTTATTTTACTCCATATTTAATTAATTTCCTCCGCATCGTACGCTCAAGCTGAATTACGCCGACGCGGCTGGCCGGCTCTCTACTCGCTATGTAGAGGTATAATGTAATATTAGGAGAGGCTTAGTAGGAGAGGAGACGTGTTGATACGACGGTGGTTGGTTCAAGACTTTATTTCATACTGAACTTAGCTTATGTGATACATACAACTTATATACTAATGCTTACACACTACACTGTTACTGTGGACTGCCACGATGGCGTGGTGGTATTGCGTACGCGGTAAGTCTCGGGTTCCTTTCCCAAGTCGAGTAGTGATATTGGATTTTTCAGTATGTTCCAGATTGTTTTCCATCATCTAAAATAATATTAATAACCTTCACCCTTTTTGAAATCGGTTAAAAATATGGGGCGGCAGCTAGTACCGAGCTTATGTCGGCCAACGTTGCAAACCCGCTACTACACTTCTTCGTTTTTTCTTTTTCACATCATTTCAGTGTTCACTGTTCAGTAATCAGTAATCGTAATCAGTACCTCAATAACTATATAAATATATGTAGATACTCTGTGATCAGTACAAGTGTGCCAGCGGAACGGGACGGCAGTGCCCCATGTTACAAATAAAATGAATATAATATCGCTTCTAGTATGGACTTTAGAAAGAAACTGTTTTACTGTGTATACAGCGTTGATCGTGTGTTTTGTTGGCTTCACAATATTCCATAAAAACAAATTGGAAGCACATTACCGAAATGTCGCAAAAAAAGAAAAAATGGCACGTATCGCAACTGCCAGGAAAGGTAAGTGTGTTTATTAGTTCATATTGTTAAATCCACACATTATATACTGGGATATACTTAACTATTAATCAGACTTATAGTATGGGTCCTATACAGTGTATACATTTAGATTTACTAGCTTTTATTTAAAGTAACTAACAGAACTAGCTTTTACTCGTGGTTAGAGGATAAACCAAAAATCATTTCTTAGTGCTCGCCTACCTCATGAAAGGAAGCCGTGTTTAAAATGACACGTTCCTAGTTCCATTAGTTTCGGCTGTACGCTGATACTTGATAGGTGCCTCAATCGGTCAGTTTCTACTTATAGGTATGATTATTATACCTATTGGTGTTTTTTTTGTTTTTGTGAAGGTATTTAGAAAACAATTCCGGTCAAATGGATGCTGCATAATTATCTAATCACGCACAGGACAGGGTTACGAAGTAGGGATGAGTGTTATGGTGCGTACACACCGGCCGAACGAAGGCGAACGAATCATGTCTGTTTCATGAACACAACAGTGAAAGTTTGTTTGTGTGAACTGTGAACGCAACAGGTATAGATTCTTTCGCCTTCGTTCGGCCGGTGTATACCCGCCATTACTGAAATATAGGCTCTTACTTATAAAAATATTTTCGCTTATCTTTTCGCTAAGACTAGCCTGTAACTTTTCGACCGACTTACAAAAAGGAGAATGTCCTCAATTCGTCTGATTTTTTTGTATGTAACGCGATATCTCCGCCAAATGTGAACCGATTTAATTTTCAAAATTATTTGTGTGTTCGATAAAGCTTATTTCAAGGGTGGTCCCATATAAATTTGGTCTCAAATGAAACTTGTGATTACTTATTTGCGTTACATTATTTAAAAATGAATGGGACAAGATTAGTAATAGTGGTGCAAGTCGCCCTAGGAGACAGAATATAAGATACAGGGATACTATGTTAGAAAAATGTACCCATTATTTATTTGAAATGTAGGTCTCCTGCACTAAAACATTACACAAAACATGTATTTTTGTCTATGGTCCATTGTTCTACGAGCAGGTGACAGCTAAAATAGTTGTTTTGCGTATGTGTTTTTAGTGTTCTGCTTCGAAAAGCTAGTGCAGGATTTGTCTTTGGTAATAAACATTTAAAAGCGTCAGTACAGCAATAACTAACGAGTTTATTTTTGGTTAATAATCCCTCAGAAGGGGTTGTCAGGCTTGCAGCCGATCGTAAAAACTAAGCCAAATCCTCTCTGCAAAATGCTTGAAAAAGTGTGTTGCGCCGACCCCACATTAAGGTGGGATAAATGCAGGTAGAAAGATAGAAGAAGTATTTTTTTTCAAAAGAATAGAAAACAAGTTGTTGTACATTAAGCTGCGTCTCCTCCACTAAAACATTACACGAAACATGAGGAGCTAGGGATCAAATGGTATTTATATATTTTTTTGTCTATGGTCCATTGTTACATGAGCAGGAGACAATGAAAAACCTTATTTTATGTAGGTGTCTTTCGTGTTATGTTTCGAAAAAATATGTGCAGGAGACGTGCTTTAATATTAATCCTACGCATTAAGCCGCGTCTCCTGATCTGTCGTTCGGAACTACGGGCAAATTTTAAACTCGATATGATCAAAGTAAAAAAAACAAAAGTTATCCTATTTCACCCCTTCTTCGGTTTAATAATATCCCATCCTATATCTGTCCTTAGGGCCAAAAGTGCTCATAATAATTTAAATCAAAATCCGTATGATCAGCGGTTTCTGAACTCCCATACAAACTTTCATCCCTTATTTCGTCCCTTTAGGGGTTGATAAAAAAATAAAGTACCCCATTTGAGTCCCTATAGTCCTATACATATTTGGTATCCTCATACCAAACATCAAAATTTATGAAGCGGTTCCAAATTTCCAATATAAATTTTCATCTCCTATTCCATTCCTTTAGAGGTTGATTTTAAAAAATAAAGTAACCTATGTCCGTCCTGGGTTGGGTTAAATAACAAAGCTATTTTAGCGACTCTCCGGTACTTTGCTCAACATAATGGTGACTTTTAGCTAAAAATGATGAAGAATTAAATCACTTGGGTGCTACATAACGTTTAGGGAGGGAGGCTCAAAAATCTTCAAAGTGTTGCGTTACTTAATACTTTAACGGCCCCTAATTTAGAAAGGCCCCTTTGTAGTATCTGCCCAGAGCCCCACAAACTCACGGCCCGCACGTGCTCTTCGTAAAAATTCTGAGTTTTTATATAGGTTTTATATGTTTTATGAAAACAACAAGAAAATGTTTTTTGTCAATAAAATCGAGATTAGCGACTTAAACGAGCAGCCATGCTGATTTAAGTTTGACGTTTATTTAAATCGAGATGGAGGGTAAATCGACGACGTGCAAGCGGTGCAAGACATTAAACTGATTTGATGCCAAAATGGAGTTTATTTTACCATTAATCGTGGTTTATCGGGAAGTTGCAAGTGGGCCTTAATTCATCAAAAAAATTAAGTTCAATTTTTATTTTATAACTTTACCATTAATTAAAAGCAGCGACAGCTCAGTTGGGAATGGTACGGACTGCCGAGACGAGTGTCGGAGGTGATGATTGGAGGTGAGACTAACCCCAAAATGGAGCCTACACCTCGTGACTTTTATGAGTTAAGTGCGTTTTCGTTGTAAATTATCGTTTACTATGACGGTGAAGGAAAACATCGTGAGGAAACTGAGAAAACCTCGAGAATATCTTCATAGGAATTTCAAAGGTATGTCAAGTCTAGCAACCCGCATTAGGCCAGCGTGGAAGACGAAGGCCTAACCACTAAATTAGTAGGGGAAGCGCGTGCCCAGAACATAACATAACATAATGACTGCCTCCGTGGCGTGGTGGTATTTCGGTACAACTACGGTTCTGAGGTCTCGGGTTCGATCCCCGGGACTCGATTCGCGTGCCCAGCTGTGGGACAGTAATATTACTGGGCTATATTACTATTATTATAACTTTACCATTACGCTTCAAATCTATCTCCCTGTGTGTGGAATCGTTATTCGAACATACTAGCTTTATAAAAAACCCGGTATAACGAATTTAAAAGGAAAACTATCACGGCTAGGCAGGCTTTACAAGTTAACGTGTTATAGTCGACCAAAGTATAAAGCAAAATTTCGAACAAATTCTATTAAATACAAGATATGTAGAGGTAGACGAAGTCGTTACTTATGTAAAAAAAGTAGTAGGTAGATATATGGACGATGAGCTTAATATTATGTCTAATCTAATAAAATGATATATCAGTAACATTTAACCTTACCTCGGAATCCTGTCCGTGTGAGATCAGATATGCAGCATGCACTTGACCGGTTTTTATTTTGGTATCATAACTTCCTCGTAAGTCAATTTACTTGTTTATTTAGTACCTAGAGGTACACTCACATCAGTCACATCTCATAATTCTTATACATAAATATTAAAAGCAACATAAGAAACTTGATCCTTTAACTAATACATTTAATCGGATATATTACTTAGGTGATATATGTACCAATTTTAGAGTTAAGACCTGATAAAGGTCGCAGGAAGTCGCTGGATGCAGGCCGCTTCCAACAGGTCGATCTGGAAATCTTTGGCCTATGCCTCGGCCTATGTTCAGCAATGAGTGTACTATGGCTGATGATGATGATGATGATAGTTAAAACGTTTGCCACATAATAATTGGTAGAACCACGCTGTAGACAGTAATGTCTACTTCTACAGCACGAATGGGCCGGTTCGACCGGTTTGATACCACTGTCTCACAGAAAACCGACGTAAAGTGGCAGCTTGCTGTCGCGTTTCGTTCGTTGAGTGAGATTTCCCTTCCATTCCCTCCTTTTAGGTTGGCAACGCACGCATGATTCTTTTTGTGTCTTGGGTGTCTATGGGCGGTGGAGATCACTTATAATCAGGTGACCCATGTGCTCTTTTCCAGTCGTTGCCAAAAAAAAACCTAAAGTCGCGTCTCCTGTACTAGTTTTTCTCGGAACATTACACAAAAACACAGACGCAAAATAATAATTTTCGCTATCTCCTTCCCTTAGAACAATGGACCACAGATAATGTGTAGAGACACCACGTTTTGTGTAGTTTTTTAGTACAGTAGACGCGGCTTAACATGATCAAAAACACTTTCAGAGTGTTAAGTTGAGTTTGAGTACTCTCCCCATACCTCTACATAAATCATCCTTGGTTGAAACTGTTCCAGAGCGTGATATCCGCGACGACAGCGACGAAGAGCCAGAGACGCTCGTGTCGGCCATCCCCGAGGACACGCCGCACATCGAGTACCGGCCGCCGCGTGTCTCCGACCATGAGGCGCTCCGCCGCTCCCATGAATACTACCAGCTCATGGCGCGCAGGAGGACCGTCAGGACCTTCAGTGACGAACCCATCCCGCAAGAGGTTCTCGATAATCTCATTAGGACTGCTGGTAAGGCACATAGGTTATAGCCCATACCACATATTCATTTATTAGGGCATTTTTTTCGAAGCAAAACACAAAAACACACATGCGAAACAACGATTTTCGCTGTCTCCTGTTCTTAGAACAAAGGACCATAGATAAAAATGTGTAGCGAAACCCGTTTTGTGTAGCTGTTTTTTTTCGCAGCGTGCGGGCGTTTACCGGGTAATCGCGTTCACCAGACATCACCATAGGCATAACTATACTAATTAATATAGATCAAAATACGGCGTATCGAAATGTGTACACAATTCAGAAAACCGTACGCACACGGAACAAATGGATTTTTTCGTTACTAGTGTAATTCTAATCATAGGATTATGCAGATTTGAAAGCTGATAAAGTGCGCTACTCAATATTATTGTCCCAGTTAACGAGTGGTAGCATTTATCACGAGTCACGACCCTCAACATTCTGGTAACATAACTGCGTACCAACCAGTACCGACTACAGTCTACAACACGTGACTTTATCAAATATCCAGGCGTGTGGCTACTGGCAAGTAGCAACTCGAACGGTCAGTGGAGCGAGCGAGTAGCTACTAGCGACGAGTCACGCACCCGGCACGCGGCATGAGTGACACGGTCACACGACTCACTCACGTCACACGTGACACGACCCAAAGGGCTAGAGATAAGCACATTATCAGTCGAACTCGTGCGACCTATTTGTTCGTCGAAATCGTCAAACGTTTACTGCTTCAGCATATAACATTACATTACCGGAATAATTCAGTGATCAGGCACGTGGGTGCTGATAATATAATACTCTATACGTTTGTCATTGGTTTTATCTATTTCGTTTGTTGTTTGTTTATTTGGCTTTAAGACGTTTTAACCGACTTCAAAAAAAGAAGGTTATCAATTCGACCTGTATATATTAAAATGTTAAAATTGCACGATATTCGCATAATAGGGCATTTCACGTGAAACGGGCAACAAAAAAAAGTAAGGTTAAAAGAAAGTACCTAATTAAACATACTTGATTTAGAATAAAGCCTTAGCTCAATGTAATACTAGTAAAGAAGTAACAGAATACACAAAATAATTATTCATGGAATGTGATACTTATATCATTACGCACGAAATTTATTTTGCGTTTTATAAATATTGAATATCTCTGTATATACTAACTAGCTGACCCGCGCAACTTCGTCTGCGTATGAGAGAGAGGGTTGAAAGAGTGAGTCGTAGGCACCTATAATCCAATAATTCTGAAGGAGGTAATGGGATGATCTACTTCGGTCCGATTTCGTCAGTCACCCCGTCCGTCATCTCGTCAGTCACCCAGTCAGTCACCCTGTCACTCACCCCGTCGGTCACACCGTCTATCACCCTGTCTGTCACCCGTCTATCACCCCGTCTGTCACCTCATCTGTCACCTCGTCTGTCACCCCGTCTGTCACGCGTCTGACACCTGATCTGTCACCCCGTCTGCCACCCCGTCTGTCACCCCGTCTGTCACCCGTCTGTCACCCCGTCTGTCACCCCGTCTGTCATCCCGTCTGTCACCTCGTCAGTCATCCCATCCGCCACCCCATCAGCCAGCCTGTCAGTCACCCCATCATTCCTCACGTCAGTTACCCCATCAGTCACCCCATCAATCAACCCATTAATCACCCCGTCAGTCACCCCTTAGTTACCCCACCATTCATCCCGTCGGTCAACACTAAAAGAATTTTTCACATAGAACCAGTAGTTTCTGAGATATAAATTTCCCCGCTTTTGCAGCACTTTTCATTTTCACTCCGCTCCTATTGGTCCTATAGCCTTCCTATAGCCTTTAGCCATCATCGATAAATGGCCTATCCAACACAAAAATATTTTTTCAAATTGAACCAGTAGTTCCCGAGATTAGCGCGTTCAATCAAACAAACAAATAAACTCTTCAGCTTTATAACATTAGTACAGATTATGTATGTTACAGCAAATTGCGCTAGAGTAATATTACAATTCCTATGGTAAAGCTATTCTTAATTTTAGTTAACCCCTACAATTGGGTACTTGACAATAGTAAATATCATTGAATTTCTGTAGGAACATAGATTTATCATCTAAATAACGTATGCATTATGAATTTATTACAAATACTTCAAGGATAATTTTATTTTAGAAATGTAAATACTTAATTTTTATCTGTGCGTCACGTGACGGTAAACACCAATCACGATGCATTATGTCAAATATCCGACCCTTTTTTTTTAGTTTGAAATCATAAATGTTTTTTTTTTATGGCAATTGAAATACATTTTGCCAATGTCAAGTTAGGGAAATTGTTTTCCTACATCTAAGTTGTCACAAGTGCAATGAAGTCAGATGTGTTCGATTTCAAGGCCCTGCTGGAGTTTTGGCGTCAATTCCTTCCAGTTTGATGTTTTTTAGACGATTTTCTCGCAGCGGAGAAATCGAACATGGTCGACCCATCCACCCGACAAAAAGCATCCAAAATCACTTATTTCAAAGCTTCCACATACTGTCCATCTTCGTTGATGTTTATTGCTTAGATACACATCACATTTAAACCACAAACACAACTTTAGACTAAAATATGAAATCATTAAAACAAGCGACCACCCGCACCGTCAGAATTCCCGCCAAAACCCCATCATAAATGTTATTCCCTCAATATCGTTTTTTTATATTTCAGGTTACCAGGACCCATATTAATTTAATTTTACAATAAACATACATATTTGAACATAATTAATTGGAATGATTATTAAATAGATTACATTATGATGATTATAAAATTAAAATGAAACTAAATATAAGAATTATTTAACAAACAAATATTAAAATAGTAAACAATTAAATTTCCTACACATTTATAATAATAATCTACCCAATGACCCTCGACGCCGCAGCGCTTTTGACGTGCAAGCCACAGCAGTGCCGGATGTAGGGACAGTCCAGCCTATTGGCTATCATCATTAACACGGTGTTGGAGCTGGCCCGCACCCTGCGCACAAGTGACGCGCAACGCTTGCGCACGCTCGCGTAAAAACAGTCAGTGCGTGCTGTCGCAAACATGCCCGATGCACTACAATGGCGGGGCAGCCCCAACGCCGCTCTCATCGCATTATTATATTGTACGCGGAGTGCACTGTAGCTTTTTTGTGAATAATTAGCCCATAAGGCGCAGGTGTAAAGCGACGTGCAGTATGCTCGGAAAAGTGCAACTTTTACTTCATCTGAGCATCGCCTAAACCTACGAGCTATCATGTTCGCTCTTATTGAAAGTGCCCTCTGCTCTCGTTCAATGTCAGCATGATCTCCAAGGTCTGCTGTGACTATATGCCCTAGGTACTTAAATTGGTGCACTCTGTTTAAAGGAACCCCATTGAGGTAGACAGGTGGTATATTTTGAGGACATCTTGTACCAGCAGCTTCAAAGACCAAATATTTGCTTTTAAAGGCGATTTTGTATCTATGCCTCTATGGTAAGAAACAATGACGTCACCCGTAGCTACAGTTAACATGTAGCGTTTTGGCGGCAAACTAAATTATACATATTAGTTTTGCTTTTTTTAACTAAATATATAAAAAAAATAACGAATTTTTTTTTTACATGTTTAGGATAAACTAATAAATAGACCTCTATACTTAAAAAAATAGTCAAGTACCCAATTTACTAACTATACCTTCGTTACCTACTAACGTTAAAAATATACCTTCTCTGTTCTTTTTTAGTATGTATGTACCTTACCTACGCACAAGAACTACCAGACTTACGACTTGTAGACTCGGTACTTGTTCGCAGGACTCGTAAGTTGAAGGTTCAGCAAAGTTGCAAAATGTTTTCATTACAACCTGCTTATTAATTGAAACCTCAAGGCTGCATACTTGACCGATCAAGTTCCGAGTGTCGTCGAGTTCTCGATCCCAGTAGGCCGTAGGTAATGGTAAAGTCATGCATACTTTCACATAAACTCAACTTGAGCTTCATTCATAAATAAATACAATATATAAATAAGTCGCAATAACTATGGTCTGTGAGACCCTTACTAATACTAACCCCCGAGTACGGAAATACAACTCAAACATTTAAGATCGACTTATCTTATTTGAGGCCACCTTATCTGTCAAAACTGTATGAATAATGTAGAGCTCTTTAAGTTGAGTAGCGTTTCAATATTTGGGAATAAGAAAACCGGTCATATGCGTGTCTGATCATTGATCACACACGCGACACACACAGCAAAGGATTCCGAAATAATGATAAATGTTATTAAAATATACCTTTACATGTCCATAAACTTGATAAGCGCTGCTTAACTTTAAAACTGTTCGTCCCACTCACTCTAATGTTCATTAGTTTGAGAGTGAGTGAGTTATGAAACAATGTATTACAATATTGTAACGCAAATCAAGCTCTTGAAATCGTTTATATATCTAATATATAAAATTCGCGTGTCACAGTTTTCGTTGCCATACTCCTCCGAAACGGCTTGACCGATTTTGATGAAATTTTTTGTGCTTATCCGGTATCTATGAGAATCGGCCAACATCTATTTTCAACATCCCCCTAAATGTTAGGGGTAGTCCACCGCTAAATTTTTTTTTTATTTTTAGACAAAATTTTTAATTTCTATTTTTTTATGATACAACATACAAAAATACATACAATCCTCAATTTTCACCCTTCTACGATCAACCCTTATTTTTTAATAGCCATTTTAGTAATTTAATCATTTTTCCTCTCCGGTCGAAAACTGATCAATCGTCATTTAATTAGTTATCCCCGCCAGATGTCTACAGGTGACAGACTGGGTGACAGATGGGTTACATACAGGGTGACTGACGGGGTGACCGACGGGGTGATGGACGGGGTGACTGACGGGGTAACTGATGGGGTGATGGACGGGGTAACTGACGAGGGTACTGACTGGGTGACTGACGAAAACGGACCAAAGTAGATCATCTCATTACCTCCTTTAGAATTATTGGATTATAGGTGCATACAACTCATTCTTTCAACCCTCTCTCTCCTACGCAGACGAAGTTGCGCGGGTCAGCTAGTATATATATATATATAGATTATTATAAATTATTATTGTTACAATTACTGTAACAATAATAATTTATAATAACAGTAATTAGTTTTGAGGATTCCGAAACTCTAAAGAAAAAAAAACAATACTCTTATGGAATCATTTTGTAGTCCGTCTGTCGAGACAAAAAAAATGTATGCGTGTACTTATTAGGGTTTTTAACTGACTTAAAAAAGGAGGAGGTTCACAATTCGTCGGAATGTGAAGTGCTCTGCGGCAGACTGCCTCGGTGTCGGTGGCGTAGTTGTATTGGTAATGCGTTACGAATACCGTCCTGAGAACTGGGGTTTGAAGGTGATATTGGGTTTTTCTATTCAGTATCAGTCCAGAGTCTGGAATTTGTGCCCGATATGGCGATAGGTTCGCCACTTATTACATCTGGGACGGAACTAAGCTCGACGAATTGTGGGTATTCTAGTTCGCTAGTTCGCCTCTGCCTATCCCTTCGGAGGTACATGCGTGAGCTTATGTTATGTTTATATTATGTATAATGTTTGTTACTCTTTCACGCCAGAACGATTGAACGGATCTGGATGAAATTTGCCACATAGTAGATATAGTCTGGAATAACACATAGGCTACTTTTTAACCCAAAAAAATATACGATTCTCGTAGAATAGATTTGTATGATAGTAGATTCCACAAGAACGGAGTCTGCGAGGAATAGCTAGTGTTTTATGAGTAAGGACATAAAAGTCATTTTTACTTGAAGTTGGTAGCAATATTTTGTACGGTGAAATAAATTTGATACATACATACATACAGGCTTGAGCATGTATCCCCTATGAGACAAACAGACTACAGGGCAAACTAGACAACTAGAACACCCACATTTAGCCGCGTTTATTTCCGCCCAGATGTAATAGGGGACGAGTCTATCACTGTATAGGGCACAAATTCCAGACTCCGGGCTGATATGGAAAAATCCAATATCACTTTGCCCGACCCGGGGATCGAACCCGAGACCTCAGAACCGTAGTCGTACCGAAATACCACCACGCCACGGAGACAGTCAGAAGTTTTTATAGTTATCAAAATTCTAAATATGTACTAGTGGTTGGTGTATGTTTGATTAAATTTTATAATAATGAAAAAAAAAGAGTTCTACCCTACACTTTACTTTTCATATAGACCAGCCGAGTATAATTTGTTTAAAATTTGTTGATCTGTTAATTAATAAGTGCAATTTACGGTAACTTAAAAATGTACCAGTCTAATTGATTATTTAAAAAAAAAAATTACGTTGTGTTATCAAAATTTATCGAGATACTGATTTCTTAAGTTTACGCGAATGTTATACATTGAAATAAAACTATTTTTACAGTCCAACCTGTGACCACGAAGACTGCAAGGCTTTCCAAACGTCAGGAATAAAAATTATAACCAAATCGTGATAGAATCCGTAAAATAGTTTTATTTCAATTTCTCGAGAAATACTCGAGAAATGTCGTGCTTTGAAAAATAAAAAAGGTCGAGAAATTAGAAACTCTAGTACTTATGTACGAGCTTTAGACATTAACCGCCGAATGTTCATACACTTAAGGTCACCTTATGTCATTTAAGGCCGCCTTATCTGTCAAAATTGTACGGCGAAAGTCAATGTAAGAAGCCGTTAAAGTTGAGTAGCGTTTGACCATTCGGCAGATTTCTTTGGCCTAGCTAAGATTTTTTAAGGAGGTAGCAAAAATGACAAAATGGGGGAGTTCGAGTCGCACTTGACCGGTTTTTAAAGTTGAATAGCTTTTCATTGTATTCGAGGGTGAGTTAAGTATCCATTCGTTTAATTAATAAGTAGGTATGAACCTTAGAATATAAACAACAGTACATAACATCACTTAGTTCCACTTCGCATTTATTCTATCTATAAATGTTATCTGTCTTTAGCAAAATACATACATAACTCCCGATCTCTAATGTCATCGAAACCTCCGCTTGCGGTGATATTTCCGATGTCACCCTTAGCAAACGTTATTATCATGTTTCTAGGATAAAGAGCTCTTTTGATCATTTTAATGTACCGCTGCACCTTCTCTATCATGTAGTACATGTTGCAGACGACGTCGTCGATGTTACACTCCTCTATGCGGAACACTCTGGGGCCCGTGATGCTCATGATCCACATACATTGATCACGTCTGCGACTCGCCACGTGTCTCAGGGAACTGGCCCAGTTATAATCGTTGTAGTAGCAGAAGTCGCTCGCTGATCGTTTCAACGAATCCCATATCGTTCTGTTGAAAGCTATTGCGAGATTTCGAATCTTCGAGTTCCAACCTGAAACGACTATGTAGCCGTTCTGAATGTGATAGTGGGTGAGCAGTGGTGTAAACGCTCCCAAACTTAATACTTCACACTGCGGACACTTTTCTATCATAAGTTTTGTCATGAATTTGTATACGTAAATAAAATCTTCGGTAACGATGTTGTCTTCCTCGACAAATATGATACTGCTGTTAATGTTCAACAGAGCGTCAACTCGTTCGAATATGTGTCGAGTCTGCCACAACCATCGCAGTTTCTTTTGCGCCAACATTTCATCTCGTTTCTGATCCTCGTTGCATTCGAAACCTTCGGAGCAAAACTGTGAGTCTCTCCCGGGGTACATTTTTGGATGTAACTGAACGCTATATGGATAAAAAACTTGCATGTACTTGGCAAACGACACATTTCTTACCAGTTTATTGATATCATAATCGAAGTAATCATGAGAGAATATCAACAAGGACCTCGTGATTCCGGCTACACTCCGCAACGAGTCTATCAATGTGCTCAAGTACGCGATGTTGTCGTGTACTTGTATGACGATGATCGTGGTGGCCTTCCGGACGGGGCCGTACAGATGCGTGTTGAATATCTTCTGTCTGTCGTTCACTAGCTGGATCTGGTACTTGTAATTCAGTATGTTATCGACCAGTTGTAACGCCTCCCTGAATTGTTCGTCGAGGAACTCCTCAGCGGTCACGTTGTTGTCCCTCTCATCGAAGTAATTTATTAAAAATTGCATCCTCTGCGCCTTTATGTACTTGACTCTCTCGTGAATTATTAAACACACGTTTATAGCAATCAATAAAAACAAACCGAAATATTTCATAAAATTCATATCCGGATACATTTTCCTCAACGCTCACAAACTAAAATTTAATTTTATTAATTTATTAAAATTAAAGGTAAAATATACGTCTATGGGTAAAATAAATACATGCGTCAAATGTCAATGGATTGAAATGAAAGCTGTTGATATTTGCACGCAAAGAGAACAATATGGAATGAGTTCCAATAGTAAAAAAAACTTCACCGTACAGCTTGTTGAAGAACAACACGACCGGTACGAACTGCGCATATATAGCGATGGTTTAAAAACAAGAACGGGATCGGGCGCAGGAGTATCCTCACCCGAAATAAACATAAATATATCAACGAACTTAGGTGAATGAAGAAAGCTCCATTTACCAATGTGAGTGTATTACACACAGGCTGCCAACGCAGTGGACAAGCGACGTATTGCAGGTCAGAAGATACATATAGTGTCAGACAGCGCTGCAGTACTACGAGCCCTCGACAACAAAACCGTTCAGTCTGGGCTCATACTAGAGTGCCACCGAGGACTGAAGGTGATGATAGGTTCATGGAACCATGTCAAAACTGACCAGCATTTACCCCTGTGATTTCTGACACCATAAACGTGTGGACCAAGTTTTGATTCGCCGTCATATTATATTCCTATTTTAGTAGGCCTTAGTGGAATTATGTAGCGCTGTCGATATCAAAGAGCATGTAAACTTTAGTCGATGTGGCGTCGAACATTTGCTCGACTTCATCATCTGTGGGGTTACCATAACGTCTTATACCAGTAGAAAAACAATTAATATATTTTTTTTATTATTTTTCTCGGGGGTAGATGCGAAAAGGAAACAGCTGTTTTTTAAACATCTGGTTTAATAATGGAATTAAAAATATTTATAAAGTTTTAGTATAATCTGTTTATGTTAAATTAAAACATATACCCTTGCACCTGCCGGAAAGTGTTTTCCACTACAAATCTACACTAAAACATCACTCTCCACGTCGAGCAAAATGTCCCAACAGTCGCAACACAATTTTGAGTCCATCTTGGAAACCCAGTCGTAACTTCAGGCTCTTTTTATGCAGCGTATGGATGAAATAGAAAGCGAGCTGAAGAAAGCTACCACTCCTACTTCTTCAATAACGACGACAGCACTGGCAACAGAGTACTTCCAATTTAAAGACTTTGTACTTAGTGCATTTCGTTCCATTCAAGCACAGATTGCGTTCCTTTCAGACAGACGGGATACATTTGAAGTGCACAAACGTCGCAAAATATTGCTGGTACACGGTGTCCATGAATGCAAAGATGAGGATACTGCAGCTTTAGTTATAGGAGTTCTCGTCGACCGTCTGAAGATCCCTGAACTCATAGCCACAGATATCAGTCGCTGCTATCGTATGGGTCGAGCGTCTGGTCACGACCGTCCTAGGCCAATATTGCTGAAGCTGCGTGTTCTTGAAATGAAGAACAAGATTTGGTACGCTAAGACACAATTACGGGGCTCAGGTATAACACTGTCTGAATTTTTAACAAAATCGCGGCACGACATCTTCATAGCTGCACGGCAAAAATTCGGCGTCACTAAGTGCTGGACTCGAGATGGGTCAGTTTTCATTCTCGGGGCTGATGGTGTGCGTCATCGAGTCAACTATATTGCAGACCTTGATAAGGTCGCTGTATCATCCGCCGGAACGTCCAAGCAAACGACCGTCCAGAAAGAACTAGTAGCGCCATCCACTAGGAGCAAAAGAACTGATGCGTCCAACAAAAAGTAACGCAATTGCTGTTATAGATGTTTGTTGTGTAATTTATGTGCATGGTATACAATGACTTGTGTAACGTAACTCTCATTGTGAATTTATGTGAATAATCGTGTTTTTTAAACTACCCTCAATTTTAGAACACTAAGTCTGACATTGTCATCTGTCAGCTGTCAATTAGACAATGTTGCCACATTTGTCAGGATGAAATTAGCCGCAAAGTAAGACTTGACATTCTCGTCGATGCAATCACCTCAATTATATATTATATACTTCACTTTTTCCCCTGATACCTACGTAGATAGGTATATTTTATTTCTTTTCTATTGTATAATTTCTCCTGACTTGTTATTTGTATTTTGTGGCACGTTTAAACATAAGTTAATTGTGATTTGTTTATTTTACATATTGGAACACAACCGGCAGATGTGTAAGGAGGTAAATAGGTTTTGAATAGTTTTGAACTAGCATTTTGTAATTAGTTACTTTTTTACATTTAAATAGATTTATTATTATATTAAATATATAATATTTTATATTTATAAAATATATTCATATGTATATTTATATTAAAATATTGATTATAGTCACATATTGTTATAGTACCTACCTATACATATATATCTGTTAATATGCTGCATTGTTTAATTAACGATGATAGCAATGACAGTGAACACTACACTTCCTTATCTTCAGCTTCGAGCAGTAGTGATGAGAGTTTTGTCAGTATTCCGTCACTTTCCGATACTCTTGAGTCTCAGTTTTCTGACGTACCCAAAAATTTTAATCTTGTTCACATTAACGCGCAAAGTATTCCGGCCCATTTCCCTGATATGCTGTCGTCCCTGAATCAAAAAAGTGTCCATGCAATTTTAGTCTCCGAATCTTGGCTTAAACCAAGCCTTCCTTCTACGTCTTATTCTCTTCCTGGCTTCCGTCTCATTCGCAATGACCGCACTAGTAAGGGTGGTGGTGGTGTAGCTATTTACCTCCGTGCACACATTCCCTTTTCCGTTATTAGCAAGTCACCACAACCCGAACCATCAGATGCGGGTGAGCATCTATTTATAGAAATTTCTCTCTCTCATTCAAAAATTCTTCTTGGAGTCTATTATAGCCCTTCTCTTCGAACTGACTATTTCTCGTCTTTAGAAAAGACTTTAGAAGACCTGACTCCTCTCTATGACCATTCTATAATTATGGGTGATTTCAATACGTGTCTTTTAAAAAAGGATCACCGTACTTTCTCATTGGAAAATGTGGCGCAGGCTTGCAATATGCATATTCTACCTCTTGGTGCAACGCATCACTTCCCTAACTCTGTGCCTTCGCTCCTTGACATCATGTTAGTGTCTTCTCCACAGTATGTTGCCAAGCACGGTCAATGCTCTGCTGACGAGTTTTCTTATCATGACCTCCTGTTCATGTCATACAAAATTCGTCCACCTACGAACAAACGGAAAATAATATTACAACGTAACTTTGGTAGCATGGATCAGGAACTTTTTCGTAAAGACGCTCAGAACACCGACTGGACTCCTGTTTTCCAAGCTGAGTCTATAGATGAGAAAGTCGCGATTTTCAGCTCCCTTGTCACACAGCTGTACGATGTCCATGCTCCCCTGCGAGCTATTAAGTTAAACCACCTCCCCGCGCCGTGGCTCACAGAGGACATCAGATCTCTAATGCGCAAAAAGGCTGCAGCCAAAACCAAATACAAGTGGAATCCTAATGATCAGGCTAAAGCTAAATACTCCAGTGTTCGAAATCGCTGCAACAGAGTGTGTAGGGATGCCTATCGTCGCCATATCCATGAATCTGTTGAACATGAGGATCCGGCTAAAGTCTGGAAATTCCTTAACACTCTGGGAATTGGTAAATCTCAACATAATGACAATCCCATTAACTTCGATATCAATTCGTTAAATAAACATTTTGCGTCTTGTTCTTATATTGACCCTTCAATTAAGAACAAAACAATTAATCATCTCTCTTCTTCTCCAATTCTCAGCCATTCTTATTTTGTTTTTAATCAATTTACAGATCATGATGTTGAGAAGAGCGTACTCTCTATTACATCAAAGGCAGTTGGTGTTGACGGCATTAGTCGTAATATGCTTCTGCCAATCCTCGATATTATTTTGCCCTCAGTCGGCCATATTTTAAATTATTCCATCTTTAATGGAGTTTTTCCTTCTTGTTGGAAAGACGCTCAAATCATTCCATTACCCAAAAAACCCAATCCTCAAAACGCTTCCGATTATCGTCCCATAGCCATCCTTCCTTTCCTTTCCAAGGTCCTTGAACGTCTTGTCCACTCCCAAATCAGCGCTTACCTCTCCAAGCACTCCCTTTTAAATCCCTTACAATCTGGTTTTAGGCCTGTCCATAGCACAGCGACTGCTCTAGTCAAGATCACAGATGATATTCGTCTCAGAATGGAAAACAGGCAGCTCACTGTGTTATGTTTGCTCGACTTCAGTAATGCCTTCAACACTATCGATTTTGATATACTTATTGCCCTACTCCGCTCTATCAACATATCTCCGACGGTAGTTGATTGGTTCCACAGTTATCTGTACGGTCGCCGGCAACGAGTTCGCCTTGAAGATAGTTTCTCCTCTTGGTTTAGCACATTCGCTGGTGTACCGCAAGGCGGCGTCTTATCTCCCTTACTCTTCGCTATTTTTATAAATTCTATAACACAATATATTTCTTCTTCCTACCACCTGTATGCAGATGATCTCCAACTCTACTGTCAGGCTCCACTCAGTGAATTAAACTCTGCTGTCTTATCTATGAATACCGACCTAGCTCGCATATCCGAGTGGAGCATTAGGTTTGGTTTAAAAGTAAACCCCACAAAAACTCAGGCAATTATCGTGGGCAGTTCTCAACAAATTTCCAAAATTGACTGGTCCATTATGCCCTCCTTAGTTTTTAACGGTGTAACTGTCCCATTTAGCGAGACTGTTAAAAACCTGGGTATTTTAATAGATCGTAGTTTATCATGGAGACCACAGCTCGCAGCTTTGAGTCGCAAACTGTTTGCATCAGCTGGTGCACTGAAAAGACTGAGAAATTTCCTGCCTACTGCTACTAAAACGATGCTTGCTCAGTCTCTTCTTCACCCTATTCTTGACTATGCGGATGTCTGCTATGCTGATCTTACTCAAGCCCAGTTAGATAAACTTGAGCGTCTCCAAAACTTCTGTGTACGATCTATATTTGGATTACGCAAATATGATCAAGTATCTGAATTTCGCTCTAAGCTCAAGTGGCTTCCTATCCGTCTTCGCCGGAATACCCATATCCTCACCCTTTTATATAATGTTTTATTTAATCCAATGTCTCCGCGCTATTTAAAAGAACACTTTGCGTTTCTTCATGACTCGCATTCTCGCTCTCTAAGGTCGTCTGAGAACTTGACGCCCAAAGCTCCCCCCCATAGAAGTGCATTCTACGATGGCTCTTTTACCGTTCAAGCCGTTCGTCTGTGGAATGCATTACCGGTATCTATACGACAATCTCCATCACTAAATACTTTTAAGAAACAAATAAAAAAATATTACTTGTCTTCTCCTAATGAAATCTAAAGTGTAAGTAGTTAATCGTATTCTGTTTAGGTATTTTAATATTATTGTATTGTTTTTTGCTTAGTGTGATATTTTTTATTACTTTTTGTTTATTTTTGTTTCTTGTTTTATTTTATTTTTATTTTTAAATACACCCCGATCACTGTTTTGTTAAATCTTCTCCATCTAAAGGTTGTCTGGTAGAAATCGCTGTAAGCGATAAGACCGCCTATTGTTTACACTTTGTATTGCTTATTCATTTTTGTAATTTGTTTTTATTTCTTGGTGTACAATAAAGAGTTATCTATCTATCTATCTATCTATGTCTCGTTAATTTCATGTGTCAAAAACATAACTATTGACGGTGAATTAATAGTACGAGATCCGGTCTAAGATCGACCTTCCCTCATTAAATTGGCCCATAATTGGGTACTTGTTCGATTCCATATATATTTTATATGTAATAGCAAATAAAACAATAAAGAAACAATTATGTAAAAACTGCATCGAAATTGGTTGAAAAATGAGGCAGTAATTCATGTTTTAAATTCTGCAATGAGCAAGAGTGGGGGCATAGTGCGGATATCTTGCTATCCTTTTCCAACACTCGCACCGTTATGGCCGTGACGTGATTATATTGAAACTTCTCTTTCCCGCTGTTTGAAGGTTACACCAAATTTCAAATACTTATAATTGACTTATAACTTTTTATTCTTGAGATCATGTCCGTCATCATGGCCAAATGTATTCTCATACTAAATTTAATTAAAACACGTTCAGCGGTTTCTAAATTCTCATATAAACTGTCATCCCGTATTTCCCCTTTAGGGGTTGATTTAAAAAATTAAGTACCCCATGACCAGCTTCACGACCAGCTGTATCCTCATATTAAATTTCATCAAAATCCGCTTAGCAGTTTCTAAATTCGCATACAAACTTTCATCCCCTATTTCACCCTTTTAGTGGTTGATTTAAAAAAGGATGCAGTTATTTATTTAATAAAAACAGTTTTTTTAAATTATTTCAGTTAGAGGTGGTGCTAACCCCCCTGGCTCCAATCGGCTGTACGTTGATCGTCAGTCAGTCAGCCAGGCAGTTAGTCAGTATTGCTTAGATAGATACTTACCATCAGATGCACTGCAAACTGCAAATACTGCCAAAGGTACCACAATAAAATAGATATATTATTTTATCATTCTAGGAACATCTCCATCAGGAGCCCACACGGAACCTTGGACGTTTGTGGTGGTTCAAGATTCAAAGACTAAAGAGGCCATCAGAGAAATAGTAGAAGAGGAAGAGGAGCTGAACTACTCAAAGAGGATGTCCAGGCAGTGGGTGACAGATCTGAAGCCGTTCTCGACAAAGCCGGTAAAGCCGTACCTGACGGAGGCGCCCGCCATCGTGCTGCTCTTTCGGCAGGCGTACTCCTGGAGACCTGACGGGAAGAAGAGAATGCATTATTATAGTGAAATTAGTACCGCTATTGCGGCGGGATTCTTGCTGGCGGCAGTTCAGGTGATAACAAATTATTTACTCTATAACAAAGACAGACATCATTGATTATTTTAATTACATCGGTGGCGTTGTTGTTTTTCCATATCCAGGCGGCATTCCAGGCGGTCCGATTACCATCCTGAGGTCACGGGTTCAAGCCGTGGGTCGGGTAGTGATATTGAGTTTTTATATTGAGTATTAGCCCGGTGATAGGCTCGCCCCATATCACACCTAGGACGGAAATGGACTCGGCGAAATGTGGGTATTAAGTGTCAATCTACATATGTATGTATGTATGTTATATTATAACAACCAATGTATGTCCTTAATGGCTTAAGAAATGGCTGTCCTTAAGGCGAAAGCTCAGCAGCACTAGTCGTGAAATTATTGTAATTTGCGTTTTTTGAAAAGTTCATATCCACCTCTATAGGTACTAAAATTATAAATCTGAAGAGTTTGTTTTTTTATTTGATCGCACTAATTTCAGTAAGTACTGATTCTATTGAAAAATATTTTAGTGTTGGGTAGCGCATTTATCGAGGAAGGACATATTATAGCTTACCAACAGGAGCGGAGCATCAATGATTTTGCGATTTGTTAATTTCCACACGAACGGAGCACGAGTCGCGGGCCACAGCTGGTTTGGTTATAAAATTGATGAAAAGCACTTAACATGCCAGGTCACTGTGTGTATATTAAATTTTAATTTAGCGATAAATAAATGAATAAATTGTGAGAGCGTACTCGTATAAGGTATATAATATTGTTATAACAAGTACTGCGGTCTGGTGGCGCTGACGTCGACGCCGCTCAACTGCAGCGCGCGGCTGCGGGAGCTGCTCCGGCGGCCCGCCAACGAGCGGCTCGAGCTGCTGCTACCGGTGGGGCGGCCGCGGGACGGCGCCACCGTGCCGGATATACACAGGAAACCGCTACACCAGATCCTGGTCAACGTCTCAAACGATACTTGAATTGTGCTCGGTTTAATAAATCACTTTCATCAGAATATTCGTTTTATTGTTAGACCTAACAAGTATCTAAAGTCAATTTCATAATATTGATAAACTACAGCTTATTTCCTTTAGCTTCCTATTTACAGGATCACTGAAAACTTGGCATAATGCAGACATAAGGACTCCATATGGACTCCATATTAGTTCATACATTTTAAACTAAAGCTTTTAACATACAGCTATATTTCAAACCGCCCAAAAGTAGGTATGTCTGACTATCCACACACAGCAAAAGGTTCGAAGAACGGATAATGTTATTAAAATATTATTTTATTAATATCTTTACTTGATTGACCTGTTTTACAGTGATTTTCAATTGAACTTGTCCGTAACTTTGATTTTTACTTTGGTTGGCGAACTATTTCATTTGTAAAGTTATAATGATATGCTTGTAAAGCCTACTTAACGTTTTTTTTGTAATACGGGGAATCTGTTTACAGGTCTCTATATGTCGGACTCACCGGTAAACACCGCCCTACCGACTAAACCCCGCGGTGTTCCTCTCTCTCCCTATTGCGAAGGCCACGGGGTACGCAATTGCATTCAGCCTCAGCCTCCGCGGGAGTCAGCCTTGTACAAGGCTACTCTTGGTCTGTGTTGTGCCTACCTCAGACATTACAAATAAAAGGCATAGGCCAACCAAAGAATAGTTTAGGCGCAGAATGTCCAATTCGCAAAATGTCCAGCGTGCGCAAAACGTCCAATTCTCAGAATGTCCAATTCGCAATACGTCCAATTAGCAATATGTCCAATTCGCAAAACGTCCAATTCGCAAAATGTCCAATTCGCAAAATGTCCAATTCGCAAAATGTCCAATTCGCAAAATGTCCAATTCGCAAATGGCCCAATTCGCAGAAAGTCCAATTCGTAAAACGTCCAATTCGAAAAACGTCCAATCCTTTCATAAATTAAGCCGGGGTCACAAGTTTGTCCTTTTCATTACTATTCACTATTATAAGTTCGGCATACTGAAACGGTTTTTAAATTTTAAATGTGAATCGATATTCAAAATTATAAGGTGGTCCCATATAAGCTTGGTCCCGATCAGATAAGTTTTGAAGTCGGTCCGTAAATTTTTTAAAGCCCACCGAAGATTCGTTTTTTGAACTGACAATAAATTATTTTCTTTATCATTAGTTCAGCTAATTTATAGTTTAATCAAAAACAACAGTGCAATTAGACTACAGTCGTAGTGAGTAGATTGTAATCGTGCAATAGTAGTATATTTTTTTTTAATCAGAGACTGGCAAGCGAACAGATGAGTCACCTGATGGTAAGTGATCCCCACCGCCCATAGACAACCAAGACAAAAAGAATCATGGGTGCGTTGTCAATCTAAGAGGAAGGAATGGAAGGGGAGGGGAAAGCGATTGGGAAAGGGAAGGGGAGGGAAATGGCCCACCGGATATCTCACTCACCAAATGAAACGCGACAGCAAGCTTCCACTTTACATTGGTTTTCTGTGAGACAGTAGTATCAAACCGGTCGAGCCGGCCGACGTAACTGACTACAGCGTGGCTCTAACACTCAAATATGTGCAACAGTAATTGATAAAAAGTATGAAGGTGTGTTTAAGTGCAACCATACTTTCCTTTGTTTAACCCCTACCTCCTCCTTCAGTAGTAGTAGAAGAGGTCAGTTTTAATTCATAGCTCCTTAGCGAACTACTGTAATTCATAGCTCTTTAAGTTCGTCAGCCCTGTCTCAAACCATGGAAAGGCGGGAAAATAAGTCATGTACACGTTTTTTTTGTTCAATAATTTCAAACAATCAAGAAACAACTTACTTACTTGTGACCCCGGCTTAATTATATGTAAGGATTGGACGTTTTGCGAATTGGACATTTGTGAATTGGACAGATTGCGAATTGGACCATTTGAGAATTGGACCTTTTGCGACTTATTTTCCCACCTTTCCCTGGTTTGAGACAGGGCTGACGAAGTTAAAGAGCTATGAATTACAGTAGTTCGCTAAGGAGCTACGAATTAAAACTGACCACTTCTACCACTAGTGAAGGAGGAAGTAGGGGTTAAACAAAGGAAAGCATGGTTGCACTTAAACACACTTGTATCCTTCATACTTCATTGCACCAACTTTTTACCACTTACTGTTGCACATACTTGTGTTTTAGAGCCACGCTGTAGTCAGTTACGTCGGCCGGCTCGACCGGTTTGATACCACTGCCTCACAGAAAACCAACGTAAAGTGGAAGCTTGCTGTCGCGTTTCGTTTGGTGAGTGAGATATCCGGTGGGCCATTTCCCTCCCCTTCCCTTTCCCAATCGCTTTCCCCTCCCCTTCCATTCCTTCCTCTTAGATTGACAACGCACCCATGATTCTTTTTGTCTTGGTTGTCTATGGGCGGTGGGGATCACTTACCATCAGGTGACTCATCTGTTCGCTTGCCAGTCTCTGATATAAAAAAATACTATTATTGCACTATTACAATTTACTCACCACGAACTGTAGTCTAATTGCACTGTTGTATAATGTATTTGATTAAACTATAAATTAGCTGAACTGATGATAAAGAAAATAAATTATTGTCAGTTCAAAAAACGAATCTTCGGTGGGCTTTAAAAAATTAACGGACCGACTTTAAACTTATCTGATCGGGACCAAGCTTATATTATGAGATCACCTTGGAATAAGCTCTACCGACACAAAAATAATTTTGAATACCGATCCACATTTAAAATTTAAAAACCGTTTAAGTATGCCGAACTTATAATAGTGAATAGTGATGAAAAGGACCAACTTGTGACCCCAGCTTAATTTATGTAAGGATTGGACGTTTTATGAATTGGACGTTTTGCGAATTGGGACTTTCTGCGAATTGGACCATTTGCGAATTGGACATTTTGCGAATTGGACCTTTTGCGAATTGGACATTTTGAGAATAGGACATTCTAAGAATTGGACGTTTTGCGCACGCTGGACATTTTGCGAATTGGACATTCTGCGCCTAAACGCTCTATTGGCTTCTATTGTTTGTTATTATAATAACTTTAGTGTTATGAGCTATCATGTCTCTTTTAATAATGGCTTCGGAGACGTTTTTATTATTGTTCTATTAATTAATTTTCGGTCATTTACAGCCAGAGACTTACGGCCGGTTTCAATAAACAATCTCAGTTCAAATGTGCGGATAGATTACAAAAATTAGCCAATAATAACACAGTTTGAACATGACTCCGTTGAATGACGTGATTTGATTGGTTCATAATCGCGATCTATCTGCACTCTAAACCGAGATCGTTTATTGAAACCGGCCGTTACTGTACTATGCTTCAGGACTCTTCTCTTATATATCAGTACCAGGGTCAGGCGTGAGTTTAATATTCATCTTTCGTGTATCGCTTATGTGCCTATGTACAGTTTCCCACTGCACCACAATGCACCCTTGGCAATCCGTCAGATTAATCCTATATAATCCCTATACATACTTTTTTGTATTTCAGTGCTTGGCGTACTTCCGGTCCATTGTGATGCATTTCTGTTTGAAATCACAACGATTCTGGTTTAACTTCGAAAATAAAGTCTTATTGGGTTGTACAAATTTTATTCAAAAGACAGCAATTTGAATCCAAACAACACAGCACCGCACATACATTGGAAGTTACCCAGACGTCAACGACGGCGACGACAGCGGCGGCGTCTGCGACGACAGCAGCTGCGGCGGCGACGGCGACGGCTGCGGCGGCGGCGGCAGCTGCGGCGGCGGCGGCGGCGGCCACAACTGCGGCGGCGGCGGCGGCGACGGCGACAGCTGCGGCGGCGGCGGCGGCGGCGCTGCGCGACCACACAGTACACACAGTTAATATTTACTCGTTTCACAGCACGTTGGTAATATAAACCAAATGGTTTATAAATACAATTACACTACAACACAAACACACAGACCACAGTATATACTACTGTGACCCACACTCCCTTTCGCCATCTTCCGTAGAATCAATATATACCCTGCAGGAGCGGCGGCGTCTGCGGCGGCGGCGGCCGCACCGGTCCGACGGCTCGCCCGAGCGCGAGCGCGAGCACGACCGCACGCGCGGCATCAGGCGCTCGCCGTCGCGTCTGCAACACGCAACACACACCACACATAACTCACACGTCACTAGCACTACTCTCTATTGGACAACGATCACCAATGTTACCGTCATTGTAAAGACAAGGACCCAAAGGTGGTACTGATTATACCCATATATTAATGGCAAGCTCCCGACTCAATAGATTGCCTTCTCTTTTAATGCGGATCTGCATATTTAAAATAGGTGAGGTGTTCAGTTTTCCGTTCGTCAAGGATTTATGTCCAGCCATTAATGTTCAAAGCAATTACTTTGTTTAAAGATAATTATAGAAAATAAGTTGAAATATCAAAAGAAAACATTATTAGATAGATTTAAGTGAGCACATTAAAAATTGAGGTAAAATGAGATCAGAGATAGTGGCTACAATCACCGTCAAAGAGAAAACAGCTGTACTGGGTGTGAAGATCGGCCGTCGCGTCGTATCGCGTCGATAAAGACAAGAGATGATACTGATAAAGATACTGACAGGGTCGCAGTGGGGCGGGCCGGCAGGCGGGCGGCGAGGAACGGCTCCACGCAGAAGGGGTCGTCCTCGCCGTCCGTGGAGGCAGACGAGCTGCGTCTCAGGCCGTGACCCGGGCGGAACGAGCCTTCCGACGTCTCTCCCGCCACACTCTTAGCGGATCTGTCACACCGAGCACACTGTTTAACCGACTTTATTACAAACCGGCCTATCGCCGTCCAATACTGAACGCAGGCCGAACGACTATTGCTCAGTATGAATTCAGTCTTCATAACCTCTTAAGCATTATACCGGGTACACACCAACAGAACGAACGTTCGCGAATCTACGCCTGTTACGTTCCTACAAACAAACTTGCGCTGTTGTGTGTGATGGGTAGTCTGTATCCGGCATTAGATATATAAAACTAAAGGTTACGCCTGAATGGACGCTATATTTCTCGCCATACAATTTTGACAGATAAGGCGGCCTTAAACGACATAATGCGACCTTAAGTGTATGAACATTCGTCGGTTAATCTCCCAATCTCAGAGCAGCGCCGATCAACGCCGAACTATTGATTGAGCGTGAAGTAATAAATCATATTACAATAGGTATGAAATAAGGTGAATACAACGCAAGACTCGTATCGGCCTATTTCGTTGTATATACATATTTTGATCCCGTCACCCATCGCGAAACGCGGTAATCAGCCGTTTCATTATGGCTCCCTGCCCTCCCTAGTCCCTGGTGTTGTTAACTGGTGACAAGTCGGCGTAGTATCGTTGTTTATCAATGAAAACTCATTCATTCAAAAACATTGACGAGGCGATCGCTACCGATGCCTATTTTCTAAATTCCCAGAAAGTCCTAACTTCCCTGAAAAGGGTTACAAATATATCACGATTCTGGTAGCCTGAGTAAGAGTTATTTTCCTGGAAAATGGAAAATGCAAGATTGCACTAAAAACAATTCATTGTAATATGTGTATCTACCTCTATTGTATTATTTGTAAATATGTATAGTAAAATTGAGTCTCGCGTAGAATTCATCCCACTGAGGAGATCTAATCAATACTTACCTTCTACCGACTCTCTCCTTGTCGCCGCCCGTGTGGTCGCTGCAACAATAATACCACTAGTAATATCTTTAAGAGTTAAAACATATTCGACCGCCGCTCGTGTCACCCGACGGCCGTTAAAGTAAATAAGTACCTACTACTACTTTCAGACTTTCAGAATGTACCCTCTGGTGTACCGCAGGGCTCGCACTTAGGACCTTTACTTTTTATTCTATATATTAATGATATTGAACAGCACCTTACTAATAGTAATAGCCTTCTTTATGCAGATGATACAAAGATTTTCAGGGTTATAAGAGATGAAAGTGATTGTGTCCCTCTTCAACAGGATATTAATAATTTAGCTTGCTACTGTTCTCAAAATCAACTATTTCTAAACGAAGATAAATGTTTTGTTATAAGTTACACTCGTAAGCGTAATCAAATAAAATATTCATATAGTTTAAATAACCGCACGCTGACTAGAGTTGATCATATTCGTGACCTTGGAATTATCTTGGATGATAAACTGTCTTTCAAATACCATTATGATCATATTATAAAAAAAGCATATCGACAACTTGGTTTTCTCCTTAGAGTAAGTAAACCTTTTAAAGACAATAGCACATACAAAATTCTTTACTATAGTTTAGTAAGGTCCATACTGGATTTTGGATCTGTAATCTAGAACCCTCACTATTCATGTCATGTTAATAGAATTGAAAGAATACAAAAAACGTTTCTTAAATCGCTCGATTACAGAATCGACTCTGAATATGTTTCTTATAATAGTTGTTTGGCAAAACATAAATTTCTATCTTTGTCACTCCGACGGCAACAACAAGATGTAATGTTTTTATATAAAATTATTAATAATATTATCGAGTCCCACAACTTGCTTGAACAAATAAAATTAAAAGTATCTTCTAAGTCTATACGCCGTACAAATAACTTTTTTTGTGGTTCCGAGTTGCAACACCAATTACACCTCAAATGCATTCTTCCATCGTTGTTTGACTATGTATAATAAAAAAATGTCTCACATTGATATATTTAACAATTCATTACTAAAATTTAACAAAAAATTAAAAGAATTTTTGCTTAGTGAATTATAAACTCGCTGTTTCTAACACTGAACTATAACCACTTATGTTTGGAAATATGATGTAATTGTTATAACTAACACTATATTTTCCGCTGTAAGGCTTCTAATCCTTATTGATCCTCATGTTATTTTCAATATAAGTTTTAATAAGTATAGGCACTCAAAGTCTGTGAGTTGTAAACAGAGGTTTAATTAAATTTAAGTTAAAGATGTATATGACTGTATGTTGTCCAAAATAAAATAAAATAAAAATAAATAAATACTAGGAACTACATGCTGTCATTTAGTGAAGAATCTCTCACAAATCCCAACCTACAGGACCAGTAGTATCTTGACTGTTCCGTACTTTGGCCCCTGACCCAAGGAGCTCATAGGAAACACGCCGTAAAAGTGGGTATCAATCTACATACGTGTAGGCACACTACCGTGATTTTTCAAATCAACATATAGACAAGTTTAACCAAGTATTATATCGATAAGGCGTGCAGTTCACTCGACTGATAATATTTCAAACTCGACGCCTGCCCGTAAACATTAGCAAAACATGGAACGTCGACATAATAAGGCAACCAGTGTATCAAGTGTTATGATTAGTAATCTCAGTAGCTGAATGTGCTTCATAAGGGAACAACGCGACGGCGCGGAACGGCGCGGCGCGGCGCGGCGCGTGCAGTCCGCTGTTTGATGGCAAAATTATAGTCTCTCTCCGCAGACGAGTACGGAGTAACAGTAACACACGCAATAACTAACAGTGGTAGGTATAGTTATCCCCGAAATAGGGTTTGACGTCAAGCCCTCAGATGGTTGGTCGTAAAAACTAAGCCAAATCCTTATAGTATCTCTTACAGTACACTATCAGTAGGTAATTGTTATGGATCATAATCGACACATTTAGGACCCTTAATACTAATTTACTCAATAAATTATCTGAAAATTTTACAAACTTTAGGATACCTACAGCAAATTCATAGAAACTTCAGATTCAATACATCAGACTTGAGACTCGTATGTAAGTCCATAATAAAAGTTGATGTTCTTACTTATTCTCTAGCCCCTTGTCCTTTTGCTCGTCGTCCTTCTTCCTGGAGCCGGAGGCGAGGGTCTTCTCGTGCCCAGCCTCATGGCGGCGGCGCGTCGCGTTCGCGCGCTCCCGCCTGCCAGAAACATCAATAACATACCATTACACAAAACGATACCAAATTCAGTAACAATTTCAAAAATGTTTGTGTAAATAAATAAATAATAAATAATGACATCCACATATTTATGTCCTAGAATCAAACACTTCTAGGTATACTACTATTCTACTATCGGTACATAGAATGTGCGCACTAAGTTTCGGTCAATTGACCGCTACTCACTATAGTTAGCCATCGTGTGCCATAATTTTACTTCGAAACAGCTTGTCTAGTATACATAGACGGCTTAGGCTTGGCTAGAATGAAACAACTTTTACCATACCAGTAGCGCGTAAATCTCTATTACTCACTTTCTCTGTATGTCAACGTAGGTCTTGAGGCGAGCGGTGTAGCGAGGCGCCTCCGTCTCGCTACGCTTGCGGATGAAGTCTACGAATTCATCGTTGAGCTTCTTCTTCTCCTCGTCGCCGGGGTCCATGCCGTCGCAGCCCATCGGCGGCCTTCACACGCTCACTCGGCACTGCAACAGACCACACTCACTACCACTCGCCGCGAGCCAGCCCATCTCAACATAGAAGAAGTCTTTGCCTTATACACATGCCTATGCCTCCCATACAATGTGCATTCTAATCAAACTAAATAAAGAATAATCAATTGAATGCGGATGTTTACTATAAGAAATCGTTTTACCGCAGTTTCAAAGATATGCTTCAAATGGCGATGGGCTCATAAAAATCAAGAAGAATCAGCATACGAACCTTTCCCACATTTGCGATCTTCGATAAAACGATTTTATTATCTAAAAATACACACTTAAACAATTTCAATATAAAATATAAAACGTTAAGACAGTAAGCGCGTCATAGCAAATTTATGTTTCGACTGGTGAAGTTCTTTTCTTTCCCTTGGATGAATGTCAGAACTATTTTCAAAAACATTCTAATTGCCAGGACCTGATCCTAATTTTTTTTTAATTATAAAGAGTACTTAGTTGTACCAAATTCTTATTAAATAATCCCTATCTACCTTAGAGCATATATGCTATCTACCTACCCTCGACTGGCCGGACCCAAAGAGAGGGGTGTTATAAGTTTAACGTAATGTAGGATTTTGACGGGAAGTCTTACAGGGTGAACGTCACTTGTTAAAATTATTTCATATTATTCTCTAGAGCTGTGTTTGATGGCATTAAGTGTGGTGGTTTAATGCATCAAACTTCAGTGAAGATGGACAGTACAATGTGGAAATATTTTAACCGGTGATCTTCGATGAGTTTTGCTTGGCTGGCTTTGTTCGGTCGATTCGCCGAGTGAAGGTCATCTGAGGGGCACGGGACTGGAAGGAATTACCGCCATAATCCCAGCAGGGCCTTAAGATCATCCACATCTGGGTCTCATGGTCATTGTGAAATCATAATTGCTCTATTTACCTTGATATTGGCTAAATCACCGCATATGCGTGGAAGCCATTATTTTAAAAGAAAAAGAAGATCGTAATGGAATGTGTGTTTCACCGTGCCATCGTAGCTCCTGAACTGTTGAATATTTTCATTTACATTTCTTTTTGTTTGAAAGATGACGTGATCGGGAGTATTCTTAACAGAGTTCTTAACTATGATTCTAAAAAATCTTTATAGACATTTGAAGACTATCATATCTTTTCGGATTCGATTTGTATTGTTCTCTCAGATTCGGTGTACGAACGAGCGCGCTGTCTGCGACCATACTGATAACTGAGAAACTAATCGATCGCCGTTGGAGATATGTCACTAGAGCGGAGTAGGGCAAGAAGGATGTCAAAGTCAACAGTATTAAAGACTTTGCTGAAATCCACTAGCTATCCACACAGTAAACTGCCTCCTTTCCATACCGAGACGAATGTCTTCAGTGACCTTAACCAGGGCAGTTACTGTGCTGTGACCTGGCCGATATAACCAGATTGAAAGTAGTTTAGGAGGGCGTGTGTGATAAGAAAGAAACTAAATGTAAAAGACGCTCGAGCACTTTTGACAGGAAGGGGAGAATGGATATGGGTGATCAGTCTGTTTTTCTTGTAAAAAAATAGCTCGGACTAAGTCGAAGTTTGATTTAAAAATTCCAAATTCTCACCGAGTTCGTTTCTTTGACTCGGACATGTCGAAGTCCGCTCTATAGATCTCAGTATCATATGTACGTGTATTCTGTGACTTAAATGACGGCGACAGTCTACACTCCCGCAGCCCATGTTCTTGTCTTCGTCACGTTTAATTTCAGGCCGCCGTTCTCAAGCGTCCGTTTGCATGGGTTTACCCTTTACCCCAGGCGCTGTTTGTCCTCATCTACCAATGTTATGTCATCGGCGTACATGAGCACCCACGGCGGTTGCTCCTGCACTTCCGCTGGCAAAAGTTTTTCGTGATAGTGAGATAACCTAAATGAATTGGACCACTACAATTATTATATATCATGCATTTTCCAGAAATCTTTCTTTCTTTCTACCTGTTCTTATCTCATCTTAAGGGTCGGCGTAAGACATTTTTTCAAGCATGTTGCAGAAAGGATAGATGGTATGATAGATGGTCATAGAAAAACACCACTCCCGACCTGGGAATCAAACCCAGGATCTCCCGGTCCACAGCCTATACACACATACATGTTATGCATGCATTTTCCAGAAATGTTGATACTTATTATTTTTAATAGTAACTAAGTACATAAATATCTCAAAGTCGGGCCGCGGACTGCAAACAAACAAACAAACAATGGTAATTAGAGAAATAAGTCCTGAATGAACGGCGCGAAACATTGTTTTACTCTCAAAAAATGGGTTAATGGGTTTTGTTAGTTCTGTATTCGGAAGCCATGAAACATTGAGAATATAATGCAAAAGAATTTATGTGTTTATGATTTTCATCTCTAATTAACTAAACACAAAGTGTGTTTTCGTTTAGAGTGATAGTTTAGGTCGACGGAGTTAAAAATATAACTTCGGCTTTCTTCGACAATTTTCGGCGAAAACGACAGTGCGCGGTCCGCCGCCCGCCCTAGAGCATGCGCACACGCACTGGGCGGCGCGAGTAACATACCAATAATCATAATTATTTAATATAATTGTAAGTAATAATGACCATGTGTGTGTCGTCCCAACATGAACATCATGTGAGAGTGTGTATATAAGAGAAACTTAAACTGGAAACTAGTAGGTACTTACGTTGTTAGATTTAAAATAGTTTCAACGTTTGAATGAGCGATACAATGTGTGTTGAGATTTCAATTTATTCGTGCTGTATGCATAGGTAGGTATTATGCGTATTAGTATAACATAACACATCAGCAACAGTGCTTCAGTGCGGGACGATTATAATAGTGAACTAAAATATTTGTGATTATGAAAATTCCAGTGCAGTGACACGCGCAGATATATCGAGAGTAAACAAATAAAATATATTCTCGGTGTATAACAAATGCATTCCTTGAAATACCGCCGCGTTCATATCGACGCCCAGCCGACCGACACACGTGCTTTTATTTTCCATTATAAATAGTCGAACGAGACACGATGTCATCGCTGAAGGATAGAGAAGTCCCCGACGCGGTCCGGGAACACGAAAAGCCTGTGCAAGGGTCCCTACGGAAAGATTCCAAAGATTTGTCAGATTTACCTCCAACAGGAACCTCGCTGCACAAGAGACGGAGGGGTGAACCTCCCGCCTCCTTATCGGTCAAGTCACCTCAAACGCCTTCCGATGCCGAAGGGTCGTCACCGTTAACGGCTCGGACGCCAGACGACTGGAGTCTTATCGACGCAGAGATTCCCGACCCAGAAACAATATGCGAGAGTATGCTCCAGAGACTGAAGGAAAGAGACGACGCTCTGTCCAAACGAGGCAGAGAAGTAGCTCAGAACACGAAAGAGACTATGGAAGCGCTCGACCAACTGGAGAAACTTCTTGAACTGCTAGATCAGATGGTGATGTTAAAAGAACATAACTCGCGGCTACTCCGAAGGCTACGAGACGTGAAACATTTAAAAAAACTCCACAATGCGCACAAAAGGATCGATATGGAGAACGAGAAGTTGAAATACGAATTTAGAGAATTGCAGCTCATCCAGGAGGCTCTGGACGCGGAGCTGGAGTGTGAGTACGGACAGGCGCTGTTCGACTCAATGATCACCGGCGGCAGGATGAAGCGTTCCGGCTCCAAGTGGAAGGGGCACGCGAGGTTCGGCGGCTCGCTGCTGCGGAAGCAACGCTCGCGTTCCGCGGGCGGAGAGGACAGTGATGTGAGCCCTGGCACTCCGCTGAGGAGGAGGTCGGAAGGCGTGTTCTCCAAGGACGTGGAGAAGTCGAGGGTCTCTAAGTGGACTAAAGTGAAAGCGGCATTCAGGTAAATATTGTGCTACAAACTACCAATTAAATCATGGATAAATCCTGTTAGAAAAATCACGACACCCGATCTGGTGGGCCATAGATCACACACTGGCACCAGTTGAATGGTAAAATCGGAAAACTTTACCACTCAATTGATGCAAGCAAGAATGGGCCCGCTCGAGCGGGTACTTTCACACAGAAAACGGACATAAAATAAAAGCTCACAGTTACATTTCATCAAAGGCATTAACAGTATAGGAGTGTATTTAATTCGGTGTGTGAGATTTCCGGTAGCCAAATCCCACTTACCTTTTCCAATCTCTATTCTCTTCGCCGCCACCATATTTCTGAACACTGAACACTTAAAAGTAAAAATAACAATAATTCTTTATTGACTTTGGAGTCGGTTCTGGAGACAATGCAGATCTTTGATTTTGAAGTCGGTTTTAAGTTTTTGTAAAACTTTAATTATCTTATAGTTTTAGGGTTCCAAAGCCAAATGACAAAAATGGAAACCTTATAGTTTCGTCATGTGTCTGTCCGCAGTTTAGCTCAGAGACTAACAGTACTAGTAGGCTTTAACTTAGTATGTATATATGTACATATCAATCACGCTAATAAAATGGTAAGACAAAATCTTGAAATAACATCTGTAGGGTTCCCTACACCTAAAGTGGGGGATGATAATTTTTTCACAATTATCCTATGGTGTGGGATATTGTTGGATAAGTCGTTCAAAAACATTGTGGGTTTGCTAAAAACCATTTTGATCCAAGAATTCGATTCCGAAATATTCAGTTTAAAGTGCTTTTGTTAGAGTCAAAGTCCGCACCCCCTACGACCTAAAAGATTGGTTCTGGAAATGTGAAAAATCATGATATTTGCACATATAACGAATTTAAAAGGATAACTGTCACAATTAACCAGGCTTTACAAGGTTACGAGTAATAGTCGACCAAAGTTGAATCTACATGCATTAAATAAAATATCTGTATCTAACATGAAATAAAAAGTTCATATTTTGAAAACTACTGAACCGATTTAAATAAAACTTGCACTGTTCCCTAAGTTGGAAGATACCTAATCAAATTAAAAAAAAATATCGAAGTCAGATTAATATTTTCCGAGAAATACGTGCACAAGCATACATACATATATACATACATACATACATATATACATACATTTATGAAATTTGGCACATTTGTTCAAAAGCCAGTTAAAATTTACATACATGTGGGAACATTCATTTATTTCATTTTACATTTCGACGATTCCTCTGGTATCGTGAATGTTCATGGGCGAAGGTGACCGCTTACCATCAGGTGGCCCTTCTGCTTGTTTGCTACGCCATTCCATAAAAAAACATGATCCATAAACTTATCTTTATTACCTATTTTACATACATAACTAAACAACTTCATCTAAATGGGATTCAATAGAATTTGTACGAAATTGCCCTGTTTACTTTGGCCAAGTATTCCTCGTTAACTTGTAAAGCCTGCTAGGCGATGGTAGTTTTAAATAATTATATGTTACTACCACGATTTCTTTCATATTTTCAAAACAACCGTTTAGCTAGTAGGGGGCCCGCCCCCTGCAATGTTTGCACTGCCCCTGCACTTGACTCTAACAAAAAATTGCATTTTTAGGACAGTGGAACATGGCGAGACTATAACTAAGTGGTCTTATTTGGTTTTGGAATTTTAAAAATTGTACCTCATACTTGAATCAGGAATGAGTGTTTAATGCAGTGTACCAAGGAGCAGTACTTTCTATAATCATTCCGACCGTTCCCGGTTTTATTTATGAATTTGGCCAAAACGTTATACTGAACATGTATTATTTTACGCAAGAAATAAACATTACAATCGGTACTTAATAACAAACCATGACAAAAAGTACCTCTAGAACTCTCGTAGTTTCAGAGGAGGAGAAAGTGGTGTTCGTCTCGGTATTCAGTGTAATTAATTTTTGGATATTTTCTTATATTTCCAATAAGAGGTGAAATGTGTGTAAACGAATCCTTGGATATTATTCTCATCCGGCATACTAAGAACTGGCTAAAACATATTGACATTGAACGAAATGTCCATTCAGTTCAATATTGTTACAAACAAAAGGTACGCTTTTATTATAATACTATGCATATTATACCCAGGAATTTTTAATCGTAGAAAATTAGAAATAAAATGGTAAAATCTAAAAAATTTTATTCCTATGTTATTATAGAGGTATATAGGTAATTTAATAGTATTTTCTTGTATATTGATTACATATGCCAGCAATTATTCACATTCTTTTCACATTACTATCGACATTACATCCGCACTCCGCAGTCCGCAGCGTCCGTGTCGTGAGTTCGTGACTCGTGACGTGACTCGTGCGATTTATTATTTCAAGCTGCTTCACAGAATTGTACATTTGATGTTTGGTTTTTGTGGAATGTTCCCAATTACGTTTCCATTATTACTATCATTTCATCGAAGTTATTTTTGATTAAACTTGTCCGAAACTTTGCTGATTATTATTACTCATTAACTTGTGAAGGTTAAGGCCCGGCGAAATGTGGGTGTTCTAGTTCACTAAGGTGCTTCTGCCTACTCCTTCGGGGACACAGACGTGAGCTTATGTTATATTTTTGTAAAGGATACTCAGCTGTGATAGTTTCTTACTTTCTTAGGGTTACTGTTAATTCGATGTGTTCCGGCCAGGATGAGATGGGCAAAAATGAACCCCCTCAATGTATGGGCGAAAGTAAATAGTTTTTTAGATATTTGAGAAATAGCATTTTTTTAAATGATTTCTTGATGATTATTGCGTTTTTTTAAATTGTTGATTGAATGTCAGCCGTGTAGTTTTTATAACCAACTGAGTTAATAACAAAAGGCAAAGGCTAATAAGTAATAAAATATTTCCAAAAAAAATTGGATGTGTCTACTACGGCCAATTCATGAACTACGGCCAATTGAGTTGAACGACCTATGCAACACGCACGCACGCACGCACGCACGCACGCACGCACGCACGCACGCACGCACGCACGCACGCACGCACGCACGCACGCACGCACGCACGCACGCACGCATGCACGCACACACACACACACACACACACACACACACACACACACACAAACTCACATCTTTTATATTAGATTAATTAAGTTCTGTAACTCAAAGAAATTGTTTTTGTTAATCTATATAATTTAACCATGTTTGTTCGTTCTTATATGTTATTTTCAATTAATTATTATGTATGTTTGTCCTAGTAAACAATTGCTTGGATGTTCACGATACAGGCCTAGCCTATAGTAGAATTGCTAAATAAACGGAGTAAACTGACATTTCGAATGTTGCCACTTATTCATGAAATTTAAATAGTGCTGCGATAAAAAGATCAAGATTATTTAAACATTTCAATTCAGTGAAACATTTCATTCTTTCATTTTCTAAATTTCAACTCAAAGTCGTAATTCCTGCCTAATGTGTGATTAGTACTGCATGTCTATTGAATGATAGTCATAGTAAATTACTGTATGCTAAGTTATGACATGTCCACTGGAATTATAGTCATGGTTCATTATAAACAAAACTTACAACAGCTATGAATGTGCCGAACGTAATTTTTCTCAAATAATAAAAAGTAATATTTATAATTTTCATTGTTATCCTTTCGCGTATCTGTTATGATTATTTACGCAAAATTATCTACACAGACATTTAGTTGAAGGGTTAAACTGAAATTTCTAAAAATACGCAATAAAATTTTAATTTTGTAAGCTAGTGCTGAACTATTGTATCTTTGAATGATAAAAATTTAACTAGATCAATGACTATGTTTTGAAATAAGCAACATTATTTTGGAAAGTGACATTTCGATATGTCAGTTTACTCCGTTTAATTAGCAATCGGACTATAGTGTGAACAACGCCGTGACATGTCAATGTAATATCTATATGTAATAATTAAATAAATAAATGATACGGTCAGACAGCAATTTGTCTGACGCCACCGAGGCAATCCTCAGCGGTCTAGGTAGGTTGTACCTCTTGAGGTCTCGGCTCGATCTCTGGGTCGGGCAAAGTGATATTGGATTTTTTCAATATCAGCTCGGAAACTAGAATTTGTGACCGATATGACGATAGACTCGCCCCCTATCACATCTGAGCCGGACTAAGCTCGGCGAAATGTGAGTGTTCTAGTTATCTAGTGCGCGTCTGCCTACCCCTTCGGGGATAAAGGTGTGAGCATATGTTACTTTGTCCTATATCCAATAATATCCATTGTTATCCTAGTATAGCTGCTCTAATTTAAGGTGTTATAAACGATCTTTGAACATTTAATGGATTCAATAAATATTTTGATTTTGATTTGTTATGTTCAGACAGACAAATACAGGACAGACAGGCAGACGGACATGGCGAAACTATAAGGGTTGCAATTTTGCAACCTTGGAGACCCTAACACAAGAAGAAAATAAGTAGATACTTAATTATAAAATTAAACATTATCATGTATGTGGTATGTGTAAATAGTTTTACGACATTACCTCTACTACTAAATAATTTGTCTAAGAAATAATTCCGGTTTCATAGAATTTTAGAACTAGTTGTACTCGTAGTAATTATAAAGAGACCATTCCTATCAGGCCTTGTATTGTGTCATGCGTGTGACACTCTCAAAATATCCATTGGACCATTTGCATTGTATAGTACTATGTGTAACGCATATAATTACTTTCATGCACACTTATACAAATGTCGTTGGGTTTCGCTTTCGACGGTTCCCACAAAACACAAATACACCTCATATATATGTATATACACAAACACACACATATGTATATTCTATGATAGAAATTGAAGATGGTTGAGCACATTGTTCCATATTATCTTAGATTATTATATATTCCATATACATTAGTCACATGATGAAATCATGTCTCATTTCATGTCTCAGAATGCAGCTTTAGGGACAGTGCCGGATGTAGGGGGGGGGGGGGTCTCGAGAGGGAGTACGTGCCCCGGGCGACAGGATTTGGGAGGCGACAAAAACTAAATGGCGCGGCGCCCTAATTTGGGGGCGGTAAAATCGGGAAAATTGCCCCCGCTTTGAAAAAACTTAGATCCGGTTCTGTTTAGGAATTACCTAAATTAATAAACGAATAGACAGTTAAGTTAAAAAGATACTGGCTTAGGGGAACTTACACCACTATTACTAACTTACAGTTAGTCCTAACCTCAACTGTAGGTTAGTAAGTGCACGTCGCTCTTAGGCTAAGATCTATAAAGCGAACTTCGACTATGTCGAAGTCAAAGTAACGAACTCGGTGAGGATTTTGACATAATCCGAGTTCTTTTTTAGAAGAAAATCTTTGCTCAGTCTGTCTGTCAGTCTGTATTTCTTATAAAAAATGGCTCGGACTAAGACAAAGTTCGATTTAACAATTACAAATCCTCACTGAGTTCGCTACTTTGATTTCGACTTAGTCGAAATTCGTTCTATAGATCTCAGCCTCAGTATTAGTTAGTACTAAATACTTATTTTCTTGAACTCAAGTCGGTAGGTAAACCGGGTACCGGCAAAGGAAGAAATGCTATAACCAACGCGACTGGACGAAATAGTGACGGGCGGCTCAGCCGTCGATGGTCGAGACGTTAATGTAATATAATTATAAAATGCCGCCTCCAACGGGTTAACCTGGATTAATAGAAACACTTCTTAACCTTATCTGAAAGAAATATTGTGTTCAGCTGTTCAAAAATGTCAGGAATGATTTTGTATTTTTGAAATATATTTTGTTGTGTGTTGAGATGGGAGAAGGCGCAGTGGGGCGCGGCGGGCATGGCTGTGGGCGGCGGCGCGAGCGCGGTGGCGGCGGGCGCCATGGTCGGCGCGGTGGCGCTCGCCGGCTGCACGCCCGCCAGCCTGCCGCCCGCCGGCTGCAACACGCCCGCCAGCCTGCCGCGGCCGCCGCCGGACCACCGCGACTCCGCCAGCCTCACGCCGGGCAGCGCGCTCTCGCTCACACCCAACTCCTCCTGTGAAGAACTCGCTTTGGAAGCAAGTCAGTTACATACATACATACAAATTACAATATTGTAATTAACAATAATAATGTTAACATTATGCCAACAACAATCAACTTAATTACGCAGAGAACTTGCACATTTTAACAGACCACTACTTTATTTTCCTGAAAAGCATTATAAATAGATTTTGGATAGATATACGTTGGATGGTAGATAAATGACCTAATCAGACATATGTATGTAGTATGTAATTATAACCAGTGAATAATATCCCGTTTGCATTTTCATTCTGGAAATCATAAAACTCAGTGTAAAGGTGTCGTATACGTTTGACCACTCGAGGTACATACATACGAGTATGTGCATGCGCATTCTCGTATCGAAATAAAATCCAGCATTTAGAATAATTGTGGGTAATTACCGTTGTCTATTGATGGTTTATACTCGTATCTACACAGCTCCAAAGAAAGCAGGGTTATTTGCCATTTTTTTCCCAAGATGCTGAGCGTAGGCAATGTGATGATCGCGCCGATGCGATGGTACTTCACGTAGTTTTTGTTGCAGATTGTCGCAAGAGCACTCTGCGCGGAGATGAGATCAACGTGGCCTTCCTGCAGGCGCCTCCACAGGTCACTACGCAACTCCCACCACTTACCCCTTACTAACACTAGAACAACTAACTCATTGACTCAAACCTAACTTAACACTGTACCTGTAAACTGTTGTCTAATGATTAAAATAAATGAGTCAATGTATTTGGAAACATAAGTAAATTGTAAAATATAATTTATTTTATATTTAAAACTCCTGAAACGAGTAATTAATACGTCCAGGACGACAGCTCGACGTCCCCATCACCCAACAAGCTTCATAAGAGTCCGTGGGGCAAGATGCGTGATATGATACAGACGCACCGCGAGTCAGTGAAGAAGAGGTCTCGTGGAGGAGTCGCCGGAGGGGGAGGTGCCAGTGTCGTGTGGAGGGGTGCGGGTCCGGGCGAGGTGGAGGTGGAGGTGCAGGGGGAGGTCCAGCGGCCGGCGCGCCGCCGCTCCCTCAGCGACGGCGGAGACAGCGACGCGCCGCCCGCGCTCACCATCACCATCCCGTCCTCGGAAGAACTCGGTATAACACACATTTTATTATAAACAAAAACAAACAATGATCATAGATCAAGATAAACATGCATTCAATACAGTAGCCACAGACCACACCGCCGATCATGACCAGCTACAACAACGGAGGAATGACGGTGACGGTGTGGTGCTGGAATATGACGAAAGAAATAAGAATGACCTAGTTTTACATAAATAACCAAGTAGTATCAGTCGGTAATATCACAATGGTATCAAATGGAAGAGAATTACAGTTTGTGAAAACCGTTGTGAATTGATTCCATCCTGTGATCCTGGAGCCAGGTGGTGCAAATGAGAGCGCAGTTTTTGGCTAAACCGTTGCAATACAAACTGATTGTAACTGCATATCTATATCAAAGTAATTGGTTGTGTTGCGAATGTCACTAATTCTAACAAATCCGAGTGCCCGGAAGGGAAGGAATGTAATGTTATTGTAGAATGTAGACTCGCTTGCGGGTCCTAGACTAATATTATTTGTGTTAAATAAAAATAAAAATATATAATCGTCATGTAATATAATATATCGACCCTACATTACGTTTGTGTTTAACGTGTGTCATGGACCACCGTACTAAATCATTATACCACTAGTCTTCATTCTTCATCTTCCATTATCTTCTTCACACTTTCACTTATTCATACCACATCCTCATCTCACATTGTGTGCTCTTAATTAATTTAGTTACTCATTTAATATTTGAACGAATGGTTACAGTCTCTTTTAGAGGAGTGGGGAAATCTGATTATTGTTTTTTTTTAGACCGAAGTAAAATTAAAATAATTGTAGATAATATCCGAGTATAGAAATGAGCTTACACTTGAGAATTGGCGGACATGTTTACTGTCTGTAAGCATTTTTACGCTTTTATATATAGGATGGCATAATAATTTATACATTCATATTTTACATCGACTGAAATCGGTGGCGTAGTAGTATTTCGAGACGATTACCGTCCTGAGGTCTCGGGTTCGAGCCCCGTGCTGAGCAAAGTGATATTACGTTTTTCAATTTAGTACCAGCCCGGAGTCTGGATTATGGCGATGAATGCGTTATGGCGATAGGCTCGCCCCCTATCACATATGGGACTGAAATTTGCTCAGCGAAATGTGGGTGTTCTTGTTCTAGTCGACCTTTGCCTACCCCTTCGGGGATATAGCGTGAGCTTATGTACATATGTATGTATGACTATGTTTTAAGGCCTTTATTCATAATGACTTAGTGGGACGCTATAATACCGCTGTAGGACGTTTCCGTAAAATTGTTATTCATAATAGCTCAATAGCGTTAAAACGTTCCCAAAATCTCCCATAAAATGTCTGCAATTTATAGAAGCTGGCACCCTACTTTAACGCTTCAATAGCAAAAAATATGGCCGATTTCGATCAACTGATTCGTAATTGACGTTCCACCAGTTTTGGTTGAGATTAATTTGAGGGTGCCCGCGACTTCTATCATAAACATAAAAAAATAAGCTCACGCCTGTATCCCCGAAGGGGTAGGCAGAGGCGTACTGGCGAACTAGAACACCCACATTTCGCCGAGCTTAGTTCCGTCCCAGATGTGATAGGGGGGGAGCCTATCGCCATATCGGGTACAAATTTCAGACTCCGGGCTGATATGGAAAAATCCAATATAATTTTGCCCGACCCGGGGATCGAACCCGAGACCTCAGAACCGTAGTCGTACCGAAATACCACCACGCCACCAAGGCAGGCTTCTAGACTTCAGAGAGACTTCTATCAAATGCAATTAATGTTATAAACACGATAGTTTGTGAGGTTGTATGGATGCCTAGACTATGGATGTTTTGTTACTCTTTCACACCAGAATGGTTGAACGGATCTGAATTTAATTCGGTAAAAAAATGGATTATAGTCTAGAATAAAAATGTCTAGGACAACAAGACAAATAAATGTGATGCAAAAGTTATGACCTCATGGTCATAAGTCGATCAGTTTATTTGAAATATACGCGCGCCAGGTCGGACAGCGTAATAATATTGAGAGAATAAACTTGTCCTAAGTGATTCTTCACCATTCACAGAACATTCTAGGATGTATTTATTTATAAAGGAATAACACATAGGCTACTTCTTTCCAGAAAATGTAGGGTCTGCGTAGGATAGATTTGTTTGAAGTCAGCTAGTATTTAATATTTTCCGTGTGGTATTTAATTACATACCTTGATTTCAACAAAACATCTTTTTCTTCAATATCATCATTATCTAAACACGTATAGCGTCACATGAATAAATCAAGAGAAATAAAACACTTCAAAAATACAATGATGAATTTTATTAAATCTTATACAACAAAAAATACTTATGCACGCATGTTGCCTAATTATTCTTCAATACAATGGGTTTTAGACGGTTCTGTTGAAGCCGCTGTGAACTGGAAAGTCCGGTCCTGAATTCCATTCTCAGAGAAGACAGGGTATTTTTCTTACACGATTTGCAAAGACTGGAAGCCCCCTTTCATTCATACGCTCCAAGGAATATCCTCCAAATCTAAATTTCATTTCCAAATATCCATAATCTACCCATCTTCGTTGATGTTTAGGTATTGCATAAAACAAAATAAACTGGTCGCCATGGTCGCCATTTGCCATTTCGAATTGCGCGCGCAAGACGCGCGTGAATGATTTTTTTTTTTTTTTTTTTTTCGGCTATGAGCCAGGCTATAGTCATTCGACCATACTGCCTAGTCTTACGGCGCGTGAATGATTGTTTTTTTTATTAAGCCATCGTTCCATGACTTTCCAGAGACAAAACTTGTTAAAATTACGTTTTATCTATGTACTAGCAACATTGTGACACGGTAAATATATTTTAGGTAATGGAGCTATAGTAAACTATTATGAATAAAGAATTTTATCGAACCTTCGATAGGCTTAAAATGCATTTTTACCAATATGAGTTTATATCTTCATTAGGGGTTTTATTATGAATAAAGGCCTAAAAATAAAAAATATTTATAAATGATACCCACAATCGCACACAACGTCCTGACCCCATACTAATATACGAGTCTTGGGTCATGACGCGACTCTTGACTCTTGACTCGTGACTCGTGACTCGTGACTCGTGACTATCGGAACTACGACAGACCTTCGATCTCACAACACAGACTGTAGACCCGAAGCAAATATTTAACAACGAATTGAAGGTTCATATGTTACAAATGTTACAATACCACTGATAAGTATATGTACATAAGTGTAGGATTTTGATAAGCAATGCTTAGTAAAGATGATGATGATCACTGCAATAAATAAGTAAATGATTATGAGTGGTTATAGTGCCACGAGTAAGAAGCAAGTTCGTTCATGACTCCTGACGCATGGATGTGTTCCTGTGACTCGCCTGTTGCGATTTGTTGCAGCCGTGATAAGTCACAAATAATAAGGAAAACATGACATAACAAACATTTTTAATATCGATGTAACAGATTCGAATCTCTAGTTAACTCGATGATTATATTTCGTACTTAGTTGACTCTTATAGAGTGCGTGCGTGCGTGCGTGCGTGTGTGTGTGTGTGTGCGTCTAGACTAGTCATGGCCGTTACAACGAAAGCGGTTTAAATAATAGTATTCGTTTTTTTAAAGACACATTAGTGGCGATTTTGAAAGAGCTACTAACGTTATTTTTAGAGCATTTTTTTTTTTAAGAAAATACTCCTATATCCAGAATAATAAGCAAATACAACTTAAAACGATATGAAACCACATCGAGAAAAACCGCCAAAACAACCGCCGTTTACAAAGTAATATTACAACAAGAAAAACGCGTTTAACAATAAAGCATACAGCTATAAAGATATGTGCGGCGATTTCAAGAAGCGATTCGCTATGAAAAAGTACATGCCTATAATATACGCACGGATGCAAAGAAAAAGAAGAACAACATCTCGCTTATAGTTAAACGGACGCCACAGAGAAGCCAGGCACACAAAAGAAGTCTGTACTCTGTACAAAAGTGCCCTACGCACACACACGCCATTACGTTTCGATAGATCGAAAAACCTGCTTCACTTTCAATGTTCCTAGCGCTTCGTTCATCTTTTTTTTTACATCCGTGCTTATACGTTACTAAAAATAGCTGGGAGTTTAAAATATCGATTTAAAATAATAATTTTCTAAAAAAAATCCTGAGGGGCATAACCTAATGATAAAAACTGGCCGTTATTTCCATCGTTAGTCTAGACATAAACCCCTCCCGTCTAGTTATGAAGGAGGTCCCGACGGCTACAGAAGTGGTTTTGTTTGAAGAATCTGAGCCATGCCATCCGATGCTGCGCAAGCAGAGGTCGCTCGAGTTGGGCGCATTGCCGCCGCACCGGCCGCAGCCCCGGCAGCACCACCAGCATCGTCAGCACCACCCGCCGCGTCCCTCCAAGTGGACCAAGGTGAAGCGCGCTTTCCTCACGTCCGCCTCCGCGTCCGTACCGTCCAGCCCCAACAGACACAGCGCGTTCTTCACTGATGCAGGTAACTCCTCACACGCATGCTGCTCATCATCTTTCCCCAATTCACCGATGCACACCGAGTCACTTTGCATGATTGAAACTGTCTATTGAACACATACCTATAAGAATCAAAGGTCGATTAGTGTAACGGTGAGGCTCCCATCTACTTATTTTATGTAGGTAGGTAGATACACATACATACGAGGGAGTTTGCAAAGATATCAACCATAACTAATGACAACACTACTCATACATTGTGTTTTTCTTCATTACATAACATTCACCTTCTACTCACGAAGCGAAGTGTAATTGTACAAGCGACTAGTTATATTATATTTCATGGTGGTGAAGTATGGTGGTGAAGTATGGTGGTCCATAATGTGTCCCGGTCAATGTTCACTCGGGAATATTTACGAGTTTTTCCAAATATTTAGGTGTTGCTGTCAGAATGTATTTGCTGGCTAATTTTAACGGTAATGTGAATTCAATCCAACATACTATACTACATTGGTACGTCGGGGCGCGGCGCGAAGTATCTCACACATATTGAATACATGCATAATTATATACAGATTCCTAGACCTATGTATGCACACAACTAGATAACAAAGATGATTAATTCAGATATTTGTGGAATATTGTATATTTTGTAAAATTCCCAGCATTGTACTCATCATTTGCAACGCATATAATATATACATATAACGACTGCGTGGGTGTGCGTTGCGAGTATAATAGCGTACCGTGTAAGTTAATTGAAACATGTGTAACGAAAATCACGACAATCACGAATTTACCCTTCTATTAAGATTGGCAACGAGACAACTGTTAACTATCTGCAAATTTCTCCCTGCACCGAATCAGAACTGAGAAAAAGAGTTTTTGAAAAAAATTTAAAATTGTAATAAATTAAAGCAATTATACTTATTCGATTTTTATAACAAATATATTAAAGGCTCTGCTCCCAGTTATTTTGGGTTGCCTTTTAATTTAATAATAGCCACATCCTACCGCCTACGGCCTTAGCAGCAACATTCGATTATTATGAATACGGAGTACGGACGGTGGAATTCATACAGTAGGTATCTCCTAATAAACGTGCAAACATAAACAGGTAAACAATCTGTATTTAATGGGAAATGCATCCGGAAGCTACAAATGACTCACATACTCAATGCAATCAATATTTGATGTATAAAGTATCAGTTGATAGCTGGTATTTATTGCACAAACTAGTTATTTATTCCACATGAAAGATATTTTCGGAGAAGATAATGATATTGTAAGAAAATGTTTAATGGCAACGCGATCAATCAATAGAAGTGCTAAGGCCGAGATCTACCTCTATAGAGCGAAATTCGACTAAGTCTGAGTCAAAGAAACTAACTCAGTGAGGATTTATTAAATCGAACTTTGACTTAATCCTAGTCATCTTTACAAGAAAATCTTTGCTTAGTCTGTCTCGAACTAAGTCGAAGTTCGATTTAAAAATTCCAAATTCTCACTGATTTAGTTTCTTTGACTAAGACTTTGACTGCCTCGGTGGCGTGGTGGTATTTCGGTACGACTACCGTTCTGAGGTCTCGGGTTCGATACCGGGGTCGGACAAAGTTATATTGGATTTTCCCATATCAGTCCGGAGTCTGGAATTTGTGTCCGATATGGCGATAGGCTCGCCCCCTATCACATCTGGCACGGAACTAAGCTCGGCGAAATGTGGGTGTTCTAGGTCGCTAGTGCACCTCTGCCTACCCCTTCGGGGATACAGGCGTGAGCTTATGTACTTAGTCGAAGTTTGCTCTAAAGATCTCAGCCTAAGTAATAGCACGGTGTCTGCTGTTCATATCGGAATTAGGTAGTGGTGTCTCGCAGACAATGGCGTCATCGATGGATCTTTCAATCCAATCGTCGCTCAGCGCTGTCATTAAAAGTATAAACGAAACCCATGTAAACACGCCTAATGCCAAAACCTAAACATTTGGCAACATCCGACGAGAATACCAAACCATAGTGTATAAATTACATTAAATAGCATATCTGTATTAATACTTTTCAATATATAAACTGCAATAGATAATTTAAACAACCATCAGACAGAGCTAGGCTGTAGACCATAACACATAACATCTGTAGACCATTTTGCTCATAACATGACTGAGCCGGATTCTAACCTCTGTCTCACAAACCGATGTGAACACTTCATTCGATAGCGAGTGAATCTTCAGCTAGAGCCCTGTCCATTCGACAACTGGCGGACCGCCATGTGCCTATATTATGTGAATAACTATATCAAGTGAACTAGGGTATTCTTTTATTATTATAACGCAAAATGTTGGTAGACATCTTTTCACGATTAAAAAGAAAGGAACAATCTCTTGGCTTTAAAGTTATTCCGAAATACTTTGTAGATTAAGGAGATTATATTTTATATCGTGACAATTTTCATAATAATTGCCTCCTACGTGGCACGTGCTCACTGAAAAAAGACAATCCATAAACAGTTTCATGATACATCAAGATTAAATTCATGAATTGATGAAAGATTGAATTCATATAATATTAATCTTCACTCAATAGTAATATCAGATGCTGACGTCATGCGCTAAACCATCCAATTTTCAATTCCATCGCGCACCATGACCGACCCATATTTATGGTTAGGTAAACAAAAAGAGTAATGTAAACACATGCGAATGTTATCTTCTACGTCCCGTAAACACTTGGGTATTTCTTATAGCTGGCCTATTTTTAATGGTGCATAAATATGAATTGTAGTATATCTGTCAGCTATATTTTTGACAAAACGCTTTGGTGAATCGGGCCTAATAATTGTGTAAGAAAATATGCTGGTGTCATGCTGCGACCCGTATATAATATTTCAAACTTCGTTTTTATTGTAATACATGCTGGTCGTCCACTTGATGGTAAGTGGTTGCCACCCCCATGAAGAAAATGCATATGGTAACTTTAAGGGAAAACTACAGCTGCGTAGAGTCTAGATTTCGTAACCAGAACTACCTCTGAACTGAAATATGAACAAACATTATTCTAATAGTACTTTCCTAGTACCTAAACGATGCAGAAATTAACTGAATGAATTATTGGTTCTGAAATAATACGAAATACGATAGATTTAACACACAGCTACTGAGTTCAGTTTCAACTCTGCCGGCATTCCTGGTTGCTAAAATACCCGCTGCATACATACAAAATGATTACGAATATTTTTGTACGCAAATTTTACTGCTCCAGTCACCTTGGAACTAAAATAGCCACTACAAAAGTTTACGATTCACCATAAATTTTATTATTGCCATCAATCATAGCCGACTTATAAAACTATTAATATAATTACTGGTGAATGATACTTCAGTCATCCTGAATAGTATTGCCACCCACTTCGTTGGTGTCCACCGTTTTCAAATCTTTTTGGAGTTTAATGAGCTTCTTTTTAAATCTCTTATCGAGTTCTTCACCTTTATCTGTAAGCATCCTTCTTATTAAGTCTTTCATTTCTTTTACTTCTTCGATATTTTCTTGAAATTTGTTAGGTGGTTTGTGTTTCCTTTTGTCTATATTAAGTACTGTAGCATTGTTTTCCAGTAAGTAGTTTATTACTTCTGCCGTCGTGTTGTTACGATATACACAATTCGTGACGTCGGCGGCGAGTTCGAAGGCCTCATCCTCCACAGATCTGATCACTTCAATGAGACACGCCTCGTGCATCGCTCCATGGGCCATTAGTTTCGTGAGATCCACCACACCCTCAATTAATTTGCCTGTCACCTCCATCATTGCGGATTTTATTAGTGGCGACTGTAAAGGAACGTTATATTTATGTTATTTGTCGCTTGAAGTTTTTTTAAATTTTATTAAACGCTATTTTGACATAATCAAGCAAACATCAACACAACTCTCCGTGGGTACAGATTTAAATAACGCCATCATGACTTACAGACAAAATGCAAAATTATGCGACAAGTAGGATGAGGACAGAAGGAAGACTTCACCATCAAGCTTTAATGGGATAATACTACATATAGTCGAAGCGAATGTCAGTGTCCACAGTACCTTAGAAATGACGCATTTGATAACCTTCTTCAACGACTCGTGGTTATGTCCGCACGTTTTCAACGAGCCATAAAGCTCTCTCTTCTGCTCGTATATCTGAAAACCCAAAATGAACATCTGGGCGCTATTCCTTTCATTTATTTTTTTATTTTAGTGAAATAGACTGGTTACAAAGAACATAAAAAACATATTCGTACGGTGCAAGCAACGTACATCGCCCTGCGCTGTCAGCGCTTTACGCCACATTACATATAAAATAATATAATATTTCCATTTACGAACGATACGTAAATCGCTGTACGGATACCAAACCTTATACAATATTAGAAGTTTTATTAAAAAAAAAACTCGATCGGTACTAAATTATTTAACGATGTGCATATATAGAGTATATTTAATTGAAAGTCTTATCTGAATTTAAAAACGAATATTGTCAGGAATACAATTTCTACTACTACTAGAAGAAAATGTGTGTTACTATACTTATACAGAGATAGAGAGCCTTGCATTAAGATCAGGAAGTTTTCATGTAATATCTAACTATATTTTTATATAGTTCTTAGTGTGTTGACATAATCGTTATATTTGAACTTTCACGATTATAAAGTTCCATTTCAAAATATTTCTGGGATACACACATAAACTGAGGCCTGTATCGCCGAACAGAGGCGCACCGCAGAGGCGGAATAACGAACAATAACAACCACATTTTGCTGAGCTTAATTACGTCCCAGAATAAGTAATAATAATCGCCATTTCAGGCAGAAATTCCAGAATCAGACTCCGGACTGATACTGAATTCAAAAATCCACTATAACTTTGCCCAACCCGGGGATCGAACCCGAGACCTCGGGATGGTCGCACTAGGCTACCGAGACATACATAAATACTATAGGATACTAGCTAATAAATATAAGATACTGGCATACATGTGCATAATAAAACTATTTATCGATAGCCAACATGCTGCATCCTAATCTCAACACACGTGTCTGTGCATACTGCAGATATTTATTGTAATAAATAGTCAAACACTTCTGAGAGCGCTCGTACCGGCTTGAGTCCTTGCTTGATCATGTCCTTGAGGGCAATCACATTTTTGACGGCGTGCGACGGATCATGTCCAATGAGCGCATACCCGCACACCACCATCTGATGCAATGCCTTCTCCGCCAGCGCTGATGTCACGTTTTGCTTCCTCGACAGACAATTCTCCACCTTTTTCATATCAAAGATTATCTAATTATATGTGAACAGTGACCACTGGCGCCTATATTAATTATATAGTCCTCTGTCATCACATCATGTCATCAGGAAAATAAAGGTTAGGGGGTGGAAAGGCCATCTCGTTAACTTAGTATTTAATCAGACATGGAACAAAATAATACCGTAATCATTAAAATTAATTTTAATTTGTATTTTATGGGTATGAGTTTGATAAAAATGTTCATGACCACCAATTTAGTTCCCGCCTTTAGCTCTCTTCCGAATTCCGATGTATATTTAACTTTGTTTTTAGCTATAGTAAAATCAATAATATTATTGCAATTAATTACATCTATTTTATTATACAACTCTTAAAGCATTCCGTGACTTGTAAAATACAGTGTAAGACAATAATATCATATACTTACGTTTGACAAACGATTGTAAGACGTAAGTATTAATTGATATTGATAGCAACCTGGATAAAATGTAGTTTATTTCTAACAATATTTGTTTATATGTATATGTTTGACTGTAGCTCCATATGTACTATTCCACTCACCTGTATCTCGTTAGTTCTCTTCATGCCATCCAACAAGTCCTGCAACTCCGACAGCCGGTCCTGAATGTGGACGGTGCCGTTCTGGAGGAGCATTTTGATCTTTATTAACACGAGATCTACGGACCTGTCGAGATTTTAGGAATACTTTAGAGACTAAATGAGGAGGTAATTTATCAGCTAATATTGTTCTAACTACGAACCCAGGAAGGTTCGATTCTTCTTGTAAACTTGTGAGAGTCACACATGAATTGCCTAAATTGTATACAGTGTTATATTATTATATTATATGGTGATATGATATCTAGAGCGTGCCCTATGACTTAAATTTACTTTTCAAAACGAGTTATATACCCTACTTGAAGCCAAAGCTTGGCCTTTGTTAATCAAAAATATACAATATCCATTGAAATTTTTACGGATTTTATCACGATTTGTTTGGTATTTATTTGTCAATGATTAACATTCGCGTAAACCTAATAAATCATCGACCGACTTCCAAAAAGGGGGAGGTCCTCAATTCGTCTGTATTTTTTTAATGTATGTTACGCGATATCTCCACCAAATGAGGACCGATTTTCAAAATTCTTTTTGTATTCGATATACCTTAATTTAGGGGCGGTCCCATATAAATTTGGTTACGATCTGATTCGAAGTCAGTTCGTAAAGTTTTTAAACTTGTGACAATTATATACAATATTCTTAGTATTAGTAGAGTAAATGTCGATCTCACCTCTCGAGGTCCACTTGGAATTTCTTCTCGATGCTCTGTAGCAAGTCCTCGCCGAGTTTTTGTGTTATTTCATCTTCTATCACTTTGTCTATCTCGGCTTTAGCCACTTCTATTGCTTCTGTCAGCTTACGATGAGTCGTTGAGCATGATAAAGTAGTTAAGATTATAACTGTCATGTTGGTATCCTTATGTGCGTACGTGACGAATGGCACATCCCGAACAATTGAAAGCAGTCTCGAATAAACCACGTAGCTAGCTACACGCTGTTTTATTGGTACATCACAGTGGCGACGAGAACGGGATTTAATTACGGCAAAGTTATTCGATAATTTCATAAAATGTCTATTGGAAAGTTAACAGAGTTTAACGTAAGAACCGGGAACTGGACAATGTATATAGAACGCATAGAAATGTTTTTTAAAGTGAACAGTGTAAAAGAGGAACTATGGTTACCCACATTGATCGCGGCGATGGGTGATGAAGCCTACGAATTGTTGAGTAATCTCACAAGTCCGGAAAAACCTAGTGCTAAAACATATGCGGTGGTTGTGAAGGTTATGACAGAACACTTGCAACCAAAACCGTCGTTTATGGCGGAGAGGTACCGTTTCAGACAAAGAAGACAAAATGCGGGGGAATCCATTTTGCAGTATATTTCCGAGTTGAAGAAAAAATCAATGTGTTTGTGGGATTCCCTACCTAAAGTATCTACTACCTTATAATCCGTCGTTCCTATCCTATCTGTTACTTTCCCCGGTATCCATTTATCTTGTCCCCTATATTGCCGTAACCAAACTTCATCCCCTGGATGTAACTGGCGTAAACCGCTTGGGGCATATTTTTGTTGTCGATCCTGAGCTTCTCTAATTTTAAGATAGGATAGGAACGACGGATTATAAGGTAGTAGATACTTTAGGTAGGGAATCCCACAAACACATTGATCAGCTCAAACAACGAATACGGAGTTCATTAATCTGTCCTTCTAGTCCTATTGCCAATGAATCCGAGTCTACGGAGATAGTTCGGGACCAAGGACCGTCCATTCAGAGCGATCCACGGAAGGATGAATCGCGCACAACGGACATGGAGCAAAGACACAGTGACCAAGAGCATTTTGAGGATTGTGTAGACCTGCCGGTTGAGAGTGCCACACGAACTTCTTTGCCTTCTCCTGAGCCGCCCCGGTCCCGTCCCATGCGTCAATGCCGTATAAATAAACCAATTAATTATAAGATTTAGATTTATCCATGTTAATAGCACTTAAGTTCCTTTTGGTTTGTATATTTTTGAGTATGTAAGTTTTTGGTTGAAAGTTACTGTACCAGTTCTAGAATAAGGGTGAGGGTGTCATGTTGGTATCCTTATGTGCGTACGTGACGAATGGCACATCCCGAACAATTGAAAGCAGTCTCGAATAAACCACGTAGCTAGCTACACGCTGTTTTATTGGTACATCACAATAACGTAATATTTAAATAATGATAAAATATCAATCAGTCAAAGGACACAACTCACCATACAAATGCAGATCAGAGCGACACATGGCACAATGATACTCAATATATTATTGTTTTTCATAGTTTTCTTGATGTGTTATCTTGTGTACACAGTGATGAAATAATGTCCAAATTTCTTAATATGTTTTTTTATTAAACTACGAAACAATATTTGTTTTCAGTTGTGACTGTGAATTAAAATGGAGCTCTCGCAAATTGTAGAGTTTAAAAGCAATGCGTGGCACATAATACTCGTACACAATATGATTTATCATATTATATAACATCGCGATTCTTCTGAGACTGCTGAGCACTGCCACATTACAAGTGCCTAAATTACGTAATCGAAACAAAATAACAACAAAAATATCAGACTTACTTTAGAAACCAAAATCAAGCCTAGCTATGTAAACGTGCCTACTCTTTTAATGATTTGAGAATATCGATGATGTGAGTACTAAAATCCCATATCTCTCACTGTATACATACAATAAATACAAGTGTTCCTCTGCGTGAATACAATACCTCTATATTATATTATATGTTGTATATATTGAGTATCAGACATTATAGCGTTGTGTGTTTACGATATTCTACGCAATAACAGTGATTTTATAGCTTTTGAAGTGATGGTAACGAGTGGCGGCCGCGGCCAGGAGGGAGCGGTCGCGGTGGAGGGGACACGCGGTCCACTCCGCCTCTATCAGCACATTATACAACTTCCAACGATTCGGTTCTGTGGAAACATCTAGAAATATTGTTTTTTAGAAGTAGAAACTATTTGTGTTAAAATGTTTATGGAAATACTAGACTGAATTCGATTTTATATTTATGTTCAAAAAATTCATAATGATTCCCCTCAGTTTTGGTTTCCAAAAACAATCAATTTGTACCTACCAAAAGATGTTCATACTATAAAAGAACCAAGTCAGACAAAAGAGCCAACTAGCAATTACCCGTGACGACATATCAGTTATCACCCATTTACGGTTATCAGATGCAATAACAAAAATATTACGGTTGCTACAAGTTCTTCAACAGTATAAAGCTTGTGAAAATAGATATGTAGTTGAGATAATATGCTGGTAGCCGAAACTCGAGCGCTGTCTGCACCCTGTCTTGCTAGATTTATGACAGTACATTGTATACATGTATAAGTACGTAAAATGAATATTCCATTATATTTTGAATTATAAAATAATATCTGGACAAGATAAGTAACTTAGCTCTGATGATATTTTATTGTATTTCGAACACCTTTATCGTCTAGTCAACGATGGCATCTTTTTCCTGCAACGTCTCGTACATCTGCACGCTGCTCTGGAACGCTGCGCTTCAACTTCACCTGCTTCACCTACTTCACCTGCTTCACCTGCACTGCCGCATTCTTCTTCCTAACACAAATAATTTACAAAACAACCGTGTTCTAACATGGCATGTGTCCAATCACTATTTCCTAAGCACTATACTCGCCTAGACTATCGATTTATCGCGTAGATGCATTTGATCCTCCAGAAATTTCACTCATAATACAATACACAGCAGCATTTCTGTGTATTGATTGTAAGTGAGAGGTGTGGTAGGTCTACCGCGTAGAATCTTTATTTTTTTCTACCTGGCCTTATCCTACCTCAATGTGTGGTCGACGCAACACACTTTTTCAAGCATGTTGCAGAAAGTATTTGGCTATGTTTTTACGGCCGGCTGCCTGTCTGACGTCAACCCCCTCTGGAGGATCCAGTCCCGGGCAAATTAAATTACTAAATTCGCTTTTCCCGACCTGGGAATCGAATCCACGACCTATAAAACTAACATATTATTATAAGGCAGTTGATCCAGTGTTACTGTGTGCTGTAACAATGAATTAATATGATTTGTATGTTAAACATAACATTTCCGAACTTAATAAATTAAATGGCTTACCGCGTCAGTACAGCACACAACACGGCACAAGTCCTTCTTGTCGAATTTGTGTAGTAAACAGTAAAACTGCCGAAACATAAGATGTTGCTGGGATCATTAATGGACTACTGGATTATGGCTACTGGTCTGGTAGATTTATTTAGTTATTTATTATTTATTTATTTATTTATTTAGTAACGCCAACATAACGTACATTATCTCAAAGTAACAATCAAAAATAAATGGTATAAAGATACCTACATATGCTAAATGCCGTTACAATTAGAGGCGAACACGGCTTGCACAAAAATCAAGAACAACTTAAAAAAAAAACAATAAGTATTATATCGCACAAAAATTAAAATTAAATGTTAAAATTAGACGAGTAAACATTGTCATTGAACCGGATAATATCAATAATAACAGAATACTGTGTTAAAGAATACATTTGAACAGTATCAAAGTGAGCATTGATGTTTCAAAACAGCGTTTCGGAATTTAGTTTTACTTTGTGAGAATATGTCTATGTGACTAGATTTATGCAAAAGATTATACCCTCTGCAAATCCTATTAATAGGACAATTTAGACCCAAATTAGTAGAAGAGTAACGTACAAAAAAAGAGGCAAATTTTTTTGGTCTGGGGAGCTTTACTGGGACATTAATGTTAAATCTTCTTGTAATTTGTGAACAGTCAATCATTATACAAAAATAAAAAACCGGCCATGTGCTTGTCGGACCATATCGGGCGGCGTAATATCTTAATGTTCACTACGTTACTATTAACTAAAAAAATACTAAACATAATATCTTAATCCAACCAATTCTCCGACGGACTCATTACTTGAAGATTTCTTTTGAATTCAGTCAGTTGTATCACACAGGGGAAGAACGGGCTGAAATTCTATATCAGCCTTATTAATGATTTCGTTGCCCTTTACGAAACTGTTTTAGAATTACAGTTTAGGATACGCTGGCATTTATTACAATAAGGAATTTGGGTAATCGTAATAAGATTAACGTTACCTACTTCATTATATTAGTAAGTCAATAGTATTATGTACTTGTAACTTGGCTCGGTAGAGTGCTTCCTTCGCAGCAATCAGCACTGTTTCCATGGCCTCGCCGAGGCGGCACGATGTGCTGTCACAGTACACAAAAATAATTATATATAATGCAGCTATTAACAGTGGTACAGTTGACCGCTAGCGTTACAAGTCACTAGAATACCTTGCAATATTAGTGCCACCAATACTGTACTGCACTGTACTGTGTTTACAATAAATAACATACAACAATCTTCACACATTTTCTTGATGTTGAGCCCACAGTAATTTATTTATATACGAAACAAGTGGTGTGTTGTGTGTATCTGGCGCTACGAGCCTACGAGAGACTATCGGTCACACAACACCCGGACTCGAATCATAATTATATTTGTGAGTTACCAATGATGAGTTATACAATCATTTGGCTCGAAATTATGGTAATAAAATATTCTTTGCCCTCTGGTCTAGTGGCAGCATACGAGTATATACTTATAGGCTGTGGACGTGAAGCAGTGGCGTGCAGTCTATATAGACATAGAGACACAGTATACCCTGAAAATATACTATTTACAAAAATCTTGACCAAAAAATCGTGAACAAAACCAATTTTCAAAATAGCAGCACCCTGCTTATATTTGAAATCAAAATGGGGATGTATTATGATAGTAAAAGCGATGGAAGTGTTGAAGAAATTGATTTTGCAAGTTTTTTGCCTACCCTGATTGGAAAGCCTGTGCACGTCACTGACTGGAAGGTAGCTAGGTTCAAATCTCAGGTTGAACAAAGCGGTTTGTCTAATATAATTTTGCACGAGAACGAGACTGAGGGGTTAACGCCAGGGAAACAAACATTCGGTCGTAAAAACTTCAAGGTGAATATTTTCTGAAACATAAACATACCAACCTCACGCCTGTATCCCCGAAAGGGTAGGCAGAGGCGCACTAGTGAACTAGTACATCCACATTTTGCCGAGCTTAGTTCCGTGCCAGATGGGAAAAGGGGAAAGCCTATCGCCATATCGGGCACAAATTTCAGAATCTGGGCTAATATGGAAAAATCCAATATCACTTTGCCCGACCCGGGGATCGAAATCGAGACCTCAGGACGGTAGTCGTACCGAAATACAACCACGCCACCGAGGCAGTAATTTCAGTTTTTCAGTAATTTCAGTCAGTTTTCTGAAACATTCTTGATAAAACGGACAGGTAGTGTTGCAATGTTTACTAAACATTGTTTAGTACTCACTTCACGATACTGGAGTAGAAGCCGCATGCCCACTCCTCGGCCGTGCCGGCGGTGGTGAGGCGGCGCGCCGGGGCTTTGGACGGGCACTGCACGCTCGGCTCGCCCAGCGGTAGATACTGACAAATATTGTCCAACATGGAAATATTCAATACATATCGCTGCTTCTATACATCATCATCATCAGCCATAGGACGTCCACTGCTGAACATAGGCCTCCCCCAAATAATAATAATACATAAGGGTCACAAATAAAAGAAATCAAAATCGTTTTTATTCAAAAAATGCAATGTTACTTGACCATATTTTAATATTAAAAAAATACTTCCATTGATTAATAATATAGAGGTAAGGGCCCTGTTGCATTTTCGTGTTTACATTGCATGTTAGTTCTATGTTAAAGTGGCATATTTCAAAAAGTTTACCATGTAGTAAGTGCATATTATTTGTTGTACAACAACGGAGCAAAACACAAAAATAGAATTTCTAAACTTCAAACTGCTCCCCTGTAAAAAAGTATGTTTTTGATATGTGTCCTTTTTTATTTAACCAGCTATATGTCTACCTTATGTCTACATAATCTAACGACACACAGAAGCCACACCGCATTCCATCCCGGTCAAGGTCAAGGGCAATCAATTTTCGTAATATTTTTTGCCTAAAATTGCTTTGAAACAAAATATGTCTGTGTCATTAATTAAATTATTTACTATGGTTAAAAGATAGATTATAGATAGTGTATGTGATATAGAGTGACTATATTTATTAAAATACGGTTTAAAAGTAAACTTACCAATATAAACAGTGAAATTAACACGTACAGGACAACTTTAGTTATGCACAGTATGGGACACTCACTCACTGAAAACATAAACGTAACCGTTAAAATTCTTTGAACGTAACGTAAGCTCCTCGTGAGTCGTGGATGTCGTGATTGGTACCGAGTACCGACTCGACTGTCGACTGCCGCGAGTGCCGCGACCCGTCTCAACTCTCAAGTTCACAATGCTAACGCCAAACCTATGAAATGCTATAATATGACGATTGATAAACACTCACACAACACAGACACTCAACCTATCGACGATATATTTTACACTTAGATTATTCAAGATTTTACAGGTATATTCATGTCAATTGGCAACCCTTGTAAGTTGTACAGACGTCAGTAATTGAAGCGATTCAGCGAGATAGGATCAACTAGCAGAAAAAGTCAAGTTTTATTTACCAGTCGGTAAAGGTCAATTTTCAGTATATGCAGCACGTAACTTGCAGATTATAAGATCCCTTAGCAAAGATTTCTATGTATACTACTAGACTGGCTGTTCGGTACATAGAATGTGCGCACTAAATCTGTTAATCGACCTCAACTCACTATAGAAATCTGCTATTTTCCTCGAAACAGCTTGTCTAGTAAATACATAGAAGTCTTGTCCCTTAGCCGTCGATTCCACAATAAATATTGTACCGTGGCACTTTACATTTACCTGGCGCTATTCGGTGATGTCCGTTCCCTTCCATTTCGGTTGTCATTCACTTCAGATAAGGATTTGTGCTCATACTTCGGCACATCTTCCCGAATTACGTAAATTCATTGAGAAATTCAAATAATCAAATGTAATAATGTATTTTGTAAACATACAAACAATTTAAACATTGCAATCAAAATGACGTTTACAAATTATTCAACATCTGACAAAAGATGCCAAATGGCAAATATGCGCAAAATGTAAAGCGCATTAAATATAATTTTGCACGTTCAGTAATCTAATTATAATCTCTTAGACAAAAGAAGATCAAGGACGAGGCATAACTACGGAAAATTGAAGCATTCTTCCTTGACATTGATAGCCTCCGTGGCGCAGCGGGCGAACAGCCGGCTGTCAAGCGAGAGGCCGCGGGTTCGATCCCCGCACCGAGACAAATATTTGTGCGGCACACAGATATTTGTCTCGGGTTTAGGTGTTGTGAAACCAAAAGTCTCTCTTAGTTCCTGATTCCCATGACACAAGACTCGATCTTAGTGTGAGGTCAGGACTATGTGTGTGATTGTTGGGTGTTATTTACTATTGCTAACGTATGTATGGAACGAAACCAAAATTACGAATTTGCAAAAAAATAACCCATCAATATACCAGTATATTTTCTTCATATTCCGAAATTAGTATTATTGTTTCACTGTTTTTCTCTTGTTTCTATATAATATAATACTATAATTTAAAAACTAAAATTTTGGATAATGCTATGTTTTCATGTTATTTATAAAATGTATTTTTGTAGCTGTTGTTTTCCAAATAAATAGATTATTGTAAATAAAACATCGTATTTATAATAAAATCAATAAGTTACGTTATTTAATTCTCATGACACGGTGACAACTTACATGTAAATAGATCGCAAAACTAAAATGGCGGAGCCAGCTTCAAAGTTAACACGTATTTTTCGTAATTATGGCAGGTCCTCTTATTTTTTCTTTAGCCATTGATATAATTTTGATTCGAGCCACAAGTGCCACAACTCTTTTACATGGGCCTTACTAAGGCCTTACTTATAAAAACAGTTTAACTAAGCAAATGGTAAAGAACGGCCTGTCCCTTTTATTTTTAAACAATGTGACACAAGAAAAAAACTGACAGGCTATTCTTAGCCATTTGCTCAGCTAAACTGTTTTTATCATTGACTTATAAGTATACATATAAGTTAATGGTGTTTATAAGTAAGGCCCATTATCACAGGTATTATATAATGCGCGTGTTATGTTAGTTGTAATGCTAAACGTAATAATAATTATTATATCCACAATACAGTGTGTATTTTGGATATCTAATAATTATTACGTTTAGCATTACAACTAACATAACACGAACTCACACCTGTGTGTATTATCGAAGGGTAGACAGAGGTGCACTAGAGCACACACATCTCGTCCACATCATTTATGTCCAAATACATAAAACAGTATCATCATCTGATGATGATGATACTGTTATATCATATATATATACTGATACATCATCTGATATACTGATGCCATAGAATGTCCTAAACAGTATAGTAAGTAGTGTTTTATGTCTCTCCATGTGATAGGGGTCGAGTCTAGAGCAATATAAATTAAAATTATATAATTATATAGCCACTTTGGCCATAATGAACATGAATTCCAACGTCGGGCAATTCATGTAAGATTAGACAAATTAGAAAACTAATTTCCCGACCTGGGAGTTGAATTCAACGATGCTGCTGCTGCTTCTGGTTAATTCAATGAGGTGAATATTTGAAAAGAAATGAAAGATTCAGACATGGCTGATTGATACGGGAATTAAAATAATATATCTAGTGAACGTTTATTTATTGTTATCGACATTACCCTTCGGACATGTACCAATACATATATTTCCTTTTTCGCCACACCGCGGACAGCCGCCGCTGCCGGTGGAGGTGGATGGCAGCGTGTCCGCGGCGGACTCCCGCGATGTCTGCGCTTTCATCTCTGCGCTTCTCTTTTTATCCAATGTTATGTCTTTTACTGCTTGTTTAATGGCACTAATACTTTCTTTGGCGCTTTTGATTGACGTCACAGATTTAATTTTTTCAAAACCTTTAGACAAATCTGTTTTGCTGAACGCAGACAACTTTTTTTTTATTTTGTTGATTGTTTTTTCTTTAACGCTCGTGTTCCCTTTTTCTGTTCGTCCCTCCTTCGGTGGAGATCCGTTGAAAGTAAAGTTTTCGTCCGTATCGAGAGTGTTTAAATTGAGAAACTGAAATGAAGCCGCGGAGTTTATAATAACTTTCCAAACCGTCCGTCTGTGATTTTACTTTCAGTGGGCCATTAGTTTCCATCAATATGTTTTACGATTACATAAAGCAAAAGCTATGAACAAGTTTTTGATGTTAACTACGATGTGCTTTTCTTAATTGAAATGTAAACAAACAACATTCAGAAAAATCGTGATACAGATATGAAAAGAGATCGTCTATAAGAGCTGTGAGAACGTGTAAACGTGCGTGAATTATAACATATACAAGAGAGAGAACTAGTGAAGAAGACGCACTCGCGCGGGTCGCTGCCAGGAGACGCCGCATTCTAGCGCGTTGTGCACCAACAGATACAGCTCCGCGAACTGAAAACAACGATATTGTTCAGTGCATTTTGATACATTTCATTTTTTTACTTCTATTTCGGCAGCGCGTGATGTGCCCACGCTCACGTCGAACACAAATCGCTGACCTATTACAAAAAGATTCCTTAATATATGCCGATTTCCCCGCGATATTCATAGCATATCTGAATTGGAATGTGCACTTATTTCATTCCCTTTCAAACTCTAACCATTTCTGAAACCAACTTTTAGTGTAAATTACGTGCATTTAGTTCCATTTAAAACCATTAGTGATATTAAAACCATTAGATGATAGATTTAGATGACCATTCATCGTCTCTACACGACTCTATATTTCCGATTGCCTTCCTTGCCATGATGGTAAGCCGCAAAATCATCGCATTATGTAGTTAGTTGACCGTAACATTGTATCAAAGCGCTCTTTCACATTGAGTATTGACTTTAAAATAAATCGATTTGTGTAATAATTACTAAACAAAAGCGACAGAACCGAACCTTAGTACGAGAGAGAAGGAGAGGTTCAGTTATGGCGCCGGAGCTGAGCCCACGTCCGTACCGATACTTAACTAAAATAACACGCGAATATCCCACATGCCGCGCTGATTTACAGCGTAAATATTGGAAAGAGTGGAATTCTTGGAATCCATCCAGGATGGTGCAATTTTTCTACAGTGGTGTGTGTTAGAAACGATTACCGTTTTTAATAAGCTGTAGTAGAACTCCGAGAGCGTATCCATTGTAATCGCGTACGCCGCGCTTGCCGGCTCCCAGCTTCTGGAACGGGGTCAGGTTTATAGCGAATTGCTTACCAACACTTACCATAGGTAGGTACATCACAAGACAGACACCTACCTGTCACTTGGCTCGCGTAGTTCACCTGTACTCGTGTCATTAACCTCGATTTCAGATTCACTAATTAATATTGATACAGAGGGACCACACTCCGCTAAGTCAATGTTTATAAAGCCAAAGAATAAAGACTGGGTTATAAGGAATACAAGTGATGGCAGACTTGACGATGACGACTTACCTGACGATGCTGTCGATGAGCACACAGGGGCAGAACTCGCAGAAGCAGTGGTGGGCGGCGGTGGTGGCGGCGGCGGCGCTGGAGCCGGCCTCGCCGCCGAGCCCGCTCAGGCCGCTCAGGCCGCTGCACTCGCTGCGGCAACACGTCAGCCGACACCCCCCCGACCAGAAGTCTCTCAACGCCGACGCCGTCGCCGCCAACTGACGGTCCTCATTCGTCTGCGTTACATTTAACTCATCACCTACCATACTTACGACTCCCGGCTCCCGACATGGCACTCGAATGTGGTGTCAGAATAACATCTCACTCCTATATTGCAGAAACATTTCTGTATGTCGCTATGGTCGACCGCCTGTCTAACGTCATTCCCTTTTCGAGACACAATAATCAAAGTGAAATCAAGAAAGACAATTATTTGAATCCGATTTGGTAATCAAAACCGGCAATTACTCGGTGTTACAATCCATTTGCTACATTTATAAAAGTGAAATGGAGTGATTTAGCAGGCTGTATAACGTGAAAATCGAGGAAGTCACTTTTATAATTAACTAGCTGACCCGCGCAACTTCGTCTGCGTATGAGAGAGTGGGTTGAAAGAGTGAGTCGTAGGCACCTATAGCACAATAATTCTAAAAAGGTAATGATATGTTTTGCTAAACTTCGAGAGATAGTACGTGACTTCGGTGCGGCTCCGTCAATCACCCCGTCTGTCACCCCGCCTGTCACCTCGTCTGTCACCCCGTCTGTAACCCGTCTGTCACCCCGTCAGTCACCCCATCAGTCACCCTGCCTGTCACCACATCTGTCACCCCGTCTGTCACCCTGTCTGTCACCCCGTTTGTCACCCCGTCTGTAACCCGTCTATCACCCCGTCAGTCACCCCATCAGTCACCCTGTCTGTCACTCCGTCTGTCACCCCGTATGTTACCCCGTCTGTGACCCCGTCTGTCACCGCGTCTGTCTTCCCGTCTGTCACCCCGTCTGTAATCCGTCTGTCACATCGGCTGACACCCCATCACTCACCCTGTCTGTCACCCTGCCTGTCACCCTGTCTGTCACCCTGTCTGTCACCCTGCCTGTCACCCCGCCTGACACAGTCACCCTGCCTGTCACCACATCTGTCACCCCGTCTGTCACCCTGTCTGTCACCTCGTTTGTCACCCCGTCTGTAACCCGTCTATCACCCCGTCAGTCACCCCATCAGTCACCCTGTCTGTCACCCCGTCTGTCACCCCGTATGTTACCCCGTCTGTGACCCCGTCTGTCACCGCGTCTGTCTTCCCGTCTGTCACCCCGTCTGTAATCCGTCTGTCACATCGGCTGACACCCCATCACTCACCCTGTCTGTCACCCTGCCTGTCACCCTGCCTGTCACCCCGCCTGACACCTTTCTGTCACCCCATCAGTCACCCTGTCTGTCACCCTGCCTGTCACCCCGTCTGTCACCCTGTCTGTCACCCCGTCTGTCGCCCCGTCTGTCACCCCGCCTGTCACCCATCTGTCACCCCGTCTGTCACCCCGTCTGTCACCCGTCTGTCACCCCGTCTGTCAACCCGTCTGTTACCAGTCTGTCACCCCGCCTGTCACCCGTCTGTCACCCCGTCGGTCACCCCGCCTGTCACCCCATCTGTCACCCAGCCTGTCACCCATCTGTCACCCCGGCTGTCACCCGTCTGTCACCCCGCATGTCACCCGTCTGTCACCCCGTCTGTAACCCGTCTGTCACCCCGTCAGTCACCCCATCAGTCACCCCGTCAGGTATCCCTTAGTCACCCCATCATTCAACCCGTCGGTCAACACTAAAAGAATTTTTCAATTCGAACCAGTAGTTTCTGAGATACCAACTTCCCCGGCTTTAAACATTTTCCATTTCTGCTCCGCTCCTATTGGTCATAGCGTCAAAAATAATTTTTCTAATCGAACCAGTAGATACTAACGACACTCAATTGTTTTGCCTTCCCGGAACCTCTGCACTAATACTTGAACTTTATGGTATGGTATTAAAGTTCAAATTGACTTTTAAGTATTATTACGAATCGATTGTATGGGAGTACAGAAAAGTGTTGTTTTTAGACTTTTTCAGACAATTTTTCATTTTTTTCTCTCCGTAAGAACCATCCTCGTACTTCGAGGTATATTCTAAAAAAATAATTAGCGAAATCGGTCCAGCCGTTCACGCGTGATGCGATGACAACGGAAAACGGGTTTCATTTTTATATATATAGATTTGCACAGAGAGTCTCCATATCATTCTATTCAAATTAAAAGTTGTCACCTCGAAACCTCGGTTCAATAAAAAACAGTGATATTAGGGAATACTTATAACTTAATCCTCAGTCCTCACTATAGTAGGATTGCTAATTAAACGGAGTAAACTGACATTTCGAATGTTGCCACTTTTCTATTATATATAAATAGTGCTGCTCTAAAAAGATTAAGATTATTTAAACGTTTCAATTCAGTGAACCATTTCATTCTTTCATTTTCTAAAGTCCAACTCAAAGTCGTAATTCCTGCCTAATGTGTGATTAGTAATGCATGTCTACTGAATTATAGTCATAGTGAATTACTGCATGCTAAATTATGGCATGTTTACTGGAATTATAGTCGTATGTGTTGTCCCAACAAGCTAATAAATGGGCAGCCGGTTATTGGTTGGAAGGGCGGACAATGACGACACAATTGTACACTGTAAATGTTTAATCACGACTATCTATTTGCGACTGCTTAATTATTGTGGGCGCAGCCACTTTAAATTATTGCACACGCGTAAAAACAGATTCATGCACCTCGCACACATGCATCGCGCTAATATGACCTACATACAATAATAATGATGTGTCCCTACACTATTCCCCCCCTTTTACAAAAATAATCCCATATCGAAAGAGGAAAGGAATAAAATTTTATAACAATTATGTAAACACAAAACAAAATAAAAAAAAAGAACAATAACTTATGACACATGTAACCTACATAATCATATTGCTTATAGTGCAAAACGTAAAGGTATTTTGATGACGCGGCCACTTCGTGTTGTTTTCGGATGTACGATTTTTCTGGAAGTGTCCGCGTTATCAGAACAAAATTGTTTATTATCATTATTACAATTATCATTAAAATTATTAGTAGTCTGTGAGTCGTTGATTACATAAGCTGGCTTAAGTCTATCTATTGAAATACTTGTTTCTCTATCACCTATTTTAATGACGTAAGTTTTTCCATGCCTTCTTAAGACGCTGTATGGGCCTTCATAAGGAGGTTGCAAGGACTTACGCATTACGTCATTTCTCACGAAAACACTTTTGCAAGTCGCAAGATTACTGGGAAGAAACAAAGAACGTGTATTTTTATGACTAGGTGGCCTAGGTTTCAAATTGTTGATAGTGTCTCTAAGTTTTTGTAAGTACTCAGAATCTGTACCACAAAATTTAACATTATCATAAAAATCACCTGGTAACCTAAGTGTTTTTCCATAGGTCAACTCAGCTGCGCTCACGCCACTGTCACTTCTAGTCGCGGCTCGCAAACCTAGTAGTGCGGCCGGCAGTTCGTCGACCCATGAAGTGTTGCATTTCAAACGTGCCATAAGAGCCACTTTTAGTGATCTATGCCAACGTTCAATCATGCCGTTACTCTGTGGGTGATAAGGCGTTGTGCGCAGTTTATGAATACCTAAATACTTCATCAGATGATGAAAAAGATCGCTCTCGAATTGCCTATCCTGGTCGCTCGTTAGCTTCTCAGGGCACCCATAACGAGAAATCCAACCTTCGAATACTACCTTTGCTACCGTTTCCGCCGTAATATTACGTACGGGAAAAGCTTCAGGCCATCCCGTAAAACGGTCTATCATTGTTATGCAGTATCGATAACCATCAACTGATGTACTAAGTGGGCCTACGATGTCAATATGCACATGTGAAAATTTGTCAGATCTGTCAAATTCTCCTAAACCCGATACCGTGTGTCTAGTGGTCTTGACTTTCTGACATTGAATACACGATCTTGCCCAATGTGTAATATCCCTGTCCATGTCTGGCCAAAAAAACTTTTGTTTAATTAATTGTTTGCTCGTTTTAATGCCTGGATGGCTGAGATCATGAACAGAATCGAAGGCTAATTTTCTAAATGGTTCCGGTAAATATGGTCTAATATATTTTGTGGATGTTTCACAATAAATATTTACATTACAGTCCGACAAGCATATTTGCTTAAACTGCAAATTAAAGTTGGTTTTGTCATTGCCTGAGCGTAATGCTTGTTGCAAATATTTATCGTGTGTTTGCAATTTAGCTACCTCAGCAAAATCAATTAAAGTAGGACAACTGATGGTATTGACCCGTGAAAGTGTATCGGCCACAACGTTATGGTTGCCACTAACGTATTTTATGTCTGTGGTAAATTCACTGATGTATGCGAGTTGTCTTATTCTTCTAGGACTTTCCTTGTCACTGTTCAGTTTTGAAAAAGCGTAAACAAGGGGTTTATGGTCAGTAAATATTGTCAAAGATCGGCCCTCCACTAAATTTTTAAAATGTTTGATGGCCATAAATACTGCTAATAATTCCCTATCGTACGTGGAATACTTAATTTCCGTCTCAGTTGACTTTTTCGAGAAATACCCGAGTGGTTGCCAAGCATTATCAACATATTGCTGTAAGACGGCTCCAATACAAGTGTTTGATGCGTCTGTCATCAGCGCTAAGTTAGTGTCAGGCCTTGGATAAGATAATGTAGCGGCGCTTTTTAAGCTCTCCTTACATTTCTTAAATGCCTCGTTTGATGTATCGGTCCACTCTATAACAGTTTTATCATTCTTCCTAGTGTTATGCAAGTATTTATTTAACTCTAATTGGTATTCGACAGCCCTAGGAATATGCGATCGATAAAAATTAACCATACCTAAAAATCGTCGCAGTTGCGCTACAGTCTCAGGTTTCGGAAAATTTATGATTGCTTGCACTTTGTCGTCAAGCGGTCGAACTCCGGTCGTTGACACTTCGAAACCTAAAAACTCAAGATTAGATTGACCAAACGCACATTTAGACACATTTATTGTTATTCCGTACTCATTAAATCTTTTGAAAACTGCATTCAAATGCTCTTTGTGTTGTTCGACATTTTCACTGGCAATGATGACGTCATCGATGTAATTAAATAAAAAATCTAATCCTCGCAATACCACGTTGTCCATAAATCTTTGAAATGACTGCGCGGCGTTGCGTAACCCGAAAGTCATTCGTGGAAACTCGAACAACCCAAATGGCGTTATGATTGCAGTTTTCTCAACATCCTCCGGGGCAACTGGAATAAAATGATATGCACGGTTTAAGTCTAATCTAGTGAAAATAGTTTTTTTACCCGCTAATAAATACTTAAAATCATGCAACCGGGGAATCGGATAACGATCAGGCTTAGTTATCGCGTTCAACCGTCTATAGTCACCGCATGGTCGTAGTTCGCCGTTTTTCTTCGGTACTACGTGCAAAGGGCTTGCCCATGCGCTCTTAGATGGTCGACAGATACCCAACTCGGTCATTATCCGAAATTCCTCCTTAACTTTTGCATACCTATCCGGTGGTAGAGGTCTCGCTTTTGCATAAACCGGCGGTCCCGATGTCTCAATAACGTGACAAACCGAATGCTTAGGTGTATCTTTGTATGATACTGGTTTAGTCAAATCCGGATAGTTAGACAAAAGTTCGTGCCATGGATTCTTACAATCTACAGTCTTAATTAATGACTCACAACTACTATTACTAACTATAGAAGCGAGCACATTTAGATGGGTAATTTGATCTCTTAGTTTCCGCGCGCCTAAATCAACCAACAACTTATAATGGCCTAAAAAGTCGGCACCAATTATAGGTTGTTTGACAGCTGCTACGATAAACGTCCATCTAAATGCTCTCCTTAAATTAAGATCTAAAACTAATGTACGCACACCATAAGTCTTAATCTCCGTACCGTTTGCCGCGTATACTTTATATGTATCACTCGCGATATTTTTCGATACGCACTCTTTAGACACTGGAAGCACAGAAACGTCAGCACCCGTGTCAATTAAAAATCTAAGTCCAGTTCTTTTGTCGGTCACACACAGGCGGTAATTACAGGTATCGACACAAGCCCCCGCCCCTGGTTGTATCGTGGCTAGTTTTCCGATGAATGCGGTGTTGCCTTGGTCCTCTTCCAATTACACGGTTCTATGCACCTTTGAGCTTTGACGCCGTACCGATAATGGTAGAAACATAACCAGTCTGGATGTCTACGACTTCTGCTCCCGTCCCTAGTCCTCGACCTTGAACGATTAAATCGTCTCGGCCTTCCGCGGTCTCTAAATTGCTGTCGTGATTGGCGTAATTCGGCAACTTCGAGACTCAATTTCTCAAAAGCTGCTATGAGATCGTTACTGGTTATGGGGGTCGGTGATGTCGTGTGACTCGCGAGCTCTACTACATCAGCTGGTCTTGGCGCCTCCATCACTTTATCCGCCACTATGGCCAGGTTCTCCAGGTCCTTAACCTCAGTCACTGCTAGCACAGCTTGCACTGCAGGTGGAAGATGTCTGTTCCACATAATCTGGAGAGTAGGATCAGGAATTTTTCCTCGCGCCAAATCTCTCATACGTCGGAGCAAATGGGAGGGTTTTTGAGTACCCAATTCCATTTCCCCCAACAGTTTTTGAAACTGCCTAGTTTCCGACTCTTCAAAAACCTGTAGTAAGCGATCCTTGAGAGTGTTGTATTTCCTCGATTCGGGTGGTGATAAAATTATGTCACTTACTTGTTGTATAGCAGTCTTGTCCAACTTTGTGACCACGAGGTTATGTTTCGATGCATCGCTGAGTTTTTGGTTTTCCACGGCTGCCTCAAATTGGACAAACCAGAGTCGCGGTTGGTCTGTCCAAAAGTCTGGAACTCTAGAGGTGACGGTGATGCTTGCCAGAGCTGCGTTGTCCCGCTCGCGCATCTCGTCCTGAGAGTTCGATGGCAGATACGCAGCGTGCGTCGGCATGTGTACGTTTTGTGGGTTCATTTTCCGCAAAATGTTCTACGATTGTCCGTTACAAATTTTTATTATGTCCAAAATGGGGTCCAAAATGGGGGTCACCAGTTTAGCTTTTGTATGTGTTGTCCCAACAAGCTAATAAATGGGCAGCCGGTTATTGGTTGGAAGGGCGGACAATGACGACACAATTGTACACTGTAAATGTTTAATCACGACTATCTATTTGCGACTGCTTAATTATTGTGGGCGCAGCCACTTTAAATTATTGCACACGCGTAAAAACAGATTCATGCACCTCGCACACATGCATCGCGCTAATATGACCTACATACAATAATAATGATGTGTCCCTACATGGTTCAATAAAAACAAAATTTACAAAAGCTATGAATGTGTCGATCTTCATTTTTCTCAAATAATAAAAGTAATATTTCTAATTTCATTGTTCATTGTTATTATTTCGCGTATCTGTTGTGATTATTTACGCAAAATTATTTACACACGACATTTAGTCGCAGGGTTAGGCTGAAATTTCTAAAAATACGCAATAAAATTCTAATTTTGCAAGCTAGTACTGAGTTAATGTTTCTTTGAATGATAAAAATTGAACTAGATCAATCACTATGTTTTCAAAGTATGCAACATTATTTTGGAAAGTGACATTTCGATCTGTCAGTTTACTCCGTTTAATTAGTAATCGGACTATCATCATTAATGACTAATGCTACAACATGCTATCAATAATTTTATGAGCAAAATGTTAACGAAACCAATGTAAATGTCTATAATATAAACTAGTAAAATAATATACCAAGTGAAAACTCACAGATGCGTATAATACCACGAAGAATATCATGAATATAATATAACCGGGAATCATTGGAAACTTTCAGCCGCCTGTGAACATGCCGTGCATGATTAGTAGCACAAAAATTAACCACCAACCGCTATCACAAAACTAACAACCAACAAGTCTTTAGAGATCTTACATTTTTCCGTTTTATGGTTTAAATGTGGTGTTTACATTTTATGGTGTAAATAATATTGTAATTTGATTGACATTTTGAGTGATAGATCTGCAACGGCTCCAACGTCATTGTGGATTTGTGATGGATAGTGTTGTTACCTAAGTTGTTACTAATAGTTATTATTTGTCTTATACTAATAGTTATTTTTTATATATTGGCCTATGAAGGCCGACGAGTAAACTGCCATGATGACTGACGGTAAATACTTACACTCGCCCTTTAGACAATGCCAACGACGCAGCCAAGCCGCTGGCTACCGTGGAAAGGATAATGGAAATTGTTTCTATGAGTCTGGAGCCAATCAGCTGATGAAGCTGTTATTGATACTAATTTTATACGAAGAATAAACCGACCTACTCTCTTAGGGCTGATCCTAATAGGTATTCCTGATATCTAACTCTTTTCTTCCTTTTCGTAACTTCTTTCTACTCTCTGCCTCGGTGGCGTAGTGGTAAATTTTATTTATTTATTTATTTATTATGAGGTATTGCGTGCGCGGTATGACTATCGTTCTGAGGTCTCGGGTTCGCTCCCCGGGTCAGGCAAAGTGATATTGGATTTTTCAGTATCAGCCCGGAGTTTGGAATTTGGGCCCGATATGGCGATAGGCTATGCTTCCCTCCTATCACATCTAGGACGGAACTAAGCTTGGCGAAATGTGAATGTTCTAGTTCGCTAGTACGCCTGTGCCTACCCATTCGGGGCTACAGGCGTGACTTACGTTCTATGTCTTTTTACTCTGGTGTTCCCTGTCTATTCCTGACGCATGAGTCTTTTCTTCAAGAAACATGTCGCTTTCTCTGCATTTAACCCTACGCAGATATTCGTAGTAGGCGGTCCTGAGCATGCATTACATAATATGTCGTTGCTTTAAACATAAGTACTAACGTGTAGGAAAAAATTATGAAAACAAAGCCTACTTTATAAAATATTATGATATTTCATAATTTATCGTTTATTATGATATTATCGTCAAACTACTTAGATAAAAACCGGCCAACTGCGAGTCGGACTCGTGCACCGAGGGTTCCATATAAACCCGTAGGTATATCATTAATTTCGCAATTTTTCCTTTATCTGTGCTGTAAAACGTTGCTTCGTACCAAATTTCAAGATTCTGAGTTCACGGGAGGTACCCTGTAGGTTTTGATTCCCTTGCGAGTGTCGAAAATTTGTGGCATAAACTGCTGTATCTTTTGATTGCGTTGGCTTAGAAGTTTGATTTTTTCACAGCACCAAGGGACAGTAGACCAGAGTATTTGATATGAATTTCAGTTTGATACTTCCACGCGTACTTGAGAAAAAGGGTCGTGACAGACGGACAACAAAGTGATCCTGTAAGGGTTCCGATTTTTCCTTTTAAGGTATGGAACCGGAAGGGATGTGTCAATTATCATTATTCGTTAATCGGCCATCACTATTCGCATCATGTCATCTTTGTCACGTCGCGTCATGACAAACGCTTTTTTAAATTACGTTGATCAAAAAATTTTTGAAAACTAAAACCCTTTGCTTTTTGGCACAGATATTGATTATTATTATTTTAAATAAACTTTAATTATTAGCATAATTCTTAGACATAATACCTAGAAGATGTACTTACAGATCATTTAAAATTTAAAAACTCTGAAGAAATACTCGTAAGTTGCCGAATTTCGTTATGAAACCATCCGAAGAACAGCCGATGTTATTTTAAATACTGTGTTAACGTCCTTGCAGGCGAATAAAGAATTTCATTTAGTTAAATTATTATGTTTCTTGCAAAATATTTCAATTTTCCCTAACCTGGTGCTGCTTTACATCTTACATGCTCTCTTAAATTGCAACGACGCAGATCGATACTTAAATACCGACATACCTCTATTATAAGTCATATTAGAACATATTGGAACTTGTCTCTACTCTCTAGGATAGTAACATCTAGTCTCATCTATGGAGCACGAAATCCTGGCAACGCCCGACTCGTACCTGGGAGCCTAGTTTGTAAAACGAAATGCGCCGTTTCGGACTATGTGGCTCACGTGTCTGACCGATATATGTGCTATAAGTTTCGTTTCGGAGATTGCTATGCTGTAAACCCACTTTTCGGTGTTTGACATTTATTTGATCCACATGAATCGATATTAGTCTGTGTGGTAGAGTATCGGTCCGATATCGTTGATCCGATAACGTTTTAGAGAATAGACACCCAACTCTATGTGTGTTGGTCTATCTTTACTTTATTTCCGCGGGAATCCATTTACGGATCTGACCATGCCGGAGCCTGGAGGTATGTCACCGTCACCGGCTCTAATATAGTACTACCGACTAAACTCCGCGGTGTTCGCGCCAACAGAATGCAGAACAGGCGACTCGTTGTGAGATCGTCTTTAAATCACATTAAACTGCCCCTTTACTCTTGACATTCGATTCGATTGTGATTTCGATTTGGTTTCATTTATTGACTTAAAATTCCACCGAAATCGACTTTTAAAGTCGCGCTAATGTTGCATAATATTCGAGAACTTGTCGTTTGGTAATTTTGGTAATTCGAATTCAAGTTCGAATCGAGCGCCAGGAGTCACCCCCCCGTTCATCGTTAATTTTCCAGATACGGAGGGTGTGAGTAGCGGGTGTGAGGCGGGGGGCGGGGCGGCGGTGCGGGAGGAGATCGCGCGAGACTACGCGGCGCTGCAGTCGCGCCTGCACCGGGAGTTCTCGGACCGACGAGACAAGCTCTCCGCCGGCAGGCAGCCGCTGCCGCCCACCAATCTCTCCATCTACGGTGATACGATACGAAACAATACTAGGCACTTGTAAATGGTATAAACATGCGGTAGACAATTTCACAGCATGAATGAATGGGCTAGACCGGATTATTACTATCTGCTCACAGAAAACCGATGTGAAGTGGCAGTTTCACGTGATTGAGATTTCCGGAAGCTCTAATCCCGGCTCCTTTCCTTTCCACATCAACCGTAGCACTTCGTTTATATACCACTGGCACGGGCTGCCCATCTGATGTCATATGTCAATGAAAAAGGCGAGAATCCTTGGTCTCTAGATATCGCAATTTTCTTCGTTTGAGTCTAAGTAAACCTAGCCTAGATTCACCTAAATGTTGTAAATATAACTTTTTTTATTAAGTTGTATTATGTATTCATTAAATACAGCATCACGTCCCGTGGCGACAGAAGACCAGCTGTCGCTTGACTTCCGCAACCAGCTCACGGAATGGAAGAGGACCGGCGTCAAACAACCGCTGCCTGTGCCCGCCAGGCAAGACCTCAGCGAAGACTTCCTCAAGAAATGGGGTACTTACATTAATATTAACACGACTTCGTTGTATCAAGTTAATAAACATGCAAGTGCTTAATACTTAGGTACTCTTTAAGAGGCTTAAAAAATCCCTCCTCCTACTAACGTCCCTTCAAATATTTCAAAGATAAGCGATCATATTATATTCTCTGGTACGCTGAGTTTACAAGAGCACTGCTGATAAATAGCGTAATATTATAATAGTAACTCGACGACTTGCTCGTTATTCAGATGTTTTAAAAACACCGTCATCGCGTCATTTAGGATTAAAATTAAGGTGCAATTGCTCCATCTGTATTTGGATTTTGTTTGCAGATGAATGGAAACGTATGAAGGAGACGAACTCTGTGCCTGCGTGGGAGGAGGAGACCAAGCCTGATGAGGTGCTCGTGCAGACCTCGACAGGACTCTTCAAGTTCAAAGGTCGTCTAACCTGAATCCACTACATATAGCTAAACATTTATAACCACAATGCATTAGCTACATAAAATAGGTTCTTACTCGTACTTGCGGAACTACGAACTCAGACCGGAATAATTGAACACCATGATTGAACACCAGGTATATCCCGGTCGTTCACGCGTAAGCTGCACGAGTGGGAGAAATCTCGCGGCATCGCGCCCGAGGCGTCGACGTCGGCGTTACTGCGCGCGGCGCGGGTGGCGCGAGTGGCGCGAGCGGCGCGGGCGGGGCGCGAGCGCGGCTCCGCGCAGGCGCCGCTCACGCGCACGCAGTCCGACGGCAGCGTGGCGCCCTCCGCCGCCGGCTCCGGCAGGCTCCATGGATCCAGCCTCAGCGTCAACGACGTCGACGACTTCGACTCGGACTACGACAGAGAACACTCTGTGAGTACTACGAACATAATTATTTATTGTTTATTACCCTCTAAACTTGAACTTAAAATATATTTATAAGATTAAGTAGGAAATACAACCACTTTAAATAAGAAATAAATTAATTTAAAATAAGTATCGTCGACTAAAAATACCTCTAAAGTTCTTAGACTGCGGCGCGGCAACGTATTGTTAAACCGGCCGGCGCGCCGCTCACCGCGCCGCTGCCTTCGAGGCATATAAATCAGTTCAGCTCATTCTGTTCCATTTAAATCTTTGCATTGGAACGCGCCGCTCGCAGCGCTGCCGCCGCCGTTCCCAGCCCGCTGAATTCGAGACCGCGGCCTTATCCGCCAATATCCCAATACTCTTACTCCTGCTTAATGGGGAACTTGCACAAAAATTATAACGAGAAATTGTGTTGATAAATCAATAAATAAAACCTTGAAATGTGCTATGAGGAAATGTTTACTATAAAATAATTAATTTTGCAAAATATAATATTAATTATACATTACGTATAATGGAACGTAATTGCAAATCCCAAGTGACGTTACTGCTTAAGCAATGTTTCCAATGCCAACAGGGTTATTTTCCCAATTTTGCGGAAAACTGTTTAGCATGGTGATTGGCGAATGAGATTTATATATGATTATAAGTAATAAGACAGATATGTTTGGTGCTCATCATCTCATGATGCTGAGCTGATGATGGAAAATATAACTCCTTAACTATTAGGAGTTGGTGTACAACTCTTTCAATATTACATGCTCGTATATACCGCTATGTATGTTAAACACTAATGAACACTAAAAGTAGATAAATAATAATAAAAGTTAAAAACTGAAGACCGAGAAAATAACCACAATTTCTTACTCTCTTTGGAGTCGGTGCTGGGGTCGAAGCCGATTAAATGAAAAAGGTTTTGTTAAACTGTAATTATGACTTGCGATAATTAAATGATTTGTGCATATTTTAATGTTTTTATTATTTATTTGCGACCTAGTTCTTTACAATGATATAAAAAAACTTTTTGTTCCCTATTATCAAATAGAGACCATTATAATGAGCCCAAACATGCCTCCTCTCATGTAAATTGCTACGGATGATGGTGCAGCATAAGATCATGCCACTATATTATAATATCATATTTAAGTCACAGAATAACTTCGAATCTAAGAGAAGAATTAAATAAATCGGAAAATAGCTGCATTTCAATCCCTTTAACAGAATTATCTACTTGAATCGTGGCTAAGAACACTCCCGATCAAGACTTCTCTCAGCAGTGTAGTTCCTGTGACCGTTAATGATATTTTATAGGTTTCTGTACCACTTAAAACAAAGTCTCCTGTAGAAATAGTGATGAAACAAATTGAAAGTAGACATATATCACGTGCAGCTGGACGGTGCGGAAGAGGCGTCTTACGGCGAGTCCCGCGGTGATTCTCGTGGTGAGTCCCGCGGCGAATCACGGGGCGAGTCACGAGGCGCGGTGCTCGTCGAGGTGGAAGCGGAGGAGGTGTGCACAGCGGCGCCGCTCGTCGCCGTGTCGCCGAGGCACACGCCGCAGAAGCCCGTTTACACATACGGACAGGCGGAGGCCAGGCTCCTCTGCGAGACAAGCGCTGCACTCACCGGCACCGCTGTGCTACACCCAAATGGTGCTGGTGAGATTACATTTACATTCACATGAGAAATTTATCAAGATACAAGACACATCGATCTAAACCTACTCTGACCCCTCCCCCCTCCCATCATTTTCCTAAAGTTGGCAATACACCCATAATTATATTCGTATGTAATCTATTAGCGGATAATAGACAGTATCTTATAATAACATTACTAGTGTTATCTTACGACCCGCCCCGGTTTCCCATGGGTGCAATTTATACATATAAACCTTCCTCTTGAGTCACTCTATCTATTTAAAAAAACGCATCAAAATCCGTTGCATAGTTCTAAAGATCTAAGTATACAGACAGAGAGACAGCGGGAAGCGACTTTGTTCTATACTATGTATAGTGATTAAAAAATATAAAACGACAAGATTGTCCAAAAGTCTAATAAGTTAAAACGAACATAGACCCAAACTTAAATTAAAATTATCGAAAGTAATACTACGATTATAATAATATTCAAAATCCCAATAGTTATTCTTTCAGAGCCTCGTCGCGTGAAAACAAAAGAATCTGGCGCAAGGCCGAAAACGATACGTGAACAGGTAACACGAGATGCGTCTACGCATAAAAAAATTAAATAATTTTGTCTGAATATAGTAAATAATCTCTTACAGACCAAGAACGCAGATAATAACAGAAGAACGCTTGGCCGACAACCGAGCATAGAAGAAGACGCCATGTTTATTAGAAAAACTATAGAAGAAATAGAGAGAGGTTCCAGCCGATTCAAAGATGAAGAACTATTAGATGATTCAGTTAAAGAATATTACGAATACGAAAGGATTCAAAGAGATGCATCCGTTCAGAACACAATTGAAAAAAATACCAAACAAAATGCAAAAGGTTCAAGAGAAAGTGTCGAAGAGTTCAAAGACGATAACAAGAGGAGAGACACGGACAAGAGTAATGGCAAGAAAAAAAACAAGTCCCGAGCCAGGTTGGAGAGAGAGCAGTCGAAGCCTTCTGAGAGTGACACTGAGCCTGAGGTGAGCACTGTCACCGTAGAGATACCGCGCAGGCGTAAGAGACCGCGACGGGCTTCAGAAAAACCAAGGACTCCCCCCACCTCGCTACACTCAGATTCTGACGGAGAGGTGAGTAAAAGGCTACTGCTAAATACTAATTATAAGCTTATGTGTGTACATAATAGAATACTAAATGTTGTCAAATGGATACCTTCCAGGTTTTTGTTTTAAAATTCAAAGCACCAGAACCAAGGGATGGTTCACCAGAGGTCATCGTTAAAACGACAAGAAAAATTTTTTCTCCGGTCGTGCGTAGTGGAGAATCAGTGCCGAGAGCGGTAATACCGGTAGATGTGGAGGATCTAGCCGAAGTACGACCTTCCGAGCACACCTTTCGAAATGCAGAAATAAAGAAACGTGAGCAGAAAGTGGAAAGAACTGAGAACAAACGTGACGAAATCCGTTCAAAAAGCGCTAGCGACCTACTAGAAAGTGAAGAGCAAAAGAAGAAGACCAGACCTCCGCTCCCTTCGTCACCATCATCGCAAAGAAAACCTCAAGCGAAGGAAACTGCGCCCTCTATACGTATCATGATACAGCGTTACAACAAGAAGATTAACGAAGAAGGTACATTATTATCGACTAAATATTTTAGTATAAACAAACTTACCGTGTGTAAACTTGACGTGCAAGCTCTGGAATGATCTCCCTGCTTCGGTGTTCTCCGAGCGCCATGACTTATCCCTCTATAAATGAGGTTTTAAAAGAGTACTCACTTCATGGTAGGCAGCGGTTTCGCTGTACCCCTGGCATTGCTGCAGTTTATGGGCGGCGGTTACCGCTTACCATCAGGCGGTCCGCTAGCTCGTCTACCCACTATGGCAATAAAATAATAATAATATTTAAATTTTCTCCTTTAAAGATATTTATCATGATGGATTATAATATTTTCAAAGGTCCTACATCTGGGCCCAGCAGTGGCGCCTCATCCCCTGCATGGAGATCACCTACCACCGAAAGACGACGACCTCCTGACATGCCAGTTGGAATTAATATAAGGTACTAGCTGACCCGCGCAACTTCGTCTGCGTATGAGAGAGAGGGTTGAAAGAGTGAGTCGTAGGCACCTATAGCACAATAATTCGAAAAAGAGGTAATGGGATGATCTACTTCGGCCGTCAGTCACCCCGTCTCTCACACCGTCTGTCAAACCGTCTGTCACCCCGTCTCTTACCCCGTCAGTCACGCCCTCTGTCACACCGTCTGTCAATCCGTCTGTCACCCCGCCCGTCACCCCCTCTGACACCTTGTCTGTCACCCAGTCGGTCACCCGTCTGTCACCTCGTCTGTCACCCCGTCTGTCACCCGTCTGTCACCCCGTCTGTCACTCCGCCTGTCACCACGTCTGTCACCCCGCCTGTCACCCCGTCTGTCACCCCGTCTGTCACTTCGTCTGTCACCACGTCCGTCACCTGTCTGTCACCCCTTCTGTCACCCGTCTGTCACACTTCTGTCACTTCGTCTGTCATCCGTAAGTCACCTCGTCTGTCACCCCGTCTGTCACCACTTCGGTCACCCGTCTGTCACCCCGTCTGTCACCCGTCTGTCACCAGTCTGTCACCCTGTCTGTCACCACGTCCTTCACCCCGTCTGTCAACCGTCTGTCACCCCGTCTGTCACCCGTCTGTCACCCTTCTGTCACCTCGTCTGTCACTCCGCCTGTCACCCCGTCTGTCACTCCGCCTGTCACCCCGTCTGTCACCCCGCCTGTCACCCCGTCTGTCACCCCGTCTGTCACCTCGTCTGTCACCACGTCCGTCACCCGTCTGTCACCCCTTCTGTCACCCGTCTGTCACACTTCTGTCACTTCGTCTGTCATCCGTCTGTCACCTCGTCTGTCACCACTTTGGTCACCCGTCTGTCACCCCGTCTGTCACCCGTCTGTCACCAGTCTGTCACCCTGTCTGTCACCACGTCCGTCACCCCGTGTGTCACCCGTCTGTCACCCCGTCTGTCACCCGTCTGTCACCCGTCTGTCACCCCATCTGTCACCCTTCTGTTACCCGTCTGTCACCCCGTCTGTCACCAGTCTGTCACCCCGTCTGTCACCCGTCTGTCACCCCGTCGGTCACCCTTCTGTCACCTCGGCTGTCACCCGAGATATAAATTTTCCCGATTTTGCAAAATTTTTCATTTCTGCTCCGCTCCTATTAGTCAAAGGGTGATGTTATATATCCTATAGCCATCTTCGATAAATAGGCTATCCAACACAAAAAGAATTTTTCAATTCGAACCAGTAGTTTCTGAGATATTAACTTCCCCGGTTTTAAACATTTTTCGTTTCTGCTCCGCTCCTATTGGTCATAGCGTGATGTTATATAGCCTATAGCCACCGTCTATAATTGGGCTATCCAACACAAAAAGAATTTTTCAAATCGAACCAGTAGTTCCTGAGATTAGCGCGTTCAATCAAACAAACAAACAAACAAACTCTTCAGCTTTATAATATTAGTATAGATAATATTATACTCGATCGCTAATAATATTTTAAAGTTGGAATGCATTTATGTTTTGATTCTAATATTTTCCAATTGTTACTTAGTAATTAATTTTCAGAAATAACCCATTTCTTGAAAGGGAAGTCCAGAAATCTGCAAGTGCGTGCCAACTCTCCAGACGCGATCAAACTTCAGCTGAGAAGCGGCTCACCCCAGCTCCTCCCAACATCGACGGGGTTTTGAAGTCCCATAGCGCCAACGCACTGCATCCTGAACAGACTAAATCAAAACCGCCTCTAGTAGAAACAAATATAGAAGACAGTCAAGAGACCATCGTGCCGACCGCCAGTACCGACACCATAGTTCCCAGCCTGATAAAAATTATACCCCAAACGGAAAGCCCCGATACGCACTCTTTGCCGATCATGAGACAAATGTCAGAAACAATAGTGCCAAGTATTTCGAAGCTGATGGCAGATAATCCGGGGTTGTTCTCGAGATCGATCTCATCTGTGGAGCCTCCGACGACGTCGGGTGAGATGAAGGCGACGATGGCGGTGCTGTCGGACAGGGCGGCGCGGCTGAAGGCGGCCAGAGACAAGTTCCTGGCGACCGTGCCCATGCGGAGGGAGGGGACCAGCTCGGCCAGCGACTTGCGACCAGGAGACAGGTCGGTTCATAATTATTATATTGCATACCTTAATTTAATGACTGGTTGAAATGGTGAAGGATGATGAATATGCATTTATCAGATTCTAATAAGGTCTAGTAATCACTGCTGTCTCAGTCTTTAAAAATTACCTACTGTACCTAATTGAATTTTACCTATTTAAGCCATAAGATCCCTGAGTACTCTATATTACGAGAAAAGAGTTCCCCAGAAGCGATTACGCACGCATGAACACTTGCAGGTCAAGCAGGATCAGCTGCGAGAGCGACGTGACCGAGTCGCAGAGCTCGAGCACGGCGGAGTCGGCGCCGCTGACCATGCCGCTGGGCCGCAGCGCCTCCACCGGCATGGTGAACGTCGAGCGCGACGCGTGGCAGCGGCTCGCTGAAGGTACCTACTACCTACCACATCACCTCCTATTCTACCATCATACGAGTGCACTTCACACTGCATAATGATTATTTTAGTTTTATTGCGGCAGGTATCACCGTATACATCTAAAACCTTAATTCTGTTGCTGCTTTTTCACATGTTTAATTATAATGATTTCTTAGGTTTACGTGAATGTTATTCATTGAAATTAAACTATTTTTACGGATTATATCACGATTTGGTTTTAATTTTTATGCCCGACGTTTCGAAAGCTTTGCCTGACCACCTGACCAGTCTGACCCGTGACCACGAAGGCTGCAAAGCTTTCGAAACGTCGGGCATAAAATTAAAACCAGTGATATAATCCCTAAAAATAGTTTAATTTCAATGTTTAATTATTTTTTACTTGAAGCTAGTATTTAGTTGCCTATAATTGGAGTAGGGTAGGGTAGGTAAATGCGAAACATATTGAACCATCGCTTAACGCATGGGCGCATCCGAATCGCATGATGCGATTACATCGAAAGTACTAAACTATTGATAAAAAAACATTGGTGAAATTGTCGTTTGTCACATCACGGCCACAATAAGAAGACTATTGAAGAAGACCATTAAGGAAGACATAATATTATATCATCTAATAGCCTCCGTGGAGTAGCGGGCGACTAGGCGGTTGTGACGCGAGAGGCCGCGTGTTCGATTCCCGAACCGAACAAATGTGTGACCCACAGATTTTTATTCCGGGTCTGGGTATTGTGCGACTGAAAGTCTCTCGTAGTTTGTGATATTCAAGATACAGGCTAAACCCAGTGTAGGGTCAGAACACAGAACTATGTGTGTGACTGTTGGGAGTATTTATTTAACTATGTATGTGCCATCAAATGCTATAGTAGGTAAATGACCAATAGCCACATGGCGATATTATTTAGTATGAGAGAAGTGTTGTGTGGTAGCTATAGTCGTGAGCCATGTCTGTGTGTCGTGTGTCGTGTGTCGTGTGTCGTGTGTCGTGTAACGTGTCGGTGTCGTGTCAGGTGGCGGGCGCCGGTCGAGCCGGCGGTCGCGGTTCAGCCTGGCGCGGCTCGCGGCCAAGCTGCGGCGCAAGGACGAGAGCGCAGTCTCTCGGCTCTGTCGACAAAGTCTGCTCGTGCAACTCATCAATAAACATTAAATATACATCATTATTTACGCAACTTTTTCTTATTTATTTTTTAATCTTTAGTATTTAGGGGTGTTTTCCACAAGGATATGTCAACCCCATTGTACCTTATTACAAAATTACAAAGAGATGAATGCTACAACTTTAGTGAACAGAATCAAAACTACTTAAAAGGGTTATGCTAAATACTTGGTGTTACTACTGGATGCAATTTATTAGCTGACATAATCTTTTGGCCACCTTTGATTTTTGACTTGACAAAATACTTTGGATCAGACGCACGTCCATTAGATTCAGCTTAAATTCATCCAGTAATAAATCTCGTTCATTTTTGTTCCGAACACATTCCATCAGTTAATGTTGAATATTTTCTGGCGTGTTACCATATTGAACTATTTGGAGAGCGGTAGTAGTGTAGTTTTTAATAAGTATGAAAACTTTGCTGATGGATAATATGTAATTTTATATTTATATTATGTTAATACTGAACTGGAATGTATTAATTAACGCAACTTGTCTATTTAATACCCAACATTGTATTATGTAAAAACTAAATATCCGTGGGATACTATGAAAGTCCTATAGGTTCCCACTTTTATATGGACCACATGAGCGATGTCTATCGACTGCAATCATAAAATTGAAAATATTAAATAGGTATTTGATCAATACATATTATAGGTATACTAGCTGTGCTCGTAATTATTAATTAGTGGAATAATGTGGATCCCGGAAAACCCTGTACCTCCGTGCCTCGTTCCCCGCGAGTCTTGAATAGCCCGCGAGTTTACGTCGACATTTTGCTAATGTTAGTGACGAGTATAGATCTATATAGATGATTTAGATCTTATTTAAATAAACTGCCAATTTCCTGCTATTCGTCATACTAAAATCCGGACTCCGCAAAAAGTCCGAAATGATGCAAAAAAATGGTAGACCTCTTACCCCTGTTTCTGCCTTATGCCACAAACAAAACAATGAAGTTCTTTCTTTCTACCTGTCCTTATCCCACCTTAATGAGACCCTCTCTGAGGGATCCAGTCCCGGGCAAATTAAATTAGAAAATTAGCTTTGCCCGACATAGGAATCGAACCCGAGACCTCCCGGTCCACGGTCCGTACATGCTGTCACTAGACCAAGGAAGCGACCGGTGAAAACTACCGTATTTTTTTTTAATATAATAAATGATTTCTTACTTTTATTTTTAACTAGCTTTTGCCCGCGGCTCCACATGCGTATTTTGTAGGGCCAACGGAAAAAACTTTTGATTTGTCGATCCATTGTCGTTTTAGTCCAAATATGGGCGACCCAGATTTCGATTTTGAAGTCAATCCGCCCAAAAACAAAGAAAAACAAAATGGCGGCCACTTCTGACAGGTTTGAAAGCGGTTCTGTAGTTCGGAACCACGGGCCGACTCAGATATCGATTTTGAAGTCAGTCGGCCCAAAAACAAAGAAAAACATGATGGCGGCCGCATTTGACAGATTTGACAGCGGTTCTGTCGTTTGGAACCACGGGGCGACTCAAATATAGATTTTGAAGTCAATCGGTCCAAAAACAAAGAAAAACAAAATGGCGGCCATTTTTGACAGGTTTGACAGCGGTTCTGTCGTTCTGAACCACGGCGTGACTCAAATATCGATTTTGAAGTCAATCGGCCAAAAAACAAAGAAAAACAAAATGGCTGGCCACTTTTGACAGGTTTGACAGCGGTTCTGTCGTTCTGAACCACGGCGTGACGCAGATATCGATTTTGAAGTCAATCGGCCCAAAACAAAGAAAAACAAAATGGCGGCCACATTTGATAGGTTTGACAGTGGTTCTGACATTTCGAACCACGGGGCGACTCAGATATCGATTTTGAAGTCAATCGGCCCAGAAACAAAGAAATACGAAATGGCGGCCATTTTTGACAGGTTTGACAGCGGTTCTGTCGTTCTGAACCACGGCGTGACTCAGATATTGATTTTGAAGTCAATCGGCCTAAAAACTAAGAAAAACAAAATGGCGGCCCCATTTGACAGGTTTGACAGCGGTTCTGTCGTTCTGAATCACGGCGTGACTCAGATATCGATTTTAAAGTCAATCGGCCCAAAAACTAAGAAAAACAAAATGGCGGCCACATTTGACAGGTTTGACAGCGGTTCTGTCGTTCTGAATCACGGCGTGACTCAGATATCGATTTCGAAGTAAATCGGCCCAAAAACTAAGAAAAACAAAATGGCGGCCGCATTTGACAGGTTTGACAGCGGTTCTGTCGTTTGGAACCACGGAGCGACTCAGATATCGATTTTGAAGTCAATCGGCCCAAAAACAAAGAAAATCAAAATGGCTGTCACTTTTGACAAGTTTGACAGCGGTTCTGTCGTTCTGAACCACGGCGTGACTCAGATATCGATTTTGAAGTCAATCGGCCCAAAAACAAAGAATTACAAAATGGCGGCTGCATTTGACAGGTTTGACAGCGGTTCTGTCGTTTAGAACCACGGGGCGACTCAGATATCGATTTTGAAGTCAATCGGCCCAAAAACAAAGTAAAACAAAATGGCGCCGCATTTGACAGGTTTGACAGCGGTTCTGTCGTTTGGAACCACGGGGCGACTCAGATATAGATTTTGAAGTCAATCGGCCCAAAAACTAAATGGCGGCCACTTTTGACAGGTTTGACAGCAGTTCTCTCGTTCTGAACCACGGCGTGACTCAGATATCGATTTTGAAGTCAATCGGCCCAAAAACAAAGAAACAAATTTACATCCCCTATTTCATCCCTTTGTAGTATAAAAATATATCACACCCCATTTCTGTCCTTAGCGCTACTATCTATCTAATTATCCTCATACCAACTTTCTTAAAAATCCGTTCCAGCGGTTTCTGGATTCCCATAAAAACTTTCTTCCCCTATTTCATCCCATTAGGGGTTGATTTTAAAAAAGTAGCCCATTTGTGTCTTTAAACTCAAAGGTATCCACTATCAAAATCCATTAAGTGGACCTAAAATCCCCATATAATAATAATATTAATAATAATAAGTATTAATAATTATTAATAATAATAATAATAAGTCTTGGCAACACTAAGAGTCATTTGGTACAAGATCTAAAAACATTTACAAAATAACTATTTTAAGATTCATAGTATTCATAATTTTATTTTTATATTGCGTATTTTCGAAAAATCATCATATTTGAACAATAATTAAGTGAAATTTTGAAAAGAAATCTTTAAAATGTGCAAAAATCAGAACAATGACAGTGACAGTGTCATTTAAATATATTTTTAGATCAGTTTTACAAAGAAAGAAGAGCTAAAAATGAACCAAAATGATGTATTTCCAATCCAAAATGTACCAAGATGATATTACGAGCCAGGACACGCGCACGCAGAAGATCTTCCACCAGCTCGTCAAGCTCCGCGTCGTGGGCGTCGGCTTCGGAAGTGTTCGAGCCGTCGCCGGGTAACGACGCGTCGAGCCTACAAGACGAGCTGCAGTCGTCCCCGCCGCCACTAACACCTGCGCGGCGAAGAGGACGGCGACCCCCTCCTCCGGCGAGCTTGGGACCAGCGGGGCCTTGTGTCCCGCCTACGGCCCCCGCTACCGGTGGAGTAGTGCGCCGCATGAGATGGACATCTAGCATCAATGAAAATGTCATGCGGGCCTACTATGGGGCGACAGAAGGAGGAACCAAACTCACAGCGTACCGTGCCAAAATGCTTGCTCTGTTTCAGACCCTTGAACCAACGCTTGATGTATCGACTCAACGTTTATCGGATCAAGTGAGGTTCATCCAGCGACGTAAGTTGTTGGATGATGCCGTACTTGAGCGGTTGCGCGCAAACTTACATAATATTGTCCAAGTTCCTATCACCACGGCTCCTGTTGAAGAAAGAATAGACAACGCACCTATATGCACTTCTGACACAGAACCTGAGTTGGTGGACAATTTGGATAGTACAGTAAGTTCCCAGGACATACAGTGTTTGAGAAAGGCTTTGGAGGATGCGATTTTAGAATTTAATTCTGTTTCTGCGTCCAGTAGACCTCGGATACCGCGTTTGCCAACGCACAGACGTAATTTGGCGCTAGTTGGGGCACTGGACTCCATACTTTCCACATATATGGAGTCTAGTTGCGACCTTGTCGGCACTCATTCGATCCTGTACGGCGCGGCCGTCGCGGTATGTCGTGTGGCTAATGTAAAGTTTCCCAGTGAAAACAGAGTCACGCGGGATACCGTGATTGTCCCGGCCTGGCAGCGCAGGATCGAGGAGCGTATCGGCAAGGCCCGCACTCTAATCGCGAAATTAATTTGCTTCAGGGAAGGCAATGATAGGCCCAGAGTCATGCGTTTTGTGATACAGGCCTTTTCTGGGACCAACATCAGGCCCCGAGATTATAGAGTTTGTGTCACAGAACGCATAGATTTCCTGAAGCAAAAAGTCTGTGCGTGGGCGAACCGCATCCGACGATTTAGGGCGCGCTGGGATAGATTCCAACAAAATCGCACTTTTCAAAGAGACCAGAAAAGAGTGTATGGATGTTGGGAGCGCTCTCATGTTCTGGGAGATCGGCGGCCGCCGGATGTGCTTGATATGCATACATATTGGGCAAGCATTTGGTCGTCGCCGGTCTCTCACACTGAGGGCGCCTGGCTCAGTGTCGTGGAACGAGCTTGTGAATCAATACCAACAATGGAGGCCATTTCAATCAGCCCAGAAGATGTTTTGAGTGCAGTCCGTCCGTCCCATAATTGGAAAAGTCCTGGTCCGGACGGTCTGCACAATTTCTGGCTGAAATGGCTACCTAGCACGCATGCTCGTTTAGCGACACAGTTCCAGGATGCACTTGAGAGCAGATCCCTCCCATCCTTTATGACAACCGGTGCCACATACCTCCTCTTTAAATCTGGTTGTACCACTGACCCAAAAAATTATAGACCTATAACTTGTTTACCCACCATATACAAATTACTGTCTTCAATTATACGATCAAAAATATCAAACCACATTAACAATAGTAACATCATGTTTTCAGGTCAGACAGGCTGTAAAGTTGGGTCACGTGGTACAAAAGAACTCCTTCTCGTAGACATGTCCATATGTCAGCAAGTTCGTCGCAATAGGAGGAATCTATCGGCTGCCTGGATTGACTACAAAAAAGCCTACGATTCGGTGCCTCATACATGGCTCATGAGGGTGCTGGATTTGTATAAAATAGATACAAATCTAAGCGCCTTTCTGGGTACTTGTATGGGGCAGTGGACAACGGTTTTAAATTATCCAGGTGGTGCGAGTACTCCTGGTTGTGATGAACCAATAAAGATTGAGCGGGGTATATTCCAGGGTGACAGTCTGAGTCCCTTATGGTTCTGTCTGGCCCTGAATCCTCTTAGCACCTTGCTGCTGGATTCCGGACTAGGCTACCGTCTTCGTAGAGGGGGAGAGCCAATATCCCACTTACTTTACATGGATGACCTCAAGCTGTTTGCATCCAAGAAAACTGATTTGGTGGAGTTGTTGAAAATAACTAAAAGTTTCAGCAACTCTATCAAAATGGAGTTTGGTGTGGATAAGTGCGCGGTTATCCATGTAGAGAGAGGTGGGAATATAGTCTCTGATGACATCAATCTCTCAGAGACTATACAGCTTAGATCTCTCTCCGAAACGGAAACCTACAAATATTTGGGTATGTCTGAAGCGTTAGGTATATCGAGTGCAGATGTAAAACAATCAGTAAAGGAACGTTTCTTTGGTCGCTTGACAAAAGTACTTAACAGTCTTTTGTCGGGTGGCAACAAGATTCGAGCCTTTAATGGTTGGGTTATGTCTGTACTGATGTACTCTTTTGGCATACTCAAATGGACTCAGACCGAGTTAGATACCCTGGATCGAAAGGTCCGGACTCTACTAACTGCACACCGAATGCATCATCCACGATCATCTGTTATGAGATTGTATATCCCGCGGAGATGCGGGGGCCGAGGTATACTTAATGCCAAGGACCTGCATAACCGCGAGGTATGCAATCTCAGGAATTATTTCCTCCGCAGCGAAGTGGTGATGCATAAGGATATGGGCTTGGTAGACAAAGGATTCACTCCGCTCTCACTGGCAAATGAGAATTGGCGGGCACCTGTGGCACTGAGTACCAGGGATCGCAGGGAGGTATGGAAGAGCAAAGAGCTTCACGGACGATTCTATCGAGCTCTCAATGGGCCCGATGTCGACCAACTTGCTTCCGTATCTTGGCTACGTTTCGGTAACCTCTTTGGGGAAACCGAGGGTTTTGTCTTTGCGATTATGGACGAAGTTATCAAGACGAACAACTATAGGAAATACATCATAAAGGACGGGACGGTCGACATCTGTCGAGCATGTCACCGACCGGGAGAGTCCATAAGGCATGTTATTTCCGGTTGTTCGTATCTTGCTAACGGCGAGTATTTGCATAGACATAACCTAGTAGCCAAGATCATACACCAGCAACTTGCTCTTCGATACTACCTTGTGACTTCTGAAGTGCCATATTACCAATATGTGCCTCAGCCAGTTCTTGAAAATGGACATGCAACACTGTATTGGGATCGATCTATTATTACGGACAGGACTATTGTTGCCAATAAGCCTGATATTGTGGTAGTAGATCGATTGGCGCGCCGGGCAATACTTGTTGATGTCACCATTCCGCATGATGAAAATCTCGTTAAGGCCGAAAAAGACAAAATGTCCAAATACTTAGATCTGGCACACGAGATTTCCGACATGTGGGATGTGGAATCAACAATCATTGTCCCGATAGTGGTTACCGCTAATGGGTTGATAGCAAAGAGCCTCGACCAACACCTTAAGAGGCTCTCAATCGGGCGTTGGGTCAAGAGCCAGATACAGAAGGCAGTGTTATTGGACACGGCCCGCATTGTGAGGCGGTTCCTCACTCTGAGCCCCTAACCACCGGTGGCTTGGGTCTCAAGCCTCGTCATTGGGAGGGTGATATTTATTTATTTTTATATTTTTAAATGTATTTATTTTTATATAATTTATATTTAAAAATGTAAAAAAAAGTTAATTTAAATAAATGAGGAATAATATTTATTTATTTTTTATAAAACTTTCAACCCTTATTTCATCCCTTTAGGGGTTGATAAAAAAAAAATAAAGTACCCCATTTGTGTCCTTAGGGTCAAAAGTATCCTCATACCAAATTTTATCAAAATCCATTAAGCGGTTCCAAAATTCCCATACAAACTTTCATCCCCTATTTCATCCCATAAGGGGTTGATTTTAAAAAAGTAGCCCATTTGTGTCTTTAAACTCAAAGGTATCCACTATCCCATAACAATTTTCATAAAAATCCATTAAGTGGACCTAAAATCCCCATACAAAACTTTCAACCCTTATTTCATCCCTTTAGGGGTTGATAAAAAAAATGAAGTACCCCATTTGTGTCCTTAGGGTCAAAAGTATCCTCATACCAATTTTCATCAAAATCCATTAAACGGTTCCAAAATTCCCATACAAACTTTCATCCCCTATTTCATCCCTTTAGGGGTTGATTTTAAAAAAATAAAGTACCTTATGTCCGTCCTTGGGGTGAAAGGTACCCACATACCAAATTTCATCAAAATCGGTTCAGCGGTTTAGACGTGAAAACGCCACAGACAGACAGACAGACAGACAGACAGACAGACAGACAGACAGAGTTACTTTCGCTTTTATTATTTAGTAAGGAGTAAGGATGTTTTGCTTTTTTTCTAAGAATATTGATAGATGGTGTGATAGCACAATTGGTAAGATATAATCTTAGGCAGTTTTTTTTACTAGATGGCATTTTTTCTTTCTACCTGCCCTTGTCCGACATTAATATGGATGGGTGGGCCGCGCAATGCACTTTTTCAAGTGTGTTGCAGAAAGAATTCGACTGTCTGCATAACCTCGACCTCATTCTGGGGAATGCAGGCCCGGGTAAATTATATTTGAAAAATACCCCACCCAACTTGGGCATCGAACCCAGAACCTCCCAGTTCACACCCCAAATGCGTGTCACTAGACCAAGAAGGTCACTACAAATTTTTAATTCTTTTGTCGATTTGATGCACATAGCGACATCTAGCGCCGTATCAGCTAATTAAATATCGAGTCACGGTTCTTTGTTCGCGATTGACAGTCATTAATTTATATCTCGTTATCGTCTCTGGTAATGTCCATCATCACTCTCGATCCTGAGCAACTTGATATAAGAGTTTTCGTCATTTCACGGTCAGGATCCCACACGACAAGTCAACTCTATCGAAAAACATTATTTCCGTCGAAAACAAACCACATACAAAAACTAAAAAATATATACACACATATGTAATTGAGAACTTATTGTAAAGTATTAATTAGTGACGGGCGGTTCGGCATCTGGAGGCCGAGACACTTATGTAACATATATATATATGTGCCGCCTCCAACGGGTCTTCGTCAGGGAAAATAAATGAGACTATCAATATCCGTAGTTATTCTTTTATTAGTATAAACTTTAAACTTAAAATAAGTGTATATGGACGAAATCTTTAAATAAAGTAATATTTGGACTAGGTCTGCGTATTTCCCGCATTAATTTTAAATTTATAAATAAATAAATACACCCAACAGTCACACACCTACTCCTGACCCCACACTAGGTACAACCTGTATCGTAAGTGTCAGACTATGAGAGACTTTCGGTCTCACAAGACCCAGATTTGAAACAAATATGTGGTGGACCACACAAACATTTGTCTCAATGCGGGAATCGAACCTGCAGCCTCTCGCTTCACAGCCGGCTACTCGCCCGCTGCGCCACGGAAGCAGTTAAATGTAAGGTTTTTTTACTGAACAGAAATCGGAATACATGACGACATTTTAATATAAACTTAAAACAACTCTTTTAACCCCTTTTTTTTAGCAAGAAATATATAAAGTGGCGCCATCAGGGATTAGATTTCACCGGCCATGATCACCAGTCGTAAAAACTTAACCAAATCCTTTCTGCAACATTCTTGGAAACGTGTGTTGCGCCGACCCCACATTAAGGTGGGATAAGGGCAGGTGGAAAGTCTTCCTTTCGTGTATAAAAATTGGTTTTTCGATCTGAGGTTCGAACCCCGCAGGGCTATCCGTTAGTTCTAACACTTTTAGATAGTATTGCACCGGCTGCAGTGACCAGTGACCACTTACCATTAGATGGGCTGCATGGCGCATGCTCATCTAGCTGCCCTTCGCCAACCCATAAATATGACACCTTTTTTTATGAAAGAGGAAGAAAACAATTGAGAGACAAACACAAACGGTTTTAGATTTTCAGCCAACGACGGTGAAGGCTCATCGTTTTATCTTACCACAGCATAGTATCTACACTATACTAAACGATAGCGCAGTACAGTCCAAAGATCCAGCGGATACGGACAAACAAAGAGTTCATCATAGGTCACCAGGATCATGCCGGCGGCCGACCTGGACGAATACTTCTTCACTCTTCTTATGTACACATTGTTAAAGTTAATATAGTGTTTGGGAGATTGGTCTAAGGTATTGGCAATTATAATGAAATATGATAATAATAAAAGATAATGATTGAAAATGTTTATTTGTCAAATGTAAGTAATATCGTTGGTAAGCGTATACCGCACACGCGTACATGGTGCCGCGCCTGCGTCGCTAGTCGCTAGTCGCTGGTCGCTGGTCGCTAGTCGCCAGTCGCTAGTCGCCAGTCGCTGCTCGCCAGTCGCAGTCGCACACGGTACGCAATAAGTTTGGCAATAACAATTACCATATCAAAAGGGAATGGTGGTACTAATTACTTTATTCATTATCAAAAACACTACAAATACAGTGATTTTTATTAGTAACAATAAGAATCAAAAGAACACTTACAAACAACAATTAATGGGTAATTTGATTGAGGTAGATTCAATTATACTTAATTTAATAGCTAATTTAGATATGTGAGAGTATGAACATTATAATATCCAAAATAACATGAATCGTCAACGTGCACAAAATAATGTGTTACCTATTCATACTCTCACTAAACATACGTATCCTTAACAATATCTTAACAAGCTGGAATATTTTATTATGTATTATTCGTCGTAAAATATCTTACTTGTACTCGTACTGACATATTGTACTACATCTAAAATGTATGTGAAATACATTTATATAACAAATCTCAACGACGAGAAGGGATGCTTCATGCTAGCGTCGATAAATACAAAGACATACATACCTACATAGATACAGGTTATATAGAACATAATATAATAATAATAAAACATCCCAGTGTGCAGTAGTGGTAGTGCTAGTGTTGTACATAACCGGTATAGTCCGAAGCATGGTTCGTGGCTGGTTTTACATTAACTTACATACGAAATTGAGCCACCGCACTAGTCGTTATTATTATCGTAATATATATTAACAATACACAACACATGCACCTGTATCAATGTTATTGGTGCTTTGGAACGAATCTATAATATAATAGGTACTTCAAGTTATTAATATAATTTGTTGTGTGAGAATGGTCCGACGCGTCACGCTCACGCGATGTTATTTAATATTATGTCAGAGACGAGCTCGTATTTATAATGTCATACATTATAACTTAAATCTATTTTTAATATCAAAAATAGAATTTAAATAATTTTCAATTGGTAACATTGTCTGGAAGAGGGTCGCGCCAGTGGGCAGTGAGCAGCGACGAGAGAGTGGCTGGCCATTGCACAGGCGAGTGCACGGGCGAGTGCACCGGCCAGTGCACGGGCGAGTGCACGGGCGAGTGAGTGTACTCGAGTAGTAGCGACTAATCGACTAGTGACTCTTCAAGTTTAGTGCTCACTGTGAACACAAACCGCTACAAGTGGAGGAAACCTTACGTCTTCTACAGAGGTGTATTTGGTCCCCTGGTTCGTATCAACACGTTTACTTAATCGTAACAAAGTACACCAATAACACTCAATCACGCATAAATATAATATAGAAATAAAGACAGTGGCGTAACTATACCATCTGAGGCCCGTGGCAAATTCATTGGATGGGGCCCCAGTAAAGATCGTCAAGTTGTAATTGAATTTTAATAAATCATCTGAATTAGTTAAAAACATAACAAGCAAGGTCGCGGCACCTCGCGGGCTGGGGCCCCGCTCGGGCCCCCTGCCACCCTATAGTTCCGCCACTGAATAATGATAATGTAAACATATCAAAGCGAAACACAAAACAAAAGTAAAACACGTTGTTAGACCGAGCGAACTACATTTCAATATTAATCTGGACGCTTGTTCAACTAAGTACAATACATGCACACGACACGACCACGACACGATCACAGCACGATACGACGTGCAGCGCAACGGACTCTATATTACGAAATATTCGCGCGTAAAATGTTTTACTTATACATAGACCATAATTTTAAAATATGATACAATTATTTGTTTTTACGACAGTAACCGCAGCAGACAAAGTGATTTAAATTATTATCATTTCAATAAACCGCCAGAATACAACATTAAAAACATTTTAAAAATCATTTCATTTCATGTAATATGAACAACATTATACATATATAGGTATTTATGCACAACAAATATAAATTTTCTATTGCTTTGCAGTTACAGATGTATCACGTCACGAGGCATGTACACGTATTATATCATATAAATTAAATAGACAAATAATAATATAATAATAGACCGTATGTACAAAGATAAAAGTTAATAAACTGTCATGTGGAACAACTATTGCAACCGACTGGAATGTGTGGGTGTAAACGAATACGCTATTGAATAATATTATAATACACAAACAGTGGAATGGTATGATATACCCGCTTCATGTGGAGCAGAACCGTGTCTAGTGTAGGTGTGGTGAGGCATGGCCATGCCACCCGTCCGTGCGTGGGATCCATACATACACTCGAGTACAAGCGACGCGACGTTTCATTACAAAAACCATCCTCAGAGGCACGATATCAGGCTTTTCACGTTATTTTATTATATTTTTCACTCAAAGGACGGACAAAGCCAATGTGTAAAAATGTATAAAACGAAAACAAACCTCTACGTGTTAGCTATTCAAACTAATTATTTGTGTTGATCAATTATAATATTATGTGCTACAATATAATCCACGTCAGCCTCGCTTATTGATTTCGCAAACAATTTTATGATATTTAAAAAACACTTCCTTTATATGTCAATAAAAAAAATATTTAAATATAAAAAATATCTGAATAAAAATGTGCAAAGATGAGTTACATAAGAGATCGAAAAAAGAACTGAAATCGATCAAAACCAATAAGCGTTCTGAACAAAATATTATATACACTAGGTATATACATATACAACTTCAGTCAAGCGTTGGGAAACATCGAAATTTGTGTACGGTAGTGGATCTGCAATGAGACGAGAATGTGTGTTCGATCGTATACTACGTGTACACAACTCATTTGAAGTACAATCCAAGTAGGTACTAGATTGTACTAAAATTGAAAATAATTATTGCGAGGTAGATTTTGTCCAACGCTCATATATGTACTAGACAAATGACAAGTACGTCTCAACACAAATATCATTGTACAATATCAGGTATCTATTTAATTATTGCGTGTAACACTTTTGGTTCGTGAATAAGTGTTTGGGATCATCGTTTGAGAAGTGCCCTCTAGTGTCAATGTGGGGAACATTTGCATTTTTCACGAGTGTAGCTCCACCATGAGTCTTGTTGACGTTTCTCGCTAGCGTCTATGTAAAATATTTGTATAACAGCCGAACGCCTCTAGCGGTTACGTGGGGAATTAATGTTTGTCATACAAATTATTGCCCTCCTAATGCAAAGTCTTTAATAAAAGGAAATATTAAGTGTTGTAGAGATGAATTTTCATTATATAAGCAACAAGATATAAAGCTTCCAATACTATTAATGTCAAAAAAACTACCGACCTTTGGGCAACTCTGTTGAAATTCCGAAATCAATAATTAATACAGTAGCGCCCGAACTAGCTTTAATTTTCAACAAATGTATTGACAGTGGCGTATTTCCTGATTTAATGAAAAATCATACCTTTATTTAAATCAGGGAGCCAATTCTTGCTAAAATGCAGTCCCACTTTAGCTTTAACAATTTGTTACATAAAAAACAATTTGGGTTTACAAGAAGTTGTTCAACTACCGATGCTGAGGTTGAACTTTTAAAAAATATTTTTAACACTTGGGACGATTCTCATGATGTCTTGGGCATTTTTTGGGACTTGTTTAAGGCATTTCATTGCGTTTCTCATGAACCATTAATAAAGAAGTGACAACACTATGGGATTAAGAATACCGGTGAGGATCTTCTTATTTCCTATTTGGATAATAGGATTCCGAAAGTTGATATAAATGGTCAAAGATCTCAAGGATCTGTAGTAAAAATAGGTGCCCCACAGGGTTTCATACTTGGTCGATTTTTGTTTCTAATTACTATTAATGATTAACCCCAAGTTATTACAAGTAATAATCAACAAATAGTGCTATTCGCAGAGGATACATTACTATTATTTAAACTTAAAAGACAGAAACCTGCAACTGACGATGTGAACGACACTATCTTAAATACTGAATTGGTTTAATGTGAACAATTTACTTTTAAATGAAAAAAACATCAAATGCATTCGATTTTAACACCAAATGTGAAACCGTGTTTGTGCCCGATATGGCGATAGGCTCGCCCCCTATCACATCTGGGACGGAACTAAGCTCGGCGAAATGTGGGTGTACTAGTTCGCTAGTGCGTCTCTGCCTACCCCTCCGGGGATACAGGCGTGAGCTATATAGCATAGCATAAATGGAGACCTTGGACTGTTGGTTGGACCTTGTGGATACCACTATGTTCTTAGGCATTACTTTAGTCTCGAAGGTTCAATGGGGTCCACGTATAAATCAATTAAAAAGGCTTACCTGTGCAACTTACTACAAAATACGTTAACTAACTAATGTAGCGATAGCCTGTCTAGTGTATTTTAGCTACTTTCATAGTGTAATGTCATATTGTGATGGTGAAATGTCGCTGACATTGAAACTATATTTGTGCTGCAAAAGCAACCTATTCAATCAATTTATAATCTAAATCGTAAACATACACTGAAAGATTTATTCAAAGAAATAAATGTTTACAAGACAATGCTTGGAATTAAGCAGCTCACTGAAACTATAATGCTGTATTTACACAATTCTATATTTTGCAATTATATTACTTTTTTGACTTCGATCGCTCTATTGGCACATACTTAGAAATAAGTTGACAGTTTATATTTTAAATTGTGATTTTTTATACATTAAGTATGACTTTGTTTCGGTATTTCTTCTCAGGGATAGCCACGAAATGCCGACTAAATTATATTTTTTAAATATGTAAATGACATGTAAAAGTGATGTGAAATATCCTATTTGCAGAATGATTGAATTTAATTTTAATATTTTACGTAATTGTTAACGAGAAACTTCAAAACAACTCACGATTGAGACTCTGATCAATACAATTATACGAATACGTAGTAAATGTGTAATGTATGTAGTTGTAATAACGGCTGCATCGCCTGTTTGCTACAGGCTATTAGGGTTCCCTTGCCAAATAGCAAAACTCATCCCTCTCAGTTTCGTCAGGTCCGTGTGTAATGTGTGTGACCAGACACGCGCTTTAGTTTTTGGTTTTAATCGGATTTGTTACACTTCTATTATAATTACCGTAACAATATTTAATATTTTAAACCAAATATCACTCCGTTTATTATTTAATATGTACTTATAAGTACAAAGAATCCTGGTTGAACCATAAGATAAAACATTACGTATCAGTGTACTGGGCGACTTCTCTCAAATGACGTTAAAAGTACGGTCAACATAAAAATACACTTAAACATAATATGAACATCGGTAAAAATTAATCGTTAACACAACCTCGAGTGAACTCGTGTCAATATCTTATTTTCTTCGACTTACAACAATAAAATATTAAACGTCCATTATAAGTATGCTTACGGTACGAGAAACTTAAATCTATGGTACAATGGTGCCAGCTTAATTTTGTTATTTGGAACAATGTGTATGCATCTCGCCGTTCCCTGTCTGGTGAAGCCAATTTTTGGTTTCATTTTGTATAGAATTCATTAAATAGCGTATCTCCGCATTATTGTGCATACTGTACAACACAATAACACACTGCACTGCACTAGTTTGAACACTGGTCACAGCAATACAATAATAATTTATATAATAAAGAATTGACTTCACAAAACACGGAATGTTAACAACTGAATTGCATCAAAATTTTATAACATAAAAAGTCCCAATATTTATATATTTGGCTATTTTTAATAATAAATTAAATGAATGCTAAAACAGCAATATAAAATTGAAAGGCAATAAAATGTAATATTGCTGTGGTCACTAGGATCAGCTGATAGAAGAAGTGGCAACGAGACATGTGAAACTCGACCCTACGACTATCACAACACTGTTATTATTAGTGTGAAAAAATAAAAAATAGGATTCAGCGAATATTTTGACAGCAAACGCTAAACAGTAGGTATGTGAGAATACTCGTACTTATGATCGAGTGTGAATATAAACTGCGGCCCTGGTTCGGCCCTGATTCGGCCCCGGTGCGGCCCCGGTGCGGCCCCGGTGCGGCCCCGGAGCGGCCCCGGTGCGGCCCCGGTGCGGCCCTAGTGCGGCCCTAGTGCGGCGCGCCACTCTCACTCTGTCGCTAATCGCGATGTTTACAGGATAAGTGTTGACTGTTGATGAAATTCACTATATCGAGTTGTATGTTCGTGACGTCACCGAGGTCTATACATTAGTACTGTATAACTACAGTTTGCGTGTATTGACATAGGAGAAAAGCTTCTCGAACAATGCATTTCAACACGAAATGCGAACAATATGGATATTATGAAAGAAAATACCTAGAAATGTTTAAAGTTTTAAACAGAATCGTCGGTGACCGCACGCCGAGGGCCGAGTGAGCGCCAACTGGTGTATGAACAAACAAGATATGAGCCGAGTACACTACGTCGATGTATTCCCGTATCAACCAGAATAGAAGCTTTAAGACCCTGTCAAAAACCTAGCGTCCGAGATAAAATTCTAGATTTTAAAGTCCTAAAACTAAGCCTAACTCTAGTTTAACTTAGTGTAATTGAAATTCAGGTACATAGTCGGCGATTTTTTTTCTCCTTTTTTAATAATATAAAGTGAGTTTATTTTACACATCATATTTACAAACGGAGAATACAGTAATCTATAGAGTCAAAAACATCAGAACTTTATATAGAAGATAATAAAATGTATAGCGAGGGACATTCACTTTCTGATTTTATATACCACTGTAATCTCTAAATATTGTATAACTTGTACATAGGTGCTTTAAGTGAAATAATATACGTACATAATATACATACGATAATATTATTTAAACGCTACAGGCGACCGATCTCAACGGATGTGTCAGGATCTTATCCAAACTTTATTTAACTTTCTCAAACCTTACTCATAGAAAAATTAAATATTACTTATTGCTTTATAAACACGCCACGAGTGAGTAACGACAGTATTGATCAGGCATTACATTCAGTTCAATGAGTCCGTTCAGTGGCTAGCGTCATCTCATCAATTTAATATGTACACTGTAGAGGTAGTTATAGTACAGTATCAACTATCAACGACGCGACGTTACTGTGTGATTGATTTGGATCTTGTGCAAACGTTTTCACAAAACATATTACAGTTTAATAATATCAACATTTATTACTTACTGATTTATTGTATTGGCAAACACCTTAGGGTCTCGCACAAGCTAATTAGATATTTTTAATAACATTTTATTATGTCTTAGTACTTAGTAGTCCCGACATTATTTTATTCTGAATCTGACTGTACCCCTACACAACAACTTGCATAATAATTTTATAGTTATCATTTATGTTTAATTGAAAAATTGTGTATTTAAGTATTTACATTATTACATGTTTGGATGAATTTACTTATATTGGGGCAAATTTTTCAATACCTAGATAATTTTTATCTGGAGAATAATTCTGACATTGTGACATATAATGATGAAATCTGTCAAAACATCAATAAATATTGTCTAGCTATTGAATGCCCATTATTAAAAAAAAAATGGCTACAGTCAATAATATGGTCAGCATAATAAGCCTGAATAAAGTTATATTAAGTATATGTTACATACTGAAAATGTACCCTGAGCTGCCTCAAACAGCGAACTTTTTAACCTAATGTTGAACATAGCTCGGCCAAACCTGTGCAACGTTACAATAACGACTATTAATAACGCTATACCGGGAAATTAGTTGTAATGGTATCGCGGATTGAGGGAATCATAGATTCACGGTAAAATATGAATAGTATGATTGAGGAGACATACTACTACTACTCGCCTTGAAGGCAAATAATTACAAAACTTACATAATATAATGTGAGGGTGGATCATAAGGTTAACAAAAACCAGCGTCTATCTTACTGCACTAACAATAAATAAAGTGAAATAACTAAAGAGCGCGACGACGATCCGCGCGCGTCCTTCACGCGTCACGCGACCGAACCAACAAAACTTAAACAACATCCAAACACTACAACATCTTACAACAACCTTACAACGAAGAAAATGAGGTAGATAAACGTTGTGATATGGAATCGATGAACAACTAACTAACATCCCGGTGACGAACAAAACGAGGCGCGGGGGATCCGCGGGCGATCCGCGGGCGATCCGCGAGGTGCGGCACTTCATAACTATAACGTGATTATAAACTATTTCTCATGTTAAATATCAGTACTTCGTTGTAATAAATTATTATTTTTATATATAATCGTTCATATAGTTTAATCATTTTTACAAAATTACTCCTACACTACCCACTCGTCCTCTTAGGTTTTAAGTAACTTTCGAGAGCGGGGCGGAGACACGGCGAGCGGGCCGGTGGAGGGGGGGGGGGGAGGGAGGGGGCCGGTGGCGGGGGCGCGTGACTGGAATGTACCGTGAGTATAGCGTCTGAGGCTTCGTCTGTCGCCCCGGCGCCGCGCCGGCTCCACCACGACCCGACACCGACACGACACCGGCCCGGCTCCGGCACGTGGTCCGCCCGCTCGCGCCTCGCCGCACCTCGCCGCGCCGGCGACCGCGCCCCTCCACACCGTATGTATATACCCGTACCGACGTTACGTAAAATCAGCCTTATCGATATATCGCGCGGCTCTGAAGCGCGCGGAGTGGGCGAGGTGTGCGGGGGGCGGGCGGGCGAGCGAGTCGCGCGGCTCAGCCGTTGGGCTGCAGCGTGGGCGCCGAGCCGCGCCGCACCTGCGAGTTCATGTTGTCGTCGGGCAGCTTGTCCGCCAGCGCGGCCAGCTCGGCCGGCTCGGCCAGCTCGCCGCCGCGCGACGTGTCCAGCAGCACGCACACGGGCGGCGGGCTCGGGGGACACGGGGGCGACTCCGACCACTGCCGAGACAGGTCCAGCGGAGCCTCGTACCGGCGACCCTTGCGCAATTTGCCATTTGACGTCTTCGACTGTGCCAACATAACATTATGTTCATTAATAAACTATACAATAAAGATGAAATGCAAAACAACGAAAATGATGCAGCTCAGCTCCATCCTGATGTAGGATGATTTTGATAAATCTCAGCACTTATCTATCAGCTATCAAAAAACGCGCTTGATAACTGTTGCTTAATATTTAGGCGTCCCCCCTGCGACCGAGCGCGTGCGTCACAACGCCTTCACTAGCGTGGTATGTAGTGAGTACTCACGGTGGGGTTCTCTGTGATGTGCACGTGCCCGTTGAGTAGCGGCTCGCCTGCGCATGCGCGCGCGTCCTTGTACCGAGCGCGTGCGTCACAACGCCTTCACTAGCGTGGTATGTAGTGAGTACTCACGGTGGGGTTCTCTGTGATGTGCACGTGCCCGTTGAGTAGCGGCTCGCCTGCGCATGCGCGCGCGTCCTTGTACCGAGCGCGTGCGTCACAACGCCTTCACTAGCGTGGTATGTAGTGAGTACTCACGGTGGGGTTCTCTGTGATGTGCACGTGCCCGTTGAGTAGCGGCTCGCCTGCGCATGCGCGCGCGTCCTTGTACCGAGCGCGTGCGTCACAACGCCTTCACTAGCGTGGTATGTAGTGAGTACTCACGGTGGGGTTCTCTGTGATGTGCACGTGCCCGTTGAGTAGCGGCTCGCCTGCGCATGCGCGCGCGTCCTTGTACCGAGCGCGTGCGTCACAACGCCTTCACTAGCGTGGTATGTAGTGAGTACTCACGGTGGGGTTCTCTGTGATGTGCACGTGCCCGTTGAGTAGCGGCTCGCCTGCGCATGCGCGCGCGTCCTTGTACCGAGCGCGTGCGTCACAACGCCTTCACTAGCGTGGTATGTAGTGAGTACTCACGGTGGGGTTCTCTGTGATGTGCACGTGCCCGTTGAGTAGCGGCTCGCCTGCGCATGCGCGCGCGTCCTTGTACCGAGCGCGTGCGTCACAACGCCTTCACTAGCGTGGTATGTAGTGAGTACTCACGGTGGGGTTCTCTGTGATGTGCACGTGCCCGTTGAGTAGCGGCTCGCCTGCGCATGCGCGCGCGTCCTTGCCGCCGCCGTTGGCGAGGCGCGTGCTGAGCGCCTGCGTCACAACGCCTTGTGCATGTTGGTGTGACGCGAGGAATATACTCCCCATCCACGCGACACATCAACACAAAACATACCGGTACTATAAACACTCATACAAACACCGCGGCGTATGTCCACATGTTGACAGATTGAATTTCGGTAGAATCACAATTCAGTTTGTGACGCCACCGATAAATGTATGAATGTTTAAATTGTCCTACTTCTTTGATTACATACACGTCTAGAAAGCACTGCAGTTCAGTTGTCTACGAGTGGGCTTCTCTGGCATACGCGTATGTGCAAGCTAGCATCGTCTTACACACGGACTGGTTGTGTGTGTACAAAATACAAATACATATGCTAACAATGAGGAACTTGCACAAAATTATAACGAGAAATTGTGTTCATAAATCAAAAAACAAAACCGTGAAATGTGCTGTTCACGCATCGAGCGCGTGATCGTGCCGCGTCTTCGGGAGTTAGGGGCGGGCCGTCGTGACCGCTCGGGTCTTCCCGTTTTATACAACGGACACTCGCCAAATCGTCGCCGGCGCACACGCACGTACCGAATCGTAAAATTAAGAAAGTTGTAAAAGTTATTAATATATACATAAGTACAGAAATTTCGTCTTTTCCTTGTTGCCTGAACAAGGAAAGTTGGTGCCGTGACCAGGATCATCGAAAAACGAAGTCGCCAACGCCTTTCTGCTGCTACCGTCTTGTGGTATTTATTGAGTGGTTGAGATTTAACCGTAATTCCAGAAGCTTCTCTGGGTACCGAACTGAATTATACGAAGTATTTACAGGTAATTTGCAGGTAATAATAATTACTTCGAGTATTTGGTGTTGTAGATAATTCTTAATTCCCACAAAAATGACTGAATCTAACGAAATCTTAGAAAAACTAATCAAAAAACGTAGCAGTATGAAAGGGCAACTAACAATTTGTAAGAATTATTTAGATAGTATTGAGCAGATAAGTGTATCAAAATTAACTCACCAACAAGTTTCGGAGTTAAAAATAAGATTAAATAAATTAGATAAAAATCTTGCTTTGTTCGATAGTTTACAAACCGAGATAGAAATGTCCTTTGAAGATCCTAGTGATCAGCTTGTAGAAAGAGAAACTATAGAAAATAATTTCTTTTCAGTAATGTCAAGAATTCAATCTATTATAGATGATGCGTGTGTTTTAAGCGGTAAGCGACAAAGTTTGTCCAACCCAGTTATTTGCAATCAGTCAGGTAGTGTCGACTATTGTACTACTAGTAATAATAACATTACTTTGCCTACAATTAATTTACCCACCTTTGACGGGTCTTATACTAAATGGTTAGAGTATAGGGATACCTTTGCTTCATTGATTCATGACAATGCAAGTTTAAGTGCTATCAATAAGTTTCATTACTTACGGTCTTCGTTAGAAAAGGGCGCTGCGACAGCTATCAAATCAATTGAATTCTGTTCAGATAACTATCAGGCAGCGTGGGACGTATTATGTAATAGATATAACAACAAAAGATCATTAGTCAATAATCATGTAAAATCTTTGTTTGGCATTGAACCCATAGTTCGGGAATCAGATGCTTCGTTACGTTATATTATTGATCATGTTTCGAAAAATTTGCAAGCATTAAAAAATTTAAACGAACCTGTTGATTACTGGGACACTTTAATTATACATTTGATTGCTATAAAACTTGATCATTTCACTAGTAGACTTTGGGAACAGCATAAATGTACCCTCGCTGAAGTACCCACATTAGATGAATTCATGACCTTTTTACGAAACCGAGCAGACTTTCTAGAAACGGTCAAATCTATAAGGCCTCCTAAAAATGAAAGGCTGTCTAACGTCGCAACATCTAATGAGGTGTCGGTCAAAGGTAATCAGATTATTAATTGCATATTATGTAAACAATCACATCGTTTGTATGAGTGTCCTAGTTTTATTTCGATGAATTTAGATGATCGCAATAACGTAGTATCTAAACATAAATTGTGCATTAATTGTTTAAATGGCGGTCATTTTGCAAACAATTGTAGGCATAAACCGTGTAAATTATGTAGATTCAAGCATAATACCTTATTGCATAGATCGAAGGTACAAAATCCAGTAAACAATTTGAAATCTTTAGTGTCGCACACACCTGAGTTACTTTGCGCCGGTGGCGGCGATGCATCGGCATTAGAACCGGTTTCCTTATCAGTTTCCTTACCGGTGGCGAGTCAACACATTCTTTTGTCTACGGCGCTCGTTCAAGTTATTAATATTATAAGTAATGAAGTATTTGTAGTGCGCGCATTACTAGACAGCGGCAGTCAAATAACTCTGATTACCGACTGTTTACGCGCCAAGTTAGGTTTATGTAGTGTAAGGAATGAGCGGCCTATAACAGTATCAGGTATAGGAAACATACAGTTATGTATTGCGGACAGTTGTAAATTCGTAATGAGTAATTTAAAGGGTAACTTTTCGACTGTGGTAAACAGTATGGTAGTGCCGCGTATAACTAGTATGTTACCAAATGTAAATGTAGATGTAGATGGTTTAAATATACCAAAGGAAATTATAGAGGATTTGGCAGATCCACAATTCTTTTGTCCCATGGAAGTAGATATATTGATCGGGGCTGATTTGTATTGGGAAATCGTAAACGGTAGTCAGACAAGGTTAGGCAAGGGCAAACCTATTTTGCAGTATTCAAGTTTAGGTTGGTTGGTTTGCGGTCCTATAGGTATACAGCATTGCAAAAATGATAATATGGTTGTTTGTCAATTAAATGTTGATATCAGTCAGCAGCTGGAAAAATTCTGGGTAATTGAAGAAATTTCTCTTAATAAATCGAAATGTAGTAATGATGAAGATTTTTGCGAAAATCATTTTGTAGAAAATACGTGTAGATTACAAAACGGTAGGTTTTGTGTTAAAATACCTTTTCATACTTCGCCTGAAACATTAGGAGATTCTTTGCGGATAGCTAAGCAACGTTTTTATAATTTGGAAAAAAGGTTTAGGAAACAACCACATATAAAGAAACTTTATGTAGAATTTATTCGTGAATATAGGGATTTAGGGCATCTATCCCATTCGAACATGATTGACCGTGCATATTATTTACCGCATCACCCGGTGTTGCGCGAAAAGAGTGAGACAACTAAACTGCGCGTTGTCTTCGACGCGTCAGCCAAGACCAGCACCGGGCGGTCGTTAAATGATATGCAGGGTGTAGGTAAAGTTATACAGGATGATTTATTTAGTATTTTAATCAGATTTAGACAGCATAATTTTGTGTTTACTGCCGACATAGCCAAAATGTATAGGCAAATCATGGTAAATGAGGATGATAGGCAGTGGCAAATGATAGTTTGGAGGGAAAACGAGAATGAACCTTTGAAATATTATAAATTAAACACATTAACATATGGGACTGCGTCAGCCCCCTTTTTGAGTACTCGGTGTTTGTTTCAGTTGGCTCAGGAATGTACGGATAAGCGTATAGAAGATATAATGAAACATGATTTTTATATTGACGATATTTTGACCGGTAGTGAAAGTGAGCTCGAACTTCAATACATATGTAATTCAGTTACTAAAAAATTATATGAAGCTGGTTTCGATCTTAGAAAATTTTATTCAAATTCAAATAAACTAATTGGTCAAAATAATTTATTAGAAAATAAAAATTTGTCGGATGTAAAGAATGATACTGGGACTTTGGGACTTATGTGGTCACCATCATCAGACGTTTTTATGTTTCCTGTGCAAATTGAAACAAATGAACATGTCACGAAGCGTAGTATGTTATCAGCAATAGCTAAAATTTTCGATCCATTGGGTCTGTTAAGTATATTTACAGTTAAGGCAAAATTAATATTGCAAATGTTATGGAAATGTAAATTAGGTTGGGATGAGCAAATTACTGGAGATATTAAAACAAAGTGGGATAGCTTTGTAAAGTCTATAAATACACTTTCATGTATTAATGTTCCTCGACATGTATTATGTAGGAATGCGGTATTAATTGAATTACATTTGTTTTCGGACGCATCTCAGGCGGCATACGGTGCATGTGCATATGCACGTTCAGTAGATAATGAGGGAGCGATACATGTTAAATTATTATGTGCAAAATCTAGAGTATCTCCCTTAAAAACCCTTACAATACCTCGTTTGGAATTGTGCGGGGCCTTGTTGTCTGCCGAGATGAGTGCCAAAATAAAAGGTACACTACGCTGTAAGGTAATGCGTTGTATTTATTGGACCGACTCCATGGTGGTCCTTGGGTGGCTACGCACTCCTTCCACTCAAAAGTTAAATGTATTTATTGCAAATAGAGTAAATAAAATAATCGAAATTTCACCAAATTGTGAGTGGAGGTATGTGCCAACCAAAGATAACCCGGCGGATCTGGTATCACGTGGTGTGGATTCGTTCGATAATAAGTTAGCTAGTTTTTGGTGGAGTGGTCCTGAATTTTTAGTCCAGAACGAATCAGTATGGCCAGTAGAAAAAGTTGGCCCTCATTTCCTTTGTAATGTTAATAATGCAGACATGAACGTTCTGCACTCTTTACCAAAGGGTGAATTTATTAGTTTCTCTCGATATTCTAAGTTAAGTAAATTAAGGCGCGTCTTTGGGTACATTTTAAGATTTATTTATAATTGCAGAAACCCGACGACTAGACAACATTCTTTAATATTGTCCGTTGAGGAGCTAGCTAGTAGTACAATAGCTTTAGTTAAATTAGCACAATTAGAATCATTTTATTCCGAATATCAAGTACTTAAAAATAGTCAGTCATTACCAAAAAGGTCAAATATGTTATCGTTAAATCCTTTCATAGATGATTTTGGAGTAATAAGAGTTGGTGGCAGACTTGAAAACTCAGATTTTAGTTACTATAAAAAACATCCTATAGTTTTAGATTCGAAACATCGCTTGTCGTTTCTTATATTCGAAGAAGAGCATAGACGTCTTTTACACGCTGGTCCTCAACTCTTATTAGCTTCGGTTAGAGAAAATTATTGGATTATTAATGGTAGAAATCTTGCTAGGAGTATTCCACATAAGTGTATACTTTGTAGACGTATAAGTAGTAAGACTATGGAGTCATTAATGGGAAACCTGCCAAAACAACGACTTACGCCTGGTATAGCTTTTGAATCCACGGGCGTTGATTTCGCAGGTCCATTTCATATTACTGATAGGAAGGGCCGTGGTTGTAAAATAAGTAAATGTTATTTATGTATATTCGTATGTTTTACAACCAAGGCCATTCATTTAGAAGCGGTTAGTGATTTGAGCGCGGCAGCTTTCTTATTAACTTTAAGGAGATTTATATCACGAAGAGGTAAACCGCGTTATATATTTTGTGATAACGGTACTAATTTTGTGGGAGCTAAGAATGAATTAGATAAGTTTATTTTTTCAAATCAGGATTCGTTAATGCAGTTCGGTTCTGATGAGGGTATGTCATTTCACTTTTCACCACCATATGCACCACATTTCGGGGGTTTGTGGGAGGCTGGCGTGAAGTCGTCGAAATTCCATTTGAGAAGAATACTGGGAGATAGGCACTTGACGTATGAAGAACTGGCGACTCTCTTCGCCCAAGTTGAAGCTGTTCTGAATTCACGCCCATTATGCCCATTGTCATCAAATCCTATGGACTTCAACCCGTTAACTCCAGGGCATTTTTTAGTTGGAAAACCATTAACTGCACTACCGTCGGAGAGGCTGATCGACATAAAACTCAGCAAACTTGATAGATACCAGCAATTGGAGCAAATGAAGCAGCATTTTTGGAATCGCTGGAGCACAGAATATATAGCAGAACTTCAGCAGCGTACAAAATGGCGACAGCGATATCGTGAAATTAAAATAGGCGATATGGTGGTGGTGAAGGAAGATAACACGCCGCCCTTGAAATGGCGTATTGGGCGGATACAAGCATTGTTTCCTGGATCCGATGGTGTATCTCGGGTCGCCGACGTAGCTACTGGCAACGGAGTAGTTCGTCGAGCTTTGACCCGACTCTGTCCTCTGTGGCACCCCGAGGAAGAAGAAGGGTTGGAGAAGTCTTCTCCAACGGGGGAGGATGTTCACGCATCGAGCGCGTGATCGTGCCGCGTCTTCGGGAGTTAGGGGCGGGCCGTCGTGACCGCTCGGGTCTTCCCGTTTTATACAACGGACACTCGCCAAATCGTCGCCGGCGCACACGCACGTACCGAATCGTAAAATTAAGAAAGTTGTAAAAGTTATTAATATATACATAAGTACAGAAATTTCGTCTTTTCCTTGTTGCCTGAACAGTGCTATGATGTTTGTAGTATAAAATAATTGATATAAGATAAAATATCCTAATTATAAATTACGTATAATGGACCGTAATTGCAAAATCCAAGTGACGTCATTGCATCATCGCGTCAGAGTGCGTCAGAGCAGTGTTTCGAGATTAGGGATTCTTTTTAAATTTAGTGCAAAATTGTTGTTTTGTTGTAGTATGGTGATTGATGAATGAGATTTCGGAGGTCCTCGCCTTCCGAAATTCCTTTCTTCTGGCAATCTTCCCACCTCTTCGCTCAGGATTTAATTAAGAGTGCAACTTAATTTCATTTCTTTATTTAGAGAATTAGCTTTAACATTTTTGGATATTGTTTTTGTTTGCTATGGGGAAATTTGATACGATAGACAATTGGGGTACTTGACTAGTTTTTTTTATTAATTTTAGAAAAATATATGGAATATTCTCAAAAATAAAAAAAATTATAAGCCTTTGAAGTTTGGTCTAACAGTCAAACTGCGGGAAAGAGTACTTCTCTTCAGTACGACCACGTCACGCCATAACGGTATGAGCGTTGGAAAGTGATATCAATATATCTCCAATATGCCTCCACTCCAGAATTTAAAATATGAATTACTGCCTCATTTTTCAACTTATTTCGAGGTAGTTTTTACAGAAGGGTTTATTTTTGTTTTATTTGCAATTGTATATAAATATGTGTATAAAATCAAACATAGTCAAGTACATAATTATAGCTGTTTAAACATCACTGTAGACAATGTCACTAGGCGTCAATGTCACCTGAGATGTCAACAAAAACAATTGTCATCTGACTACGACGCATAGGCACTCCTGTGGGATTAGCCAAGCGGCTTAGGGGGCGTCCATAAATTACGTGAGGTGTTTAAGGGGGGGAGGGGGTCGAGTCAAATCTCATCTAATCTTACGTTGGAGAGGGGGGGTCTCGGTAAATATCACGCAATTTTTTTTTCGGATTGAAACAAAAAAAAATTATACTATTTTGGTCCATTTAATCCAGATTGTACATGCTTAAGATTTAATCTTAAGCGTAATCGTAATACGATTAAGATCATTTACTAATTCTTTCGAAAGAAAATAATTTCATTCATAATTCAACGTTATACATTTACTGACTGTCAAACCACCATATTTGTTTTATACCAAATAGCTCAATGGGCATTGTCCATATTTTTTAACCCCTGGTTTTTATATTTTTTTCTAAAAATATAGACCAAATTAAGATACTAATTTGAATATTTTTGTTTTTAGGGCTGTAATTATTTTGTAATATTTTTTTGAAAATATCTTGATGATTCTACGTGATGACGTCATTAATGGTGCGAAAAGTGTTATTTCATTGCCTATATTTTCTGCTATCTGTGATGTCAGCTGACGGATAAAATGACACTTCACACTGCTGTTAAGTAAAGATGCGCGATCATAAATGATGTACTATTAGAGCTGTATCTAAATATCTTAATCGATTATGAAATTAGTAAATAATTTACTTTCAAAATGGGCTAGTATTTTTAATTTTACTTATTTGTACTATTAATCTTACATCATTATGAAGGTCTTAATTTCTGTTGGTCAAATCGTAAAATGTGTGTGCAGAACGTGGCTTATACGATACATGATAAGGCAATGTGCATTACCTACGTACGGATAAAGATGTCAGCTTAAGTATGTATGTGACTAAAAAAGTTATTAATTAAATAAAGGTTATAATCGATATATCTCACTGCAGTTTTAAAATCGAATGATTTGATTCGAAATTATATTTCAGTCCAGGATCGTCCACCTCTATCGGCCATTGTGTACATGTGTCGATCGATTGTAAACAACAATATTAAATTCTATAATATAATATTGAAAAATCTAGTGTTCGACAGTTTTTTAGACCAATAAGATATTGTTATTTAATTACAGTCGTGTTTACGATACAAATATAATAGATATCATAATAATATCTATCAATAAGACTACATTCATTATAAAACTGATTCAAGGATCTTTCCCAAAGCACTTACCGTAATGATATAACCATAAAAAAACCATTTAAACCATTTATTTTCTACACACACATACATCGACAGGAACAAAGATACATTATAATATATATACTTAAACATTATAGGTACACCTGCTGATGTGCGGTAGAGGATATTGGAATACATCGCTATTAATAGCCTCCACAATAAGATTTATGTAAGTTAACTTCATAATTTACCTATTTACATGGTTTATTTCATGTAAGTAGTGTGTGTATTCAACATTTATTTATTTATACTTGTTTCAGGTCACATATTGTTGCCAGAATAGAACAGTCGTTGAAAACCTAAGTTGCATCAATATGACTACATTAATTATAAAACTGACTCAAGGATCTTTCCCAATGCAGTCACCGTAATGTTATTGGAATACATCGCTATTAATAGCCTCCAAAATAAGATTTATGTAGATTAACTTCATAATTTACCCATTTAGATGGTTTATTTAAAGTAAGTAGTGTGTGTATTCCACATTTATTTATTTGTGCTTGTTTCAGATCACATATTGTTGCCAGAAATGCCAGAATAGAACAGTTGTTGCAAACCTAAGTTGCATACATGTATCTAATGTCAAATTGATGAACAGAATAATGTCATCAGCTCAGATTGTGATGACTGGGCTGTTTCATGCTTCACAATAATGATGGTGTATTGATGCAACAAACTCAAGGGATTATAGTGACAAAAAGTTTATATATTTACTAATACTTACCTAATAGGCTATATAGTAGTACAACTACATAGCATTGTAACAAACAAACAAGCAATAACTATGAGAAAAAATACAGGTATACATTAATCCGTTGGAGGTGGCATTATATATATTACATAAGTCACTATTTAAGAGATTTTATGGATCCTATATTGCTTTTTATTATTGTATTTAAAATGACTGGTGCTACCAAATAAATCATGTATTGTTATATTTTCTCATATTCATTGTTTGTGTTTTAATATATGAATTTAAATAAAAAAAAATTGAAAATTTTAAGCTTTATTATTTATGATGCGGACATCTGCATTCACACAGACAGGTGATCAGCTCACCTATTAGAATGTTGTCACCCTTAATCCCAGTCTGGTTGGTATTCCACTTTGGCTTCGAAGATGACCAAGGTGCATAGCAGCTCCCAAGAGGTGCTTCACCATTTGAGATTTTCTGTAGCTCTCAGATTAGCCTTTGAGCACTTAGAGGTTCTTCAGGTTTACATCTTTCAGATCCACCCACGGCTGCCCAAACACGCCCTGCCAAGCCAGTTGGTTAGGACCCCCGGGGTAGGGCCGGAGCATTGATTTTACTGGTGATCCTGCAGTATGCCTCCTACAAACCCTCCGAACCTTTTTGTGGGCCTTTTTATTATTTCAGCACATATAATAATCATCCACAGAACAGAGAAACCAGTAATCATCCCACAAACTATGATGGCAATTTTATCTAAATGTAGCACATATTTATAATCACAGCACAAGGTTTCAATAGCACAAAATTCCCAATTTAATTACATGTTCAAAACAAAATAACTCTTAAACTATCTATCACTTTTAAGTGCTTCTGTGAGGCTTTGAAAATTTGCTTGATTCTTGAATGCACACTTGGTGGCCTTGAAAGTCCAAAATTATGTGAATAAGTAGATTATCAGTTTCCTTAAAACCTCTGTCCGCTAGTCCAATAGGATTTGGTTGTAAAATATACCGCAGATTACTTTTTCACACGCTTTATTCCACTGAAGTTATATTTGTATGCCATGTCGTGTCTTCAAGCTGAAAGTTATTTTTTCATGTTCGATTGAAACACTTCTTATAATATAACTTGTTATATGTATCTTTTGTTCTTGCGTGGTTCTATAATACGATGATTTACTAGAAAAGTATTTATTATTTACTCGTAAAGGAAGAGGTTATGTTGTGTGGGTACTAGTCTTGTGTAGTTCTCGAACGAACTAGTTCGGTAGACCGCTCCCACTGACAAAATGAACAAACTAGTTTCCACATTTCTCGCTCTTTAGTTCGTTTGATATGTTAGATTCTAAATTGTATGATTGTATGTAATAGTGAACGTGAGCGAGAGCGCGGCGCTATCCGATGTCTTTCTTTCTGCCTGGCGTTATCCCGCCCTAATGCCTAATCCACCTTCCTATTTAAACGCTTCCACTTAGCCTCGTCTTAAGCATCCTCCACAGTAAGACCATTGGTTCTCATATAATTTTCCAACACGTTCAGCCAGCGCTTTTGGGGCCATCTGGATTTCCTTAATATAACAGACTACTTATCGCACCCATACAGAAGGACTGACTAAATGATGGTCTATGAGACCTTAAAGTCTTAGGTAGTCTAAAGTCTTAGGTTTTCGTCACATAGTCAATGTCTTCTAAGGAAATCTCGTGCTTTTTAGAGCTATATTCAAATATAGCCTGCAGCACTTTTTGACTCACAGATATTTTTTCTAATCTCTTTAGCAACACATATTTTTTCTAATCTCTTGGATAAAAAAAATAAAACATATTTATAAATTACTACGGAAAACTAGAGTGGGATGGGGGTCTTGGCATATACTACGGGTTTACTGCGAGGGGGGGGTATAAAAATTAAAGCAAGTAGCCCATGCTGCGCCACTTCAAACCCTGACGTCGAAGTTGATGTTGCTAGGTACTTAAACTTGTCTGTTTTCACGTAAAGCTCGTCTGGATACTATTCGGCGGCGGAAACGAACATAACAGTTAAAAGAGTCTGCAGATCCAGAAAAGCGATATGCAGAGGCTTTTTTTCCGCCCTGCATGCCTCGCGCAACGATCTAATGACGTACACTGGGTACATGGTGCTGTCTGTCCTCCACAACCTGCAAGGCAGGAACCCAGGTTTCGCCAGCGCTTAGTCCGTTACTCAGAAGAGTGTACCACTTGCAGATGAGATTGGCTTAAACCTAAAGGTGTTGATGGCCTACCGTGTAAGTAGGCCACCGTCGTCGTCGTCGTCGTCGTATAAGGAGTGTCCCTTAGACGACGTCACTACTCCCCAAGTATGTACAAGTAAAAAAAATAACAGCATATTATTAAAGAAAAAAATGCGTGCGAATAATCTTTTTTGAGCCTTTCTTTGGTTCGAGACGAGAATTAAAATAATGAACTAGTTCGTTGAGGAGCCACGAACTAAAGTGACCGCTCCTTGTCGCGAACTATTAAGCGCACGTCTATAATGTGTACTTGACAAATGACAACTGACATATAAACAGTCGTCAGATTCTAAAAAGAAATCAGGCAATGAAACAAACGAATGCCATTAATGACGTCATTAGAGGTCAAACAAAGGGCAAATTTCTGCAACAAGCTAAAGAAATTCTCCAAATGGTTTTTCATTTACACGTAATTAAAAAAAATGGACAATGCCCATTTAATCTGAATTTACCTTAGACTAAATATAGACTGGACTATCCTCACTGATGTATTGAAGAAACGGGATGGTGCTATACGCATTTAAGTGTGTTGAACAAAGATGCTAATCTAGTTCTTTGTCTCGCATCGAATACCCAGAAATTCTTGCTTTGCGCATTTGCTTTGAGCACAGAATTTGACAGCATATTTTATTCTGTAGTTTACGTGGATATAAATCACTTATAATTATTCAATTATTATTATTATATTGAAACAGTGAGTTTGCAGAGTCTCATAATGGTGGGATGTTACATTCGCGGGTGTAAAAGCAATAACAGACGAATTGAAATTTGTGCTACATTTCACACGTAAGTAACGATGAAATTTTATTTCTGAACATTTTTACATTTTAGTCGTAAATAAAAGCACGAAGCAAATTTGTTTTTTCTTTTTACAATAACAATCCAACGCGTTTACGTAAGAAACTCACATTTTGAAAAATCTCACGTGAGATTGGGGGATGGGGGAGGGGGTTGAATAAAATCTCACGACATCTCACCAGGGGGGGGGAGGGAGGGGCAGAAAATTTAAAAAACACCTCACGTAATTTATGGACGCCCCCTTATGCGCTAGTCGAATAGAATAGTAATACTTATATATCGGCGCAAAATCGCAAGCTTATTTAAAAAGCCGTTGTTATTTCACGTTATTCATTTATTTTACAATTGTTAAACTGCTGAAACCTTAAAAGATTCTAAAAAGTTAAAATAATCGTTATAATTATTTCTTTTCCATTCGATATTCGGTATCGAGTAGGTAGTTGCAAATATTACACCCTATAAAAGGAGTGTTCAGAGCAGATTCGACACAGTCGTGCTCCGGCACTCGGACTGTCCACATCCCTGACTAGACGGTGCTGTTAAGCACCGTTAATAAAGGGAGTTAGTGAATTTCAGTGTTCACTATTGATAAATAAGATGAGTAATCATCCTATTGTCAAAGTAATCCATCCATCCTATTGTAAAAAACAACGTAAGCGTTGGCCCTCCGACATATAATATACATATATTCACATTATAACACTCTAAAAAAATAACATTTCTTAGTTTTATGTTGTCCAAAGGCGTCGTCCCCTATACCTACTAAAACCACAAAATTAAGGAGGTATTGTTATCGAATTATTGGACCATTTACAAGTAACATTTATTTTTTCAAGTTACATTTATCTCTCTTTTTGGTCGATAATTTTCTATAATTTTAACCTTGGTGCGATCCAACCTCGACATTGGCAGAATCATCGTAAATACGTAGAAGCAATTTATTATAAAAAGAAGAAGGAGAAGAAGACGGTGTCGTCACGTCCTTTTTAGCACGGGGTTTTATGATTTGTGGATATGTTAATGTTTTTTGTTTCTGGTGTGTTTATTTCAGATACAGTTTTTTAGAATGAACTAAAAAAAAATTACGTACATGTTCCCTATTCATGTGAATATTAATCGGTACCTTAACGGCTTAACATTTAAAAAATGCTCTAAATTAGAAAGATGTATCATAAATTCCGATAGTATGTATGTGTATTAAGCGGATTATTAGACAAAAGGTAACTAAACTCTTTCTAGACGTTTATGTAATAAATACACTATTCTCATGGAACATTCTCATATTTGAAGAAAATAGAAATTCAATACTGAATTCAGTAATTGCAATTACATACATACATAAGCTCACGCCTGTATCCCCGAAGGGGTAGGCAGAGGCGCACTAGCGAACTAGAACACCCACATTTCGCCGAGCTTAGTTCCGTCCCAGATGTGATAGGGGGCGAGCCTATCGCCATATCGGGCACAAATTCCAGACTCCGGGCTGATATGGAAAAATCCAATATCACTTTGCCCGACCCGGGGATCGAACCCGAGACCTCAGAACCGTAGTCGTACCTAAATACAACCACGCTACCGAGGCAGTCGGCAATTGTAGAGGCAATTGAAATTAATTTCACGAATACATCGAGGGTCCTGAGTCCAAGACAGGCGGGTGACCGGTACAGACACAGGGGCACATCGGTGTACCCTCAACCAAATAGCCGTCACGATCACATACAAATCATATCACAAGCCCCTCGGGAGATGCGGATATACACTGATTGATCCTGGATCATGATCCACATAAAGAGTGTATGGTCGGTATGGCAAGTTTTATCACCATGTGTACGGTGGTCGCCATACAAGCGGTTATGAATATCCTGCCACCAGTAAATGTATTGCCTTTCTGCCGGCTGAGTGTATTAGAACACGAGAGGAATAAAACTCACTCAATACTCAATAAAACTCTCTGACTTTATGTTGGTTGTCTGTGAGACAGTGGTAATACCCGATCGATCCGCCTATTTATGCTGTAGATAAAATTGTCTACAGCGTCGCTCTATTATAGTTACTACTAATGTTATCGACACGAGTTTGGTATATATGTATTTGTAAACTCAATTGCACACATACCTTCATCTCAGCGCCCTCCTCCTCGCTCCCCTCCCCGCCGTCCCCGCCGTCCCCCCCGTCCCCCGGCGACGTGTTCCTCCGACGAGACCTGCTAACATAACATAAACAAATTCAAATGATTACTAGTAAAATAACTGAAACATACCATAGTTTCACATTGTGTTTAACGATAACCGTTATTTACAGGAAACAAAATCGTTATTAATACCATTATATAACGACATCTGTTTTTATAAATATGTCATTCGGATAATAATAACATAACATAAGCTCACGCCTGTATCCCCGAAGGGTTAGGCAGGGGCGCACTAGCCAATCCAATATCACTGATATAGATATCACATCAATACCCGGCGATCGAACCCGAGACCTCAGGACGGTAGTCGTACTGAAATACAACCACGCCACCGAGGCAGTTAATCAACCCATTAACAACGGGTTTTACTGTAAAGTCTATTTAAGTGATGAGAGTATATGTAAGACAATGACGTATAGCAATTATTCAAACTAATCATAAATAGAAAGATTGTACAGTATTAGGATTAGCCTTTATGAAGGTTAACCGAAGGTGAACCGTTTAAACTTATAGTCCGCTTAATTGACAACATTTCAAAATAAAATTGAAAAGTGCCTAAAACCAAAATACCACTCCTTCCTTAACTATCCTGAGTACGCCCATATTAAAAAAAACTTTCTTTCTTTCTACCTGTCCTTATCCCACCTTAATGTGGGGTCGGCGCAACACACTTTTTCAGTATGTTGCAGAAATTATTTGGCTTAGTTTTTACGACCGGGTGTCTGCCTGACATCAACCCTCACTGAGGGATCCAGTCTCGGTCAAATTAAATTAGACAAGTTGCTTTGCCCGTCCTGGGAATGGAATCCAGGACCTCCCAGTCCACAAACACAGGAGGCGACAAAAAAAAAGGGCAATGACGTCACATATACGGCTGCAAGAGGTTATGTCTTTGCCCATGTTTAGCTAGTATTCAAAAAAAATCAATACAGCAAATGTCAATTTCATTGAGTGACGGGCGGCTCGACTTCCGGAGGTCGAGACAGTTATGTAACATATATTTATGTGCCGCCTCCAACGGGTTTGTAAATATAAATTTCTATTTTCGTTTGATTCTTAATATTTGCTTTCGGAATGAAGATATATTTTATTCTCGAAATCGAAAAATAAAGAAGGACATTTAAATTAATATAATTTGTGACACTTGAAGTCACAAATGTCAACCGTATGACTCAACTGTCAGTTTCCATTTTTACAAAAAAAAAAAAACAAACTGAAACACCTCCCATTATGCCATATAAATAATAACGTCATTTGGCGTTTATGTCAATTTAGAATGAAATATATTTCAAAATGGAAATTATGTATGAAAACAACCGAATTTTCGAAAAATAAAAAATATGGGTGTTTTTATTTTGGATCTAGTTTCATTTGCGATTATTATATTGATATGTTGGAAAAACGAAATGTTGTCAATTGTGCTCGTGTTGGTAGTTCCCTAACAGGTCTGGTGAACTGCCTTGTCGATGGTCAATCCGTCAGTGGTGTCGGTGTAGTGTGTAGTGTGTAGTGTGTAGTGTGTAGTGTGTAGTGCGTAGTGGAGAGTGCAGACTCACCGCGGCGGCGCGCGGGCCCGCTTGCGGCGACGCAGCACGCACGCGGCGGCGGCGGCGGCGGCGAGCGCGCACGACACGCACGCGCCGCCCGCCACTGACACACGCACACACAAATCACTAAATATATCACTCGCGATATTTATCAATCAAACCACAACCTCTTTTTACAAATTACCTTCCTTAGTTTTTCGAAAATTGGGTATTTGACTATTTTTTTTTTATAAATTTTATATGTAATTTACGCCAACTAAAATATAGCATTGAATTATTGAAATATTCTCAAAAATAAAGAAGTTATAAGCATTTGAAAATTGACGTAACCTTCATATTGCGGAAAAGAGAAGTATCAGTAAAATCACGTCAGGGCCATAACGGTACGTGTGTTAGAAAGGGATAGCCAGATATCTCCACTACGTCCCCACTCCTGCTCATTGCAAAATTTAAAATATGAATTACTGAATCATTTTTCAACCAATTTCAATACAGATTTTACAAAAGAATCTGTTTTTTGTTTTATCTGCTAGTATATATAAAAATGTATACAAAATCAAACATAGTCAAGTACCCAATTTAGGCTGAGAAACTGTGAATAAAATAACAACATAAACAAAGTTAATATTTTTGACAAAATTGTGACAGCCTCCGCGGCACAGCGAGCAAGTAGCCGGCTGGGTAACGTGAGATCGCGGGTTCGATTCCCGCACCGAGACAAATGTCTGTGTGGCCCTCAAATATTTGTTTCAGATCTGGGTGTTGTGAGACCGAAAGTCTCTCGTAGTTCCTGAACTTCTTTATGCCACGACACAAGACACAATCTTATTGTGGAGTCAGGACCATGTGTGTGACTGTTGGGTGTATTTATTTATTTAGACATTATTGATGGTATTATAGGATGTATAAACCCTTATGGGTTGATATTAACAAAATACATACATAGCCTCACGCCTGTAAGAGATAGGCAGAGGCGAATTAGAGAACTAGAAAACATTTCGGCGAGCTTATTCTCGTCCCAGCAGGGACGTGCACAGACATATTCCATAGGGTAGGCAAAATATTAAATTCCTCCCATAAGTGGTATAGATACTAATAAAAGTTCCCTTGTGTCTTTTCCCGCTACAAAAAGGTAACCTATTTATTCAGAAATAGTCTGCCTTCCTAATAGGATATTGTTTTTTTTTTCAATATCAGCCCAGAGTCTGGAGAATATGGCGATAGGCTCACCCCTATCACAACTGTGACGGAACTAAGCTCGGCGAAATGTGGGTATTCTAGTCCGCTAGTACGCCTCTGCCTACCCCTTTGGGGATACAGGCGTGAGCTTATGTTATTCTAGGTGCTTTAATACCAGACATTAGCGCATTTAAACAAAGAAATATGTAGGTTATCAAAATTTTCCTACATTCGTGACGCACATCTTTTTAATTAATAATATGACAACTATTTAGTAAATAATAAAATGGTGAGTTAAAGTTATTAAATGAAACTAAAAGACGAATCCGCAAAATAGCTTTCATGATGAGTCAAATGGGTCACCACAATTACATGTAGGTACTTTAACTATCTAGTAGCTACAAATAAATAGTTATCATAACCATATAAGTAACTTTACTTTGTGTATAAATAAATACTTGCATTTCATACTCCACTTTAATACATTGTTGCACTTGAAATTCGAATAGGCATTGTCCTTTGTGTACCAAATAGTAGATTTTTTTCGTCTTAAGAAAGTTTCGAAAAATAACATTTAGTAAACACATTTTACCACAATTCTCACAGAAGAAACAAATGTTTATATTATTATTATTAACCTACTTCATTTCAATGAAAATATATATTACAAGTTTTCAACAAAAAATCTTTAAATAGTAAATAAACAAGACAACATCAAATTTATTGGAGAACGAACGAAAGAATGCTGAATGTATCGATATACTTGAGTTAACCAATAGCATTACACTGTTGACAGGAGGCGAAGTCTAAATCTTGATTTTTGTGCATTGACTTCACCAATAAGCGTACGCCACTACGGTCGACACAATCGTGTGATCATAGAAAAAACAGCTTTAATGCATGCAAATTGAGCTCTTCAGAAATATGTATCATAGACTCATCAGTGCAAGGTCAGTCACTGACCGCGTCGTACGCGCCACGCGCCGCTTGGTACCTACCGATAAGCCGTGCGCCGTGCGCGGCAATTTTTAAATGGGTATTAGTTAAGATTTATTTTATTTCCTTGTCGATTTGTCAGGGTAGACAATGTCTTTTTGTCTATATGGACTGCACGCCGCTGCGTCCCAGATATGATAGAGGACAAGTCTATTGTCAAGTTGGGCACAGTATATATATATTTGGGAATCACCCGATTATTTATGAATAAACTAGCTTTTGCCCGCGGCTCCGCACGCGTATTTTGTAGGGCCAATGGAAAAATCTTTTGATTTGTCGATCCGCCCTGTCGTTTTAGTCTAAATATGGGCGACCCAGATATCGATTTTGAAGTCAATTGGCCCAAAATGGCGGCCCCTTTTGACAGGTTTGACAGCGGTTCTGTCGTTTGGAACCACGGGGCAACTCAGATATCGATTTTGAAGTCAATCAGTCCAGAAACAAAGAAAAACAAAATGGCAGCCACTTTTGAAAGGTCTGACAGCAGTTCTGTCGGTTGGAACCACGGGGCGACCCAGATATCGATTTTGAAGTCAATCAGTCCAGAAACAAAGAAAAACAAAATGGCAGCCACTTTTGAAAGGTCTGACAGCAGTTCTGTCGATTGGAACCACGGGGCGACCCAGATATCGATTTTGAAGTCAATCGGCCCAGAAATAAAAAAAAACAAAATGGCGGCCACTTTAGACAGGTCTGACAGCGGTTCTGTCGTTCGGAACCACGGAGCGACCCAGATATCGATTTTGAAGTCAATCGGCCCAAAATCAAAGAAAAACAAAATGGCGGCCACTTTTGACAGGTCTGACAGCGGTTCTGTCGTTCGGAACCACGGAGCGACCCAGATATCGATTTTGAAGTCAATCGGCCCAAAATCAAAGAAAAACAAAATGGCGGCCACTTTTGACAGGTCTGACAATGGTTCTGTCGTTCGGAACTACGGGGCGACTCAGATATCGATTTTGAAGTCAATCGGCCCAAAAACAAAGAAAAACAAAATGGCGGCCACTTTTGACAGGTCTGACAGCGATTCTGTCGTTCGGAACCACGGGGCGACCCAGATATCGATTTTGAAGTCAATCGGCCCAAAAACAAAGAAAAACAATATGGCGGTCACTTTTCAGTGGTTTGAAAGCGGTTCTGTCATTGGGAACTACGGGGTGACTCTGATATCGATTTTGAAGTCAATCGGCCCAAAAACAAAGAAAAACAAAATGGCGGCCACTTTTGACAGGTCTGACAGCCGTTCTGTCGTTCGGAACCACGGGGCAACCCAGATATCGATTTTGAAGTCAATCGGCCCAAAAACAAAGAAAAGCAAAATGGCGACCACTTTTGACAGGTCTGACAGCGGTTCTGTCATTGGGAACCATGGGGCGAGTCAGATATCGAATTTGAAGTCAATCGGCCGAAAAATAAAGAAAAACAAAATGGCGACCACTTTTGACAGGTCTGACAGCGGTTCTGTCGTTCGGAACCACGGGGCGACCCAGATATCGATTTTGAAGTCAATCGGCCCAAAAACAAAGAAAAACAAAATGGCGGCCACTTTTGACAGGTCTGACAGCGGTTCTGTCATTGGGAACCACGGGGCGACTCAGATATCGATTTTGAAGTCAATCGGCCCAAAAACAAAGAAAAACAATATGGCGGCCACTTTTGAGTGGTTTGACAGCGGTTCTATCGTTCGAAACCACGGGGCGACTCAGATATCGATTTTGAAGTTAATCGGCCCAAAACCAAAGAAAAACAAAATGGCGGCCACTTTTGAGTGGTTTGACAGCGGTTCTATCGTTCGAAACCACGGGGCGACTCAGATATCGATTTTGAAGTTAATCGGCCCAAAACCAAAGAAAAACAAAATGGCGGCCACTTTTGACAGGTTTTACAGCGGTTCTGTCGTTTGGAACCACGGGGCGACTCAGATATCGATTTTGAAGTCAATCGGTCCAGAAACAAAGAAACAAATTTTCAACCCCTATTTCATCCCTTTGTAGGATAAAAATATATCGCACCCCATTTCTGTCCTTAGGGCTAAAAACATCCTCATACCAACTTTCTTAAAAATCCGTTCAGTGGTTTCTAGATTCCCATAAAAACTTTCATCCCCTATTTCATCTCATTAGGGGTTGATTTAAAAAAGTAGCCCATTTGTGTCTTTAAACTCAAAGATATGCACTATCCCATACCAAATTTCATAAAAATCCATTAAGTGGGCCTAAAATTCCTATACAAACGTTCATCCCCTTTTTCATCCCATTAGGGGTTGATTTAAAAAAGTGGCCCATTTGTATCCTTAAACTCAAAGGTATCCACTGTCCCATACCAAATTTCATAAAAAACCATTAATTGGACCTGAAATCCACATACAAACTTTTAACCCTTATTTCACCCCTATAGGGGTTAATGAAAAAAAATGAAATACCCCATTTTAATCCCTAGGGTCAAATGTATCCTCATACCAAATTTCATCAAAATCCATTAAGCGGTTCCAAAATTCCCATACAAACTTTCATCCCCTATTTCATCCCTTTAGGGGTTGATTTAAAAAAAATAAAGTACCCTATGTCCGTCCTTGGGGTTAAAAGTACCCACATACCAAATTTCATCAAAATCGGTTCAGCGGTTTAGACGTGAAAACGCCACAGACAGACAGACAGACAGACAGACAGACAGACAGACAGAGTTACTTTCGCTTTTATTATTTAGTAAGGATATGTTACCGTAGTAGAGAGAGTTGTCGTGAGGCGGTTGCGGCTGGATGGTGAGGACCTGGCCGCGCTGGTTGACGCCCGGCGACTCCACGATCACATACGTCGGCTTCGAGAGGTCCAGGTCCGTGATCTGAAGCACAGATGACGAGTGATGTCAGTGGGTATCATCGACAAAAGATTAATAAGGACGATGTATATTCATTAAAGCCGATTTTGCCATTTTAGTTTCGATATCTTTTTACATTTAAGTTGCCACCGTGTCATAAGACTTACATAACACATAAATGCTTATTGATTATAATATTAATATGGTGTTTTTTTTTTTACAATAATACTATTTTCGGAATATGAAGATTTGATTTGATTTGATTTGATTGGAGTGAGTGTGTGAATAAGTGTGTGTGAGTAGTGAGTAGTGAGTACGTACGGTGTAGTGGTGTGCGGTGACGTTGCGCGCGGTCCAGGTGTGCAGCGGCTGCGTGATGTTGTGTGTGAGTAGTGAGTACGTACGGTGTAGTGGTGTGCGGTGACGTTGCGCGCGGTCCAGGTGTGCAGCGGCTGCGTGATGTTGTGTGTGAGTAGTGAGTAGTGAGTAGTGAGTACGTACGGTGTAGTGGTGTGCGGTGACGTTGCGCGCGGTCCAGGTGTGCAGCGGCTGCGTGATGTTGTGTGTGAGTAGTGAGTAGTGAGTACGTACGGTGTAGTGGTGTGCGGTGACGTTGCGCGCGGTCCAGGTGTGCAGCGGCTGCGTGATGTTGTGTGTGAGTAGTGAGTAGTGAGTAGTGAGTACGTACGGTGTAGTGGTGTGCGGTGACGTTGCGCGCGGTCCAGGTGTGCAGCGGCTGCGTGATGTTGTGTGTGAGTAGTGAGTAGTGAGTAGTGAGTACGTACGGTGTAGTGGTGTGCGGTGACGTTGCGCGCGGTCCAGGTGTGCAGCGGCTGCGTGATGTTGTGTGTGAGTAGTGAGTAGTGAGTAGTGAGTACGTACGGTGTAGTGGTGTGCGGTGACGTTGCGCGCGGTCCAGGTGTGCAGCGGCTGCGTGATGTTGTGTGTGAGTAGTGAGTAGTGAGTAGTGAGTACGTACGGTGTAGTGGTGTGCGGTGACGTTGCGCGCGGTCCAGGTGTGCAGCGGCTGCGTGATGTTGTGTGTGAGTAGTGAGTAGTGAGTAGTGAGTACGTACGGTGTAGTGGTGTGCGGTGACGTTGCGCGCGGTCCAGGTGTGCAGCGGCTGCGTGATGTTGTGTGTGAGTAGTGAGTAGTGAGTAGTGAGTACGTACGGTGTAGTGGTGTGCGGTGACGTTGCGCGCGGTCCAGGTGTGCAGCGGCTGCGTGATGTTGTGTGTGAGTAGTGAGTAGTGAGTAGTGAGTACGTACGGTGTAGTGGTGTGCGGTGACGTTGCGCGCGGTCCAGGTGTGCAGCGGCTGCGTGATGTTGTGTGTGAGTAGTGAGTAGTGAGTAGTGAGTACGTACGGTGTAGTGGTGTGCGGTGACGTTGCGCGCGGTCCAGGTGTGCAGCGGCTGCGTGATGTTGTGTGTGAGTAGTGAGTACGTACGGTGTAGTGGTGTGCGGTGACGTTGCGCGCGGTCCAGGTGTGCAGCGGCTGCGTGATGTTGTGTGTGAGTAGTGAGTAGTGAGTAGTGAGTACGTACGGTGTAGTGGTGTGCGGTGACGTTGCGCGCGGTCCAGGTGTGCAGCGGCTGCGTGATGTTGTGTGTGAGTAGTGAGTAGTGAGTAGTGAGTACGTACGGTGTAGTGGTGTGCGGTGACGTTGCGCGCGGTCCAGGTGTGCAGCGGCTGCGTGATGTTGTGTGTGAGTAGTGAGTAGTGAGTAGTGAGTACGTACGGTGTAGTGGTGTGCGGTGACGTTGCGCGCGGTCCAGGTGTGCAGCGGCTGCGTGATGTTGTGTGTGAGTAGTGAGTAGTGAGTAGTGAGTACGTACGGTGTAGTGGTGTGCGGTGACGTTGCGCGCGGTCCAGGTGTGCAGCGGCTGCGTGATGTTGTGTGTGAGTAGTGAGTAGTGAGTAGTGAGTACGTACGGTGTAGTGGTGTGCGGTGACGTTGCGCGCGGTCCAGGTGTGCAGCGGCTGCGTGATGTTGTGTGTGAGTAGTGAGTAGTGAGTAGTGAGTAGTGAGTACGTACGGTGTAGTGGTGTGCGGTGACGTTGCGCGCGGTCCAGGTGTGCAGCGGCTGCGTGATGTTGTGTGTGAGTAGTGAGTAGTGAGTAGTGAGTACGTACGGTGTAGTGGTGTGCGGTGACGTTGCGCGCGGTCCAGGTGTGCAGCGGCTGCGTGATGTTGTGTGTGAGTAGTGAGTAGTGAGTAGTGAGTACGTACGGTGTAGTGGTGTGCGGTGACGTTGCGCGCGGTCCAGGTGTGCAGCGGCTGCGTGATGTTGTGTGTGAGTAGTGAGTAGTGAGTAGTGAGTACGTACGGTGTAGTGGTGTGCGGTGACGTTGCGCGCGGTCCAGGTGTGCAGCGGCTGCGTGATGTTGTGTGTGAGTAGTGAGTAGTGAGTAGTGAGTACGTACGGTGTAGTGGTGTGCGGTGACGTTGCGCGCGGTCCAGGTGTGCAGCGGCTGCGTGATGTTGTGTGTGAGTAGTGAGTAGTGAGTAGTGAGTACGTACGGTGTAGTGGTGTGCGGTGACGTTGCGCGCGGTCCAGGTGTGCAGCGGCTGCGTGATGTTGTGTGTGAGTAGTGAGTAGTGAGTAGTGAGTACGTACGGTGTAGTGGTGTGCGGTGACGTTGCGCGCGGTCCAGGTGTGCAGCGGCTGCGTGATGTTGTGTGTGAGTAGTGAGTAGTGAGTAGTGAGTACGTACGGTGTAGTGGTGTGCGGTGACGTTGCGCGCGGTCCAGGTGTGCAGCGGCTGCGTGATGTTGTGTGTGAGTAGTGAGTAGTGAGTACGTACGGTGTAGTGGTGTGCGGTGACGTTGCGCGCGGTCCAGGTGTGCAGCGGCTGCGTGATGTTGTGTGTGAGTAGTGAGTAGTGAGTAGTGAGTACGTACGGTGTAGTGGTGTGCGGTGACGTTGCGCGCGGTCCAGGTGTGCAGCGGCTGCGTGATGTTGTGTGTGAGTAGTGAGTAGTGAGTACGTACGGTGTAGTGGTGTGCGGTGACGTTGCGCGCGGTCCAGGTGTGCAGCGGCTGCGTGATGTTGTGTGTGAGTAGTGAGTAGTGAGTAGTGAGTACGTACGGTGTAGTGGTGTGCGGTGACGTTGCGCGCGGTCCAGGTGTGCAGCGGCTGCGTGATGTTGTGTGTGAGTAGTGAGTAGTGAGTAGTGAGTACGTACGGTGTAGTGGTGTGCGGTGACGTTGCGCGCGGTCCAGGTGTGCAGCGGCTGCGTGATGTTGTGTGTGAGTAGTGAGTAGTGAGTAGTGAGTACGTACGGTGTAGTGGTGTGCGGTGACGTTGCGCGCGGTCCAGGTGTGCAGCGGCTGCGTGATGTTGTGTGTGAGTAGTGAGTAGTGAGTAGTGAGTACGTACGGTGTAGTGGTGTGCGGTGACGTTGCGCGCGGTCCAGGTGTGCAGCGGCTGCGTGATGTTGTGTGTGAGTAGTGAGTACGTACGGTGTAGTGGTGTGCGGTGACGTTGCGCGCGGTCCAGGTGTGCAGCGGCTGCGTGATGTTGTGTGTGAGTAGTGAGTAGTGAGTAGTGAGTACGTACGGTGTAGTGGTGTGCGGTGACGTTGCGCGCGGTCCAGGTGTGCAGCGGCTGCGTGATGTTGTGTGTGAGTAGTGAGTAGTGAGTAGTGAGTACGTACGGTGTAGTGGTGTGCGGTGACGTTGCGCGCGGTCCAGGTGTGCAGCGGCTGCGTGATGTTGTGTGTGAGTAGTGAGTAGTGAGTAGTGAGTACGTACGGTGTAGTGGTGTGCGGTGACGTTGCGCGCGGTCCAGGTGTGCAGCGGCTGCGTGATGTTGTGTGTGAGTAGTGAGTAGTGAGTAGTGAGTACGTACGGTGTAGTGGTGTGCGGTGACGTTGCGCGCGGTCCAGGTGTGCAGCGGCTGCGTGATGTTGTGTGTGAGTAGTGAGTAGTGAGTAGTGAGTACGTACGGTGTAGTGGTGTGCGGTGACGTTGCGCGCGGTCCAGGTGTGCAGCGGCTGCGTGATGTTGTGTGTGAGTAGTGAGTAGTGAGTAGTGAGTAGTGAGTACGTACGGTGTAGTGGTGTGCGGTGACGTTGCGCGCGGTCCAGGTGTGCAGCGGCTGCGTGATGTTGTGTGTGAGTAGTGAGTAGTGAGTAGTGAGTACGTACGGTGTAGTGGTGTGCGGTGACGTTGCGCGCGGTCCAGGTGTGCAGCGGCTGCGTGATGTTGTGTGTGAGTAGTGAGTAGTGAGTAGTGAGTACGTACGGTGTAGTGGTGTGCGGTGACGTTGCGCGCGGTCCAGGTGTGCAGCGGCTGCGTGATGTTGTGTGTGAGTAGTGAGTAGTGAGTAGTGAGTACGTACGGTGTAGTGGTGTGCGGTGACGTTGCGCGCGGTCCAGGTGTGCAGCGGCTGCGTGATGTTGTGTGTGAGTAGTGAGTAGTGAGTACGTACGGTGTAGTGGTGTGCGGTGACGTTGCGCGCGGTCCAGGTGTGCAGCGGCTGCGTGATGTTGTGTGTGAGTAGTGAGTAGTGAGTAGTGAGTACGTACGGTGTAGTGGTGTGCGGTGACGTTGCGCGCGGTCCAGGTGTGCAGCGGCTGCGTGATGTTGTGTGTGAGTAGTGAGTAGTGAGTAGTGAGTACGTACGGTGTAGTGGTGTGCGGTGACGTTGCGCGCGGTCCAGGTGTGCAGCGGCTGCGTGATGTTGTGTGTGAGTAGTGAGTAGTGAGTAGTGAGTACGTACGGTGTAGTGGTGTGCGGTGACGTTGCGCGCGGTCCAGGTGTGCAGCGGCTGCGTGATGTTGTGTGTGAGTAGTGAGTAGTGAGTAGTGAGTACGTACGGTGTAGTGGTGTGCGGTGACGTTGCGCGCGGTCCAGGTGTGCAGCGGCTGCGTGATGTTGTGTGTGAGTAGTGAGTAGTGAGTAGTGAGTACGTACGGTGTAGTGGTGTGCGGTGACGTTGCGCGCGGTCCAGGTGTGCAGCGGCTGCGTGATGTTGTGTGTGAGTAGTGAGTAGTGAGTAGTGAGTACGTACGGTGTAGTGGTGTGCGGTGACGTTGCGCGCGGTCCAGGTGTGCAGCGGCTGCGTGATGTTGTGTGTGAGTAGTGAGTAGTGAGTAGTGAGTACGTACGGTGTAGTGGTGTGCGGTGACGTTGCGCGCGGTCCAGGTGTGCAGCGGCTGCGTGATGTTGTGTGTGAGTAGTGAGTAGTGAGTAGTGAGTACGTACGGTGTAGTGGTGTGCGGTGACGTTGCGCGCGGTCCAGGTGTGCAGCGGCTGCGTGATGTTGTGTGTGAGTAGTGAGTAGTGAGTAGTGAGTACGTACGGTGTAGTGGTGTGCGGTGACGTTGCGCGCGGTCCAGGTGTGCAGCGGCTGCGTGATGTTGTGTGAGTATCGCAGCACGCGCGCGCCGCCGCGGGACCACCACACGTGCAGCGCGCCGCCGCTCACTGAGTAACGGACCGACGACTCTGGCGCAACAAAACAATTCATTCAAATACATCACTTTCGTAACGTTGGGACTAATAAAGTTTAACAAAAACGAAAAACCGACTTTAAAATTGAGAACCCGAAGCAGATCAAATGAAAATGCACCAACTCCAAAGAAAGTAAGAAATTGTCGTTATTTTTTACTTTTATAAATGTTCACTTTGAAGTTGGCTTTCAGTTCTTCTTAAACCTTCATTTTTTTTACTGTTATTTGACATTTTTTATATCTGTTAGTTCGAGAGCTGACCACGTATCTGCACGGGGACGGTGAGGAGCCTGCTGTACCCGACGGGCTCGTGCGCCGCCACCTTCACGAACAGCTCCTGCGTCAGGTCCAGCTCGCACAACTGAAACAAGAAACGACATCGACTGTTTTTTATAAAACATTTTTGGAGTGTTTTTTTATTGGCCGACGAATCTGATGGAATTTGGTAATCATTTACCATCATGATATCGCTATGAACATTAGAAATGCCATCGTTACGGCAGGCCCTAGAAAGAAATAGGAATTAAGAAGGGGCCCTAGTATCCCCTCTCTCCAAAACCTCACGATAATATACGAAACGGAACAGTAGGCTAACATACATACATAACATACATAATATCACGCCTGTATCCCATAGGGGTAGGCAGAGACTATGGATTTCCACTTCACCCGATTCTGACACACTACTTTCGCTTCATCTACTTTCATCAATCTCTTCATACATTCGCGTCGGTTAAGGGTACTTTTTATATTTCCTTTAGTTAATACATCTTCAACTTGCCTTAAATATGTGCGATGCGGTCGACCTTTACCGACTTTTCCTTCCACACTCGTCTTGTGTATCTCTTTCGTTAATCTCCTATCATCCATCCTCTCAATATGTCCGAACCATCTCAACATCCCTTTCTCTATTCTTGTCACTACATCTTCTTTCACTCCACAAAGGTCCATCACCACATTATTCCTCACTCTATCACGCAATGTCACGCCACACATGCTCCTTAGCGCTCTCATTTCAACCGCTCTGATCTTACTTTCGTGCCTCTTCTGCCATACCCAACTTTCACTGCCATACATCAGTGTCGGCATTAACACTCCCTTATGAACAGCCAATCGTGCCTTTTTAGAAACCTTTCGGCTGCTCATAAAGGTGTTCAGTGCGCCATTCACTCGATTACTTGCACATACTCGTCTTTCAATGTCGCTATCATGCTTCCCATCACTTGTAAACATACAACCCAAATATACAAACTCTTTCATTTGTTCTACTCTCTCATTACCTATCATAATTTTACACTTTGTCATTCCTTCATTTCTTTCAAAAACCATAACTTTCGTCTTACTTACATTAATTTTCATTCCCTTCCTTTTAAACGCATCATCCATAATTGTCACCATTGTCTGTAATTCTTCCGCCGATGATGCAAGAAGAACTTGGTCATCAGCGTAAAGAAGACATTTTAGTGACAACTCATTCATTCTTAATCCATGCTCACTCTCTTTTAAATCTTGTAGACAGCCGTCCATGAAAAGGTTGAACAACCATGGAGACGCTACACATCCCTGTCTTACACCCTTATCGATGGGAAACCAGTCTGTGTACGCCCCATTAATCCTAACACAGGCACTGGAGTTCTCGTAAAGAGACTTCAGCGCTCGGATCAGGCAGCTGCTCACTCCAAACATGGACATAGCTGACCACAGTTCCTCTCTTTTCACTCTATCATAGGCCCTCTCCAAGTCTACGAAGGCGCAAAAGACTTTTTGTCCTTTGGCTGAGCATTTTTCAGCAACGCTTCGTAGGGAGAAGACCTGATCAGTACATCCCATACCCTTTCGAAATCCCGCTTGTACATCCCATAATTTATTATTCGTCTCTTGCATAACCCTTTCAATCAGAACTTTCGCATATAATTTGCCGACAACACTAAGAAGGCTAATGCCTCGGTAGCTCTGACAGTCTTGCCGTGACCCCTTACCCTTATACAATGGAACAATAACAGCATTGCACCAATCTCTTGGTACAATACCTCCGTTCCAGCATAAGTTTAAGAGGCGATACAGCAAACATGCTACGGCACCCTGTCCAGCCTTTAGCATTTCGACAGATATTCCATCATGCCCTGCAGCTTTTCCCATTGTCATACTATTCAATGCATTTATTATTTCATCCATTCCTATCTTTTCTTTAATTTCATCCTTGTCATCCATCACTAAGAGACTTTGCTTTTCTTCTTTCTCAAACAATCCTTCAAAATATTCTTTCCATCTTCTCAACACACATTCTTCTCCGTTCACAAGCCTCCCATTCCTATCTTTCACGCAATTAAGCTCCGAGGGCATAGATTTTCCTCGGGCTTTTCTTATTGATTTCCAGAAAAACTTAATGTTCCTCTGAAAATCTTGACACAGTCTTTCATCTAACTCATCCTTTTCTTCTTCCTTTTTCTTTTTTACTAAGATCTTTACTTCTCCTTCTATTCTCTTATATTCTTTTTTTGAATCATTAACATTCTCTTCATCTACCTTTCTCATTCTTAGATCCGCTCTCATTGCCAACCAGTCTAACCATGCTTTCTTCTTCTCATTTACTACTCTCTGGACGTCCTTGTCCCACCAGACACTCTTCTCTTTTATATTCGATCTCCTTTTACTTACTCCACATACTTCAGCTGCCACACCCTCAACCTCCTTTTTAAACAGACTCCATAACTCTTCTATATCATCCCCTTGATCCACTGCTTCAAATCTTTCTTTCAGTCTCGTTTCATATTCATCTTTCACGTCTCCTTGTAGATTTTCTACTTTTATTCTTTCCAAAACACTTGATCTATCCGGATTGTGGTGGCGCCACCCTTTAAAGAGGTCTTTAATTCGACACACCACAAGGAAATGGTCGGTATCGAGGCCCACTCCACGGAAAGATCTAGTGTCTATTACCTTTTTTCTCAATCTTTCATCCACTATTACAAAATCAATCATACTTTTCATCTCGGCATTCTCCCATGTGTATCTATGAATAGCTTTGTGAGCAAACATTGTGTTTGTCACACAAAGATTCGAAGATAAACATACCTCAAGCAGACTTTTACCATTTTCATTCACCTTCTTATCACCATACGAACCTAGCACTCTTTCATATCCATCCCGTTTCACTCCGACCCATCCATTAAAATCTCCTAGCAAAATTATCCTTTCGTTAACTTTGCACAGCTGTACTACATCTCTCAAATTCTCCCAGAAATACTCTCTTTCTTTTTAAGCATTCTTAGAAGAACTCGTACCTAGATCCGTTGGAGCATAAACTCCTAAGACCAAGATACGAGTTAATCCCACTTTCAATCTGACCCAAACAAGTCTCGGACTCAGACACTCATATTCAGTCACACATTCTACCATTCTAGCGGAAAGGATAAGTCCAACACCTTGTTTGCCTCTGGACGTCTCTGGTACTCCAGACCAATAGGCCTGAAATGTACCATATGTGGCTGTTTCACAACCTTTCCGTTTCGTCTCATTCACACACAGCACATCAATTTTTCTCTCACTCATCATCTGACATACTTCTTCCACTTTAGAGTCCATTCCTCCTCTCACATTCAACGTAGCAAAGCGGGTATCCACAGTCCGCTTTTTGCCATCATGGGATCCGAGACGTGACGAGTGGCAAGTTGCGTCGCCGCCATTTTGATTATTTTTATTATCGTAAATCATAGCGTTCCCACGAATAGCTAGGGAAAGACTTATCGAGCCTGGTAGAGCCCCGCATACCAGGCCAAGGCTAGTTTTAATCTGGAGACGCCCAACTCCAGGACAGTAGGCTAACGGTTTTCCAATAGTTGTTCAAAAAATATCGACAGCGTTACTAACACTTATCCTATTCTATTTTCGCCACAGTAATTCGTTTACAATGTACGAAACTCACGGGCACGGTATTGCCGTGTACGTCGACAGCGGGCCACTGGTTGGTGGGCGTGTTCATGTCGTACGAGTAGTACACCGAGTACTTGCCGGGCGGGCTGTCCCACGACACCAGCACGCACGACGTGTTCATCATCTTGTAGGTCAGCTCCTTGATAAGTTCCACTCCTGCGCAACAACACAGTATAACATTCGCCGTTATTATTCAAAAGCTATAAAACAGTATTATATATTCAAATACACAAACAAATTATTGGCCATTCATAGTCGAAAGTAGTAGAACGTGGTAAGGTACTGGTTACCACGGAGACTCGTGTGGTACAATGTGAGACGAGAGTCTGTTACCGTCCGGCTGCGTGGTGACCAGCAGCGGGTCGGTGAAGTCGGAGGCGCGCTGCCGGTGGGGGGCGCGGGCCTGCACGCGCACGGAGTACTCGCCGCCCGGGGACAGCCCCGACACCAGCGCCTGCCGCGACCGGCTGCGACAACAACAACCACCACCACGCTACACTCGATAAACTTTAGGATTTCTTTATTTTAAAATTTTGTGAAAATTATTTGTTCAGAGGGGTTACCACTACCTCTTATAGCAGTATTATTATCATCTTACTTGTACCGATTCCCATACAAAACAAACGAAGAACGATTATAATAATACTGCTATAAGAGGTGGTGGTAACCCTGCTGAAGTTCAATTGAGACAGAAAACTTACGGTCAATAAGAAAGAAAGAAAGAATAAAAGAAAGAAAGAATGAAAGAAAGAAAGAAGAAAGAAATAAACTTTATTCAGCCAATGTCTCGGGCAACGGTGAGTCGACGTGAAATAATAGAAATAAAAGATGTGAGTGTGTATGTCACTGTATGTAGAGGTATAATGTTAGAGGCGTGGTGACTCACGTCGCAATACACTTCTCGTTGCCGTCGAGCTTCCTGGTGCAGAGCATGTAGGAGTAGTTCCCGGGCGCGAGGCTCGCCTCCTCGTGGCGCCACCGCACCGTGAAGTTGGTGGAGCCCACCGACGTCACCTCCACGTCGGTCGGCGCCGCCGCCACTCCCCTGTGTACACACGCCCTCGTCGTGAGCCACATGACGTGACATGACCACCGACTCACGGTCACACGTAAACATTAAAGAACGTCATGCATTTTACTTCACTCCGATATAATTATCGTTGCCTCAGTTACTTGAAAAGAACGACAAATCAAATTATGATTTAAATCTGTTTCATTCAACAAACAATATTGAAAACGAAACTTCAATATTAGGTAAAAGGATCTGATTTTCGACCGAATTCCACAAAAGGAGGAGGTCCTTAATTCGTCTGTATTTTTTTTTATGTATGTTACTCGATATCTCCGCCAAATGTGGACCGATTTTCAAAATTCTTTTTGTGTTCGATAGATCTATTGTGTTTCAATCGGTAAATTGGAAGTCGGTCAGTTAAGTTTTTAAACTTGTGATTATATTGTAATTAATATACACAAGTGTTTCAAAAAATTAGTACCAATAATAACTACACTTAGAGAGAGGATGGCTAGCAATCTATCGGTAAAGTTTCAAATTTCGTAAGGCTCATACTTTTTGAATAATGGAAACTTGAATTTGTGACGCAATTTTTATTCTGGTTCATTGAGTCAGCTGGAGCATATTTTTGCAAACTATGTATGGGTGATTAATTTTTTTTTATTTAAGTCGTCACAATAAGTATAATAATAACTCTGTGCAGGTATCATCATCATCATCATCATCAGCCATAGGACGTCCACTACTGAAGATAGGCCTTCCCCAAAGATTTCCAGATCGACCTGCTGGATGCGGCCTGCATCCAGCGACTTCCTGCTACCTTTTTCTGTGTAGGTAAGCCAAAAAATAATTAATCACCTCACAGGTAGGTTGCAAATGTGTTGTAGTTGACTCAATGAGCCAGAAAAAAATTTTCGTCGCAAATTCAAGTTCCCATTATTCAAAAAGTATGAGCCTTACGAAATTTGAAAGTTTACCGATAGATTACTAGCCATTATGTGTAGTGTAGTGTAGTTATTATCGATTTCAAGTTTATGAAACATCCTGTATACTGTATAGCGAGTGTCGAGATCAAACCTCACCCGGAGTGCAGCTGCAGCGTGGCGGCGGAGGTGGAGGTCCAGGGCACGAGCGCCAGCTCCTGCCGCAGCCACGGCAGCGCGCGCGTCCCCAGCACGCGCACCTGCACGCCGCGCTCTTCCGACACTGTCTCGCGGACATACATACATACAAACATACATACGCAGAGCCAGTCATCACCTTCATAATATTTACACATTTCACATATCAAAATTCTTGCGGAGAATTCTCCGATATGCAGGTTTTCTTACGATTTTGATAAATATTCATATGCGGTAGTCTCTCCCATAGGGCGCTACCGTCAAGCCGCGGCCAGTTGAAAAAAAAAAGTGTGCAATTCACACGTGGTAGAAGTGAAACCTTAAAAAATGTTGGCTTCAAGACAATGAGACGAATGTAAAATTTCGGGAAGAGGATAATTGTAGGCTTTAGTAATGATCATAGTAATACAAAGTTTGATTATTATTTTACATTTTATTCGAATATTTCATTCGTATATATTATATGGATTTTATTATAAAAATGATGAAGAATTTTATTATAAAAACTAGCTGACCGGCGCAACTTCGTCTGCGTATGAGAGAGAGGGTTGAAAGAGTGAGTCGTAGGCACCTATAGCACAATCATTCTAAAAGAGGTAATGGGATGATCTACTTCGGCAGTCAGTCAACCCGTCTCTCACACCGTCAGTCACACCATCTGTCACCCCGTCTGTCACCCCGTCTGTCACCCCGCCTGTCACCCCGTGTGTCACCTCGTCTGTCACCCAGTCGGTCACCCCGTCTGTCACCCCGTCTGTCACCACGTCCGTCACCCCGTCCGTCACCCCTTCTGTCACCCCGAAATGATTAAATTACTAAAATGGCTATTAAAAAATAAGGGTTGATCGTAGAAGGGTGAAAATTGAGGATTGTATGTATTTTTGTATGTTGTATCATAAAAAAATAGAAATTAAAAATTTTGTTTAAAAAATAAAAAAAAATTTAGGGGTGGACTACCCCTAACATTTAGGGGGATGAAAAATAGATGTTGGCCGATTCTCATAGATACCGGATAAGCACAAAAAATTTCATCAAAATCGGTCGAGCCGTTTCGGAGGAGTTCAAGTTCGAACACCGTGACACGAGAATTTTATATATTAGATTAGATTAGATTAGATTAGATTAGATTAGATTAGATTAGATAGATTAGATTAGATTAGATTATGAAAAGACTCTACAAGCGTATAATACGTACACGTATACAAAACACAACGGTTATGTGATGCCTTTATTGAAACGACATGTTCGGTTATAACGGAAGAAGTGACATATATTTAAATTTAAGAACAAGCTCATAGATATAAGTAGGTACCATGGACAATAATACATATATTGTACAAAGAGTATACTACATACAACATTTATGATATTATCTCCAACACCCCCACTATATCTTACAATGTTGATAAACTAAATTACTATATGTAAAACGTATCCGTAAAGTCCACACCTATAATTTTAGAAAAACTATTAAACGCGCACAATAACGAACATTATTCTTACTATCGTATTTCTTACGTAGCACCCACTTGCACTGCACAACCCTAATATCTTGCGAAGCATCAGTCAAATCCCATGCATCATTGTCTTTGAAGTACTGCAACTCTTCACTTATGGCCGATTTCCATTGCTCCTTTTCAGGACCATTTAAAGCCTCATGTAGAGTGACAACTGCATCATCATAGACACACATGCTTGATACACCATACCATTCCGGCTTCTTCCTCACACGTACAGGTCTGGATGTGCGGTCTGCATTTCTGTTCTCCAACGTGCATTCAGCATCTTCATAATCACTAGTGTCATTTGTGTTTTCTATACTCGAAACAGGTTCAGATTTACTCTGGATAGTTTCTTCCATATTGACTTTTTCCCCCACTGAATCAATACTTGGATCTTGCACTTCAATGCAACACTCAGAGATTGATTCTTCGTCAACTATAATAACATCTCTACAAGTAAACACAATCTTTGTTTTTGGATTATAGAGCCTATATCCTTTTATGTTTTCAGGATATCCAACGAGAATACATTTATCTGATTTCTTATTCCATTTCTTCTGCTTTTTCTTAGCGATATGAGCCATCACAGTACTTCCGAAGATTCTGATATGACTAATATCTGGTTTGGAGCCGGTCCATATCTCATATGAAGTTTTAATTCCAAATTCTGCTGTTACAATCCGATTTTGTAGATATACAGCTGTATTGGTAGCCTCAGCCCATAACTCTTTATCTAGGTTTGCATCAACGAGCAGACATCTTGCCTTCTCAACAATTGTGCGTTTAAATTGCTCACACAAACCATTCTGCTCCTGAGTATAGGTTTTAGTCTTCTGATGAATCACTCCAATACTTTTTAGATACTTATCAAACTCTTTATTACAATATTCCAAACCGTTACCACTTCTTAGTATTTTTATAGTCTTCTTTGTATGATTTTCCACTTGAGCTTTAAATTCTTTGAAATACTTCAATGCCTCATTCTTGTGTTTCAGAAAATAAACAAATACCATACGACTGTGATCATCTATAAATAACAGAAAATATCTTGATCCACCTATAGACACATTCTCCATTGGTCCACAAATATCTGTGTGTACTATATCTAGCAAATCACTACTTCTTTGGCCAGTACTTTTAAACATTAAGCGATTCTGCTTGTCTTCACAGCATACAGCACATGAGGATCTGGTTATATCAACCTTCTTATCAACTGACATACCTTGCACAGCATTCTTCATCTCATTTAAATAATATTTATTGATGTTGCCTAAACTGCGATGCCTTGTAGCTCCTGAGACAACTGCTGCTGCCAAATGTACCTGATTAGTCAAGTTTACTTTGTATACTCCGTTGACTAATGAAGCTGTCGCCACCAACTTATTCTTCTTATTATATACTGAACAACCATTGTCAGAAAACGATACTTTATTACCTTTTCTTATAAGTTGACTGACAGATAACAAATTTGTTGTCAAACTTGGAACACAGAAGACGTTTTCCACTACTATGTCGTACTCGAAATTATCAATCTTAGTCGTAATTTCTACATCACCGGAACATAAAACTGAAACTTTTTCATTATTTGCAATAACAATCTGTTTATCTTGTTCATACGAAGCATTAATAACCAAACTCTTATTTGCCGTGAGATGAACATTTGCACCAGAGTCGATATACCAATCATTTTTATTAAAATTCCCAGTCAAGAATACGGCGCTAAATGCATTTGATAGCTCTTTGACCTTTGAATTTGTTGAGTTATAATTCGTACACTGGTTTTTGTAATGGCCTGTTTGTTTACATCGGTAACATTTTATTAATTTGTTTGACTTTGACATTGACATGTCACTGTTACCAACATTGTCATTTTTCTCAGCCATAGACAAACTCGTATTTCCTTTTCTGATAAACTTCGAACGAGTTGCGAATGCATTACTAACTTCACTCGAATCCTGTTCCGTCGTAGCTGACTCCATATCCAATAATTTCGTTTTAATCGAATCTGCCGTTATCGAAATCCCCGAATGCTCAATGGCCATAATCATAGGAGAAAATCTATCAGGCAATCCCGCTAACAACAATGATCCCGTCCACTGGTCATTTATTTCAAATCCGGTTCCACTTAATTTCTGCGCTGTTTCGATAATCTGAGTAACATATGACGTCATCGAGCTGCAACTTTCTAGCCGAATCGAAATTAAATTCCGCAACAAACTTATTCTGCGTGTAAAACCGCTGTCATCAAATAACTGTCTGAGTTTTTCCCACAATTCCATCGATGATTGTACACCTCTTATATGTACGAACAATGGCGGATCGATTGTCATAATCAATTTCGCTTTGGTTTTTTCATCATCTGCAGCTCCTATTTTTACTCCTGGTTCTGGCTTGATACAATGTTTCATGCCTTCGAGGACTAGGAAATTCTCTGCCGCGAAACACCATTCATTGTAATTTTCGCGTCCTTTCAATTTAGGGACATTTACAAGATAGTTGGTAGACATTTTGTACCTTAAACTAAACTTGTAGACTGCGAAAAAATTATGCGAAAATCCGTCACTAATTCAATCGTGCAGCAAAACTGTATTTAACACTCGGAACAATCCGAAATTCTTGTTAATACTCGCGATTTTTGAGCTTCTGGGCCCATAACCTATTGAAACGACATGTTCGGTTATAACGGAAGAAGTGACATATATTTAAATTTAAGAACAAGCTCATAGATATAAGTAGGTACCATGGACAATAATACATATATTGTACAAAGAGTATACTACATACAACATTTATGATATTATCTCTGTACGGGGTTTGGTGTCCGTACAGTGATTTACGTATGGTTCGTAAATGGAAAGATATTATTTTGGTAAAAGAATGGTTTATTCAAACTAATGGTAATCTAAATGGTATGGTATGATATGGTTATGGTATGGTTATGAGAACACCCGAACCGATTGGTGACCGATAGTGAACTGGTGTATGAAATGTATGTCAAATAATATAATGTGGCGTAAAGCGCTGACACAGCGCAGGGCGATGTACGTTGCTTGCACCGTACATGCTCCCAGAGGCAGAAAGAAGAAAGTAATGGTGATGATTGTTATGCATGATGGTGAGACAAGGTGATAAACAATTTTTCTTATTCACTACTTTACTGTCCTTATGATTAAGAACTATTCACTTTATTAAAACTGTGTTTGTAAAATGTAGGCGAACACGATTTATTTATACGGACACTAGGCACTGGTTTAGTGTAAATCGACTCTATCGCGCACACACCTTTATCACAATGCTCTGCTTTTTCACATGCACTAACACATTGATCACTGACACTATAACGGTACGCGGCGTTGGTTAGGCCGCGCAGGATCGGACGCGCCGGTAGCGGCGGTCCTGAAGACGCAGGGCTCGGGGACGCTGGCTCCGGCACTGCAGCCTCAACACGTAGAGAGGGTGCGGCGCGCGCGCGCCATACACGCACGCCGTACGCTATGACCGCGACGCCAACGACACCCATTAACACATAAATTGCGACGTAGTGATGCACGTCGTGGTAAGATATTTGGTTTGTTATGCCTGATTCAGATTTCAATTGCCTGATTTTAGAGCCTATGTTCTCTAGTTCTTTTTCGTGACCATTATTTTTAGGTTCCGCTTGTATGATCGGTACCGAGAGATCCTGGTTGAAAACATGGTTAATAGATGGTATTTCTATCTCTTTGACATCTGCCTGTATGGTAACATTGTGAAGTAAGTTTTTCTGTGTCAAAATAGTAACATCACTTCCTTTGATTACACAGTCGCTCCCCATCTTCAAAATACCAGCGTCATTGAGGTGGTCGGAAGTGACTTGATTTTCACATAAGATTCTTATTGAACGTGGGTCGCAACAGAAAAACAGATAAGTATTTATATCTTTCAGTTGAACCCATGAATCGTGACATGTCACTGATTTGGTCATGCATGGTTGGGTTTCCTTTGATTTCAAACAGAAACTTTCATTAGCCTTCATGTGATAAATCGGTTTTTGTAATGGACATAATTGTGTTACAGCATCGAAATGAATACATTCTCGAATATCCGTGTCCGACATTGGTATATATGAATCTTTCCGTAAGTTGATCGCTACATAATTTGACACCGGGATTAGGGTGACCATGTCCTCGCCAACCTTTTTTGGTATTGGTTGGACTTGATATACTTCATAATTATCTCTGCCGACAAGAGGTATTTTGATTTCAAAGATAAAATAAGTGGCAGTCATTTTTGCTTTTACTTTTAATAGATGGTATATTTTTGGTAGTTCCGACGGAACAATCTCTATCGGTAAGCTGGACTCTTTGGATAATTTTCCCGAGATTATGCTTAACTCGTTCAATAGTTGATCGGGTTTTAACAGATGCAAGTTGAATTTTCCGTAGGAAACCTCTGAAATTGTATCCAATAAAACGTCTTGAATCCCTTTTAAGTTCATCAGGACACTACTAGCAGCCATTGAAGATAATAAAAATTCATTGGTACTTTCGATGTGTTCGATTTGACGATTCAGTTTGTTGTTATTATTTTCTAACTGGTTAAGGTAATGAGTAAACATCTTGTGTTGCTTGTCAATGGATGATTCCATCCTCTTCAACACGTTGTATTCGGACTCAACTACGGACGTTTGGTTCTTCCACAGCTCGGCGAGATGGTTTTCATTTATTCTTATTAAGTTGATGTCCTTTTTATATTGCTCGGCGAATTGGTCATCAAGTACACCGAATAAACTATGTGCAATATTTCCCACGCCGTTTATAAGGCCGCGGCGACGTCGCGCGTGCCGCATTGGGAACTGCTGACTCGGCAACATATTATTGTAATGTTCCAGCTCCATATAGCCGTGTCTTAATTGTAATATAATCGACTCACAATGAGCTTTCATAGTAGAATTGGTACAGAGGAAATCCAGATGGTTTAAATATTTCAATAGCAACTTGTTTCCCTGCCAATACGGATCTAAATCGTAGTAGACTACAAGTTTCCAGTCATCTCTTACTAGATGTACTGTAGATATTTTGTCAAAATATAGACTTTGACTGTTATTAAATTGTCTTACGTGGTACGTACTCTGAATTGGTGAAATTAAAAATGTAAATAACATAAGTGTCATGGTAATATAATGATATATGCCCGTTTTTGTTGCTCTTTTGGTATTTGGTTTTGATGAGTGGGCAGGTTCCTGGTTTGGTTGATATGGTGATTTATCGGTTCTATTCTCAGTGGTATCCTCATTAATTGGTAAAAGGGATAATTTAACTATTGGTCTTTTTATAATTCCGTTTTTAGTCCGAACCGATACGACTCGCACTAATCCATCTTTTCCGGGATGAAGCTCCACGACTCTACCGAGTGCCCATTTTCCCGGCGGAAGATTCGCATCGTGTATGACTACGATGTCGTTAAGGTTCATATTTGGTTGTAAACGTTGCCACTTAGACCGAGCGTTTAGTTGAGTCAGATATTCTGCACGCCATCTCTTCCAGATATCTTGGTATATCTTTTGAGTAAGCTGCCATCTGGTGCGTTGATCCTTTTCAGTTTCTATAATGGTTAAAGTTGGTCCGCCCGATAGAAAATGTGCTGGTGTCAAAAAATCTAAGTCGTCTGGATCTTCGCTAAGTGTGCATAATGGTCTACAGTTCAGACAACTCTCTAATTGAGCGAGTAAGGTAGAAAATTCTTCATAAGTTAACTTTTGTTCTCCTATAACTCGTCTCAAGTGGTACTTTAAGCTTTTTACAGCTGCCTCCCAAAGTCCACCAGCGCTAGGCCATGAAGGAGCATTAAAGTGCCATTCAATTTGCATGGTAGTTAATTCAATATAGAATTGGTCATCTACTATTGACTTAAGGTTAACAAATTCGTCCTGTAAGACTCTGTTCGCTTTTATGAAGTTTGTCCCGTTGTCACTATACATGTGACTGGGAGCTCCCCGCCTTGCAGCGAATCTACGAAGAGCTGCAATAAAGGCTGACGCAGTGAGGTCAGACACGAGTTCTAAATGAATAGCTTTGGTCGCCATACATACAAAGACTGCGATATAGCCCTTCGTAGATTTTATTCCTCTCCCTTTTGCAGACTTGACGTCTACAAAGCCTGTAAAATCTACTCCGGTGTGGTAGAACGGTCTAGACATATTGGTTCTAGCTGACGGTAAGGAACCCATTAACTGTTCGTTCTTAATAGGATTCTGTCTTCTACATATAACGCATCTTCTCAATCTTTTCTTAACAGCACTGTTTCCGCCAACTATCCAATATTGTTGTCGTAGCCAGGCTAGGGTCAACCTTGCACCTCCATGGAAGGTCATTTTGTGTGCTTGGTCAATGACCATATTTGTAAAATGATGGTTATGTGGTAGTATGTAAGGATGTTTCATGTTGTCTTGGATATTGGCGTTTGATATACGCCCGCCAACTCTCAATAAACCTTGGTCATCAATAAATGGTCTCAATTTTGCTAAACTGCTTTTTTGGTTGATTTGTTTGTTCTCGATGAGGTAATTAATGTCCTCTGCAAACTCTACTTTCTGGACGTGTTTAATTAATATGGTAGTTGCCTTTCTTAGTTCTTTCATGGTTATAAATGACGACTTGTTTCGTAGACGTGACGTCACACGTAGTACCCAGGCTAGCACCCGCGACGCTCGCGTAAAATCGCTGTGTTTGCTCAAAATATAATCGATGACTTCATTTTCATATTTTGTTATTGAAACATTAATTTGTACTGGTTTTTTAAGCTCTTCACTTGTAATAAATGTATGATTTTTCTTTAATTTACTTTCTTCGAATGATGATAACCATGTTGGTCCATTCCACCATATAGGATGAGCAATAAGTTGGTTAGCCGTGATGCCTCGACTGCTACAGTCCGCTGGATTCTCCTTCGATGGTACATAATGCCAGCAACTTGGTTTTATGATGGCTGTAACTTGCTTTACTCTATTAGCAACGAAAGGTTTCCAGCGACTAATATCTCCGTTTAACCAACCGAGCACCGCTGTTGAATCGGACCAACCAAATATTTTTATCTTGAATTTTGACAAACATTGACATATGGTATTCATCAGGTTGGACAACAGGACGGCAGCACACAATTCTAATCTTGGTAGTGAGATGGTTTTCTTCACCGGAACAAGCCGTGATTTTGCAGCTATAATGACAATTGATGATTCATTCTGCGGTAGATTATTGGCCTTGCAATAAACAACACAAGCGTAAGCTTTTTCGGAGGCATCACAAAATCCATGCAATTCTATGGTGTTTATTTTATCGCATTGTAACCATCGCTGAATTTTAAGATTGTTGATGTTCTTGACGTCTTCCTCCATGGTTTTCCATTTAGAAATTATGTCACCTGGTAAGATATCATCCCACTGTAAATCAAGTGACCAAACTTCTTGAAAAAGTAGTTTCAACTTAGTCGTAACGGGAGAAAGCCATCCAAGAGGGTCAAAGATTTTTGACATGTTAGAAAGTAATATTCTTTTGGTAAGTGTATTAGTTGGTTCAATTTTTAACTGGAACGTAAAATAGTCTTCTCTTGGATGCCACTGCAATCCTAATGCTTTTGTCGACTCTTGGTGTCTAAATACAAAAGTCTGGTCATTGCTGTCATTCGACTTGTGCTCATCCAATAATTCTGGTTTGTTGGATGACCATTTTCTAAGATTAAATCCGCCTGCTTTTAAAAGAGTTATGAGATCTCTCTTCAAAATTCTTGCAGAATCCAAATCATAATGTCCATGAAGAAGATCGTCCATGTAGAAACTGCTTTCCACTACTGCTGCAGCTTCAGGAAAGTTTTGGGCTTCATCTTTGGCTAATTGTTTTAATGTCATCATCGCCAGAAAGGGTGCGGCTTTTGTGCCGTAAGTGACAGTGGTTAATTGGTAGTCCTGTAATGGTTGTTTCGGATTATCTCTCCATATAATTTTCTGGAGGGCTTGGTCATCTTTGTGAACTAGTATCTGCCGAAACATTTTTTCGATGTCGGCAGTGAAGGCAATTTGGTATTGTCGCCATCGTATTATGAGTGACAACAAATCTTGTTGCAGATTTGGTCCCCTGTACATAAGGTCATTTAAGGAATAACCCGTCGATGTTTCTGCTGATGCGTTAAAAACGACGCGTGTTGCAGTGGTCGTTGACTCCGCTCGTATTACACTATGGTGAGGTAAATATGCTTCGGGTGTCTGGTTACCCGTGCACTTAATCATATGGTTTAAATTAATATATTCATGTATAAAATTGGTATAATCTATCGCAATAGAATTATTTTTTGCAAATCTCTTTTCTAGTTGCCGAAATTGTGCTATCGCTTTGGTTCTAGATTGTCCCAGCTTCTCAATGATTTCTGGTTTAAGTGGTAATCGAACCACGTAACGTCCATCTGGTTGACGTGTTGTTTGCAACTGGTACTGTTGCATGCATTGGTAGTCCTCACTAGACATATTTAATGAAATGTCTGGGATATCCTCGATCTCCCAAAATTGGTGTATATCTTTTAAATCAATGACGACAACATTGCAATAATTTTGGTTAGGTTTAACAGTGCCGCTTATGATCCATCCCAGCTCCGTTTGCTGCGCTATTGGTAGCGAAGCTTCGGTACGGATAAGACCGGGTAAAATAATTAATTCATACACGCTGACGCTTAATATCAAATCGACAGGTCGGCTTTGATTGAATTCCGGGTCCGCTAGTGGTAGTTTCTTAATATTTGGCCAATTTGGTTTTACGAATGAGCAATTTGGTAAATTTCCGACAACGTGCGTCATCACGTATGCCTCAGTGTTAAGAGTATAGTTGTTATGTAACGACGATATGGTTAGTTTGATGACTCCCTTGCTGTTGTTAGCCTTGCCTCCCACTCCCACTACAACACAGTTGCGTTTAATCCGTGGTAGGCCCAAAATTTGCGCAGCATTCTCGGTGATGAGAGACGATTCAGCACAAGGATCAATAAGAGCGCGCATGACGTGGTAACAGCCGTCTCCTGCTTTAATCCTAATCATAGCTGTGGCTAGCAACTTGGTCATTGACCCCAGAAGTGTGGTTGCAACTGCACACGTGTTCGCCTTCTGGGTATACTCATTTTCTTGCTGATTATTGGTAGATGATGATGGTGAGTAGGTCACATAAGCATTGTGTAGCAATGTGTTATGTCGGTCATTGCAAAATCGACATGTTTTTACCGATATGCATTCTTTGCCCGCGTGATTAATTAAACAATTTTTACATAAATTGTTTTTGCCAATTATTTGTCGCCTATTTTCGGGCGTAGATTCTAAGAATTGTTTACATTGAAATAATGCATGGTTATTGTTGCAAAGTACACATTTTCTTTGCGTAGCAACAGTGCCCTGTTTTGTGGTCGAGTGATTAATTGCTGGTCTATGTTGGAAAAATTTATTGTTATAATTCGAATTATTTGATGTTTTATAGGGCACCTTTTTTTGGTTTTCATTATATAGGGAATATGGTTGATGTGGCTTGCCTGCGTCTTGTTTACGTCGCTGAGCTTGCTTCGTCTCCGGAGCTTCCAACGATGTAAATTTTGTTTCTAGGAATTTCAAAAATTCTTTTAGATTCGGCAACGCCTTGGAATCCTGCATGGACTCAACATATTCCTGGTTGGTTTCGGAGTCTAATTTTTGAGACAAAATGTATACAATGAGGGGATCCCAATAAGTTGTCTCCACTCCCATTGCATCAATAGAATATAGACACTCAGTCGCGGTGTCGTGAATTTTCTTAATAACTCCTGCTGATTTTTGTTGCATAACAGGAATGTTTAAAAGCATATGAGCATGAGAGTTAAATATCAACCTCATATTGTTATACCTATTGTTTAATATGTCCCAACAAACTTGGTAATTGTCGGATGTAATGCGCAAATGCTGAACTAATCTTTCTGCTTCGCCTCTGAGTTTACCTTTTAATAATTGCATTTTTTGTGCACTTGGTAAGGAATTATTTGTGTGTATGGCTTCACAAAATAGATCTTTGAAGGACAACCATTGCTGATAATTCCCACTAAATATTGGTATGTCCATTTTCGGAGTGGACTTCTCCTTATATGATACTGACCACATTTTGCCGTTAACTAGCTTTTTCATATCATTATATTGTTTCTCATATGTACAAAAAGCTAACTCATATTCCTCGTTGTCCACGAGGCCTTCACTGTCAATCTCCCAGTGTAGAGTATCTATAACTGACCACCTAGACTGGATCGTTTTCAGAATATCCTCAAATTCCCAACGTTCGGAAATGGTCTCGAGATCGACAGATTCTACAGTACGAGAGAATGCTTTAAAATTACTTTTCTGTTTTCGCAGCATTTCCTCTACCTTGCTAGGGTTACCTTGTGTGGTAAGGTTTCGTGCGAATGACGTTTGAGGGACACTCCCTATACCAGGAGTACTTGGTCCCTCCTTACCATCAGATGCGACTGGTACTGGTGTGGTTGGTCTTAATAATGGTTTATTTGGTTCAGTGGTCACGTACTTTCTAATAATTGACTTAATATCATTATAAAAGTTGCGAGCCTTTTGGTAATAATTCTCGCTAAAATACTTATGGTTCACATCTTCAAATTCAGCACATAATCTGGTATGATTAGTCTGAAATTCATTCCAATAGGCATCTAAAGTATTCAGGCGTTTTTCAATGTAGGCCGGAGTCTTGCGCTCCGCCCCATCTTTCTTGAAATTAATGCAGAGACTGTCCATCGCAGACATGATTTGATCTTGCGTGGCCAAGATCTGCTCCATGGTCGTTGTCGACATGTTGGTAAAATATGTGGTAAAAAAGGAAAGATCTTACTTTGAGACTGGCACGTGGTGACCTGGTTTTGTCCCGAAGTGTGATCCCGGTTGGTTTTTGTGGTGCTGGAATTGATGATCCGCTTGCCACTGGTTACTGGTTATGGTTGTCACTGGTAATGGTCTATGCACAAAACTGGTTGTACCGCAAGTCCGAGACACTGACACGTGTACGATGGTGACACTCGCGCAGGTCCCACCTTTACGGAGGCTCGAAGGACCACGATGTACGGGGTTTGGTGTCCGTACAGTGATTTACGTATGGTTCGTAAATGGAAAGATATTATTTTGGTAAAAGTATGGTTTATTCAAACTAATGGTTATCTAAATGGTATGGTATGATATGGTTATGGTATGGTTATGAGAACACCCGAACCGATTGGTGACCGATAGTGAACTGGTGTATGAAATGTATGTCAAATAATATAATGTGGCGTAAAGCGCTGACACAGCGCAGGGCGATGTACGTTGCTTGCACCGTACAATCTCCAACAGCCTTTTCCTAAGCTTTGTACTACACAAGCGCGCACTTTTTACTGAAGCATTTTCGTTTCATCGACTTTCAAATCACAACGATGCTAAAGAAATGTTTACTTCAAAAATGGAAGTCAAACTATTTCAGGAACATGCTCAAAAAGTACTGCGCTAACCCCACAGTGAAGCGGGATATCGCTATATTTGATAGCTATTTTTGATAGTATGTAAGTCACGATCTGATGATGGAGTGATTATGTTGTTATGTGAGTGCAAGATGTTGTAAGCGGTTCGAGTATACGGTAGTCGGTAGTCAGTAGACGGTACCTGGCAGCGTGTAGTTGGTGACGTCGGCGGGCAGCGTCACGTTCCTCTCCAGCGAGGAGTTGTCGGCGCGCGTCTGCAGCACCCACTGTCGCACGCCCCCCGCGCCCCCCACGCCCCCCACACTCGCCGCGAACTGCCCCCACGACACGAGCACGCCGGCCGGCACGCGCACCAGCTTCAGCGGCACTACACGGTACACGGTACACAGTTCACAGTACACATAACTCTACATTTTACTACCATTGGATACTTGACTAATTTTTTGGAGCTAATTTCATATGAAATGTACGTCATCATAATTATAGAACAGAAAGAAATATTGAATAGTCTCAAAAACAAAAACTTATAAGCCTTTGACGTTTGGTGTAACCTTCAAACTGCGGGAAAGAGAAGTATCAGTATAATCACGTCATCGCCAGAACAATACGTGCGTTGGAAAGGAATTCCACCATTCCAGAATTTAAAACATGAATTACAGCCTCATTTTTCAACCAATTTCGGTTCGATTTTTACAGAAGGCTTTCTTTTTTGTTTTATTTGCTATTTACATTTAAATATGCGTAGAAAATCAAACATAGTCAAGTCCCAATTGAGTGGTACCCACCTCCCTGGCCCTGGCAGATGACCGCCTCGGACAGTTCGCTGACCATCGTCTTGTTGTTTGCCGTGCGGATGTAAGTACGGACCTGCAAATCAGATTATTTTTATATACTTATGGAGAAGTAAAATACGATACGACATTTTCGCCAGCTCTCATGGTACTTTACAAAATAATTACTGCCATGAGATGTCCTGGATTATTCCAACAAAATATTTGTTTACATAATGAATATTCTTTAAACACTTTGACCCCAAGATAAACGTATTAGGGGTATTAGGAAACAAATCTAAGGCTGAGATCTATAGAACGAACTTCGACTAAGTCCGAGTCAAAAAAACGAACTTAGGCTGAAATCTATAGTTCTTACTTAAGTCTTGTACCAAAGTCGACTCAGCGTAGTCGTCTTTGGAGTGAACTAAGCGAAAGTCATCTTTTGCGTATTTATAATTCGAACTCGAACTCAGGCTAGCCATAGTTTGACTTTGCATAGTCTACTCAGACGTTATCGGTTTCACGCAGTTCCTTTGACAAAAGAAACGTAAATTTTTTATAAAATTACATAAACAGGTGCAGGAGACGCGCCTTTATATTTGTAGGTTGTAACGGAACGTATTACGTAATTAATAGCTGACAAAATGGCTGACGCTCTTTGAAATGTCAAGTGAAAAACAAACCGCATTATACATAAATCGTCTTATAATTCTTTCAGCAACATGCTTGAAAAAGTTTGCTACGCCGACCCCACATTAAGGTGGGATAAGGGCAGGTAGAAGAAAGAATAAACATGAATCGTCATCATTTGATAGTCAAAACATGGATTTATTATTTATTACTATTGTTGGCAAAATCATTAATATTTTGAAGAAGGCCATAATTTTTAAAGAAAGAAGAAACAAGATGATGATGATGAAAACATGATGACATAAAAAAAAGCATTCTAAGCTCTAAAATGATGAAGTAAAGTGTAAACCACCAAGAGAATTACAAGGGCTCAAATATGCCAGGAGTCACAATCAGGTGAGTGAGTGAGGTGATCGACTCTGTCATACCTATTCCTGGAGATCTAGCTAATCCACTGCCATTATTTCATATTAATATATTGACAAAAGTTTTATTAATTTATCAAAATTGTTAAAACGGGGATTTTGTATTTTGGAGACTGTTTACTAGCAAATTGTCTGTCTGTCTGTTTGTTTACTAGCAGCCCATGTAGAGTATAAATTGCATCTCAGTCAGCCAGCAAGCCCAAAGCAAAACCATGCCTTATTAACATTTCCTGCCAGCGGTAAACTGTTGAGGCATTACCATCTGGGTACCATCTGAGTGGTTAACCTGCCAGGCAAGCTTATTGTCAGCTAGACCATGCAAATTGCCATTGTGGTGATCTGCTGATTAATAATGAAAGATCTGAGGGAAACTCTGTCTGATATTTATTTCTTCTGTTTCAGAAATAACATTTTGAAGTTATTAAATTTTCACACATGCAACCAACTGCGGAACACGTTATCAAACACAAGCAATATTACAGTAGTTTGTGCAGTAGGTATATTGCACAATAGTTGAGAATACTATTTATGTACTTTACTATGCTCACTCAAATAAACAAAGGTTAATATCAGAGATTGTAATAAATAAATGTTATTCATGATAATTATTATTTTATTTACCTACTGCAAATCAATTTCCTGACAACATGTAACCAATTAATTCTCAAAATATCTATACATTATTTAGGCCGACTACATAATAATTAATATAATATGTATTTTCACTGATTCACTGATTCACTGTCTGTTTAATATGACTGCTAGGTGGACAGACGACCTGACAAAGGTCACATGAAATCACTGGTTACAGGCCGCTTCCAACCGGTCGATCTGGAAATCTTTGAGGGAGGCCTATGTTCAGTAGTGGATGTCCTGTGGCTGATGATGATAATATTATTGGAGCAATAGCATGATGGTCACTGTTGCATTGTGGGTCGCCGCGATGAAGTCCGCCGTCCGTCCATTCCCACTGGTTCTCGGGTCACCTTTCGCGCTTTGCAAATGGCTCAGCAGAACTTTTTTTTAATTCTGAGCACGGTTTCGGGTTTAATGTTATATTAATTAGGATTCAGGACAATACTGGAAGTTGTCAAAAATTTTGTCTTTTTTTTGGCATCTTCTGGGTTACAAGTTTATTCCAAACAAAATTATCTATTTTCGTTAAACTTTAATAATTAATAGATCGATTTACAGTATAATAAACGGTACTGCAATATAAGAAAATCTCGTGCCTTTAATTATTAAACATTTTCTAACAATAGTTTTGGTATTTTAATTTAAAAAACGTTAGAATGAATAAAACAATTTCTACATTTTATGTCAGTATTTCGATACTGGTATTACTGCATGCCGAACTGACAGACCGAAGTCAAGGTTTTGTGGACTTGGACTTAGCAAAGTTTTTCTTGTGAAAAATGACTTGGACTAAGTCTGAGTTCGATTTATAAATTCCAAATCCTCACTAAGTTCGTTTTTTTGACTCGGACTTAGTCGAAGTTCGTTCTATAGATCTCAGCCTCAGTGAGGATTTGGAATGTGAGCGTGGAGTTAATAATACAAACGGCGAGTTAATAAAAAGAATGCAAAATATTTAACAGGTTTGGTTATAATCTCTAAGCCTTGAAAATAAACTTAATTAATTATTGTTTAAATCGATTTATATTGAAAAAAAAATATAATTGAATTTTTTATATCCACTGCAGAAACATTCACTTCTACTAAAATATATCTTTCCGCATGAAATAACGTAAGCTTAACGGTCGCCATTTTTGATGCATTGAGTTTTGAAAACGCCGCTAATTTTCTCAACGATCACGACGACCCACCTTTTTAGATGGGTCGTCGTGAGCTTCGCGTGAGCGTAAGTCATGACGTCATAAGTGACGTTTTCGCCGCGACCACAACGACCGCGGTCGTTATGTGGAACGGCTAAAGGAGCATTTTGATCGTTGTGAACGCTTAGTGGAACGCAGCCATCATCTTGTTTCTTCTTTCTTTAAAAATTATGGCCTTCAAAATATTGATGATTTTGCCAACAATAGTAATAAATAATAAATCCATGTTTTGACTATCAAATGATGACGATTCATGTTTATTCTTTCTTCTACCTGCCCTTATCCCACCTTAATGTGGGGTCGGCGTAGCAAACTTTTTCAAGCATGTTGCTGAAAGGATTATAAGACGATTCATATATAATGCGGTTTGTTTTTCACTTGACATTTCAAAAAGCGTCAGCCATTTTGTCAGCTGTTAATTACGTAATACGTTCCGTTACAACCTACAAATATAAAGGCGAGTCTCCTGCACCTGTTTATGTAATTTTATAAACATCTTACGTTTCTTTTGTCAAAGGAACTGCGTGAAACCGATAACGTCTGAGTAGACTATGCAAAGTTAAACTATGGCTAGCCTGAGTTCGAGTTCGAACTATAAATACGCAAAAGTTGACTTTCGCTTAGTTCACTCCAAAGACGACTACGCTGAGTCGACTTTCGTGTAGTTAGAACTATAGATTTCAGCCTAAATACGACAACGTTCCTTGACAGCTTCAAGAACCTGTATGTCTGGTTTGAGGGGCGACACTCGTGTATGAGTGAGTCATGATGTACTTACTTGGAACGCGTAGTGCGTGAGTGGTTCCTCGAGGAGTACGACTTCCTCGGTGTTGGTGGTGGGCTGGCGCGGCAGAGACTTGCCACCTGCCGACAATATCATTTTCCTGATGCACTTGCGGCGCGTACTATTGCTGTACTAGTACGTTTTTTTACCACATCTCAAGTACAAACATAGCTTAACTTGTGTCCTATAAATTGGCAACGATCAACCTGCTGTCGATTTCTCGGGCACGAATTTAAACGAAACGATGGTAGTTGCGAGACAGAAGTTGATGTGAGGCATCGGGCGGTCGTAAAAAGTTGAAGTCAAATCGTTTTTGGAAAATAGATGATGGGTCATCTGATGGTAAGTGGTCTCCACCGCCCATAGACACCCAAGACACAAAGAATCGTGGGTGCGCCAATTTAAAGGGAGGGAATGGGAGAGAAGGGAAAATGGGATTGGCAATGGGGTGGTGGGAATGGGCTACCGGAAATACCGGAATTGCGATTTTGTGCTAACTATATTATGTTGGAGTTGGATAGGGGTCGGTGGAAATCCACACCAGATCGAACCTATGTCGTGGGTACCAGAGACTACGAGGGAATTACAGTCCCACAACACTCAGACTTGAAAAAATATATCTGTTGATCACAGAAACATTAGTGTCGGTGCGGAGTCACTCTTCACAGGCGAGTACTTCGCCGCTGTGTGTGTAGTGTAGGGTAATGTAGTGTAGTGTAATGTAATGTAGTGTAGTGTAGTGTAATTTAGTGTAATGTAGTGTTGTGTAGTGTAGTATAGTGCAATGTAATGTAGATTAGTGTAGTGTAGTGTAGTGTAATGTAGTTTAGTGTAGGTACCGACCGATCTTGTTGGTGAGCACGGTGTAGGCCATGACGGTGTCGGGCCCGGAGTCCCAGCGCAGTCGCACTTGCGCGGCGGCGACGGGCTGGCACCGCACGCCGCTCGGCGCCGCCGCCACCTCGCCCGCCACCTCGAGCCGCGCCCACGCGCTCGACACGTCGCCCCCACCCCCACCGCCAGACACGAAGCACTGGTACACGCCTGAACCACACGACACATTCAACAATCAAAACTTCGACTGCCTCGTGCCCTATTTACATCTGGGACGGAAGTACCACGGAAGTATCCGCGAAATGTAGGTGTTCCAGTTCGCTTCTTCCAACCCCTTCAAAACATCATCATATCTTGATTCTTAACCAATGGTTTAGTTATGTATATAGATTATTAAACCCAAAAATAATTTTGAAAGTCGGTCCACTTTTACCGAAAACATCGGATAACATAATATATGTATGTACTATATAAAAAAACTGACGAATTAAGATTCCCGTCCTCTTGAAAGTCGATTTTAAATCATCATCATCTTCAGCCAAAAGACGTCCACAGCTGAACATAAAGATTCCTCACATATTTCCAGATCGACCTGTTGGAAGCGGCCTGCACCCAGCGACTTCTTACGACTTTATCAAATTGCCTGTTCAGAGACGAACAACCAAGTGAACACCTAATAAATATTTCTCTTGTAAAAAAAGAAAATTTAATACTAAGGAAATCTTACTCGCCAAACAAAACGAAACAAGAAGCGTCTGAGATCTAACTTAAAATCTTAGGTCAAGCAAAGCGGTTTTCTAAATACAATTTATCAAGGACAGGAATCCAATAAAAATTAACGTCAAACAGCCGGCCGATCTTAAAAACCAAACCAAAAACAAAACATACAATAGAATGGGACAGGTATAAGATACAATAGGTGAAGTGTTGATACCCGCGTCATCCGAGGTGACGCTCCTGATGAGCAGCTCCGTCCGCGCGCCATCCGCCGACGGCAACTCCTCGATCTAATCATTAAATATGAACTACATTGTGTAGTGTGTACTAGTTTATTAAACACAATCGATACACTCGTCCATGCGACCTTCGCCTTGACTTCCTCACCCGATAACATTTTATCTGCCGCGATTCAAAACAATATTTTATAACATTGCATAAAATGTTAATTAATTGAACCGCCAACATTAGCCATTTTTTATTTACGTAGTACTAGATAGTAAGTGGTTAATGGTTACCGTCGCCCGTGAGCAGTGGCGGCGCTAGACCTTAATTGAACGTCGCGTCGGCGACATAAGATTTGCGAGGCCTTTTGACTTTTTATTCAAAATATATTGAGTTTTATCCGATGATGCTCCATTAAAATCTAAGGCGAGTGCAAGGCCCCGTGAGATGCGACTTGCGAGGCCGCCCCTGCCCGTGGACATCAGTAATATTAGAGGCACTGCCACTGTCCATAAATTTATTTATGCTTGCTATGTCTAATTATAATACCATATCGCACACACATTCGTCACTGTAACTCTTGTAAACCAGGATCAACAATGGCACGCATTTCACACCGAGCAATTAAGCTCGGCGAGTCTCTGGGAATGTTATCCCGCAAAGAAGTAAATGAAACAGAAAGTCAAAGTAACAGTGAGTAATGAGTAGTGAGCAGTGTTTAGTGTAGTGTACCCGTCCGGCGAGGTGCAGCGGCTCCGCGTCCTTGTACCAGCGGCGCGTGGGCGCGGGCCGGCCGGCCGGCGTGCAGTTGAACCGCACCGTGCTCGCGAGGTGCGTGCGCTTGCCCGCCGGCGGCAGCGCCACCGCCGCGCGCTCCCACACGCTCACCGAGAACGACTGCACACGACACAACACCACTTACCGCTACAACTACTATGCATACACTACTGTGTTGCCCCAAGGGACACTGTCCCGTCGTATTTCCATTTTATCCGTACAAAATTTCATCCCCCGTTACACCCCTTTAGGGAATGAATTTCTAAAGATCCTTTCTTAGTGCTTAGCCTAAGTCATGAAAGAAAGCCGTGTGTAAATATCACGATCCTAGTTCCAATAATTTGAGCTGTACGTCAGTCAGTCAGTCTGTAATTTAGTTTCTCCTTCTATATACAGTGTGATTTATACTCGAGGGATATATTTAAATACATGGCAGTTCATGCTTGCATGTAACTAATAAAAATATACGTAAAAAAATAATAATAAATTGCAGAACGGACGTAAAAAAGAGACACCATCTCGCCTATAGTTAAACGGATGCGACAGGGAAGCCATGCACACAATCGCGCCTGTACAAAAGTGTCCTACGCACACACACACGCCATTACGTGTCGATAGATCGAAAACCATGCTTCACTTTGAATGATCCTAGCGCTTCGTCCATCATTTTTTTACGTCCGTGATTGCAGAGTAAATCTTATTTTGTTTTTCCTAAAATGTCTCCTAACGTGTCGATACCCTAGTGCCAGCTACTTGTTTAACCTACATATGTTATCGGTCATTACGTATGAATAACCTTTAGGTGTTATCCATTTTCCCTTCATACTTACATCCTGGCTCAGGAGAAGCAAAAATATGTATTCAATGGAAATTCCCGTAAAAAAATAAGGTCATATATTTTACATAATTATATTTGGAACGCCCATCGAACACTGAGTGACCTCGACTGAACTTACACACTGTATACACAGATAAGTTTACTCCTATATCACATAGGGGTAGGCAGTGGCGAACTAGTGAACTAGAAAACACACGTTTCTCCGAGCTGATTTCCGTCCCAGATGTGATAGGAGGGCGAGTCTTTTGATCCATAAGCTACGATTATAAACACTGAACATGTAAAAGTAATATAAAATATCCCATTTTCCTAACAATAATTTGAATTTTGCAATAAGTGGAATGAAAATTGGCTATTCAAGTTGCCTGTTATAACAGTGGTGGTTTAAAACAAGTGCACAAAGTCTGTCATGCAACGTTGGTGAGGCGCCTGGCGCCTACCGCCTGTCTCTATACCCCTCCCTTCATATCCGAAGCCGCCATGCCAGTCCCTTCCGCAATTACCAGCTTGGGTTCTACTCACAAATTATTTACATAATTATGGTGAATGCAACCAAATACAAGTTAAAACCGAACGGTAATATCAGTGTTCAATTTAGTTTTATATGAAATTCACTGATTTCAAATCTTGTTGCAAATTAATAAGAACAAAATAATACTACTCATTCAACTAATTTCACCAAAGAATGGATATTGTACTTAATTGGTTTTAAAAAGAATGTTGTTATTTACTAGACTGCTTCGGAAGAAGGGTATGCTTATTTCGGTAGGTTTTTGGTCCATCCGATCACTGATGGTAACTGAAGTCTGCTGTCTCGACTTGTCATACATAATTATGAGATGATCGTAAATATAAGAGTACTAGTTATGATGATACACTATTTGAAGTAGATGCCGTCACGTCATGTCTGAGACCACCAAGTTACATAAAACAAACGAACTTGGTGTTAGCGTGTACTAAACATTGAGCGAACATTCGAGAAGGTTCACGCACGAGTAACGCTCAACATTTTATGATAACATGCGCCGGCAGCCCTCTCGCCAATATGCTAATGTATAATTATTTGCTTTTATTCCAGATATTATACGAGTCCTTGAGAAACTAGGCGAGAGAGGAGCCGGGCCGCGCCGACCTAACAACAGAAAGCGGAGCGGCAGTAATACGCATCGAAGTGGGGGGTCGTTGCTACATGACTATTTTCTTTCGCCTTTCTTATATCCCACTCCAGTGTGGAGTCGGCAATACTCTTTTTCATGTTTGCAGATCTGATTTGGCTTAGCTTTTATAACCGGTTGTGTGCTTTACGTCAACCTTTCTGAAGGTTTCAGTCCCACGCAAATCGTGTTAGAATTCGAACCCAGGACCTCCCGGTTCACAGCTCATATATCGCAAAAATTACACTAATATTATAAAGGCGAAAGTTTGTGAGTGTATTTGTATGTTTGTTACGTCTTCACACTCACACGGCTGGACCAATTTTGATGAAATTTGGTATGGAGGTAGCTGACAGCCTGGATTAACACATAGATTACTTTTTATCTCCTAAAATAATTTTTTAACTATAAATAAATATATATATGATAAAGAGAGGGGGTATTAGAAAGATAATGAATATGTGTCATACCTTGGTGAAGTCACTGTTGCCCTCGATGCTGCAGGTATAGAGCCCCTCGTCGTCGAGCTGGACGCTCTGCAGCATCAGCACCTCGTCCACAGACTCCAGCTCGCGCCGCCTGCCGCCCGGCGGGGTCACCTCCCAGATTATCTACGAATATATCACACACACAGGTGCCGCATAATTTGTTGCTCGCCTCAAATAAACATTCTCAAATAATACTCATAATAGGTATATCGTAAGAAACGCAGAGATATCGGTTCCTGTCTCGGCACCAAAATATTAACGTAAAACAGCAGTTCGCAAATAGTAGTCCGAAGTAACAACTTGCAAGCAGCTTTTCGCACACAGGAAGCGAGATTTCTAAAGGCACAAATAGCTCTTCACAAATTGACGATATCTTCCACGCTAGGCACCAGCTTGGTATTACCGATGTCTATTGACGACAGTATCAGCTTACCATCGGATGCAACGTCTGCTCGTCTGTCTTAGTGAACAAAGAAAGCAAAGGAACAGACAAATGTTTATTATGAAAGAAAGAAAGTTTATTTGTCGAACCAAAAAAGGACAGGCAACAACTTACTTACATTTATCATCATCATCATCATCAGCCAAAGGACGTCCACTGCTGAACATCTTATTACATCTACATATATCGATGCTGGGGGCGAAACCGTGGCTGCGTAACAGATTTGTGAAACAATCGATGGTGGTTACCTTAGGCTTGGGCCAGCCGGTGAGTGGGCAGGGCAGCACGAGGCTGCTGCCGCGAGGCGTCGCCACCTCCGCTTCGTAGTGGAGGGGCAGGAACCCTACGGCGACGTCCCCGCCGCTCACCACCGCCAGCCTCCCCGCGGGGATGATGAGCGTCTTGTTCTCTACTGTGTTCGTCGCTTCACATCTATTTGTCAACAGAATATGAATTTTGGATTCATTTTATTTGTTTGATAACAAACAAGAAGATCAGATTCGAACTATTTACCTGTAAAAGCCTTCATCTTCTTTCTGTACATCTAAAATGAGTAACTGGTTCTCCAAAGCTAAATATCTGCAACAATATTTAGGTTTTAAGGATATGGATAGTCGAAATTATCTATAATTGCAGGATATTTTAATCGATCCCTGTATTACGAGGAAAAGGTTAAGTCTCACGCAATAACTGCATGGATAGACACCATATACATATGTTTTTATACCATTTAGATTCCTTTAATGTTTTCTCTCTCTCTCTCTCTCTTACGAAAGAAGAACGAATAAGAGAATCACAGCAGCGAATCTATGATAATAATAGAAACAAAAAATAATCATTGAGCGACCCCAACAAGCACGATAATAGATTATGGACTGATTACTTAACACAAACAATAACCGTCTGAGCAGACCAGTCTATACCTCAACCTCAATCAAATTGCATAGAGATTTAACCGTTACTAGTTACCACTGACTCGGCTCGCAAGGGACGAATAGCTTGTAACGGAAGAAGCAGTAGGTTCGATTCTTAAACGAAGACAAAAGTATGTGCGACCAACTGATATATTTTTTAATCCTGTGTTACTCTGTCGGGGTGAGGTGATGTGTCGCTCTTGAAAGTAATAAAGTCGCTGGTGGGTTACCGGCAAGGAGACCGGACTTCGCTATTTGATACGGTAGTCCGATCCTTGCCGGTTGTAAGACCAACTGATATTTGATATTCGGTCTACTTCATTGTAACTTGTAGGCACCACCGAAAGATTTTCAGATATTTTGATATCCACTCGTATCTTAGTGTAGGCCGTAGGGTCATGACTCATGACCCACATAATAATGAGCTATAATTGTGGGGTGTTACGTATTTATAGAGCAGAGACCTGTTGTTGTATGTGAGCGGGCGCGAGTCCCGTTGCCAGTGCAGCGCGGCGGGCGGGCCCGAGCCGACCTCGCACCGCAGCACCGCCGGCTGTCCCGCACGCACCGTCATGTTCTCCGGATACGACGAGAAGGTACTGTTTATATCTGAAAACAACATTACTATACTATAACATCACCACCACCATATCGATGGTGGTTTATCCCGAGAACAAAACTTTTGAATAATATAGATTATTATAGTTATATATATATATATACTAGCTGACCCGCGCAACTTTGTCTGCGTAGGAGAGAGAGGGTTGAAAGAATGAGTCGTAGGCACCTATCTATATATATAAAAATAAAACCCGTTTTCCGTTGTCACGGCATCACGCGTGAACGGCTGGACCGATTTCGTTAATTCTTTTTTTAGAATATTCCTCGAAGTACGAGGATGGTTCTTACAGAGAGAAAAAATTTAAAAATTGCCTAAAAAGTCTAAAAACAACACTTTTCTATACTCCCATACAATCGATTCGTAATAATACTTAAAAGTCATTTTGAACTTTAATTCCATACGATAAAGTTCAAATTTTAGTGGAGAGGTTCCGGGAAGGCAAAACAATTGAGTGACGTCAATATTTGTCAATATTTATACGATGGTAACGTCACTCTGACCCGGCGCGGCGTCCCGAATGGGAGCGGAGCAAAAATGAAAAATGTTAAGAAGCGGGGAAGTTGATATCTCAGAAACTACTGGTTCGAATTGAAAAAAATATTTTTTTGTGGGATAGTCTATTTATCGAGGATGGCTATTGGCTATATAACATCACACTATGACCTAAGGGCTGACTGACGAGGTGATTGATGGGGTGACTGACAGGGTGACTGATGGGGTGGCGGACGGGGTGACTGACGAGATGACTGACGAGGTGACTGACGGGGTGACGGACGGGGTCACAGACGGAGTGACAGACGGGGTGACAGACGGATGACAGACGGGGTGACAGACGTATGGCAGACGAGTTACAGATGGGTGACAGGCGGATGACAGACGGGTTCACAGACGGGTGACAGACGGGTGACAGACGGGTTACAGACGAGGTGACAGACGTATGGCAGACGAGTGACAGATGGGTGTCACTGTCACTCGTCTGCCATACGTCTGTCACCCCGTCTGTAACCCGTCTGTCACCCGTCTGTCACCCGTCTGTGAACCCGTCTGTCATCCGTCTGTCACCCATCTATCACTCGTCTGCCATACGTCTGTCACCCCGTCTGTCATCCGTCTGTCACCCCGTCTGTCACTCCGTCTGTGACCCCGTCGGTCACCCCGTCAGTCATCTCGTCAGTCACCCCGTCCGCCACCCCATCAGTCACCCTGTCAGTCACCCCATCAATCACCTCGTCAGTCAGCCCTTAGGTCATAGTGTGATGTTATATAGCCAATAGCCATCCTCGATAAATAGACTATCCCACAAAAAAATATTTTTTCAATTCGAACCAGTAGTTTCTGAGATATCAACTTCCCCGCTTCTTAACATTTTTCATTTTTGCTCCGCTCCCATTCGGGACGCCGCGCCGGGTCAGAGTGACGTTACCATCGTATAAATATTGACAAATATTGACGTCACTCAATTGTTTTGCCTTCCCGGAACCTCTCCACTAAAATTTGAACTTTATCGTATGGAATTAAAGTTCAAATTGACTTTTAAGTATTATTACGAATCGATTGTATGGGAGTATAGAAAAGTGTTGTTTTTAGACTTTTTAGGCAATTTTTAAATTTTTTCTCTCCGTAAGAACCATCCTCGTACTTCGAGGAATATTCTAAAAAAAGAATTAACGAAATCGGTCCAGCCGTTCACGCGTGATGCCGTGACAACGGAAAACGGGTTTCATTTTTATATATATAGATATATATAGTTTTGTTCTCGGGATAAAATCATATCGTTTGTAACATTGCAACTCCTATAATAGATCTAAAAGATAGCAATAAGCCAATTAGAACACACACACACACACACACACACACACACACACACACACACACACACACACACACACACACACACACACACACACACACACACGCACGCACGCACGCACGCACGCACGCACGCACGCACGCACGCACGCACACCCTATGCTACAGTGAAAATAGTTGTTGATAGAGAAAATGTGGAAGCTATTGGCCAGCATCAAGTGTGCCAAAGAGATGCCTCTTATGTACAATGTAGTGTCCGACCGAAGGTCGATTTCTGGCCGGAGCCGAAGCCGATGATCGGCTTTTTCCACAACCTTCGGCCGAAGCCGAAGCCGAAGCCGAAGGTTCAATAACCCTAAGAAACTCAGTTCAATTTGATTTTCTTTCTACATGTCTCTATCTCACCTTAATTTAGTATAGTTGGCAAAACACCCTCTTAAAGCATGTTGCAGAAAGGTTTTGGCTAAGTTTTTACGAACGGTTGCACAATTGACGTCAACCCCCATCTGGAGATCCCGGGACAGGATGAAAATGAAGTGTTAGATAAACACCATATTTTCACCACCCCACCCGAACTGGGAAACGAACCCACGGTCTACAACCCATATAGGTGCCACTGCACCAAGTAGGCGACCAAAATTTTTTCAGATCAAATTGACGAAAAGTAAATAAAATAATGAATGGTTTCTAGTAAATTGATGTTAACTGTATATTTTTTGAGTGGTAGAGGCACGCTGTAGACAGTTGCGTCTACAAATGGGCCGGCTCGACCGGTTTGATCCCACTGTCTCACAGAAAACCGACGTTAAGTGGCAGCTCGCTATCGCGTTTCTTTCGGTGAGTGAGATTTCCGGTGGCCCAATTCTCCTCTCTTTCTCAATCCCTATTTCCCTCCTCTTAGGTTGGCAACGCACCCATGATTCTTTTTGTGTCTTGTCCATACACACTGTATGGGCGGTGAAGATCACTTACTTTCTCATGTCCGTAACATTTCGTTTAATTTCAACGCTTTTTAGAATACTTCGGCTTCGGCCGAACCTTCGGCCGAAGGCGATTTTTCGGCCGAAGGTGGCCGAAGCCGAAGCTTTGGTCGGACACTAGTACAATGTAAAAAAAACCTAAGTAGTCGCGGATGTCGGAGAACTCCGGAAAAGAATTACACGTTGTATTAAGTTATATTTTAATACATCTCGTGACATGTCCCTCGGGATCTGGGTCAGCCTGTGTGAACTGTCCGACAAATCAATGAGAAGGTCCTAAGTCGGGTAACACAATTGTCGAAAACGGTAACTTATAATAAATAAAATAGTTTATGGGGCGGAAATCAGTTTCATTCGGGAAACATGACCTAACTTCCTACATGTACCTCTATAATCTACTGTTTAGACATAACTCTGATTACGTCATGCTTTTCATTTAATGTATTTTCTGTGAAAAATAGAATAAGAATGTTGAATTAAGAAAAAATGTCTACAATTTAATCATGCGTAAATATTGAATGACTCGCTAGTAGCCGAATCTAAATCGCGAGTTATTCTGCGTAATGACCGGCACGCGTCTACGCGCACATTCACACAGATGCCAGCATAAATAACAGAAAACTTTACCGGACATTTAGGAAATTCTAACATGTGTCACATTCGTCGGAATAAATAAAGGATCCTATCGACTATAACGTTATCCTCCTTCCAGGTAAGCATATTAAAACATAATTATCAAAATTGTTTTAATAAACATAAACCTTTCTCAAAAGCAACGAAATAACATTAGTTTCGGGTGCTAACTGCTAAGTACTAAAAGTACACTTAGGCTCAATTGCACCACTATTATTAACCTAGAGTTAGTCCTAACCGCAAGCTAAATTGACAGAAAATGTATGAATGACATGTAACTTAACTTGCGGTTAGGACTAACTCTAGGTTAATAATAGTGGTGCAATTGAGCCTTATAAAGGTAATTCATTAGCCATTGCCCATTTGCCATTTACAGGCTGACGCGTGCGGCGTGCCATGTAGAGCTACGCGTCGTAGAGCCGCTACGAGATTCACGTAGCGCTGTGACTACACGGTTCATTATTAAATTACTCACTCAATAAACGTTCAATGAACTATATATAATGAATTAACATTTCCTGAGTTGAAATGCGGGGAAACACTGTTATTTAAATCAATCACTATTAATAAACATAAGCTCACGCCTGTATCCCCCAAACACTATTAATTCCCTATGGAAAAATAATATGATTTAGTATGATACAATTTTACGCTATGATTATAATAGTACGGTTCACAATCACGGTCGCCTCCTTGGTGTATATGTGTGCAGTGTATATGGGCTGTGGACCGGGAGGTCCTGGGTTCGATTCCCAGATCGGGCGGCGTTGTTTTTCTAACACTATTTTCCCGGGACTGGATCCTCCAGATGGGAGTTGACGTCAGCCGAAGCCGGTCGTAAAAACGAATCAAAATCCTTTCTGCAACATGTTTGAAAAAGTGTGTTGCGGCGACCCCACATTAAGGTGGGATAAGGGCAGTTGGAAAGATTACAATAGTACGGTTCACCTAAATCAAGATGTTTTTATAAACGCGTGGTAACATTACACCAAGGGTGGGAAGTGGTGAGTAAACAACTGAAAAGTTGGCGATGGTTCCCGCGGGAGCTCCGAGCCGCGAGTGCCGTGAGTACCGGGAGTGAAGTCACAAGTGGAACATGATACAAGTAGTGTGGAATAAAATCATAGCTCGTGCGTCCTACATACAAGCCACAAGGATAAAGGACGCGAGGGACGCGACCTGCAGGTCGATTCTCTAAGGTTTCATTTGTGAAAACAACGTTGCGGCAACGATGTTTTCACTTTTGTATTTAGCAAGGTACAAAGTGCACGCACTAGCGCTATACGAGGTGACGGTGCTTATGCGAACTATCTCTCTCGATCGAGGCGTTTGACATAAATGTATGGAAAATGGTATTCTCTAAGAGCCAACAACGTTGAACGCTCCGTCGACCTCAACGATGTGCGCTGCGGGAGCGAGGCGTCGATCGCAACGTTGTGGCGTTGTTTGGCGGCAGCGGTGGATTTATAATAGCGTTGGTGACATAAAAGTTAAATGTCGGAACCTACAACGAGAGTTTGCACCTCTGACTTGAACTAAGGCCTAACAATTAACACGTCTCATTGTCGTGTCACCGTCTTGGTCGAGTATAGCGTATATAGTTTGTAAACCAGGAAGTCCTGGATTAGGATTCCAGGTTTAACGTCCAGGGTTCAGGTTCCAGGGTTTAACGTCAGGCAGACAGGTGGTTGTAAAAAAATCTAAACATAATTCTTTTTTTTTTTTAAATGTGTTGCCGACCCCACCTAGCCTTGGGATATGGTCAGATGGGAAGAAAGTGAATACCTCTTTTTTATAGAAGTGCGGGCAAACGAGCAAGTGGGTCACCTGATGTTAAGTGATCACCGCCGCCCATAAACATCCACAATACCAGGGGAATCATGGATGCGTTGCCGGCCTTTGAGGTAGTGGGGCAGTATTATAAGTGTAAGTTACTTTTGCCCAATGAAGTAAAATATTGGTGCAGCTATGCTTCGACAGTGTCATATATGCATGTACGAGTAGGTACTAAGGGCCGGAACAGATAATCCTTTTATTTTTCTGCCGTCGACTCTATAATACTGCGATACTCCTCGGTATAACAGCAACAACGAGTTTCAACCTGAATACAAAGTAAAATCGATTCACATCAAGGCCACATTATAACACATTCCCTCACAGGGAACTCCAAAAAACCCGCGCACTGTTTGTAGTTGTTCACATCGCATAAATATTGATGGCGCGGTACGGGGCTAATAACAACCCCCTCTCACCCCCTCTCCGAGCCTACATACACCACCCACCCGCACCACTCAACACACCCCCGCACACGTCCGCACAAATCTAATGACAGTTCTTTTGAAGAGGCTTGATCTTTGGCACATGTTTTCGGTGTGGCTTCAAACCATATGTGGCGGTCGACAGATATTTTACACGTTTCAAATAAACTTTCTTTTTCTAGACAAATACAAGAAGTTTATTCGTGTTAAACAATTTGAACGTGTGAGAGCGTGCCGTGTGTCAAATGTTTGAATCAAATAGAAAATATATATGTGTATTGAAAATATCGATGTCCATGTGTCAATACGAGATAAGCGCCTATTTACAAACTTTATAGGAGCGAGCGGAGTTTAAAGTTTGTTCATGATAAAGAAATAATTCTCAACATTAGGCATCGATATATGACCATAGAACTGTTGAATAAGGTACAACTCAACGGCCGCATCAAAATTATCTACTCTTAAACTTATTTGAATGGTCCTGATTCCGTTTTCGACTGCCTCGGTGGCGTGGAGGTATTTCGGTACGACTACGGTTCTGAGGTCTCGGGTTCGATCTCCGGGTCGGGCAAAGTGACATTGGATTTTTCCATATCAGCCCGGAGTATGGAATTTGTGCCCGATATGGCGATAGGCTCGCCCCCTATGACATCTGTGACGGAACTAAGCTCGGCGAAACGTGGGTGTACTAGTTCGCTAGTGCGCCTCTGCCTACCCCTTCGGGGATACAGGCGTGAGCTTATGTTATGTGTTATGTTATGATTCCGTTATAAATATCACTTATCGTTTTGTAGCCGTTACACATCGACATATCTCCGAGGCGGCTCCTCATTAGAATGTAATTATCAATTTATATGCAAACCTCTCCACATACTCGTCGAAAACATTCAAACATTTAACTAAACCATGGATCGAAACAAACCGTCAACTTCCCAAACTATAACTTTATTTTGTCCGAACTGCGGTTAAACAATAAGTTCGGAACTTTGTTGGTAGTGTTACTTGAATGAACTGGCTGAATAATGGTACTGAATGTAGAACACTAAATGCCCTAAAACATAATTTATTACAAAATTGTTCGAGGCGAAATATACCCTAAAAATAGACACAAAAATATTTATTGAATACCAATGCATTATTTAAACTTTGTCAAATACGAGTACTTATTATATTGTCATTTCGAATTGAGGTTAATTGTTATCAATGTACAACTATTTCCTTGTGTTTTGTAGATTAAGACCATCTCAGATGATGACTGGCTTTTTTACCAATATCTGTTATGAGTCTGTTTTTGCCTGTAGGGCGCCATGTTTTGGTAGACTTAAATTCAGAAAATTTTGCTCGTCTTATAGAAAGTTGAATTCCCGAGGCATCCTCCGATCTGCTCCCGCAGTATGCTCCTGGTATAAGTGCCTAACACAGATATTCGTCAGTAATCAATCACGACACTTGATAGATTGGCGCGGAGCGAGATGTGACCGACGAGGCGCGGCGCGGTGGTGCGGCGCGGTGCGGCTGCCATCGCACATTAATCATTTACTATGGATTTATCTTTCTTTATCGATTTTTGCTGTTTTTATTCAGGATGAAAACTTAAGTTATTTGGAAAACTAATACTTAATTTTGTAATCTAACAAATAGCTTACGAGAAAGGAAAAAGAAGCAAATGGAGCCATGCTCAGCATAGCAACAACGTGTCTACGCAGGAGTCTGGACAAAATATTAATGAGACTCATAACTTTTTAATTCATATCGGAAACCTGGATCTTCGAGTCGTTTTTCAATAAGGCGGTACAACGCCGTATTCAAAACTGGCTAGAGTGGAGTGTTACTACTACAATAAAGATACGTCACAAATCTGTGTGTACTAGCTGTGATCCCAACATGATGTACAATGCTGAACTCACAACAAAACACAACTGAATCCCTTGAAGCCAATAAGATCTGTCAGCGTATCGACTATACGTAATACGAATATATCTCAGATACAGTGTTGAATGTAGGGAAGTCCATTGTCTCGGTTTACAGAGTTATCAGGAAGAAATATGATCAGCACCTTAAACACCGACAACATTCTCTACTCTCACTGTTCATGTGACAAATATGGCGTCTGTCACCACGCGAGTGAACTTTTCTCATCTTTTACACGAATAAAAAACTTCGATGGAGATGACAGGTGCTGGTGGCGGTAACTTTTCGATTCGGTCTCATTTTTCAAGAACATATTTGTAAAAATATAGAGCAACACTAGCCGCAACGGTACTATGTTCCAACTCATGAATTATTCAACCATGATATCGAATATCTGTCATTTGGCCGCGCTATTTGTTTGGCAATAGCTGCGCCGCGCCACGCCGCGCCGCTCAGTCACCGGAAACGCAAGGCTACGGACTTTGAGAGAATACTCAAACAACTTTTCGGGGTATTTACAAAAATGAATAATTTAATCATACAGCGAAGTATTGTATATAATGCTGACCTCTAACTAACGTCTGATCTAGTATATAGGAGTTTACTCTTGAAATGGGTTCATGCCTTCTTGTGTCCTCGGCCCACTCTTGGGAGTTGGGATGAAGGCATGAGATAAGGTTTTGTTTGATTAGTTTACGCGAATATTATACATTGAAATAAAACTATTTTTACGGATTCTGTCACGATTAGGTTTTAATTATCATTCCCGACGTTTCGACGTTTTCGTCGGGAATAATAATTAAAACCTAATCGTGATAGAATCCGTAAAAATAGTTTTATTCCGTTATTATTTCCATAGCGCGTGGACATACTATTATTACTCACTGATAGTACAGAAAAATCCATAATATGCATACGTATTTTAATTGAATCAGAACATTTTAATCGCATTGAGATTATTTTATGATCGATACAATTAAGCATTAATATTTCGAAATTCAACCTCTACAGTGGTTAAATCTTCAAAGTTGATATGGAGAAACAAAGGGAAAACGAAGGCAAAGCTCCAAACACACGTTAGCAAGAGATCTAAACTATAAATATAAACCAGTAGCTTGTACCTCTATATTATGACATTTCACGACTACATAAAATATTTGTATGACAAATACCCGAACGCGTCTAGCGGTTACGCGGGGAACTGACGTTTTTCATACAAATTATTTTACGTAGTCCCTAACGTGAAATGTAAAAAACTCACGGTGGAGCTACAGATGTACCCACGAGTTACATCTGTAGCTCCACCGTGAGTTTTTTACATTTCACGTTAGGGACTTATTGTAATTGGGATTGGGATGTATTGGGATTGTACCCACGAGTTACATCTGTGTCGGAAAAGTAGTTAAGGGGAAATTTTCGGGAAGCTGCTTGGCAGGGTGGAAGGCAAGTTTCTAGAATGGCTAGGCCCAGTCCAACAGTTTACAACGTCTATGTTAAACAAAACAATGACATGCATTTACTTCTCTGGTTCATTATGGCCATATTTTACTCTACACTATGCGGTATGTGCGGTGCAGAGAAATTTAATGTTACTACAGAAAGGCTATCAAGCATGTTTCCATACAAAATACACCATAAACTTCAGTAACGCCATCTACCACTTATTACGTAGCGAGGGCTCTTATTACAATTATATAAACTAAAATGTTCTGTCAATGTTCTAGATTTACGTAATTAATTATTTTATTGTGTAAACATTATTACGCAGACACGACCTTGTGCGTGTATGTTTCAAATACCTACTAATGTGTTATTACATCGAGGTAATAACTTTTGCACCACAAGTTTCGTGCTGTTGACCTGTCTATGTACTGTTGAATGTCTTTGGTGCCGTGTAACGACGCTACTCGGTACTGAGTACTGACGAACATTGGTAACAACTAACAACTAGGCATGATACAGTGCTGTAGCGCGGCGAAACAACGCTGATTTTCAATCGCTACACAACTTAACTGGGCTTCTAATGTAAAGAATTGGGCAAATTTTCCGGCGAGAGCGTCCACGGTCAATTAAGCTTCGTTATACTAACTATTGTTGCAAAAACCTTAAATTTCTGTAAGCTTTCGGAGTGGAAATAAAAGGTCATGACTAAACTGAACATTTGTTACGCGGTACTATTCTGGGCAAACATTAATTTTGTGCGAACTATACTATTATAATGTTTCGAAGTGGTAGTGACGCTGTAGACAGTTTCGCCTACATTATTAAAGAGACGATTCGACCATGTTATTACCACTATCTCACAGAAAACCAATGTGAAACAGTAGCCTGCTGTTGAGGTATGAATGCACGGTGGTCAAATTTCGTGTGATCCAAAGGGCAAACACCGTCTCCTTTACAAAACCTCTCCGTTTCACGGTACACGGGGCCTCGGCTAAACCCCTAGAGTCCAGCATAACCTATGTTCACTTACAATTAAAGGGATTGTGTTAATTACGGTTTCTGATGTCTAAAAATGGACGAGTATTCGCAAGCATAATTTGTCCAATCCTATTTTCACGTTTAACGCACAATAACACTGGAATATTGTGAACCGTTGAAAATGACAGGTAAAATAAACAATACGACCAACCGTGTTCATCGATGACGAAAGGCATTTCCAAGCGAATATAACCAACCTACTAATTGAATATTTTCTTAGTTTTTGGGCCAAATAAACAGACCCTATATAGCTTTACACGCTCCTAGAACCCTGAAGTCTGTTTGCGTAGGTTTAATTTTACTGTTCAATGCTCACAAATTAGTTGGTAAGTTTGCGGGGTTGACATGATGTGCGGGATGTCAAACAAGTTATACAGGGTGTTTCATAAAGTTGGTACCTATAACAAATCCACATACAGGGAGAACGATTTAAAGTGCAATGGTAAAATAAAAAGAATAAAAAATGAATTTAATTTTTTTAATCAATATTAACCATGGGAATTTTAAAATCGGAATGTGACCTGTAAATCGTCGCAAATAGCAAAATAATGGCTTTGTGTATGCTAAAAATAATTAATTACCCTATAGGTAGTTTGTAAATGTACTGCAGCTGACCCAGTGAGCCAGCAAAAAGTTTATCACCACAAATTCAAGTTTCCATTATTCCAAAACTATGAGCTATACGAAATTTTAAACTTTACCGCTAGATTGGTAGCCATCGTCTCTTTAAGTGAAGTTATTATGGATACCAACTTTATGAAACATCCTGTATAACTAGCACAATATTATAATTCTAGCATCGCATGTTTGTAGAGGTAGATCGCGTGATGTTGGAGCTCTGACGACTTGACATTTCATAACATGACAAGTGCGCTGCATCACGCGAGTATCTCACACGTATTACTTAAAGATTTTATATTTTCGTTATATCCTTCGTTATCACAATGAAGAGTTACGGATTACAGAGTAAACTTCTTACAATAGAAAAGAACAGCATAGTGTGTATATCTAACGTTAAAAACTAGAAAATACGAATAACGCGCACATGACTCGTACTCACATGCGTACTTCAAGCGCGTGGGGTACCCGAGGACGAGGCCGCCGGCCGTCCTCACCACACACTGGTACACACCCTCACTGTCAGTGCCGCGTTCCACCTCCAGCGACCCGTTCCAAGACATCCTCCAACCGATGCAGCTGGAACATATACTGATTATAGATTTATAACAGAGGCCGACACTACCTCTAGAAGCATGAGTGCGTTGCCAACATTCATCATCATCATCATCATCATCATCAGCCATAGGACGTCCACTGCTGAACATAGGCCTCCCCCAAAGATTTCCAGATCGACCTGTTGGAAGCGGCCTGCATCAGGTCGTCGGTCCACCTTGTAGGTGGACGTCCTACGCTGCGCTTGCTTCTTTGCTAACATTAAAAGAGACTAATTGAGAAGGTCAGGGGCTAAATTAGAAGCAAATTTGACCTCTGGCAGTCTCACCCAGCGGTTGAATCCCGACAGCAAAATGCCATTGCACGCTAGTTTTCTGTGAGACAGTGATAATCAGGTTAACGCCCCTAATTCGTGCTTTAGGTGTTTATCATCCGGTGAGCTTGTAAATACTTATGGAGTGATATTGTAGTAGTAAGTGTGGTATACCTTGGGTCCGTGTCGTTGAGGTAGTGGTTGTTGCGGCGCCACATGTAGGGGCTGGTGGTCGCGTGGTCCTCGGCCTCGAGCGGCGGCGGCGGGCGGCGCGCGGTGATGCGCTCCGCGTCCGGCACCACGCACGCCAGCCTCACAGACTTCTCCGCCGAGCCCCACCATCTTATCGGCACATCTGACGGACAAATAATAAACACTTACAATCTACCTCCATCATGTGTGCAGTGTGCTGCGTGACCAATACATCAATACAAATATAATAAAATCATAAACTGATAGAAACATTCATGTTTTTTAATTTACGGTCTAATAATAGCGTGGGTAAGTAATCATAAAGAGAGTGTGTATGAAGAATGTCATCTTAACATGTGGTTATGAGTAATTCAAAGCAACTAATTATAAACTTTCTTTAATATAATAAAACATACTTATAGATCAATCATTATTATAAATATTTCATTCTTCAAAATGTTCATATCCTGTATTGATCGCGATGAACACAAAAAATATTTACTAAAACGAAATAAAGTCAAGTACGAATACAATAAGCAACAGCCTTTACTTAACAAAAGGAGGGGGAAATCAATATGAATACATGAATATAAATGAAGACATTAAAGAAATGATTTGTTATAACAGGAAGGGACGTAGGAACCAACTTTCGCTGGATGTTGCATGTTGACCATCTAAGACATTAAATAAAATATATCTAGGTTGTGAATTGCACGAACATGCACGCACTCCGTATTCATAATTCCTCCAAACACGCATCTATCGAATCTCTAAGAACTTTCTTTATCCCGCAATTGATTAATAAGGAAACAAACAAAACAACATTGCCCTCCTTTTGGGGCAGGCGAGTAATGCATAGTCATTATTCAGATACGAGTAGAATGCAGTTATGCACTGAAATATGGATCAGAATTCTGGAGTGTTCGTTAAATTCACAACACACAGAAGTGTCCTATGGCCCTAACTTCACACAAATGTGAGAGTTATACATATGTCTTATCACAGGTATAATGAATTGCAAGAATCGTTAACACTTACTTATAACAGCATTGTCCGAAAACAGCACGGAGTCGGCAAATTCTCGTAATGAGTTCTATCATTTACCTTGATCATTGCAGAGTTCCTCACTTCAATAACGTTGACACCTTCAGAGAGCTTACTCTTAGATCCAATCATCATTACCTTTCGATATGAATCGTGGTGGATGCCATCCTCCCGAATTTCATCCACGGCGATGCGGGACCAGTACAGCGTGCTCTTGAGACATGCAGGGGTTTGGCTTGGGTTAACATACTTCTAAGTTTTTAATGTCTTACGACCGAATTTTAGACAACGGTTATTAGAAATGCTGAAAGCATTATGATCTGGTAATTCAACCCCAGAACCCAAAAACCACATCCTTTTGTCCCTCTACCTGCATCTCATTTTGAGTGGTAGAGCCACGCTGTGGACAGTAACGTCTACAGCACGAATGGGCCGGCTCGACCGGTTTGATACACTGTCTCACAGAAAACTTTTTTTTTTTCAAATTCCCCTCTCCCTTTCCTAATCCCTATTCGCCTCCTTTAAGGTTGGCATCGTATCATTGATTATTTTTGTGTCTTGGGTGTCGATTGTCAGTGGAGATCACTTACCATCAGGTGACCTGCTCGTTTGCCAGTCATTGCTATAAAAAAACGGTCATCTCGAACAATTGGCTTAGTTAAATAAAAGATGTCCTAAAACCTGTTTTACGTTATTATTGCCACAACGAGGTTTCATTCGATATCAACAACAATAAAACCTTTGTACAACATTATATTAGTGATTCGGAAGGTATACACTATACAATATTGTACACGGTTTGGCGAAATTGTTCCATTTTCAGCGGTTATTGGATGTTCACTTTCACTACGATATATTACAAAGAATCCATTGTCGTCGCGGAATTGTCGCAGATATTAAACCAATTGATATTCTAATAGTTTGCTTTGTATTTCGTTCATGTTAGTGTAGATTCGAATCAGAAAAACTTACAAATATACCGCTTATGGCATTTTATTTTTGTATATTTTTATTACCACGAAATTGATAAGTTTATGTATTTTACTAAAAGTGACAATCTCCAATATCGGGCCAGTCGAGTGTGACTCTACATTATTTGTTACATGCTTAAATATAAAACAATAATTTACAGCAGTAGGCCAACCAGCCATGGTTGGCCTACTATCTACTAAATTATTGTTTTTTACTATCTGTAAATTATTGTTTTTAGGTAGTCATACCATGAGTGACATTTCTCGCTATCAACTCCGTAAAATATTTATATGAAAAACACCCGGATACCTCTAGCGGTTACGTGGGGAACTAACGTTGTTCATACAAATTATTATACGTAATCGCTAGCGTGAATTGTCAAAAAATCTCATGTTTGAGCTACAGATGCTTATAGATCTGTGCTGTATTCTATCTCTGTGGTGGTATGTATATAAAATAGACAACGAGTCATGAGCCACGCTAATATCTCCCTCATTAAATCTTAATATTGTACTATTCGTATTTTCCAACGTAACAATAAACCGTCTATCGTTTTGTAAAGTCATTTAATTTCCATTCATTAGTGTTATTATATTCGTGAATAAAACGAGTCGAACACAATACGGTGACACTCCACTATGTAAATAAAGACAAGTCCCGTGAATCTGTGATCTGTCTACCTTGACAAATTAGAATTCGGAACCTATTGGCGCTACGTCATTGTTTGGATTGTACATGTGTTTGTTCTATGAACAGCGGCGCTGGTCCGTTACCCATAGGTGAAGCAAAATTATGAAACAATTTTTTGAGATGTCTTTGCATGTGACATGGATCTTTAAAAAAAATATCGACGTTTCTAAATTGACTGGTATAACCTATTGGATTCTTAATCTCTGTGACAAAATAAAGTTTATATGTTTTAATTTTCAATTAACGTTTCCAAAAAAGTGTACTTGACAATGTTTTTCAAATTCACTAAATTATTCAGAGATTTGTATTAAATGGTGAGGCGCGGTACGGCACCGGGGCCTGGGCACGGTGTGAGTTGTGAGTTGTGTTACGCGGGGCCGCGCGGTGGCGGGCGGCGTGGCGGGCGGCGTGGCGGGCGGCGTGGCGGCGGCCGAGGAACAATCAAGGCTAGCTTGTAGGACTACACACTACACCTAGACATTACTCAACGCAATCATCTCGATTAAGCTAAATATTTAAAGGATCTATTATGCTTAAGTTAAGAGCCACCGGATTTATGTTACAACTCGTGTAATTTCAGTATTACTTTGAAGGTAAAATATTTTTGTATTGGCATTTGGCACTCGTGTTGTATATTGGCAACTGGCAGTAGAAGGTACTCAAAAGAAATTGAGCCATTAACGAAGGGTCCCGGCATACTGCGCATACACGATTACGCTTCGGTGCCCGCGTGGGTAACATACAAGGTGACATATGAACCGAATATAATCAACAACCAACCGAGGAACCATTTGACGGAACCCTGCGTAGTGCGTACGATGCTAGGTTAAATACGCTTTCAAATTCTAATTACAGTATGTATTTATAAATTATAAACATTTGTCTTTCTTTCTTTCTACCTGCCCTTATCCCAGCTTAATGTGGGGTCGTCGCAACACACTTTTTCAAGCATGTTGCAGAGAGGATTTAGCTTATTTTTTATGACCGGCCGCCTGCCTAACATCAACCCCCTATGAGGGGTCCAGTCCCGGGCAAATTTAATTAGAAAATTCGCTTTGTTCGACCTAGGAATCGAACCAAGGACCTCCCGGTCCACAGCCCATACATTCTGCTACTAGACCAGAATAGAACAACTCTCTTTAGCAAGTTTTATGAAGATAGGGTATCCCATTAAAAACATAAATGTGAAATGAGAGCCAAGTTCATTTATGAATATTATCAGTACCGTCTTTACCATAACACGGCAGACGGGGCCCGTGCCCAAGGATCCCGACCGTAGGTGGCCCCCCAAAGGCTGATAAGTTACATTCTCTTACACCAGGGATTTCCAAATGGTGTGGCGCGCCAGGGGGGGGGGGGGTCTTTCCGCGAGCGTGTGGATAAGATATACGTTAAAAATATAAATGTATGATCTTAGTTACCTCAAAAAAAAGGTCGCCACCACCAGGCAAGCTAGTAGGTTTGAGCTTTACATACATCGAGGGGGGACGTAGGCATATACATTTAGGTAGAAGGGAGGCGCTAGGCGTGAGACAACAAGTTTGGGAACCCCTGTCTTACACGATCTTTTTACTCTGCAAGGGGCCCCCGAATTCTTGTATGCCCAGGGACCGATGCATGCCTTAAGACGGCCCTGAATATTATGGTATACACCACGATAACAACATACAATATTTCATTACAACTTAAAATATCATTTCTTCTTATAATAGAATATAGATAATATATTAAAGCCTAAGGTCTGAATATTGATAATTGAACTTGGCTCTTATCTCATATTTATGTTTTTGGGGGATATCATTACTTTTTGTACAGAAATTATGAGTACTTATTCACATCGCACCGCTCTCTATTCTCTACACCGCTGCCGCTGCTCCACGTCCACGGCGGCGGCCGTCCCACCGTGCGTCCCACCGTGCGTCCCACCGTGCGTCCCACCGTGCGTCCCACCGTGCGTCCCACCGTGCGTCCCACCGTGCGTCCCACCGTGCGTCCCACCGTGCGTCGTGTCGTGAGTCGTGTTCCGAAATATCTATTATTTAATTATTTATCGACCAACTTCCAAAAAGGAGGAGGTCCTCAATTCGTTATTTTTACGTCGTTATTTTTTTTATGTATGTTACGCGATATCTCCGCCAAATGTGGACAGATTTACAAAATTATTTTTGTGTTCGATAGAGTTTATTTTAAGGGTGGTCCCATATAAATTTGGTCACGATCAGGTAAATTTCGAAGTCGAACCGTTAAGTGGTTATTGCAACTAAAGTGGCAATCTGGCGTTAGATGAAAGAGAAATTGTAATTTGTAGTCTAGTGTTTGGTGTAGATTAACACAAGTAAACGTAGTTAATTTTCTCATATTTGGGGCGGCAATCTGAAAAATGAAACTGCCTTGATGGCGTAATTGTATTTCGGTACGACTACCGTCCTGAGGTCTCGGGTTCGATCAACGGGTCGGGCAAAGTGATATTGCATGTTTCCATATCAACCCGGAGTCTGGAATTTGTGCCCGATATGGCGATATGTTTTTAAACTTGTGATTATAAGTAATGATCTTACACTATTGATTTGCACTAAATATTGAAATAATAATATTAAAAAACCAGTTACCAATAAACGCAATAAATACGAAAATCGACGATAATCTTAGTTATGAGTAGTTATATTATGTAAGTACGAATACACATATGTTTGGATAAAAAAAATTAAGGCTGTTATTCCGATCGTTATATATTCACGTGAAGTAAATATACATAAAGACAGGCTGTCATCAATTTTGTTTGCCGATTCTTACATTACAGCACTATTACTAAACAAGTGCTCCTAATAGAATCAATTAATTGAAAAATTATAATGTAATGTAATGATAAATATTTACTAGTTTCTGATTTATATTCCTTTGTGTTCACCCAACTATCCGACACATAGATAAGCTCACGCCTGTATCCCTAAAGGGGTAGGCAGAGGCGCACTAGCGAACTAGAACACCCACATTTCGCCGAGCTTAGTTCAGTCCCAGATGTGATAGGGGGCGAAACTATCGCCATATCGGGCACAAATTCCAGACTCCGGGCTGATATGGAAAAGTCCAATCACTTTACCCGACCCAGGGATCGAACCCGGGACCTCAGAACCGTAGTCGTACCGAAATACCACCACGCCACCGAGGCAGTCGATCTGTCGAACTATCCGACACATCTGCGGCCTGAGCAGGAAAATTTCTGGAAACCGTAAATGTATTCGAACTCGATGTCGTCTATGAAATTAGTATGAAATATTAACCAAACGTCATCAGTGCGCAGCGAACTCGAATACATTTACATTTACATTCGTTTTTCGTGCTCGGGCTACTGGATGTCAAATTTGAACTTACTAGGTCACCTAGAACTGGGCTAGAGTTTCGATCTATATAGATCAGTTAGTTCTTTTAAACAATGTAACACAAGGAAAAAAGTGTCAGTGTAAGGCCCATTATGTATCTCGCAAGTGTCGATATATGAGCCAAAAACATGTTTATGTGAAATCGTTTTAGAGTTATGAAGGGGTCAGTCTGGCTCCAAATGGTTCGTGTAATATTTATTACACACTATGCTGCTCGCCAGTTCTGTCAGCTTGAACTTCGCTTGACACACTACCGCGTACATCTACCTGTAGATACGGTCGATATGCAGAGGAGTGAATAATTCGGCGCATCATCGGATGTCGAGGCAGGTCCGGGCGCTGTGTGCACCGGGCTTGGGGACTCGCGGCGGGGAGCGGAGGAGGGATTGCTTGTCAACGACGCCGTTCAAACAGAATGTTTACAAACACCAAGCTTTACGCGCTCATAAACTGTCCTTCATATTGTGCTGTGGTATTAAATAATAACACCATGCCATGATATCAACTTTTTACGTTGGCGCAATAAAATCACGAGACCATTTTGGATTTTGCGCGCCAAATTTATTAATTTTTAATTAAAGCCGTGTCCGCGTTGGCGGGGCAGTGGTGGCGGGCGCGAAGAGTGGGGGTATCGACTCTCGGCCCTGCCCGCTGCCACAAAAAAAATAGGTACAGAAGTCAATCTCATGCGTGTACTTCAATTTTTAGACCTGGGCATTTCCGCGAAAAGAATCGTCATTACCGTCGTTAAGTATAGGCAATTGTAAGGACTTATATCACCACGGTAATGACAAACCCTTAATAGTATTATAATTAATAATTATTAGTTATGTATACGTACAAGCCATGAGACACGTATAAGTACTAATAATCCATGAGATTATTGAACACATGGCTTACATAGCTTATACTAGAATAAATACCTAAAATAAATTGTAAAAATATTACAGGACACAAAGTCATATTCACTTGTCGGTGCGAGGCCGGGACGACTACGTACCTACCTAACTGTTTTGTGTCAAGTTAAAACGAACCATCGAAATACAAGAAAATACCCACTTACCTCACTTAATTCACCGTTTAAAGTTGAATTTAAACAACCATCCACGGAACAGTTATGTATAATAACTTTTTGTTGCTCCATTTTTGCAACTCTCAACCCGTCCGAGATATCGTGCCCGTGAACGGTGTCTATGCAACGCAACGCACCCACGTTGCTCGAGCGCACTTTGTAAGAAGAGTTACTTCTGTACTATTCTGTGCTGCTGCTGAAGTCTGAACGCATCTACTGCGCAGGTCAAGGTTGCATACGGCCGTCTCTCTCGCACTGCACTGCTTCCCACGTGACGACCATGTCCGTTTTCCAATAACAATTTGTTACACTGTGTCACTGTTATACCGGTCTGCCGGTGACGATGTTTACACCAATTTGTACTTTATTTGTACAATGTGTGAGTTCAATGTACGTCGCGAGGTCGGCTTCACAAACGTACACATGTTTATGAAATTACGACAGGTTTTTTTATAGCGTCTGCAGATTTGACGGCGAATTTTTGCGGCAGTCTGTAGTATTGACGGGGAATGCGGAAGTGTGTTGTTTTCGCCTACTAGGAACTTTTGATAGTAAGCGCAGCGCCGAGGCTTTCTCCACGACCACGAGACTTACACAATCTGTACACGGGTTAGTTGTATATTGCAGTAACATCATTTATGTGTGTACTGTGTGATGACCTGTATGTATGATTAGATGTAGAGGGATGCAGAGGGCGCCAGCACGCCCGCGTGGATCATTGCACTGCACCATTCCCTCGCGATTCACGCGTCCTTGCGTACTTTAACGTTTTTAACACTGAATGACTAAAGGAAAAATCTTAGATTTCAAGCTAACTTCATACCAAATTTTATCAAAATCGATTCAGTGATATATTCATGAAAACATATTAGAAACAAACATATTAGAATGGAATATGGATTATAAGAATAATATTATGAATATGGTACCCTGGGTCGCCTCCTTAGTCTAGTGGCAGCATACAGGTCCTGGGTTCGATTCCCAGGTCGGGCAAATAAAATAGAGGGTTGATATCAGGCAAGCGACCGGTCATAAAAACTAAGCCAAACCTTTTCTGCAACATGCTTGAAAAAAGTATTTTGCGCCGACGACACTAACGTGGGATAAGGGCAGATAGAAAGAAAGATGGTTGGGAATTTATACTGTAATCTGAGTAGTATTTTCAAACGACATATATGTACTTAGTGCTATCTTACTATATGATCTTCTGTGGCGGTTATTCTGCTGACCGACTTTTGCTCACGATTCCGTCTGAGAAGTGTGTTCACGGTATGTTGGATTATTACCACACGTTTCAATTCACAAAATATCATACGAGTACTATCCAGAAGTTGTTGTTACATACCGTCTGAATCAACAATAGAGGACAACATCAAGATTTAGGTAATACTAAAACCAATTCATAGACTATTCTTGTAAAACAATTCAGTGTTGTTTTTCCTATTAGCAACCAGTAAATCTTGTAAATAACCATCAGCTTGTGGTCGCTTTGGAAGCCTATGTCTCCATCAGATTTAGTACTAAGCTATAGGCCGATATCCAATTTCCGCGACAGAATTACTTCAGATTAAACGCTCCGTTTTATGGACATTTCTTAAAGACTTATTGGCTTGAATGAATTTCAATTGGAAGGATTTTATCAACCAGTTTAACGTTTATTTTGTATTTGAAGCAGATAAAATTGGTTGGTAAATTGAACGTGACAATTCTGTAATATGGAATATGCAGTATGGACAGCCTCCGTGGCACAGCGGACGAGTAGCCGGCTGTGAAGCGAGAGGCCACGGGTTCGATTCCCGCATTGAGACAAATGTTTGTGTGGCCTACAAATATTTGTTTCAAGTGTGGGTGTTGGGGTGTTGGGAGACCGTGCGTCTCTCATAGTCTCTGACACCCACGATACAGGTTATACCTAGTTTAGGGTCAGGACTAGGTGTGTGACTGTTGAGTGTTTATTATATATCATAATATTTTTTCTAAGGCGATACAGAGTCGACTCGGGATGTGGCGTGCCACATGGTTGCCTAAGTGGCAAACATATTATAACAACATTATAACATTAGAGCCACATCAAAACACCAGAAGTAAAGCTAACTGCTTTTACAGTTAGCTACCTGAGTTATTTTGGTGGCAAGATCGCAAAAGATGGTGAAGCCGACATTTACAAGCAATTTATAGGTTATTATAGTAAAACAATTTTTTTAGCAGGTACAGAGTACCAACCATTTCTAGTTTGTTTCCATTTAGGATGTGCGGCTCGGCCTCCGGTGGCCCATACGCTTATGTAACATATTTATGTGACGCCTCCGACGGGTTAAACAAAATAAGAAGTGTCAAGAAACAAATAAAAATACAAATAACATTATATTCCGAGTATTTTGAGTCAAATTACTTTATTCCACGAGAATTCCTTATTGTGATGCTTGTCGAACTTGTCAAAACAAAATGTAACACAAAACAAACTAAGGTATAATGTAATTGAAAATACCATAGAACGCTCTATTTACTGATGTAACAATAATAATCTTTCAGAATAAAACCTACATTAATCCGGCTTCAAGAAATAAAATGATAATAAAACAAGTTGGCAGACGCAGGTTGTAACTTGTAAGTAGTTATGTCCACAGCATGAATGGATCAATGGATGGGCCGGGTGTACCAACGTCCAACTACCAGGGTAATATTTGACTGTCTTTTTAAATGTTTGTCCTACCTGATATTGGGTTTCTACTCAGTATCGGCTCGGAATCAGTCTAGAATTTGTGCCCGATAAGACATTAGACTCGCCCCCAAAGAATATTAACGCTCGCCCCCTATCACATCTGGGATACAGGCGTGAGCTTGTGTTATGTAAAATTGATATATCTACTCGTGCGTGCGTACATCCCTAACCTTAAATTGTGTGCTTCATCATCATCACAGCGCACAATGTCATATGCAGGAAGGTTCATAGTTCATTGTAAATACGTGTTTTTGTATATAACACTTGTATTCAAGTCGCGGCGGGCCGGTACTCGGCAGTACCGACACCAGTTCCTAACTACGTGCTTAAAAGTTAGGTGTACGTGTCGGCCGCGGTTATTGCCTATTTGTGAGGGGTCGGGAGTGAGGGGAGCGAGGGGGAGACCCACTACACATTAGTTTCCAACTAATAAACTATTAATTCAATAGAGCTGAGCACTCGAACAAAAAATATTTATATATTCCGGCACGTGCTGAATGTCGCTATTGTAAAATATCCATCCGCCGGGGAATAAAGGCTTTGAAGTAACGTTATTAGGCCGCTGCTATTTATAAATGTTCCGAAGCTTCATCATAACCGTAACCGAAACTACCGGATATCCGAACTAACTAATACAACATTGCCGAAGCTATAAAACTGTCCATAACTGATATTAATGTTTCCGATAATAATTGCTGTTAAGAGCAGAATCTAACTTGATTCACAAATGAGGCAAACGAGCAGTTGTAAGGGGTCTCCACGCCGCCGATAAACGGCCGCTGTACCAAAATAATCACAGCACAGGTTGCCAAGCTTAAAGGAATGAATTGAGAGAAGAGGGGGAATAGGATCATCGTACACCTAACACTTAGAACTGAATTTCCACATTACGATGGTTTTCTGTTAAAACCGTGGTGTCAATTGTCAAACGCATCGACGCGAATCATTCGCACTGTAGACTCGACACAAAAAACCGCAAAAAACGTCACGAAACTCGGTTCAAAATGAGCCGATATTATGTTACCCTCAGTCCGTATCACCGGAACGCACCTCATGGAAATCCTTCCCTACATTTTGTTTCAACGTTAAATTACGCTGTAATCGACAAAGAATACATATTACACATATAAGAAGTAAGTAATAAATACGTATTTTCCCGGGTCCCTGCTCCCGGGAATTCTTAAGAAATTGTCGATGTCTAGTCCCGTAAATGAAGTGCGGGAACGGAATAATTCCATTGACTATTCCTTTAAATCTGATGCATTATAAATAACTTCAAATAATAAAATAAAATAAATAAATAACACCCAACAGTCATATACATAGTCCTGACCCCACACTAAGATCGAGTCTTGTGTCGTGGGTATCAGGAACTACGAGAGACTTTTGGTCTCACAACACCCAGACCCGAAACAAATATCTGTAGGCCATACAAACATTTGTCTCAGTGCAGGGATCGAACCCGCGGCCTCTCGCTTTACAGCCGGCTACTCGCCCGCTGCGCCACGGAGGCTGTCCGTGCGTAAATATGGATAATATGCTGTTTAAGAGCAAAGAATCAAGATTTAATTGGGAAGTGATTATTTTTCCTCACGATCTTTTCTTTCTACCTGCCCTTATCCCACCTTAATGTGGGGTCGGCGCAACACACTTTTTCAAGCATGTTGCAGAAATGATTTGGCTAAGTTTTTACGACCGGCTGCCTGCCTGACGTCAATCCCCTCTGAGGGGTCCAGTCTCGGGCAAATTAAATTAGAAAATTCGCTTGGCCCGACCTGGGAATCGAACCCACGACCTCCCGGTCCACAGCCCATACATGGTGCCACTAGACCAAGGAGGCGACATAATTTTCCTCACGATCCCGGCAACAAAAAAAGTCGAGCAAAACAACCCTACACAAATATAGAGCGAAAACTGCGATGCGTACTCGCGGATCATCTCAATAATGTGCATCAATGTGGCGCGGCGATACGTCGTTGACTCGTGCACTCGTGCTGTAGAGTGTAGTGCCGCGTGCGTCATCCTTGATGTAGGTCAGTTGCAGCGGTGGAGCGCCGCGTCCGCACTCCGCACCACTCCCTCCCACTCGATGGACAAATTATTTAACGTTTCGACTTTATAGTCTCACAGTTGATGTAGTTCCATATGGTAATAATACTACCTATTCTCTCCTAGCCTTATTTAAACTTCATTATCACCTGCATGTTCATTTAAAACGAATGTTATATACGAATGTTATATACACTGAATACAACAATGTACATACTATATATCGGCGCAAAATCGCAAGCTTATTTAAAAAGCCGTTGTTATTTCACGTTATTAATTTATTTTACAATTGTTAAACTGCTGAAACCTTAAAAGATACTAAAAAGTTAAAATAATCGTTTTAATTATTTCTTTAACATTCGATATTCGGTATCGAGTAGGTAGTTGCAAATATTGCACCCTATAAAAGGAGTGTTCAGAGCAGATTCGACACAGTCGTGCTCCGGCACTCGGACTGTCCACATCCCTGACTAGACGGTGCTCTTGAGCACCGTTAATAAAGGGAGTTAGTGAATTTCAGTGTTCACTATTGATAAATAAGATGAGCAATCATCTTATTGTCAAAAGTGACGACAGCCATGCTGACGTCACCGTTTTTAAAAAACAACGTTAGCGTTGGCCCTCTGACATCAGAAGCGGGATCACTATCCCACTCATTTAACTTGAACCTTTCTGCCCTGACAATGGATACTTTCAATCCGACTGATACTTTCAATCCGACTGATACTTTCAATCCGACTGATACTTTCAATCCGACGGATACTTTCATTCCGAGATACTTTCGAACTAGTTTTTCAGAGCCTTTGTGGACCACGGTCAATAATAAAGGTCCAGGCCACAGCTTCGTTCTTCCCAGTTCCTTTAGAGCCCCTGTGGACCACGGCGTAAAAGACCGCTCAGCACCACAGCATTTCATCCCCGTAAGAAAAGTGCATAGATGCGTGGAGCATTCGCACTAAGTACTGACTACTGATTGTGCATTGTGTGGAACATTTGTACAAATGTTGATAATATGGTCTAGCAAGGCTGGTCGGATACCTCCTCTAAAAACCATATAAACTAGGGCACGCGGTGCGTCTAAATACCCGTATTTTGATTTGTGTTCAATTTCATCTCGAAATTCAATGCAAAAACAAAACTACCTGATTTATGGTCAGGATTGATCGAGACGGTGTATGTGACACTGTTGCACTCATTTTTTAAGTCTAAATGTCAACGTCAGTGATCAACTTTAAAAACCATAAGTGGTCAATTTGAAAAATCCTGAGTGGTCAATTCGGGAAATTGTTTTGTCAGCTAGGTAATTTTGCCCGCTGAGTTTGTTTCGCCGGGTCTTCTCAGGCAGGGCCGCGTTTGGATCCGGTGGTAGTTTTAAAAAAAAATCGGAATCTTAAATTCGCAATAATAAACGAGGCCTTTCAAAATGACCGTATCGGCGTACAACCACGAGCTTTCAATAGGAGCACGTGCTATTTCAAATGAAAAGAAAGAAAAGAAAAGAGAAAAAAAAAAATTGTTTCTACGAGGTTTCACAACAAATTCGAGGCTGGTGCAGAGCACGCACCGCCTATCAGAATGGCCGTATCGGCGCAAAATCGCAAGCTTATTTAAAAAGCCGTTGTTATTTCACGTTATTAATTTATTTTACAATTGTTAAACTGCTGAAACCTTAAAAGATTCTAAAAAGTTAAAATAATCGTTTTAATTATTTCTTTAACATTCGATATTCGGTATCGAGTAGGTAGTTGCAAATATTGCACCCTATAAAAGGAGTGTTCAGAGCAGATTCGACACAGTCGTGCTCCGGCACTCGGACTGTCCACATCCCTGACTAGACGGTGCTATGTAGCACCGTTAATAAAGGGAGTTAGTCAATTTCAGTGTTCAGTTGATAAATAAGATGAGTAATCATCTTATTATCACAAGTGACGACAGCCATGCTGACGTCACCGTTTTTAGAAACAACGTTAGCGTTGGCCCTCCGACATATATCTTATTGAAAAATATAGAGGCGCGTTGGCAGTTGGCACGTAACCCATCCGAGCATGTCTACTCGTGGCAGTCGTGGCCCGTGGGCCGTGGGCCGTGGGCTCGGATCACTAGGGCGAGAAGAAACGAGTTACTTTACGATTCGATAACATAACGGTCTATACTGCCGACATCAGGAATAAAAAAAAGGGGATATAGAACCATTAAACATTAAAAATATTAACAAAGTATTGATATTATTGTTACTAGGACTTACGTTGATAGGCCATTATGTTTTCACAAATTAATTTATTATGTATATTAATATCAATACAGTTTCCTCATCTCAATGTGGTGATAAGAAAAACAAATGATTGCATTCTAGCATTCTAGTGTAGTGGAAAATAAATAGTTTTAAGTACATATTAGTTACTTCTGAATAATAGTTATATAGTTTAGTGAGCTTTACAAACGTTACAAATTCCAAGTCACCAATTATGTAGAAATATGTAATGCTTGAAATATTACAAATAATATTAATGGATATTTGTCATATTTATACAACACTAGCTGACCCGCGCAACTTCGTCTGCGTATGAGAGAGAGGGTTGAAAGAGTGAGTCGTAGGCACCTATAATCCAATAATTCTAAAGGAGGTAATGGGATGATCTACTTCGGCCGTCAGTCCCCCGTCTCTCACCCCGTAAGTCACACCGTCTGTCACCCCGTCTCTTACCCCATCCGTCACACTGTCTGTCACCCCGCCAGTCAACCCGTCTGTCACCCAGTCGGGCACCCCGTCTGTCACCCAGTCTATCACCACGTCCGTCACCACGTCGTTCACCCGTCTGTCACCCCGTCTGTCACCCCGCTTGTCACCCCATCTGTCACCCAGTCGGTCACCCATTCCGTCACCCCGTCTGTCACCCCGTCTGTCACTCTTCTGTCACCCGTCTGTCACCCCGTCTGTCACCCAGTCGGTCACCCATTCCGTCACTCCGTCTGTCACCCGTCTGTCACCCCGTCTGTCACTCTTCTGTCACCCGTCTGTCACCCCGTCTGTCACCCAGTCGGTCACCCCATCTGTCATCCCGTCAGTCACCTCGTCAATCACCCCGTCCGCCACCCCATGAGTCAGCCTGTCAGTTATTACTTATTATTTTTGACAATATTTCAATATTTCTTTCTGTTCTATATTTTAAACGATGTAAACATATAATTTGCACAATACACGTGATTGATTTGATGGTAAATGTTAGGAGACGAATAACTATTTTTTTTTACTTTTTTTCACAATTTCATAGTGAACACAATACCGGTTTGTCACATGAAATTAACTGAGCAGAGAACAATGAGTAGCTGTCAAACAATGTATCACGCACCGGCGCCATCTACTTAAAATATTGGTTTGTAGTACATGCTGTGTATCAGAGATGGCGTTGTATGTGAAAAAAGATTTTCCCGCTTTTCTGTTGAAATTTTTCCTGAATTTTCTTTGCTATAAACCTCACGGAGCCCGAGACCTTTCCAACGAATGCAAAACCGTGGAAATCGGTTCGTGCGTTCTGGAGTTACAGCGTCAGACGGGAAAACCCGACTTATTTTTATATAGTAGATGGAAGAGCAACAGTAATTATACTGTTCCGTACCTCAAAACGAGAAACGGAACTCTTAATAGCATCACTTTATTGTCCGTCTGTAGACACCTTCTATCTCGGGAACACGTGGAGGTACCAAGTTGAAATTCAAACCATATACGCAGATCTTTAATACTTTGCAGCTGTGAAAAAATCAAACTTCTCAGTTATAGTAACAAAATGTTAAAACCGCATATTTTGATACTTACAAGGGAATAAAAATCTATATGGTACTTCCCGTTGACCAAGACCAGCAAATTGTAATCCGGCTCGAAGGATCATATAATTAGTGTACGGTTCCTTGTTGAATCATACACTAATTTGTATAATAATCGAAATGCTGTAATATGCTGATAATATGTATTGTCCAAAAACGAATGAAATGAGCTCAACGATACACTTGATTGTATGATATGTTAAGCGAGCGCGCGCGGCCCTTGCAGGCTAATTGCGAACTAAACTTATAAATTAATTTCATTTGAATTGGAATTAAATGTGTCGCACGCGCCGCATATACATGCTGACCTAAGAAAATGCACGGTTGTACTGTAATTTCGCAAGAAGCATTGTCTTATAGTAAACATAAGGGAAAAATCCGAAAACTGTACATTTTTAATTTAACCACAAATCTTTAAGCCAGGGATGAGGGTTCAAATTTTAAAGTGAGTTAACCGTATAATGTGGGGTATTATATAAAAGAGCTTCATTAACAGAAGCTAAAACGGGTGTTTAATTATTTTTACGATCTAATTTTTTTTACTCCGCCTCGCCTCCTTGGTCTAGTGGCAGCATGTATAGGCTGCGGATCGGAAGGTCCTGGGTTCGATTCCCAGGTCGGGCAAAGCTAATTTTCTAATTTAATTTGCTTAGGACTGGATCCCTTATAGGGGGTTGACGTCAGGCAGGCGGCCGGTCGTAAAAACTAAGCCAAATCATATCTGCAACATACTTGAAACAGTGTGTTGCGCCGACCCCATATTAAGGTGGGATAAGGGCAGGTTGAAAAAAAAAATTTTTTTACTCGATTCCCGAACTATTTATCATACCTAATTTGTACTCTTATAATACTCGGTGGGCGAGCCCGATTCGCACTTGTCCGGTTTTTTCAATAGCAGACTGGCAATCCAGCATGTGGATCACCTGATGGTAAATGATCTGCATTGCTCATAGACACCCAGGATATCAAGAATCATGGGTGCGTTGCAAACCTTAAGGAAAGGGAACAAATATTGGGAAGTGGAGAGGGAATTGGTCCACCAGAATCCTCACTCACTGAACGAGAGGTAACAGCGAGCTGCCACTTTGTCGGTTTTCTGTGAGATTATTAAACTGGTGGAACCAGCCCAATTGTGCTGTAGACATTAATGTATCATCATCATCATCATCAGCCATAGGACGTCCACTGCTGAACATAGGCCTCCCCCAAAGATTTCCAGATCGACCTGTTGGAAGACAATAATGTATACAGCGTGGTTATTGAACTCGGTTTTGTTTGTCAGACAACTTAATTATAAGTAGGTATTTCAGATAGTTTAGAAAATTCGGAAGCTGAGATCTAATGACAAGCTGCTTGAGCAACACACTTGACTGAAACAATCAACATACATTTCGGTAGTAAATATAAAATTAGTTTTCGGAAGTAGTTCGTGTTAGCCGCCTTGCAGCTGCATCGTCATTGCCTCTATTTTAGTAGGTAGGTACTTTGACAATACAGATTCTATCGGCAAAGAAATTTTTGTATCGAACTGAACTAACATTGTATGGTGTCATTATTTGTCTGTTCATTATACTCATACGTAACGTCTTTTCTTAGTATTCTTTTCATAGTATTTGTCGTCAACCCTTAACATGATTTACTTCATACATAAGCTCACGCCTGTATCCCCGAAGGGGTAGGCAGAGGCGCACTAGCGAACTAGAACACCCACATTTCGCCGAGCTTAGTTCCGTCCCAGATGTGATAGGGGGCGAGCCTATCGACATATCGGGCACAAATTCCAGACTCCGGGCTGATATGGAAAAATCCAATATCACTTTGCCCGACCCGGGGATCGAACCCGAGACCTCAGAACCGTAGTCGTACCGAAATACCACCACGCCACCGAGGCAGTCAGTCAAGTTACTTCAGTCCAGCGTTCATATGACGGTGTGGTCCTCCTTATTATATAAGAGCGAAGTATCGCCTCTCGATGAGACAGATTCTCAATTATGAGAAAATAACTTAGGAAAATAATATTAGGATTTGTCAAATACATGTTCATTGAGATACTCGATAATTTTGCCTATTAAAACGTGTTTTATGATAAAACATTTTTGGGCGAAACTTATTAAGACAATAAAGCCTTCTTTATATTGAAGTTATAAAGTAAAGGAACCCAAGCGAATACACTGTAGTCTATAGTCCTGGCAGTGGAGTCACATAAATAAGTCCGTTATATGTACATAATCCCCCGGATTTGTCCTAGTTTGCGAAGCGTCAATGGCAGTGCGTGATATCGAGATTTTAATGATTTTGTTAAATACAAAAAGGTTTTTTTGTCACTTCAAGGAAATTACAACAATATGCGTTGACTAAAGTGGCTGTACAGAGATCAAATGTGCGCGATTTTAGCCGTCATTGTCCGGGGTCAGCAATTTCAGTACATATTTCCATAGGAAAACCATTACTGTAGGTCGAGGGCTATACCCTACATATTTACGAGCAACCCATATGGAGTACGGACTCGCGGAACCTAAATAACTGTTTTATATGCCCCAATAAAAAAATAATACGGTCCCATTGTTGGCGTAACTAAGCGAGTATATTACACAAACAATTTATAAGAGCTTAGCTCTCGTAAAACGGACATCGTAAGATTTTTTATTACTTATATGATATTAATAATTAATGGAGTCGACAAATTTTGTGTTCATGCCCGCCTCATTGTGGTTCGTATGCATAATGCTTATATTGCGAAACACAACAGTAATAAAGCGACAGGAAATTACTCGTCATTTATTTAAGCGATACACGCGATTATAAACCACGCCTTATTTGAATGTATTGTATTTCGAAGACCGTGACGCTCTGCCGAGGCCCCTCGTATTTTATGGTTGTTTTTCTCTGAACCCCGGAAATCCATTAAATTATAATAGCACGTAATTCAAGATACAATTATTGAAAGCTATAAACGTACTAAACGAATAATCCATTTCGTACAGCTATCTTACCAATTCATGATGTATTCGTATATTGTGAGATTACTGCGGATCACTATTTATTTATTAAGGACAGCCAGTGGTTGGTACAATGAAAGATTTACTCTAACAGGAAAAACATACTATAATTTATTGAAAGTGTTTTTTTTTAATGTCATACTATGTATGTCAATATGTAAAAATGTAATCCAATTCTGGTATTATGAAATATCTTTTGTTTACTGGTTATATACACTAGTTTACGATGAAGTATACACCAATTTATTACGGTTTTGCAATTACCAACAGACCGCATTTTATTCGAAGCTCATCGCACTAACAGCGCTTATGATCCGCGAATCGCGAAGATGACGCAATGCATATGCAAGCCGCAGTGCATTGATCTCGACGACCAACGACGATACACATCGGACCGCGGCTCGCAGTGCACCTACACACAAACAAGCTTCACATGTGACATGACATGTGACGTCATCGTGAAAGCTAAACGATGCTCTAAACCTACCGAATCGAGCCTGCGGTGCACACTAATCGAGATCGCATGCGAGGTATGCACAGACACCATGTCTGCAAAGCAATGCAATGCGGCTTGACTGATGATAAGCGGTCATCTCCGCCCATGAACTTTAACAATGCTATGAGACGATTATCGCTGCACCTCGATTACATGTTTATGAAATATTTTGCAGTCTCAATGAGATGTGAATTGGCAGCGCGGGGGCTACGGTGTCGTGCCTCGTGCGGTGTGGTGTGGTGTTGTGTTGTGTTGTGTTGTGTGGTGTGCCGTGTGATGTGGTGTGATGTGGGTGCGGCGGGCGAGTGAGGCGACGCGATGTAACGATGACGTAACTGCGTGCGCACTGCACAGTGCATTGATCTCGGGCCGCGGCCGAGGGTTGACACGACGCGACACGCGACACGATACGCAGCGTACTCCACACTGCCATGTACTCATATCATGTCGACACAACACACAAACAAACGATTTTAAACATAGACCGTATCATTCACCGAGATCCGTATGGCAATTGGGGACGCTGAACAGTGGTGCAGTTTCAAATATAAATAGTTGCTTAATAACTGATTTCACATCAAATATAATACATTATTCGTAATGTGTCTAAATATTATAAATAATAACTATTATATAAAAATAAATTGCTAGTTAATATTTTTTTTATTCCTGCGCTATAGGTACCACAGAAGAAAGCGGGACATTTAATAGTTAAGTAAAAATCTTGTAGATTGGTCCGTGGCACTCGCACATACTTGTAGCACCCACGGGGCCACGAGTCACGCTCACGACACCCATAAAAACATGCGTATTTCATAAATACGCAACTCGGTACGATTTCTCACAGGGTTGCCATGCCATCGTCCAAATTACAGCCGAACAAAAGCTTAAAAAAACAAACATTGGATTGGATGATCGCAAGATTGTGCTGGTGGTAGGATATTCGTATCCGACCGGATGGCGACCACCGTACACATGGTGCTAAAACCTGCCATAGTGACCCACACTCCGCGTGTGGTTCGCGTTCCAGGATCAGCCAGTGTACTTCCGGTTCTCTCGAGGAGCTTGCGGCATGACTTGATGGTTGGTTGAGACGGGTATGGGGGGTATCCCTGTATCTGCGTCGGTCGTCCGTCTGTCTTGTCGCAAGCCTCTCGATTTGCTTCTTCGTTCTTCGGATTCGGAGTGTGAAGAAGCATAAATAGGCCGGCATGATTCTGACGACCACTGATAAACAGTGTTTGTCAGTGGTCGCTAGTTTTTTTGGACTGCACTACGCTTACCATCAGGTGCAGTGTAGTCACTTTGCCGTGCCCGGATAAAAAAAAAAAAAAAAAAAAAATTCCCCGGAAAAAGATTTGTATAACGAGCTTTTGCCCGTACACCCGCTAACGTGATCCTATTTATCTCACCCTTATCCCAATTCAATGTGGGGGATAAGGGTGTGATACGTCATTTCAAGCACGTTGCAAAAAGGATTTGACTGAGTTTTTATGATCGGCTGCCTGCTTCACCTCAATCCGCCTTTAGGAGATCAGTTTTAACTGACTCTCATTTTAATATGTTATACAAAAAAATAATATGCCTATATGTCATAGGAGTGGGTAGAGATAATGGATTCCCACCTCACGATTCTTTTCCGGGTGAAACTTTTAAAAATGCCCACAGACGGCCTTTGGACTCTTTCCAAACTTGGACAAACGGGAAATCTGGACGGATGACAGCCCTACTCCAACCTACTCCCACAGGATATTATGAACGCATGATGTCACTGCTGCCTGCGGAAGGGATGACGTCATCGCAAACATTATTTATTGGCTCGGTATTACATTCCCGACGAGAGATCAATATGAATTATTTTGATGGTAATCTTGTGAAGATCCTCTTAATAAATATAAAAGCGTAAATGCGTCGGTACAATGAAAAGTGTTAGTAAAACATACAGAGTTGGATAATAAACCTGAAGGGGTAGGCAGATATGAAATAGAGAAGTAATCACCTAGTTTCACCAAACTTATTTTCGTCCGTTCATGTGATAAGTATGATTAGGTATAATGGAATAAATCAACAAGTAATTTGTGATTTGTTAAGGTCACAATTACTATAGATTGGCTTATACAAGGGGATTGCGAGAAATATAATAATACGTGCCCTATAATATTATTCTTCCAGTGCTGCACCTCTAATAATGTTATCATTCTACCACGCCGGCCTAGTGCTAGACTTTACATGTACGAAGTGGTCATCTCGCAGAAGGAGAGTGCCGAGTGGGATCGAGAACGATTTGATCCCTCCCGCCGCCAGAGAAGACGTAGGAAGCGTCAGGTTGACGACTGAGCGGCGTCGCTCGCCCTGTGGATTTAGGGCGTTTGGAGAATTCCACCACGGTATCCCCCCTGCCCGTCGTAGCGACTTATAGCGTCCATCTGTGGTCACGGGCACCGAGCGGGAGGCTGTTGCAGCGCTCCTTTTAGTAGTAATAGTGTCGTCGTCGACGCCGAGGGCGTCCTTCGGCGGTGGGGGCTTATGAGACCTTATTGTGGAGGGGCACAATGGAGAAACGCCACATGGCGGCACTGCGGAGGGACGGGTCCGGCTGAAGCCTGGGCGCTTCTCGCCTAGAGAAACCCGGCGCTTAAAGGGGGTCCTATCATGCGAACTGTGATATTTGTTTCCAGAATAAGGATTGTGATCATCGTATGAAACGCAACTGCCATTTCATGCCAGTTTTCTGTAAGACTGTACTTTAATGATCCGGTTGTGCCGGCGTAATAATAAATCAGACAAGAATTGTTTACAGTGTTTACTACATGGTTCCCCCACTTACAATATATACTCGTATGAGCGAACAATAAACATTGAATTATGTATCGTGACATCTGGGAACAAAACAACGTGCTAAAAATGATAATGTATATCCGAAACGACTTGCTGGTGGTATTTGTAGGGGACGCATCTTTATTGGTTAGTGATATCTAGAGGTATACATTAATTCGGCTGATGGCAACTTCCGTGGTGTAGCGGGCGAATAGCCGGCTGTGAAGCGAGTTTGCAGGTTCGATTCCCGTACCGAGATAAACGTTTGTGTGATCCATAGATTTTGTTTTGGGTCTGGGTGTCTGGGTGTGGCTTGAGATCAAAAGTCGCTCGTAGTTTCGGATACTCAATGAAAAATAGATCTATGGGTGGTTTTCCAGAATACTTGTGGCATTGTTTCCGTGATTACCCGCACAGGTGGTACTTGGTAGGTAACCTGTCTTCGTTGTCGGGAGATCAGAGAGTTCCCTTACATTCAGTATAATATTGTATTTGTCGAGTTGTATTGCGATTTGTGATGTGTGAACATACCCATTCACTGGCTCCATTCATCGCATTATGTATTTTAATAAGAGCACCGCGCGTGTTCCGCTCGACAAACTTTAATTACATTTTTATACATCTAAAGACTGTAATTTTTGTTATGATTACGTCTCGGATCAGTCGCATCACATAAATTGCGATGTTTTTGCGGCACAACCCACGTAACCAACAAAAAGACGCTTATATGAATGAAGTTTAATTTTTTTCCTCCAAATCACTATTGAATAAAACAATATGCTTTCTCACACAATTAGCAGAAACTGGTTCCGCGGATACATTACTACACCTGTTTCTAAACACGTTTTCGTGGTTCTGTCTCAAGGATTTAAAAAAACATAGAACAGGCTGTGAGCGCCGCGCCGCGCCGCTCCACCATGTCCGCTCCACCGTGCCGCTCCGCGCCGTGCCGTGCCGTCCGGGCGGCGCTGTAGACTAGTAGTATGTACTGACTACCTAAATCACTTGAAATATTTATTATACCACAATGTGTTTGTTGTAGACGAATAAACATGTCGCGGCAACGTTGAATTTTAAATATTATTCCAGAGAACTATATTTATTAATTACTTAATTATACGAACTGTATAATATTGTACTACGTAAAAAGATTAAAGTCGTTTTTGTTTTCATATTAGATAAAAACATGTATTAAAATATGTTTTAGAGAGAGTTCTAGTGTTAATGATTAAATCTATCAAAGAAAACACGAAAACTTACAAAAGATTTTTCATCGAAATATCCTATTACAGTAAAGGTACAAACAGACGAGTACTCATTAGGTTACATTATAATCTTTGGGGGATGCCTATGCCCAGCAGTCGACGTCCTGTGGCTGATGATGATGATGATGATGATAATAATGCGGTAACATTATTATCATCATCATCATCATCATATACGTACACGCAATGTAAAATGTTGGAGCTTGTACTGTAGCCATTTCTGTCTATACTCTACGTAAAATGAATATACTCGTATGTGAAGTAAATATTGCATAGCGTCGGCGTCGGTGGTGCAATACGAGTATTGATGAATATCATAACCCCAAATTACCGAGTTCATTATTTTAATTTCAAAATGCAATCGCAACACCGATGATAACGATGCGATGGAGGTGAGAAGGACCGCGATTGAAAGACACGCTTGCTCCGCTGGACCGCTATCGACCATTCAACGGTACATTGTATTATTTCTCAAGAATGTAATAGTATACGCCGGCGTTCCGGATTTTATGGCGAGGGGTCAACGCACGTTGTGTGTCCTCTCCCCACTTCCCCCCAACCCCTGGGCTTGCCCCCGGTATCTCACACACATACGATAACAATCAAATCAAGCTAAGATTAATAGATAAGATACATGATAGGACACTCGCAATGGATTCTGTATAAAAAACATACAGGGTACAATAACAGCCGACGCGACGCAGAATCAGTTCGATCGCGTCTCGTTTCTAACTCTACTGTTTCGGTAGTACATACATACATAAGCTCACGCTTGTATCCCCGAAGGGGTAGGCAGAGGTGCACTAGCGAACTAGAACACCCACATTTCGCCGAGCTTAGTTCCGTCCCAGATGTGATAGGGGGCGAGCCTATCGCCATATCGGGCCCAAATTCCAGACTCCGGGCTGATATGGAAAAATCCAATATCACTTTGCCCGACCCGAGGATCGAACCTGAGACCTCAGGACGGTAGTCATACCGAAATACAACCACGCCACCGAGGCGGTTTCGGTAGTTTGGGCGACAATTAAATAATATGTGTTATTTCTACCCAAGCACAATTTAAGTTTAATCACAATATTACACCTAACATTAAGAGCAGTGCAGTCCTAAAATACCACGGAGGAGACCTCTCGCTGCCGGCTGTGGTATCCGCCATGGTCGACAGCGCGAGGTCCTTCTCGGGTCATCTCGCAGAAGGAGAGTGCCGAGAGGGATCGGGAACTATCCGACCCCTTCCGCCGTCAAAGGAGACGTAGAAGACGCCGGAGTGACGACTGACCGGCGTCTCCCGCCCTGTGGAATGGGGGCGTTTAGAGTTCCGCCACGGTATCCCCTGCCTGTCGTAAAAGGCGACTAATAGGGGCTATCTGTCCATCAGGGGTTGTGGGCGCGCAGCGGGGGAGCTGTTTAAGCGCCTGCAAAAGACGACCCTAAGATGGTCAGGACGTGTGGTTGGCTTCGTCGCTGTCTTTGACGCCGATGGCGTCTTTTGGTGTAGGGGGCGTCAGAGCCCTTCCTATAAACAGAGGTAGGCCGCAATGCGGCACCGCTCAAGGGTGACTCCGGTTGAAGCAGAGACTCTTCTCGTCTTGGGAAACTCGGAGCCGTCCTTAATGCGCCGATGAGGGCCATCGCGGGGTTTTGATTTGTATTTTCGGTATAGGGTGTAAATAGTGTTAGGGACTCGGCCCAGCGATCGCCTGGATGTCAATCATCTTTCCCAGGTGGCTAAATGCTGGGTAGTAAGATCGGCGAGCCCAACATAACCATTCCACTTTTCCTCGGAGTGGGTTGGTAGCTATAAATCGTTTTCCCCGGGTAAACAAAAAAAAGTCCTAAAATACCAGATACCACTGATAAACAATGAATTATAGGTGATCATAAGAATCATGCCGCCATGTAAAATATATGTAATTGACTGACGCCGGACTTTCAATATTTGTACATAGGGACACAGCGCAAGAGGTGATAGAGCGCAGATTTTAGCTATATGTATATTTGTAACGGCACAACGTCACGCGTCTGTCGCCAGTCGCGACTTGCCAAAACAACATTGCGCACACGCATGCATTAGCCGGCTCACACCTCACCGGCGCGGCGCGGCGCGGCGCGGCGCGGCATGGCGTGAGCCTCGCGGCGTGAACGGCCTCGTCCAAGGCTGTCTGTCTCTGATGCAATTCAATCACATTCAACATTCGTATAGTGAATAGTTTCTTTACACTTTTCTTGTGATTCTTTTAAGTTTTCCATCGTTTATGGTTGTTTCTTCATCGTTTATGCGCGTACGCCGCGCCGTAGCCGGTAACGCTGCATTTTATGCAATACGCGCGTATAGCTTGCACCACTGAATGAACTCAATTGTCTGATACAGTGCGGGGCGGCTCGCGCGTTTACATTGGCAACATAAGCTCACGCCTGCATCCCCGAAGGGATAGGGGGGAGGCGCAGTACCGAACTAGAACACCCACATTTCGCCAAGCTTAGTTCCGTTCCAGATGTGATAGCAAGCCTATGGCCATATCGGGCTCAAATTCCAGATTCCAGGCTGATACTGAAAAATCCAATATCACTTTGCGCAACCCGGAGATCGAACCCGAGATCTCAGGACGATAGTCGTACCATGTACGCAATACCACTACGCCACTGAGGCAGTCAACACAACTTGCAACTGACTCTTTAACATTACTACCATCTTTAGGTAAACTGCTCGAACGCCTCATCGTACCTAGATTAATGCCAGGCGGGCCAAAATATCACAATAACCAATTTGGATTTACTATAGGCAGATCGACTTTAGATGCAGCTATATCGGTTAGAAAAGCAGTCAGTAATTCGGAGTATAAGTATGTTTTGGGTATCTTTTTAGACATATCGGGTGCCTTCGATAATGCGTGGTGGCCAATACTACTACTTAAGTTAAAAATCCGAGGCTGCCCTAGGAATATATATTCACTTATATATTCTTATTTTTCTTTCGGCTCTGCCAAATTAAAACTTGGGCACTATGCAGTGTCGAAGGCATTAACGATGGGTTGTCCGCAGGGCTCAGTAGTCGGTCCATATTTATGGAATTTAGGTTTTGACGACTTCTTAACGATTCCTTTACCCCAAGGTTGCTCTTTAACTGCTTACGCCGACGACGGCCTCTTGCTTATTCACTCGAATAGTATCCGGTAGTAATCTTGAGATTTCAGCTGCAAAATGTTTGGAATTAATTTTGGAATGGGGTGAACGCAACCGCCTTACTTTTGCACCCCAAAAAACATATCAATTACTATTAAAAGGCATCCTAAAATCACAACCACAAATTAAATTTAATAATATTTCCATCAAAAGAAAAGAATCGGTTTGCTACCTTGGGTTAGTCTTAGAACGAAATTTTTCATTTATTGAACACATTAAAAACGTGGGAGAAAAATCTAAAAGAAATTTCTACGCTTTGACGAGAATATCGACTTCGACGTGGGGTCTATCGTTTAACACACTCAAAGTCATCTATGGAGCTACCTACCTAGGCTGTATTTGTTATGGATCACCTGTATGGGCTGACAGAGCTACTATTGGCGCCGTACGCAGAAAATTGCTCCAAAGTCAGCGTCTGGCGTTGATATTCTTGTGTAAAGCTTATAGAACCGTTAGCACCGAAGCTTTGCCTGTTCTTGCCGGTGTACTTCCAGTCGATCTGGAGGTGCAGCGTCGCGCCGCGATGTATTACTCAACTAGAGAGAACATGGATAAATCCTTTCTTACGTCCCGCGAGCTATCGAGAATCAATAGACTTTTTAAACCGGAATCCGAAATTTGTAACGAGCTTCTAAATGAATGGCAAACTCGATGGGACAACTCTATAAAGGGGCGGCACTTATATCAGTACTTTCCTTCAATCCGCGATCGTCTATCTAAAACTTGGTTAGAAATAGATCATTGTGTCTCACAATTTCTTACAGGCCACGGTAACTTTAAGTGTAAATTGTTTTCATTTAAGTTGGTTGAGTCACCTGCGTGCCCGTGTTCTGTACTCGGCTGTGAATATGACCAGACCGCACATCACATTCTTTGGGAGTGTGGTCTCTGGCAAAATGAGCGCACCATCATGCTAGACAGTATGCAAATAACATCTGGAGTTGTATACTATATGGACCTTGTGGAAACTAGGACGAATTTCCGTGCATTCCGGCGTTTTTGCCATACTTATTATTGGAATCAAGTTTAACAGCTCGCATGATAGGACCCACTAAAATTAAAATTATTTCCGTGGTGCTTTACATCTGGCCTCTCCAGTTGTAAATATCCCTATGTATGAGGCTGATGCCTCCTTAGTTCATTACATTGTCTCCTGCATTTTTACGGAGGGAAGTGGAAACCCTATAATTCCAACTCCTCCCTATCTTTCTGTTTGATTAATTTCGTTGCAGGATGAAGACAATTTTGCATTCTCTGAGACTCACCGAGCTTCATTGCTCGGTGTCGTAAAATGCGTGCCACTGTTGATCCTGGCTTACAGGAGTTACAGTGGCGGGTGTGTGGGCGGGACAGTCTCTGACTCTTTAACATCCTTTTAGCTAGATAATAATGTCAATTATCTGTGACACATTCACATAAAAAAAAAACCGGCGCGGTGGATTATAAAAGTAATCGAATAGTAATTACCTATCTGTATTTACTACTAAGGAGACCTTCAACTGTGAAATGTACTCTGCAGTGTCCAAGGTGACACAAAACATAGCATAACTTAGTTTAAATGTAATATGGATGTTATGTAGGCCTATTTCAGCACACCTACCATATGTTTCGCATCATTCCTCCTTAAAGAAAAGTCACGCGAATAGATAACAAAGTCTTCATTGCTTACCCTGGAGTCTGAGCCCATGAACTTAATACTCTAAGAGCCACTTTCATCCTGGATGCTGAAGCGAACTATGCCGGCTGCATAAATGAAGCCATTCGTAGATATTACGCCTGTTTTACAGAAAACAGACACAATTATCGGCTTGTTGTACAATGAGTGAGATTTCCAGAAACACAATTACCCTTCCGTTCCTCTTCCTAAATAGGAACGATATAAACTTCTTTTAGGATATGTATAGTAATAAATAATAATATGGGATATTGTCTGTATGCGATGCACATATTATTCTAGAGGTCTAGGATGTGTTCCATGGTAATTGTGTACGCTTTATGACCTAGGTTTCCTGCGGGAAGTTATTATACTCTGTGTGGAATATGAAAATGCTATTAGTGTTAAGTCTAGACTATTAGACACGTACATACATCATTTCACGCATGTACTGCAGGGGTGAACTACAGCACCCACATCTCGCCGAGCTTATTTTCACCCCCCTCCCGTGATAGGGGCGAGCCTATCACCACACCGGACACAAATACCAGCTCAAATTCCAAACACGAATTGTGGTTGCTCAACCTAAGAAACATTCGTCGTATTATAATTTCGTGGATATTTAACGATTTTAACGGTATCAGATCTCTTTTAGCTGTCTGCGTATTCGATCATATATACGTTTACTCACATAAACGGACATTCGGCACAGTTTCCTGAAAAAGCTATGGTTTAGTGGGCCTCGACCGTTTATTTCAACAGCCCTGGCTATTTACATAACACTTGTGCATGGACGGTCCTTGAAGGGCGAGTGGCGAGGGGCGGGGAGAGGGAATAGATAAAGCATTCCCAATGTCGTTACGTTTGGGGTAGTCCTTGCTTGTCTGTGGGGTCGCGACTCGCGCCTTAATGTGTGGGGTGACATTTCAACAATGTCTGAAATGGCATTTGACATATTTATGGACCAAGGTCGATCCTGGGGTGATCTTCAGAAGGTATTGGCAGTAAAGGTTGATGCTGTATAATAATTTATTTTGGATGGAAGAGTCATGCCGCTGACAATTATTATGCATATAAAATAAACTGAAACCCATTCAAATCAAATCAAATCAAAATATTTATTGAAGCCATAAAATGTTCAAACATCATTTAGATTCCGTCAAATTTTAACGAATTTAAGAACGGGCAAGAAACTCTGACGTTGCTCTCTTTAAAATCAATTTACAGTCAGTTACTAATACAGTACAGCACCAGATACAAAAAAAACTTAAATTGGAGCAGCTAAACCATGATAACAATATATTTTATTAGTTGTAGGACCAAATAACATACAAGATAACACTGTCAGTTTTTTGGACTACACCGGACTACACTACGCTTACCATCAGGTGTAGTGTAGATATTTTACCGTGCCCGAATAAAAAAAAATATAGTCTGTAGTAATAATGGACCGGATCGACCGATTCGATACCCTAGGCTCATAGAAATCCGATGTGAAATGGGAGCTCGATGTTATGTTTCGTTTGGTGAGCGAGATTTTCGGTGGCCTAAATCGACCTCCCCTGCTCAAACCCTCTTTCTTTTAATTTTGGTAACTTACTCATAATTCTTATGGTGTCGTGGGTGACTATGGACGTGAAGACTTCGTACTATCGGGTGATCCATCTGCTCACATACTGTAGTAGGATTGCTAATTAAACGAAGTAAACTGACATTTCGAGTGTTGCCACATTTTAATGAATTTTAAATAGTGCGGCGGTATAAAGATCAAGATTATTTAAACACTAGCTGACCCGCGCAACTTCGTCTGCGTATGAGAGAGTGGGTTAAAAGAGTGAGTCGTAGGCACCTATAGCACAATAATTCTAAAAAGGTAATGATATGTTTTGCTAAACTTCGAGAGATAGTACGTGACTTCGGTGCGGTTCCGTCAATCACCCCGTCTGTCACCCTGCCTGTCACCACATCTGTCACCCCGTCTGTCACCCTGTCTATCACCCCGTCAGTCACCCCATCAATCACCCTGTCTGTCACCCCGTCTGTCACCCCGTATGTTACCCCGTATGTTACCCCGTCTGTGACCCCGTCTGTCACCGCGTCTGTCTTCCCGTCTGTCACCCCGTCTGTAATCCGTCTGTCACATCGGCTGACACCCCATCACTCACCCTGCCTGTCACCCTGTCTGTCACCCTGCCTGTCACCCTGCCTGTCACCCCGCCTGACACAGTCACCCTGCCTGTCACCACATCTGTCACCCCGTCTGTCACCCTGTCTGTCACCCCGTTTGTCACCCCGTCTGTAACCCGTCTATCACCCCATCAGTCACCCCATCAGTCACCCTGTCTGTCACCCCGTCTGTCACCCCGTATGTTACCCCGTCTGTGACCCCGTCTGTCACCGCGTCTGTCTTCCCGTCTGTCACCCCGTCTGTAATCCGTCTGTCACATCGGCTGACACCCCATTACTCACTCTGTCTGTCACCCTGCCTGTCACCCTGTCTTTCACCCTGCCTGTCACCCCGCCTGACACCTTTCTGTCACCCCATCAGTCACCCTGTCTGTCACCCTGCCTGTCACCCCGTCTGTCACCCTGTCTGTCACCCCGTCTGTCGCCCCGTCTGTCACCCCGCCTGTCACCCATCTGTCACCCCGTCTGTCACCCCGTCTGTCACCCGTCTGTCACCCCGTCTGTCAACCCGTTGTTACCAGTCTGTCACCCCGCCTGTCACCCGTCTGTCACCCCGTCGGTCACCCCGCCTGTCACTCCATCTGTCACCCAGCCTGTCACCCATCTGTCACCCCGGCTGTCACCCGTCTGTCACCCCGCATGTCACCCGTCTGTCACCCCGTCTGTAACCCGTCTGTCACCCCGTCAGTCACCCCATCAGTCACCCCGTCAGGTATCCCTTAGTCACCCCATCATTCAACCCGTCGGTCAACACTAAAAGAATTTTTCAATTCGAACCAGTAGTTTCTGAGATACCAACTTCCCCGGCTTTAAACATTTTTCATTTCTGCTCCGCTCCTATTGGTCATAGCGTCAAAAAGAATTTTTCAAATCGAACCAGTAGATACTAACGACACTCAATTGTTTTGCCTTCCCGGAACCTCTCCACTAATACTTGAACTTTATGGTATGGTATTAAAGTTCAAATTGACTTTTAAGTATTATTACGAATCGATTGTATGGGAGTACAGAAAAGTGTTGTTTTTAGACTTTTTCAGACAATTTTTCATTTTTTTCTCTCCGTAAGAACCATCCTCGTACTTCGAGGAATATTCTAAAAAAAGAATTAGCGAAATCGGTCCAGCCGTTCACGCGTGATGCGATGACAACGGAAAACGGGTTTCATTTTTATATATATAGATTTCAATTCAGTGAACCATTTCATTCTTTCATTTTCTAAAATCAAACTTAAAGTCGTAATTCTTACCTAATGTGTGATTACTACTACTACATGTCTATTGAATTATAGTCATAGTAAATTACTGCATGCTAAGTTATGGCATGTCTACTGGAATCATAGTTCATTATAAGTGGTTCATTATAAACAAAACTTTCAAAAGCTATGAATGTGCTGAACGTAATTTTTCTCAAATAATACAAGTAATATTTGAAATTTTTATTGTTATCATTTCGCGTATCTTTTGTAATTATTTACGCAAAATTATTGACACAAACATTTAGTTGATGGGTTGAGCTGAAATTTCTAAAAATACGCAATACAATTCTAAGTTTGCAAGCTAGTGCTGAGTTATTGTGTCTTTAAATGATAAAAATTGAAGTAGATCAATCACTATGTTTTGAAAGTAAGTAACATTATTATTTTTTTTTTTTATATTAGAAACTACATTTTTATTTCTTCTTCTTCTTCTTTTAAAAATAATGGCATCCCCGCATATGCGGTGATTTAGCCAATGTCAAGGTAAATAGAGCAATTATGTTTTCACAATGACCATGAGACCCAGATGTGGATGATCTCAAGGCCCTGCTGGGATTATGGCGGTAATTCCTTCCAGCCCAGTGCCCGTCAGATGACCTTCACTCGACGAATCGACCGAACAAAGCCAGCCAATGCACCAAGCAAAACTCATCGAAGACCACCGGTTAAAAATTTTCCACATTATACTGTCCATCTTCACTGAAGTTTGATGCATTAAACCACAACACTTAAAACCAATAAACACAGCTCTAGAGAATAATATGAAATTTTACAAAATTTAACAAGCAACGCCCACCCTTCCAGACTTCCCGTCAAAATGATTTTTATTTCATAATTATTTCGATCTTATCTTTTTATTTCATTTGTTAAAATGTTATCATAATACCTTCAACAAGTACAATACCTTCCATAAACGAAAAATCGAGCAGCTTGTGTCACGGCTCACTACTCACTCACGCCAGATGATCTCACAATCGCTTTTACTTTACAATGTTGATTTAAACAAGTACCATCCTATCATAGTCGTCTAGAAATATTCGCCGCAGCCGGCAGCCCGCAACAGAATCTCCTCGGGACTCGGGAGGAAATGCAAGTGCTTTCTTGGAACTAGAGTCGTCGTGCTCTGAATACAAAGTCCATGTTTCCTTGCACCGGCGCGTGCTTCCGGAACGGCACAATGGTGCGGCGCGTGAGCTGAATGACATTACAACTATTCTATTTTTGGACAATACATACTATTTACGTATAATTAGCCGAAAAAACATGTCTGTGTGCTAATGTTTTGTCCGCGTCGCGTCGGATTAATACATGCACGTGAGACATCAGACAGCGTAGTGACTATATATAACTACTTATAATTATGTTGGTTGTCGGAGCTGCGGACAGCGGAACATAACATTTTTGGTATATAGCATACACTGGCAAACGAGCAGGTGGGTCATCTGATTGTAAATGATCTCCAACTCCCATAGACACCCACGAACCCGAAGGAATAGGTTGCCAACCTTAAATGAAGGAAGAGAATAGGTAAGGGAAGAGAGTTTAGGCGGGAACTAAAACGCAACAAACGAATGCCATTTTAATATATTATGTAGGTACATTTTCTATGAAACAGTGGTATCAAAGCGGTCGGGAATTCGTGCTCTATACATAAACGTCTACACTTGAGCGTGGTTATTCCTTCTACTGCTGTAATTACGAGTATAAGTTTAGCGTTTAAAGTTATGCATGACCCGTCGCGGCGCAGTGTTTGTTTAACCGATTTCGGGTTGTTACAAGTTACAACGCTCGTTTCAAGAGTTTTATTGCCGGGACGTGATCAAGACGGTCACATTGCTCACTGCACACAAGTCACAACAGACACGCGGATATCCTTCTCATTTGCATAATATGTTAAATAATGCGTATGACGTTCGTTGGTCGTTAGTAATAGAATCGCATCAATCACAATATTGCATGTTGTCTTATATAACATTACAAGCCCAGTTCGCGTGCGGATTTCTATATCCCTGTCTTCTACAAAGTAAAAAACATTAAAATACAGATAATTCAAGCTTCACTCTAATTCTACTTTAAGATATTAATATAATATGTAATGTGATATTTAATTGAACGTTGTTAACATGTCATGTATGTATGACTACGTCGTCATACATACATGAGTGATACATGGTAATTAAGTAACGTATACTATTTCATATACGTATATGAAATAGTATACGTTACTTAATTACTGCCAGTGCCTAATTACTTTCGTTTTACATACGTATTACATACGTTGTTAATTCTTATTTCTAGGCGCTTTGCCGAGGGACATTCAAGTGATCATCGACCGTGAATACACCTTGATGAAAAAAATGGACCAAGTGCGAGTCAGATTCGCTCACCGAGGGTTCCGTACAAACCTGTAGGTATAAAATGAATTTCGTAATTTATCCTTTATCTATGCTATAAGACGGTGCTTCGTACCAAATTTCAAGATTTTGAGTGGAGGTTTTGGTTGCCTCGCGAGTGTCGAAAATTTGCGGCATAAACGGCTGTATCTTTTGATTGCGTTGTCTTAGAAGTTTGATTTTTTAACAGCTCCAAGGGACACTAGACCTGAATATTTGATATGAATTTCAGCTTGATACCTCCATGCGTTCCTGAGAAAAAGGGTCGTAACCAGGTAGATGGACAACAAAGTGATCCTATAAGGGTTCCGTTTTTCCTTTTGAGGTACCGAACCCTAAAAAGAGTGTGTTGCCAACGTAAGAAACGAAGGATTTTAAAACATCTAGCAATCAATATATTATTATATCTCTAACGGTCTATGAACAATAATTTCGTATTAGTTGGAGCTTTTGGTGTTGCAAACAAAACCCTGTACACGACTATGTAAGCAAGTTTTATATTCGCTCACAGTTTTTGTTATATTTTCCTTCTTTTGATTACAGAAATCACTTTAGAGGATAATTATGAAAACGGCGCGGCGTTCTGTTTGTTTCACGGAAATTCTACAAATAGTTATTACATTATTGTTTATTGTACGTTACATTATAAGGGAATTAACTACGCGATTAGCGTAAGTAGTTCCTTGGCTACAGATTTATTATTTAACTTCTTTCTTTCTACCTGCCTTTATTATATCATCTTAATGTGGGGTCGGCGCAACACACTTTTTCAAGCATGTTGCAGAGAGGATTTGGCTTAGTTTTTACGACCGACCGCCTGTCTGACGTCAACCCCCTCTCAGGGATCCAGTCCCAGGCCCAGTTACGAGATAAGACGACCTTAAGTGTTTGAGTATTCGGCGGTGAAGCAGTCAATGTAACTGTTTCATAATGAAGTTGTTGTGTTGCAGGTCCCGACTCCCGATTCCGGTTGCCGGGTACTCGGCGCGGCGCGGTGCGGCGCCGGACCCGGACGTTAAACTATTCGGAAAATATTATTGGATGAAAAGAAAGGATTCCAAGCCCAGACAAACACAGAAACAAATTTAATCAAATGAACACCTTTCTGAGTTGTCAATGTGACGACTTCCTATAGCAATACGATTGTGTTAAGGTAACGTAGCTTCATTTTATACGGAATCAACTAACACAAAGCACACTGATTGTTTAAAATGTTCGGAAACATCAACCGTATAATGTAAGGGTCGGTATCATACAAAAGCACAAAATGATTGTTACACGTAACAACTTACAACATACTATCGCAAACTAATGTTAGATTTTAGAATACTAGTATAGCGTAGAAAATACTTTTTATTGGTCGGTACAATGTGCGTGAATTACTTTGCCTCCTGGGGCATGAATTATCGTGAATTCAAAGTAGAGAAAAAACAATTAAAATCACGAATACTATTTCGTTATTATGCATATTTTGTACGTATTACGAAAACATTGTAAGGGGGCCGTAGGGTAAATCAACCAGGCTCCTACGCTTGTGTAATAGCCTTTATATTACAGGTATCCGGCGCGACTGCCCGGCTACCGGCTCGTGTGAAAAGGGCCTTAATTTACGGCACTGGCTCGTGAATGAAGACAGGTGTAAAAGCATACACCTGCCTTCAACCTGCAACTTAGTAATTATACTGCACTGGCACCTAAAATTCCAACTAATATAACTGTTCCTATGGATATCATTTCTTGTATGTATTATAATTACGAAAGCAATTCTGTGTGTCTACTTTGTCGCGGTTAAACCACTGAACCGATCTTGATACAATTGGTGTAAAAAACTTATAACCTTAGGAAAACTCTCCATACCATTCTTGTTTGCTGATGACTTAAAAATAGTAAGACCCATACACAATACAACTGATGTTTGTTTGCTTCAGGAAGATATAAATAGACTTCATGCTTGGTGTACTGACAATGAAATGATTCTGAACGTCGATAAATGTTACCATATAACCTTTTCACGCAAGAAGATACCTATCAATGCATCATATAATATCAATAATTACATTTTAAAAAAAGTGGACAATGTTAGAGATCTTGGTGTGACGATGGATAGCAGACTAAACTTTAATATTCACATAGACAATATATTAGCTAAATCCTCCAAAATGTTAGGATTTATATGTAGGCATTGCAAACTGTTCCGTAAGCTTGAAACCAAAATACAACTCTACAATTGCTTAGTGAGAAGCGTCCTCGAATATTGCTCACAGGTCTGGTGTCCAGTTTATGAGGTACACAAAAACAGAATAGAGAGGGTACAAAAAAGATTCGTATCTTATCTTACATATAACTATGAGTCGTAAAAAAATCGGATCTTATGGAGATAGATTATCTTTATTGAAGATGACATCTCTGAATAATAGACGAAAAGTAACAGACCTCATATTCTTTTACAAAATACTTAACAGTAGAATTGACTGTCCACAACTTTTGAGCAAATTTAATATATCGATTCCAAGAAAGTTACCGCGTCCGAGTATCTACAAGCTGTTCAGGAGTCATGCTTACAAAACTAATCTGGGTGCCAATTCACCAATGACTAGAATGGTTCAATTGTTGAATTATCTCCCACGGTCACTTGATGTTGACATATTTCATGAAAAATTGTAGTCATTCAAAAAGAAAATCAAGTCTCACTTTGTATAAATTTTATCGCTCCTTTGTCTGTTATTAATATTTTTTTTTTATATTTTAAATACATAGGTACAATTATAATATATGCTATATAATAATATAATTATTAAATAATGTGTAACAAAATATTTCCCTTTTGTACACTTTTAAGTCGAAATTCTACCGGTTAATTGATCTCATTTTAATATATAACAATTATCTAACTTTTTTGCCAGATGCCGGATTATTGTTGTTCTCGCAATTTGTATCTCTTATTGTTAATTATTTAGTGGAATTATGCTTATTTATGTAAGTTGTGGTTGCCTGTTTTTGGGGGAACACTGAGGCTTAGTTTTTGTCATTATTAAATAAGTGTGTATAGTGTATCTTCTCTTGGCAACTCTAAAATAAATAAATAAAAATAAAATAAATAACTCCCTCGACTCGATAACAATAAACTTTAAAGTTTAGAAGGTTCCTTGGGAGTGTAGACTGGAGACATGCGTTGACTTAGACAGCACGCGACTACAGCTGCAAGAAACAGTTAGTAGCTACATAATCTGTAAAAACCCTACCGTGGCCTTTATATGGGACCACCCTTGTAGTAAGCTTTATCAAACGCAAAAATAAACTTGAAAATCGGTCCACATTTGGCGGAGATATCGCGTAACATACATAAAAAAAATACAGACGAATTGAGAACTTTCTCCTTATTGGAAGTCGGCCGAAAAGACTGTCTCGGTGATTTAGTTCTATTTCGGTACGACTTCTGTCCTGAGGTCTCGGGTTTGATCCCCGGGTCGGGCAAAGTGATATGAGATTTTTCAATATCAGCCCGGAGTCTGGAATTTGTGCCCGATATGACGAGTGGCTCGCCCCCTATAACAACTGGGACAGACTAAGCTCGGCAAAATGTGGGTGTTCTAGTTCGCTTAAAAAGATACATATGTGATATATTATACGCGGATCATAGTGATGGAGGTATGTGTGCCGCACGATGGCGCTGATAAATGATCCTTGTCCCCCTCGCACCACTTCATAACTCCCCAAGAAGGAGCTGCCAACTGTCCGGGAACACCGAATAACATAAATCATACTAGTAGTTTTATTTTAAAACTTTCTTCCTCCTTCACAGAATGTCTCGTGGGTCAATATATTTGCATGAACAACTTATTTCTATTTACAAACTATGTTATCCGATGTCCAGAGACAATGGTATATTTTTTATCCGACTGCCTCGGAAGGAAGGAATGTTTTTATTAATAGAAATTGAGAACGATAATGTTAATATGTGTATGTATGTATTGTGAGTACTTATACATGGAATTTGTGCCCTATATGGCGATAGGCTCGCTCCCTATCATATCTGGGACCGAACTAAGCTCGGCGAAATGTGGGTGTTCTAGTTCGCTAGTGCGCCTCTGCCTACCCCTTGGGGGATACAGGCGTGAGCTTATGTTATGTTATGTTATACATGGCGAATTATTTTCACTCCTCAAGAACTAAATCTTAAATAAAATACTCTAGTACAGTCAGTCTCGGTCAGTAACTCAGTATTCCCTGAATGTTACATAGTTAGTGTGGCTAGTGGCGAGTGGCGAGTGCATCAGCCGGTGTTCTGGCGGTGGTCACCGGTCGGGCATCGAACCCGCTCTAATTGCCTCCCCTGCGCCGCGGCTCACGAGTCACGACCACGAGTACACGTCACGCTAACTGATAAACATAACGCGAACACCCGCCTCAAATGTCAATGGGGAAATTAAATTGTGCACAAACATGCACTTCACTGTTCCGTTATTTGTAATGCTACATTTTGGCCTTCTAAATGTTTTTGCTGCACTTTTTCAGTTTAGAGATCTTTATTTACTCACAAAGAACATCAGTTCACTTACAATATGCGCAATATAACATAATTATCCTTAAATATCAATATAAACGGTAGTTGATCTTATGTAGTTATTTTAAATAGTTTTTTATGACCCAAAAAAGACAAGAGTAAATTAGGCCTTCCAGATATTTAATCATATATTTTGTCACTTATAAAACTCTTAAGCTAAGATTTAAATAAATTTACATTTTTGCATTCTTTAATATCTTTTGGTAAGCTATTTAATGTTTTAACCGACATCAAAAAAGGAGGTTAACAATTCGTCGGATTTTTTTTTTTATGTATGTTCCCCGATTACTCGGAGACGCCTGGGCCGACTCGGCACATTATTTTTTTATTTAAAATGGTATACTTTCCAGGTGGTCCGATTGGCACCACGTTAGGATTTGATGATGGGATCCTAGAAAAATCGAGGGCAATCCTCAAATTTTATAGGGACCCGTAGTGTGTTTTATATATTTCCTAAAGTTATTCAGGTATTTTCGTATGGTACTCATCATCTCATGTTGCTGAGCTGATGATGGAAAATATAACTCCTTAAAAATTAGGAGTTGGTGGATAATTATTTCAATATTACGCAAATAATAATTATGTAAAAATAGTTGTAATATTATAAATAAATAAATAAATAAATAAATAAATAAATAAATAAATAAATAAATAAATAAATAAATAAATAAATAAATAAATAAATAAATAAATAAATAAATAAATAAATAAATAAATAAATAAATAAATAAATAAATAAATAAATAAATAAATAAATAAATAAATAAATAAATAAATAAATAAATAAATAAATAAATAAATAAATAAATAAATAAATAAATAAATAAATAAATAAATAAATAAATAAATGTTTTGTGTAATTAAAGTTTAACAAAAATTGAAAACCGACTTCAAAAACGAATACTAAAAGTAAAAAATCACAACAATTTCTTACTCTCTTTGGAGTCGGTGATGAGGCCGAAGCAGATTAAATGAAAAGGCACCGACACCAAAGAGAAAAATAAATTGTTGTTATTTTTTACTTATAAGTGTTCATTTTTGAAGTCGGCTTTCAGTTTTTGTTTAACTTTAATTATCATTGTAATTTTACTTGCCAATTACAGAAAAGGCATCATTGAATATGTCACAGATTTCGTTGCCGATTGTAATTTTTTAGTGTTGATTATAAGTTTTGGAGGATGCAGATCAAATTTTATTTTATTACTCGCTACCAAATTAATCAATTTCCATGTTTTTTTAAGCACATTAAACACATATAGTAAATAGGCCACCTAAGCTGCTAAAGGAAATATAAGTGTAATGACAAACTTAAATGAGAACCGACAGCTGTTATTGTACAGAGTCCTTGGTTATTTAATATACCCATAAAATCAACAACGATACGACGGTACCACTCCTGTTGAGAGAATGACCAATTAAGACAACTCAGAATATGATTGTCATTTGACCGGTTCACTTGCGTCGCAGGTAAGACTTACTAATAAGTTAGATGATATAACTCACTACATCATAATTTTAACTGAAAATAAGAGCAAAGGTAAATTGAAAGCAAACTAACAATTCCGTTTAGAGACATGAAGCAGTGCTAACTACTATGATGACGGCATGCCATTTAAACGCGTGTCAACGAAGCAATTGCACTGGTTGTAAAACAATTGTGTGATCTTACAGCTGTTCTGCGCAGCGCGGGCGCTGTCGCGACTCGCGTCGGCTCTGCAGCACAATGATCTCTCCAACCGATGGCTACTATCATATTACTTTTGTCCTATTTAGGCCTTTTCATTCTGAATAATCATAGTAGTTTCTATTTGTGTTTCTAAACACAAACTCTTTCTTTCTTTCTGCCTGGCGATATCCCGGCCAAGTGCTAGTGTCCGCCTTCCTACTTAAACGCTTCCACTTCGCACACACAAACTATTATGCAAAAAAATATTGTTATATTAATAGCCCTGAAGAGATAGGCAGAGGCGCACTAGCGAACTAGAACACCCACATTTTCGGAACTTAGTTCCATCCCAGATCTGATAGGGGGCGAGCCTATCGCCATATTACTAACGCCCGAAAACCGGAACGCACTCAACTGTAATGGCTTCTTACAATGTTCTTCGCCATACAATTTTGACAGTTAACGCGGCCTTAAGTGTTTGAATTAGTAGGCAATGCCCATATTATTATTAAATACATTTGAAAATATACTTAAAAAATATTATAAGGTAATGGCCCAGTACATACAGTTTCAAGGAAATAGTTTGTAGTGTTGTTTATCAGAGACGGTGACACAGGTCGCGTGACGTGTCCCGCGTGCCACTCCACCCCTACACAATGAAATGCAAATAAAGCACATTAGGGAACCCTTTGCGTAAGGTCAAAGGAGCGCTCGAGCGAGGCGGTGTGCAGTGTGACGGCGCGCCGGAGGACATAGGTAATCCATGATTACCGGAAATGATGTTTTTTTTTCAGTTTGAAGACGTTCTGCCTCAACACAGAAATTCTTCTAATTATTTGTGTTATATTCTAGTAAAAGACTATAATAAAGTTATAGTAAAGTTATAGGTAAGTTATTATAAGTTGGTTATAGTAAAGTGCGGTCTATTTTTAATAACAATTCAATATTTCCTGTTATTTCACCTTTCGGTGACCAATAAGAGTATACTACAGTTTATGATAATGAATAAGAACTATACCGTAATTACATTTCCTATATACGAGTATAATATTATGCAAATAGAGGAGAGAAGCAAGTAATTAAGCATCGAGCACGAGCCGAGTAGATACAGGCAGCGGCGTAAGCAATAATATTTTTTTTATCCCAGTATTACCTACTTGCTAAATGTCGATGTTCAAAGTAACATCTGCATCTCTAAAAGAAGGGCTTATCGGTTTTGTTGCGTCCACTATTGTAATTCGCCTCATTTGAGCTCTCGCGACGATATATTCCGCATGACGTCATCCAACACGTAGTGCTAGGTAGGTAGGTACAGGTACGGGGCGTACGGCGAGTTGCCAGTATTCCACTTCACGATTTCAACATTAATAATAAATGCTCCAAATGATCGCTCTCTTTCCCAACCCCTATTCCCTACTTTTAAGCTCGGCAATGCAGCAATGAGTCTTTTGGTGTTGTGGCTGTCTATGGGCGATGGCGATTATTAACCGCCTACTCGTATGATCAGTCTTCGCAATAAAATAAATCTGTACAGTATACACCCTGCTCGGCTAACTAAACTGCTATAAAGTACGTTGTTCACCCACCGAGATCTCATCGCTTACTCTATGCCAGAGCGTCGACATTACAAAAACATACGTTTTAGTAAATTATTACAAGCTTTAAACAACCGCGGGTCTCCCTTCTACCTACATATGCACCTTATTCACTTATGATTTCATGACACACTGCATAAAATGTTTTATATCCTTGTAAGGAATTAACTGTTACAGTAACCACGTCTGTCTTCACAATAGATGATCTATTGTGAAGACAGAAGTGGTTCCAGCACAACATTTACAGCGTCTTATAATAAAATGTATCCTTGATCATGAATCAATGTCCATTTCTAAATTTCCATTTGTGGATAAAAACAGTGTTGGTTTAGAAACTATTCCACTTTAATTAGATGTGGCAAAATACTTGAACTTCATATTACAATATGTACGTGAGTGATTATTTTGGAAGTCGTACACATGCCGATTGCCGAAGTTTGTTGCCCTTTAACCTTTTACACACATTACTCCGAAAAAACAAACCATTTCTAATAAGAGTTCGCAGCAATGTACTGTGACTGTGAGTAACATCCAGTGTAATGTTTATAATGGTAGACAGGAATTAAGTTTGATGTATTGTATTATAAGCATTTGAAATGTTAGACCAAACCGTTAAATTTACAATTGTACGCTATAAATATAAAACCACAAATTATAATAATACAAAGGCGCGCGAACATTATTAATAATAGAGCTATTCGATTATCCCAACTATAGTGTAAAATGCACGGCACCGCACGGCACGGCATCGTTGGCCGTGGCATGGCAGACCGCAATCGGCACCGCACGCCGCGCCGCGCCGCGCCGCACGCTGCATTAGACCAAGGAATGTGTCCGTTACGACGCATGCCGATGCAAGCACCGGCCGACATTCCTAAGCGGACTGCGGAGTGCGGAGGTTCTCCCACGACCCCCCTCGCTGCCCCTCGCCTCCGGAAATACCTGCGCCCGCGCAACGGTCATGCAAAGCCTAAGGGTGAACGCACTCTATAGGATTGGTTCGGAAATGGCGCAGATGCCTCCGAAAGGTCAGTATGTTTTTCGCAATCTAGTATGTTGCAGTGGAAGTAGATAAGTAGTTTCCTGATAGATAATGAACATTATAATAGTATTGTTGTGGTTTGTGTCCAGTCACCAGTCGGCGGTCGGCACTGGCTCGAATACAGACACCATTCATAAGCATAAACGGTGATATACGTATTAATAATTTCATCTTCCCATCTATAAGGTTGTATACCTCTACTCCTTATGGAATTTCTAGGATACCAATTTGTGACAAATTTGCTCCACTTTTCTTCCTTTGACCTCATCACATGACCGGTCCATTTCCATTTAAGTTAGTCTATTCTTTGTAGAATATCAGTAAACTTGGTCCTTTCTGCCACCAGCAATGAAATAATCGATAACTAATCAAGAAAAATTCTTAACAATCCATTCAATTCCAATTTTCTTCCGGTAAAATGACGCGCCTGACAACCCTTCTCTCCCATTTTCACAATCGGCAGGACGTCCTCACTGAGCGTCAGCATGGGACGAAGTTAACGTTAATATGATAATTTTGGGGATTTCGCGAGAGGGAGAGGGAAACACATTTGCGGAAAGCCCTTTATTATTCGCGACAACTGCCCCGCTTTCAAACGGTTTAGTTACGAAAATAATGATCGTGGAGGACTATCGCATACATGTTGTATTCAACCGTATATATTAAATGTAAGTGAGCACTTCATTAATACTTTTGATTATTTTAACATTATGCTTACAATAGAATAAGCCTACATTATGTGAACTGACAGCTGAAGTTATGCAAGCATAAGTTAATATCACCAATTGGGCATCATGAAGTTAGTAGTCAGACAAAAAAAGCGAGATAGTTCTCAACCCTCTTCGCATCAGAATTACGTAGGATTCGCTTCATTGGTCAAATGATGGTGTAAATAGTCAGAACCGTGAGGTCATATACTCTCAGGTCGGAAATAACAATAATTTGTATTTTGGTTCTCCTTCTGTTCGCCCCTTGTCATATGAAGAGGTGGAAATGATGTGGATTGTAGATATTATAAATAAATAAATACACTCAAGAATCACATCCATAGACTAGACATTAGGTTTATACCCATGTACCCAGAATACAGGTATCAAGAACGACGAGGTCTAACCAACCCTCAATACCCAGAGCCGAAACAAAGTCTTTGGGTTCCACATACATCTTGGTGCGGGATTCGAACACAAGGCCTCTCGATTTGTGGGCTGGGTTGTAGGCCTCTTTTCGGTACATATTAAGTATTAGCCCAGGAATAGTGACGTCATATCAACGCGGTCCGAGTTGCCAGTTACTCCAGTACGAGAGCGATGACTAACACATCGGCGAGTGGCATTTACAGTCACTGCGCCGACCAGACGCGTCCCGCCGCCGCAGACTCGAACACCATGACCGCGGGCAGTGCGAACGACATGGCGCTACCGAGTGGACGTCACGTCACCGACCACGCCAACAATGAGGCATCGAATGCGTTTGAACGAGTGATCGAGGTATCAATCGAAATAGTCTACTTTACTGTCCAACGAAGACAGTCAAGCCGACGTCCAACTAGATGCCGCCAAGCAGCTATCTGCTCTACACTACAGTGGGAGTACATCGTACTGTAAGCAAGAGCAATTATAACCCAACAAACTTTAGAATATTTCGCTGCATACCCTAAAAGTTATATGAGGAAAATCTAAGGCTGAGATCTAGAGGTATAAAGCGAACTTCGACTAAGTCTAAGTCAAAGAAACGAACTCAGTGAGGATTGGAAATTGTTAAATCGAACTTCTATTTAGTCCGAGCCATATTTTACAAGAAAAACAGACAGACAAACTAAGCAAAGATTTTCTCGTAAAAAATGACCCGGAGTATGTCAAAATTCGATTTAATAATTCCAAATCCTCACTGAGATCGTTTCTTTGACTTAGACTTAGTCGAAGTTCGCTTTATAGATCTCAGCCTAAGACAATAAGTAATCAACCGATCATGTGTAATCGGGTGACCCAACTGTTCGTTTATCTACATTCTGGTATATTAAATGACCGTTGTGTCCATGAACGCGGCGCTCGGTACGGCGCACAACAAAACAATTACCACGTATAATTTTGTCATAAATTTTTATTGCTGTGTCTAATCTGTAATAATGGGAACGTGTCAATAATAATAATTGAGGCTGAATCGCTCACAAAGGCGCTAGGAATGATGATCACTGCGGTCTGCGCCTCGTTTGGACGATAGTTGATGATGTTATGTCACACACTCAAACCGCGGATTATTACTCATGCTAAATGGTAAATAACTTGACAAAAATATCAGTAAACATCATAAATCATGTGTATGCGTCTCTCATAGTATAGTAGTTTATCGGGAGTTCGTGATGATCTAAGGTTAGCATATAAATTAGTAACATATATTATGTAACAATATTCATATTACTGAATTTAGTTACTAATTTCACATTTGATTGTCTCGGTGGCGTAATGGTATTGCGTGCGCGGTACGACTATCGTCCTGAGGATTTCTTGGGTTCGATTCCCCGGTCGGGCAGTGTTATTGGACGTTTCATTATCAGCCCGGAGTCTGGAATTTGTGTCCGATATGACGAGAGGTTCGCCCCCTATCACATCTGGAACGAAACTAAGCTCGAGACGAAATGTGGATGTTCTAGTTCGCTAGTGCGCCTCTAGCTACCCCTTCGGGGATACAGGCGTGAGCTTATTTTATTTTGTTACTAATTTCACAATCCACGGTTGAGATTAGCAAGCGAGATGTTATATTTCGTGTTCTGTCCTGTATACTTTTTTACATAATTCAATCTTTTATTATCATATTTTGGTTAAAAGTTTCGCAATAAAGCTATATTATTGTTTAATACTAGTACAACGATGGGTTTAACAAGTTTCTCTTATTTTTCTTGGAACTCCTATCACGGCCTCATTTAGTAAACAATTGCTTTGTCATTGAGAAGGTAGTTGGTAGAAGCCCAGAGTATTACAAACGTAACGTAAATCCCAGTTTATTTGTATAGTACCGAAGGTCGGGCTCGAAACCGGATATCTCAGTGGAACAGTGGTTTATTCTTTCTCGGTTAACGTCTTATGAGTGTGCCTACCAACAACAAGCGTATCGAATTAAACCGATACATATTACATGCTAAAACAATTATATCACATTACTTGGGATCGAACCGGAGACCCCAAGACGATAATCGTACCACCACCATGCCACCGAGGCAGTCAGCTTATTATATCTAGCTATTTAACATTTTCCAACGAATTTGGGTAAAAAATTATTACCTATGTTCTCAATTCAATAAATAAATAAATAGAGGTACAATCTAGAATAAGACAATGTAAACATAGTTGGTATTATAATTATTGTAAAGATGTGATTGTAATATGTTATGTTGTCCTAATAAATAAATAAATTCATCAACAACACATTAAAGATCGTGCTTTATATCTTCGTGTACATTTTTTTTAATGTAAATGTGTGTGTGTGTGTTACACGTAAGCACTAGCTACTATTATTACAGTTTAGTGTAATAGTAGCTACGCACCGGACATTAGAGTGTGGGCGGTAGTCCCGACTCCCGACTCTCAGCTCAGACTCTCGGTACATCAAACATGACCTAATTGCCTAACGAGCGAACCCAACCAAGAGTATAGTCACGCTTACTGTAAGGTTCATTACCTGTTACCACAAACTATAAATATAAGTTATTAAAACAAGGTGCAGCGTAATTCCTCGAATAGTGACGCCTAATTAGCCAGAAGCGTGGTCAGACATTTTGATTTCAAAATCCTGAAATGATTTGAAAGATTATATCAATACTCTGTTAATTTAGAGCCACTTGCAGCTCCACGATAAACCTTTGTTTATCTCAAATCTTGATTTAAAGATAGAATTGAGCTGTGGTATAAATGGAAATAAAGTGTAACCCTAGATTAGTAATAGCGCTGCAAATCGCCCTTAATGTTTATTTGATCACCTTTATAGTAACCGATGATTAACATTTTCTCTGGCAGCGAATTGTGGGTGTTCTATTTCACTGTTTCGCCTCTGCCGACTCCTTCGGGGAAACAGTCGCGAGACTACGTATGTATACATATAGGTGTGTAAAAGCCATTCACAAAATTATAAAATTTCCTAGCGGAACCCTAACAAGAACATGAGCTGTGCGGCCCTGTGCCGTAACAGACGCTGGGATTGAAGTCCAAACCGACAATGACCGACATTAGATGTGCATTAGCAATGGCGTCATTTCATCATGCGTAAAAGTCTACAATCAGATGATAATGTGTTTTAACATTGTCATCTGGAACTTACAAACAATAAGGGAGATGACGTTGACAGTGAATAAATCTAAAACTGAATATAATTATCACTAATCATTTACTGATATATGTATATTCCGCAGTCAGCGAGACTTAACAATTTTTCGCAGTAGGCGGCGGCTTAGCTGTGTCACTGGCATTGCCGATGTCATGAGCTAACGACTTACCATCAGGTGGGCCGTCTGCTCGTCTGCCTTCTTAGACCAATAAAAAACGTCAACGTTAACGCGACTCAAACTGGGACACTATACTGTGTTCAAATTTGATCATCAAAAATATTCGAGCTCGGGCCTTCGCTTACATTCTCGCATATATCTCCAATGAGATAATAACTACTACGTGTACTGTCTCCGTCGAAATGACTACACTTACCATTAAAAGCTTAGATTAATGAGTACGACTTATGGCCATCCCAACTAAAATACCTAATACCAGCTAAAATATATAATACCTAATAGTTTTGTAGTGCATTTGTGTCCATATTTCTTGTCGAGCCCTAGTGCACCTGGGTGGCGCTGGTGGCGGGGTGAACGAACTCACCTAACGAGTCACTAAAAGCCTGTGGGGCGGCGCGGCGTGCCTCGCTATTGTAATTAACTGGCACCTAGCATGCGGCTGCACCTGTCTTAACAACATTACGGAAAAGTGTAGTTTTTTTTTAGGGTTCCGAAACTAAAAGGCAAAAACGAATCCGGTATCTTTTCATCATGTCGCGTAAATATAAGTAAAATCATGGACGTGTGCACTAAGAACGATGTGTGAGGAGTATGGAGTGGAGCTCTCTTGAATATGTGTTTCTTATTATGCTAATTTTAAATAGGTATATTATGTTTTGATTGTCCAGGGGGCAAATCTATTTGTCAGTATGGTAATACTACTTACCAGGCACAAACTCCAACCCGAGCAGCTCATTTGTTCAAATCATAAAGGCAATAGAATCTTAGTAATAGTGGGCCTTACTTATAAAAACAGTTTAACTGAGCAAATGGTAAAGAATAGCCCATCCCTTTTATTTTCAAACTATGTATGTGACACAAGGAAAAAACGTGACGGGCTATTCTTAGCCAATTTGCTCAGCTAAATTGTTTTTATAGAGGTAAGTAAGGCCCATTATTACTAATACTAACAATTATCACTATTATATTTATCTAATAAAATGGTTAGTTTTCTCGTATAATCTTAAGATTTGCGAAATTCGCGACAGCTCATTCAGAAACCGCAACGGAAGCGCAAGAGTCTCGTGTGTCCAGCTAATAACTGGCAGTTATATTACAAAACGAAATGACCGCATCGCAGAACCGCCGAGCGCCGCCGAGCGCCGCCCAGCGCTGCGCCGCACCGCATCGCTGATTCTTAACATTTATTTAAAGTTTTTTTCGACCAACTTTAAAAACAGAGGTCAATTCGTTTGTATTTATTATATTTTGTTCATAATCATCATCACGTCCTGTAGCAGATTTTTATTACATACATGACCTCATTTCGTTGTTTACTATAGGAATAAATAATTTTCTCGCACAACCATTTATTTGTCAGAAGCTGCACCCATTTTAAATATTCCATTCTGTTTCTTTTCGTTCGAGTCACGCTCTTTGAAATATAAAGAAAGCAGAATATTACCAAGTCAATAAAAAGCTTCAGGAAGTGATTCGATCTACATTTTATTACTTGTTTACAGAATAGCATGAGCCTACCACGATCTTGTTTACTAACCACAAATCAAAGCCTCCTCTCTGCTTGCGTGGCTCGACAAGCGATAGTAGTAAGACGGCTCTTACTTACCAGAAAATCCTCTCTATCAAACACTACACACAATCACTTAGCAAGAAAGCCCTTCAAATCCATACCCCCATTATGCAGAAGGCAGCAGTTTGGCTTTACGGTATGTCTCTTACATTGCTGATGTCAAAGCGCGATGGTAACCACTCACTGTCTAATGGCCCGTTTTTGTAGACTAATAAAAGACTTACTGAGCTAAACTACGTTAGGCGATGTTAATTTTCATTTATACTGTTTACTTGTAGTTTTAATACAATTTCATGGTGATAACATCTACTTGCCCAAGTAATTCAGTGACTGTTACGGCTGAATTCTAAGAAGTGTCGATAGAGCAATATTTTATCATAGTTTCCTGTTCACAATTACTGTTTGTTAGTAAACGATAACGCCTAAACTTATTAATCAAAAACTGTATATCTAAGAGATCTCACTCGAGTTTTAAAACGGATGTCCATAACGTCTACCAACTCGCTACGTAACGTTTTCGATTGTTGTTATACATACATGAGAACATCGTATCCACGAAGAAGTATCATCATCATCATCATCAGCAATAGAACGTCCACTGCTGAACATAGACCCCCAAAGTATACGCAACGCAACTAGCACACGGTTCGCCGAATGTATTTCCATCTCATGACGCGCGTGAGACGGATATTTTAATTATTCTAAGCACAGAAAACTAATTGAAGAATAATTGAGCGGCATGCCCTGTACAGTTGCACACTGTGGGAAAGGCATCCTCTGCATTCTGCAACACAATTCCGTGTATTAGTAACTAGCAAGGAAACAGCGCACATGCGTGTAATATAAATAGGTTATAAACTAGTAAGTGGTACACTGAATGTATTATGATAAGCAGTAAGAGGAAAGTCGGCGCGGCGAGGTCCGCGGTTCGATTCCCAGGCCGTATCGTGACCGCCGCCGCATACCAGATCGTGCTGTCGCCTGTGCTTGCTTGTACTATGGCCATTTGCTGTTTTATTGCGTTTAGATAACGGTTCTAGTTATTTCAGGTTAAATATGTTGAATTGTTAAAATAAACTAATGTTTTTATTAACATAACATTATCTCACATTTATGATAGTCAGGTCGGTTTGGAAATATTCGAGGAAGTTGAACTTAGTATGTTCATAATGATACATTTAATTGTCTCGGAAACATTAATGAACAATAGAAACAATAGTTCACACTTGTATACCTGTCCCTCATACATTAAGCATTTTAAAAACGACCTTCTTCCCAACCCCGTCAAAGAACACGTGTTGCCTAATCCGGATCCGAACCCAGATCCTCTGGTCCACAGCCCATATACGCTGCCACTAGACCAAGGAGGTAACTAGGGCAATGAGGCGAGATTTAATTAACGCCTGAATATGGAATATGTTTGTGTAATAATAACATAGAGTTGAGTGGAAATGTTTCAACTTAATGAATTCTCTTTAACGTCTAAAGTCTAAACTTCTGTTCTCCGTACATTAAACCCTTTTGATATTCCGCGATAATTAACTCAGATTTTATCATTGAAACGTATGAATATCTAAAAGTTTACGAATTCGGAGGTTATGAGAAAAGTTTATGAAACGTTAATTATATCAAAGGCTATATACATATGTTTAACATCGTCATATTTTACACTCATTCTGGGGTTTTCTTCTGTACGTCATGGCCGAATTTGTTGAGGGCGGGAATATTTTTAGATAATAATTTTCCGCTCTAGTAACTAATCTATGACTGCCTCCGTGGCGTGGTGGTATTTCGGTACGACTATGGTTCTGAGGTCTCGGGTTCGATCCCCGGGTCGGGCAATGTGATATTGGATTTTTCCATATCAGCCCGCAGTCTGGAATTTGTGCCCGATATGGCGATAGGCTCGCCCCCTATCACATCTACGACGGAACTAAGCTCGGCGAAATGTGGGTGTTCTAGTTCGCTACTACGCCTCTGCCTACCCCTTCGGGTATACAGGCGTGAGCTTATGTTATGTGTTATGTTTATGTAACTAATCTATTGCATCGGTGGGTTAGCGTCAGATCGCTTCTTCATTTTTGCACCTGCCATGTACATCTCTACATCACCCTAAGGTTGACTGGCAGAGAATGCTTGTAGCATTAAGTCCGCCGTTGTACCTCGTATATATCAACCGTAAATAAAATAAATAAAATATCGCGGCATTCTTGAGTTTAATATTTATCCTAAGATAGCAGTCTTGTTAGCGTGATATTTTATGTATATCCATGCTTACAATGTTCTTGTGAGAGATAACCCGCGGTCAGACAGACATATAGACAGAAATAATGGTGAAACTGTAAGGGCTCCATATTTGCCATTTGGCTACGGAACCTTAAATACATGTTTTCTCCGAAACGAAACTAACTAACTAGTAAAAATAAAATAAATACCAAACAAATCGCGATAGAATCCGTAAAAACTAGTTTCATTTCAATGAATAACATTCGCGTAAACCTTAGAAATCATTACATTTCTTCTATTTTGTTAATTTTTTTTTAATATTAATGACATATTTATTATTATACTGAAACTCTATGCTTGGAATGACCGTAATCCTGTGATAATGACTAGTTCAAGGTTTTCCTGTTTTACAAATCTGGACTTACTTTATAAGTACCTATTGTAAAGGACTTAGTTAAAACGTACCTCCTATATACACTATTTTGTTTACCACAATGCCTTCATCTAATTATTTAAGTATATAATGCATTTATCTATTTATTTAGGTATTATTCAAAAATATTTCCGCCTTCTTGCAACACGTTGTATTGCGGCTGCGGCTGCGGCGGCGCAGTTTGCAGTTCGCACACTCTTTTTAAATGCATTCAAGGTGTTTGCAGTAAGTATCTCACTTACTCTCCCCGCTCTTTATCCTGATTATCATCTTTATTTCTTTTTCTTTCTTATGTCCTAGACCTGACTTCTGTAATGGTATCTTTGCCAGTACGTGGCGAGCGGCGGTTGTTCCTAAATTCTTGCATAATTCGATATAACTAAGGATTGCGATTTTATTTTAGTATACATGATGTTTTGTAAGTTTTGTTTGAATGCGTGTAGCCCGCAACCTGTTGCGATAGTTGTCGTTCATGGCCAATAATTATGGAATAAAGTAGTTCACTGCGCATGCAAAAGCCTTACCGTATTAAGAAACGAACACACCATAGGTAGGCATATATTAAATCCGCTAAAATTTTGAGTGGTAGAGCCACGCTGTAGACAGTTGTCAGTTACCTCTACAGCAGGAATGGGCCGGCCCGACCGGTTTGATACCATTGCCTCACAGAAAACCGATGTAAAGTGACAGTTCGCTGTCGCGTTTCGTTCGGTGAGTGAGATTTCCGGTGTTCCAATTCCAATTTTCCCAAACCCTATTTCCCTCTTTTTAGGTTGAGTTCACGCTCATGATTCTTTTTGTGTCTTGGAGGTCTATGGGCGTTGGAGATCACTTACCATCAGGTGTCCCATCTGATCGTTTGCCAGTGTCTGCTATTATAAAAAAAAACATGTGTATGCTTTTTACCCAAAATTCAACACGCGTCGGTTGCACAGTGCCCTACGTCTAAACAGTTAATATTGTACTCACGGACATAAAAATGATGGACGGAGCGCTAGGAACATTGAAAGTGAAGCAGGGTTTTCGGCTCATTCGATGTATCAACACGTAATGGCGGCGACTGATCAAATGGGTCGAAAACTCTGCTTCACTTTCAATGTTTCTAGCGCTCCGTCCATCTTTGTTTTTCCGTCCGTGATTGTACTGTTCGGTGAACAGTATTTTAATTAACTGCAATAATTTTTCAATCGTAAACTAACCTATTTTATTTCACTGTAAACAATAATCTGTTCATTGCAAAAATAAGGTAAAATTGATTAACTTCACGAGTTCGTGAAAAAATCATTACCAGGACAATGGTTAACAAGTTTCTTAAACACTTTAACAGTAATCTAAATTGCAATGAAGTGATTGTCCAGTGGAACTACTTAACGGTAAGGCAGTGGTTACTGAGGCGGTGTTTGAGGCGGCCGGGCTGCCATGTCGTGTCAACAGGGCGGTGACCTGAACTCCGTAAAGCATTTTTGGCCGACACGCGATTAACATTCCGAAAATACATACATAGATTCCCGCCTATTTCCCATAGTGGTAGCCAGAGATAACAGATTTCTACTTGCTCGATTCTTGTTTAGTCCACTCACATTCTTCATACATGGACGTCGGTTTCAGATGCTTCTGACTGTCCCGCTCCGTACGTTCCTGATTTGATCGGAGAACGTACGAAGAGGTGTGCCCCTTCTATCTGTTATCAGTCACACTCGCGATATGCTTTGTCAATTTTATTCATCCTTTTCACATGTACGAAAATAGTAACTGGAAGTCATATATTGATGAGAGGAGATAAATATTACGATTAAAGTAATCGCATCGGTAATAAAAGTTTTAACCGAATTTGGACATATACATAGATAATGAATACTCAATCTTAATTGGGTACTTGACTATAGTAACCAATACCAATGAATTTCGGTAGGAACATAGATTTATCATCGAAATAACGTATGCAATAGGAATTTATTAGGTCTTAGGCGCTTGTGGAACAAACATGCAAGAAAAATTAGTAATGTGCCATCATGCGTCGTGATTGGTGTTTACAGTCACGTGAATCACAGATAAAACATTAAGTATTTAAAGTTACTAAAATATAATATATATATCCTATGAGTATTTTTGCAATAAGCAGCGATAGCTCAGTTGGGAATGGTATGGACTGCCGAGACAAGTGTCGGAGGTTCGAAACCAACCCCACAATGGAGCATACACCTCTGACTTTTCTATGTTAAGTGTATTTTCATTGTGAAATATCGCTTGCTATAACGGTGAAGGAAAACATCGTGAGGAAACCTGCATACCCGAGAATTTCTTCACAGGAATTTCGAAGGTATGTGAAGTCTACCAACCCGCATTAGGCCAGCGTGGTAGACTAAGGCCTAACCCCTCTCATTAGTAGAGGAGGCCCGTGCCCAGCAGTGGGACAGTAATATTACAGGGCTAATATTATTTATTATGAGTATTTTTGATAAATTCCTATTGCACACTTTATTTCGATGATAAATCTATGTTCCTACAGAAATGAATTGGTATCGGTTACTATAGTCGAGCACCCAATTATAGTCACACTACAGACAGTGTTCCAGCGAAGTCCGAACAGGAAGATGGTGCCTAACATGTCTATATCTCCATGAATGATTAAACAATCAATGTCGGGCATAATTTTGCTTAAATTTTATAATAATAAACGTTAGAGTTACCTATAATAGGTATAAGATCATACAAACCTTCACCACTGGTGCCGAGGGTAGGGTGTGTGAACCCTACACTCTCCTGCTATATCTATGGAGCTCGAATTCATACCAACGCCCGTCACGCTCTGTACTTTGACCCGTACACTTAAAATGCGCCAAATGCTTTTATAGGCTTCTAATTAAATAATCATCGTTGCTTGAAAACATCACACAAATCGTCACAAAAACATTTATAATTTGCACTGCCCTGATAACAGACATCGATCTGAATAGAGGACGGCAGTGACTCAATTTGTACGACAACAATGAACAAAGTTGGGTTATGATAATTATTACGCCGGGAACACACCAACCGAATAAACGTTCACGAATCTACGCCTGTTGCAGCCACACAACAGCGAAAGTTTGTTTGTATGAACGCACCGGGCGTAGATTCGAGAACGTCCGTTCGGTTGGTGCGTACCCGGTATTACAATAAGTAATTGGTCAAGCAATTTACCAAACAAAAGAAGTCTAAGTACTGACCACGTAGAGGGAAGGGTTCCGTGTAGGGATGACACATACATAACAATGAATGAAGGATGAATGTTGCTAAAATCCGTTTTTTCAAAACTACTGTATACATCTTAATCAAACCAAATTCTTTAAGCTATGAAACGCCAATAGTTTCCGCGTAAAATGACTGACATACGGATAGAGGAGCAGACGGTCAAGACGAAATGATACAATTTTGGAAATGTTTTCTGACGTATGACACATAACTTGAGAGAAGGTTTAATCGTTATAAGGTCATGCTTAAAATTTAGTTTCGAAGTATACTTGCGTCGTCTGTTACACTTATATCTGTGGTGTAGATGTTTGTTATGTGGTAGGTCTTTTAAATTACTGTTTTTATACCATTAGTGCTGGTGTCGGGTAGAGGAGGTGTTTTTATTATACGCGTGTCAGAAGTGGACTCATTCGTGTGCGATTCATGTGAATTGTAATTGTTGTTTGTGAGGCCGCGTCCCGTCCGTCGTCCTCACGTTTACCGCACGTTAGATAACGGTTGTGTGCGGGAGTGCGGGTGGTCTTCATATCAATAATAACATCTCATTATGAAGATAAACATACACATAACACATAAGCTCACGCTTGTATCCCCGAAGGGGTAGGCAGAGGCGCGCTAGCGAACTAGTACACCCACATTTCATCGAGCTTAGCTCCGTCCCTGACGTGATAGAGGGCGAGCCTATCGCTTATAACAAACAGCCTAAGATGATAATAATAACCTGCTCGTGAAGACAAGGGCACAAGAATGAAGAATATGTGTTACCACCAAAGACATTCAGCAGTTACATTAAATTACAACATTAATAAAACAATAACAACCTTAAATATCTTTGGTTACCACTGACCTAAACGTTAAGATTAAAAGTAACATTAAGGGCGGTTGGAAGGATGTTCGACATTAGTGAAATCTGAACGCAGTAACAATTGTAGCAAAGCTGTTCGCGTTTTCCATATTCAAGGACATTTTCTACAAATCTTACAGGATAATAAATTCGAAACAAATTCGGAGTTGACATAATTTCGACATAAGGCAATAATTTTGCAACAACTTTTCCTCGTATTTTACTTGGTGGTAAAAACACAATGAACCGTTGATATCTTCTATTTACGTGAGGTTTTTTCTTGTTTTTTTGTGAGTTTGTGAGGCGCTGCTCTCTCGAGTGCAGGCTCGACAGTCGACACCTCCATGAGGTCATAGAGCTTACAGTGGAACTGTACTGTGGGCCAAGCGGAAATATATTTGGCAAGAGATTTCGTATCGAACACAAAGCGTGTCTATGATATTTGTATAAAATATTACAGAAACGTCATCAGTGCGCAGCAAGCTCTATACGGATTCGATTGTCAAAAATATTCCTGCTCGAGTCGCTGTAGACAGTTTGTAGAGTTTATATACGAATACAGCGAGGATGGACCAGCGCGCCCGGGTTTCTAATATTAAAGAAAATCCTGGAATAAATAGCTTGAGCATAATGTGCTAATTACCTTGAAGTGAGATTCTTGAAGCGCCCTACAAAATTTATTTCAAGATCCCTTTCGTTTCCTCAACGGTCGATATGGCACCGAATTTTCTTTGTATTGAGCACTTGCCGTAAGGAGAACTTCTTAATTCCTGAATGACATAAAAAACTATTTTATTGGATATTTATAAAGTGCTTAAGTAGGTATCCGATTTCCGACCGCAATTAATAAACTACATTTGAATTAAATTTATTGTCATTAATTCCTCTTATTGCCTTGATTTCGCCGATCACATTATGCAGGATAAGGAGAAGTGGCGTCTTTGGGTGTCGGAGGCCATGATCAGCAACGTGCACAGGCATTCCGATCAGGGTAGACAAAAAAATTGTAAATCTATTTTCTTTTACCCTTAGATCACCATCACAGTCATTATCATCCCCATGTCGATTTATAATGTAAGTCGGGTTCTGATATAAACAAAATATGTTTGTGGTCATGATTTTATTCTTCAGTTATGTAAAAAGCAAGTTGTCAGGGTAGACAGTCTCTCTTTTTCTATATGGACTGCACGCCACTGGCCATGATTCCTTTTGGGTCGTTGCGAAGACAACACACACATACACACATGTGAAACAACATACATAGATACATATCTATAGATCATTTCTCTCTTCTGCCTTCTGCCTCGACTTCTGACTGCCTCGGTGGCGTGGTGGTATTTCGGTACGACTACGGTTCTGAGGTCTCGGGTTCGATCCCCGGGTCGGGCAAAGTGATATTAGATTTTTCTATATCAGCTCGGAGTCTGGAATTTGTGCCCGATATGGCGATAGGCTCGCCCCCTATCACATCTGGGACTGAACTAAGCTCGGCGAAATGTGGGTGTTCTAGTTCGCTAGTGCGCTTCTGCCTACCCCTTCGGGGATACAGGCGTGAGCTTATGTTATGTTATGTTATTTCTTCTTCTATCTAACCTATGTGGGATTCAGCGCAACACACCTTTCAAGCATGTCACAGAATTCTACTTAGTTTTTACACCCGACTGCCTGTTTGACGTCAACAAGCCCAACTCTCACCGTCATTTATTACTAACAAGCCTACTAACAAGTTAGAACCTCTAAATATATTTAATTTATTACGTATTTTTTCAAGAAGTGATTCTGTTATGCTTATCTATTTCGATAATCTTTTCTAGTATCTATCAAGACAGTTGAAGGTTTGTGGTGTTCTCTCATACGAATTTAATCAGATTTTAACGTAGTCAGTGCTAACTATTCGGCTTAATATAATCACAAGTTTAAAAACTTAACAGACCGACGTCAAATCCGATCGTGACCACCCTCGAAATAAGCTCTATCGAATACAAAAAGAATTTTGAAGATCGGTCCACATTTGGCGAAGATATCGCGTAATATACAAAAAAAAATAACCAAAAAATACAGACGAATAGAGGACCTCCTCCTTTTTGGAAGTCGGTCGATAAAAATGAAATTCTTATTACAACAGATTATTAAAAAAATATAACCTCGGAAGCCTAGAGGTATATTGTGGTGTACGTGTAACAATGTACAACTTGTATAATTCAAATCATACAAGAATATTTTCTTCTGTAAATAGGTGTTTGAAGAGGAAGTAAACAAGACCAAAATTGATGACGGAACGATTCGGCAAGACCAAACAACTAACAAGAGATAATAACATCAGCACGAGAAAAACATTCGGCCGATGTGGAATGTTCGCAGTTTTTACTTGCCGTTGAAGAATGAATAAAACTCATTTCTAACGAAACTATTTTCAAAAACATCTATTGTAAATGAGTTTTTACTACACAATGCAACAGTTTTTGTGAATGGCTCGTAGTGAAATGAATGCGCACGGGTCGTTGTACTTTTGACGTTTGAACCAACATGGCCGCCAGCGAAACATTGAGTGCACTTACTCAGATTGCCTTCGCGAATTGCGATACTTTCAACTTTTAATTGATTAGTTGTATTCGATTTAGAACATATTCCTTAATTATTTATTTAATGGTTTGTACAGCACCGTGTGTATCGTAAGCTTAATCATCAACGCAGTTTTCAAAATTATTTACCATACTATCACTAATTTTACTCATAGTCTTTTTGGTAAAACAATTATTGTCGATTTAAACATAAGCCCCAAACACTCATACAATTAAGGCCGTGTTATGTCATTATCAAGCCGCCCATCTGTCAACATTTTATGGCGATAAACAATGTAATAAGCCGTTAAAGTTGAGGCTGAGATCTATAGAGCGAGCCTTAACTAAGTCTAAGTCAAAGTAAAAAACTCAGTGTTAGGCCTAACTCAGTCAATCTGTTTTTCTTGTAAAAAATGACTCGGACTAAGTCAAAGTTCGATTTAACAATTCCAAATCCTCACTGAGTTCATTACTTTGACTTAGACTTAGTCGAAGTTGTCTCTATAGATCTCAGTAGTCTGAGTAGCGTTCTGGTTTTCAAGCGCATGAGTTCTAATACGTCGTAGGTAGGTACATATATGTATATAGGCATATTCTTGAACAATTCCTCATATCAAAACCATAGTTAGAGATGGGATTAATAACCGATGTGGATTTATTTAACGAATATTGGTGTCTTACACTACGATGTAGAGTCATAAAGGCTTGGGCCGGCGTAAGTGGCCTGATGCCGATGTGGCAACCCTTGAACACTAGAGTTTATACCATAAGAATCATGAGTTCATGGCCGATCTTGAGGGAAAGGAATGAAAACCAATCCAGTTTATGTATCTTCTACTATGTGTTTGGCGCACTTCCAACTGTATAACACGATAATATGTCTTCCGAAACATGATGAAATATTAGCGCGTATAAACATCCCTTTGAACTGAGCGTCGCGTCGTATCAAATGAACACACTTCCTCACAGATTAATTAAGTTATACATTACATAAAGTGGTAAAGCCATGCAGTAGACAATTACGCCTACAGCACGAATGGGCCGGCTCGACCGGTTTGATACCACTGTCTCACAGAAAACCGACGTAAAGTAGCAGCTTGCTGTCGCGTTTTGTTCGGTGAGTGAGATTTCCGGTAACCCAATTCCCCCTCCCTTTCCCAATCCCTTTTCCCTCCACTTCCATTCCATCCGTTTAGGTTGGCAACGTACCTATGATTCCATTTGAGTCTCGGGTGTCTATGGGCGCTGGAGATCACTTAGCATCAGGTAGTGTCCGACCGAAGCTTCGGCTTCGGCTTCGGCCACCTTCAGCCAAAAAATCACCTTCGGCCGAAATGGGCCGAAGTTTTGGCCGAAGCCGAAGTTTTCTAGAAAGCGTTGAAATTAAACGAAATGTTACGGACACGGGAAAGCGCGGTGCAAGAGGCGACGTGCGGGTGGCGAGGGTCACACTGTACGCCCGGTACGGCCAACCGTCTTCACCAGTAGTAAATCAAAACAAAACAAGTTCGTACGCATATTTGGTTAAGTGCTTTGGTATTTAAGTTCGAACGGTGTGTATGGGCAAGACACAAAAAGAATCATGGGTACGTTGCCAGCCTAAGAGGAGGGAAATAGGGATTGAGAAAGGGAGGAGAATTGGGCCACCGGAAATCTCACTCACCGAAAGAAACGCGACAGCGAGCTGCCACTTTACGTTGGTTTTCCGTGAGACAGTGGGATTAAACCGGTCGAGCCGGCCCATTCGTAGACGCAACTGTCTACAGCGTGCCTCTACCACTCAAAAAATAAACAGTCAACATCAATTTCCTAGGAAGCATTCATTATTTTATTTACTTTTAGTCAATTTGAACTGACAAATTTTTGGTCGCCTACTTGGTGTAGTGGCCTATATGGGTTGTAGACCGTGGGTTCGTTTCCCAGTTCAGGCGGGGTGGTGAAAATGTGGTGTTTTTCTATCACTTTATTTTCATCCAGTCCCGGGAACCCCAGATGAGGGTTGACGTCAAATGGGCAACCGTTCGTAAAAATAAGCCAAATCCTTTCTGCAACATGCTTAAAGAGAGTGTTTTGCCAACCCCAAATTAAGGTGAGATAGAGACATGTAGAAAGAAAGTCAAATTGAACTGAGTTTCTTAGGGTTATTGAACCTTCGGCTTCGGCTTCGGCCGAAGATTGTGGAAAAAGCCGATGATCGGCTTCGGCTTCGGCTTCGGCTTCGGCTTCGGCTTCGGCCAGAAATCGACCTTCGGTCGGACACTAGCATCAGGTGACCCACCTGCTCTTTTGCCAGTCTCAGCTATATATAAAAAAAAATAGATAGCACGTAAGTATTTTTATAACTCTAATATTAGAACTTAACTTCAGATCGGGCTATCAATAATTGTATTTTTCAATTTCAAATATCACTCATGAGTTGCCCGGGATTTGGATTTGTGTCTCGTATAACGATAAGTTCGCCGACGCCCTCATCACTTGACGGGCGGGAATGAGCTCGGCGAGATCTAGGTGTTCTATGATCTAAATATCTAGTTCACCTCCGCCTATCCATTCGGCGATACAAGCGTGAGCTTATGTATGTCCTTATAGTATGATGTAATTTCCTTAGCGGAGTGCCAATCTCTATTGAAAAAGGAAGTGATATACGACGCAACGTGTCGTGAGTCTGGGCTCCTCGACACACGACACGTGTTTGTTTACATCTCGTGTCGTAATCACAACATAAATAACTGAGAGGGGGAATGTCCCACTCCGCACTTACACATAGTGATCGAAATATCTCTCACGGGTGTCAATATTCAGTACTCCTCTCTCACGCACAGGCACAACACTATTTGCTGTAACTTTTTTATTTTTGAGAACATTTCAATATTCTTTTTCGTGTTGTTTTAGATGACGTAAATTTCATATAAAATAATAAAAAAAAATTGTCAACTACCCCAATTGGGAGTCGCATACACTTTTTCAGTGTCAGTTACTTAATTTTACGACCGGTCGCCTGCCAGACGTGTCCTATAGGGTTCTAATCTCGGACAAATTGTGCATGTGTTAGCAAAACGACGCTGCCCGATCTGGACTCACAACACAGGACATCCCTGTCCACGGTCCATTTATGCAGCCACTACACTAAGGAGACGACCAACACTAGAACAAGTCTTGTTAAATAGTATCTGCATCACAATAACAGTGTAGACTGTATCCTGATTCCTAATGTATCCACATACTGACACGCGACGCGACGCGTCACACACATGACACAACTCACTCGACGCGAGACGCCCACGAGTTTCGGCGGTGTTATAATACTCGCGTATTTTCGGTGCTCATAAAGTTATTTATCGCTACTGGTGTTTATGGCTGTTTATTTAAACGGTATATTTGAATAGAAGGTAAAGAAACATCTACGAAAAGACGAGCTACTGTGTCAAGTCTTAAGACTTGAATAACTAGCGTGATGTAGCTTTAAAATCATATTTTTCATAGAGGTATTTAGGTTGTTGTGCTTATAAAAACGAAAAATTATAATTTTAAAGTGGTGGAGCCACGCTGTACACAGTAACGTCTATAGCACGAATGGGCCGGCTCGACCGGTTAGATACCACTGTCTCACAGAAAACCGACGTAAAGTGGCAGCTTGCTGTCGCGTTTCGTTCGGTGAGTGAGATTTCCGGTGGCCCATTTCCCCACTCCCTTTTCCAATCCCCTTCCCTCCCCTTCCATTCCCTCCTTTTAGATTGTCAACGCACCCATGATTCTTTTCTCCACCAGGAGATCACTTACCATCAGGTGACCCATCTGCTCGTTTGCCAATCTCTGCTATAAAAAAAAAATTAATGTTATGACATTGTTTTATATCTAATTAAATTATTATGATTTGATCATAGTACCGTATGACATTATGTCGTAGGCTGCATTAAACCAATGAAACGTTAATTAATATAGATATTTGCCTCCGTTGATTAATAAACATAATTAATTAGAGTCAATAAAGAGATTTTGATAGAGTTGTAAAGATAACACGGCGGATTGGTTAATATTTGGCAACAAGTAATAACTAGGAAATCTTGTTGAGCGACTGAATGACGAGTGTTGACTCATGCCGTTGAATTAATGCCAGTAATTATAATTAATTTCTGAAATCCAATTTGTTATGTTTGAATGTAGATAATTAGAATCTTATTTGCTTTACGAAAATATTATTACTGACAATTAGTTTTGCCTTACCTGTTTTGTAATCAGATATATTACTTATTTTGCTTATAAAATGAAGATAATACTTTGTTTATGATTTGGTATAGCCCCCTTCGTACGCTTTCATCATTGTATTAAAACAATGCTAATGCGATTGTTTCAAACTCTACTACGTGACTTACCACCACGAGGTCACAACTTTTAGATCACAAGTTTCATGCTGTTGTCCCGTCTATGTACTGTTGAATGTCTTTGTGCTAATGAGACAGTATTTTTAATTTTCTTGAAACATAATTCTCTTTACACTGCTATGCTTATATCACCCGAGAAATGAGGAATGGTTCAAATCATCAATGTTAATGGAATTGATGGACTGTACAAAAGCCGGTTACATACTTCGCTAGTACAATGTGTATTCATGAATCGTTGTTTAGGGTATAACTCCAGGCGCTGGGTCGAGAGCGGGAGACACTCGTGTTCAATGATTTACACCTCAATGGGCGCTTTAACGCTTTATGCCAAGTTATTTAACCTTCGTAGCTCATTATAAGACCTGGGTGTATAAAAATATCGCTTTGCGTATTTCAGACAAAGTATTTTGAGTGTTTTAGAAAATAAAATTAGAAAAGAAAATTAGTCTGATCTCAACACGAAGACCAAGAACTAGTTCCTCTCATGTCTCCGGTTAGGTTAGGTTTAACCTGTATCGTGAGTATCAGGAACTAATGACTCACGAGTCACAACAACCATAGTTGACTATTGTCCAAAACCAATCAAATATCAATGGTTTACAAACACTTACACTCGTTCCACAGCTACTCGCAAGTCACGCCAAGGGAAATTAACTCAACTAAAAGTAAAAATAGAAGCTGACGAATTGGTGCAATAGTTAAGCCTCTGCATATCCCTTCGCATCAATCTTTTTGGGAGCCCTGTGTCCAGCAGTGGACGTCCTGTAGCTGATGGTGATATCCCTTCGCATGTGTGATGAAGAGAGGAACAGTATTTTGAAATGAATACTTCTTTAGCATCGTTGTGATTTGAAAGTCGATGAAACGAAAAAGCGACAGTAAAAAGTGCGCGCGTGCGTAGTACAAAGCTTGGGAAAAGGCATCACAGAGCCGTGGTGTTTTGTATACGTGTATCATACATTAATAGTGTCTTTTCACCAATTTTATAATAAAATTCTTCATCATTTTTATAATAAAATCTATATAATACGTACGAATGAAATATACGAATAAAATGTAAAATAATTATCAAACCTTGTATCACTATGATCATCACAAAAACCTACAATTATCCTCTTCCCGAAATTTTAAATTCGTCTCATTATCTTGAAGCCAACATTTTTGAAGGTTTCACTTCTACCACGTGTGAATTGCACAGTTTTTTTTTTTTATTTTTGTTATATTTGTATTCCTCAGACTTGAATAAAACTGTGGTAAGAGCAGTAACCTCTTACCTCAGATTACATAATGGAGGCCGTGCTTATGGCACATTAGCTACAACAGCCTCGTAACTCGCAACTAAGCGCTGCGATGTCCCCATAAAACAGCGGAACTATTATTGGCTCGGATTATGGCTTTTGTTACCTTTCCTTTTATGTATAAACGCGTAATCTGTAATAACTCGCGGCGCCATTCGATTTTCTATCTTATTGGCTACTACGTATACATACATAGTTATGATTCAAACGACAAAGAATAAAGCATTTATTACACCAAATAAGCTATACATCTGATAGATTATTGGGAAACTTAAGAATGAACGGACAATAAAGAAATGGAGAATGTACGCAGTTCTGTGGCAGTGGCTAGCCATGCTGCGTTCGGCATCTTGTTTCCCACATAATAGAGCATGAAAGAGTTTGTGAGTTGTGACTTGTCTTGTATTGTTGATCACACCAAATCGAGTGAGATTACAATGAGAGAACCAGAGGAAAATAAGATTCAAGAAACTTTTTGACTAACGCAGAAATATTGGGCCTTACTTATAAAAACATTTTAGCTGAGCAAATGGTTAAGAAATAGTCTGTCGCTTTTTTCCTTGTGTCACATTGTTTAAAAATAAAAGGGACAGACTATTTTTTACCATTTGTTCAGCTAAACTGTTTTTATAAGTAAGGCCCATAATTTTTGCTTTGATAAAAACTCAATTCATTTCATGGATAGTTATTTATCAAATTACACTAAAGCCAAAATAAATTATGGTGGTTGTAGTGTAAAAACTAATTGGCAACTACCAAATTATTAGAAAATTTTCAAGGGATTTATTATTCTATGAAACTAAGTAAATGGGTTTGAAATACCATCTGCCTAGTTTCATTATAATTATATTTATCCGAACCGTGAAAGTATTTAAGCAGGTCTTAATGTCGATGGAGATTGCGTTGGTCTCTCGCTGCTCTAAATTTGTTACCTCTTAGTGTTACATATTCTGTCTTTTTTTTGTGTTCTCCCACTTATTGTTGCCTGAGACATTGGCTGAATAAAGTTTATTTCTTTCTTTCTTTTTTCTCTAAATAATAATTTACGATTCATATAAAAACAGGAGTGAAACAAGAAATCAGGACACTTTATAGTATGAGTGTTAAAAGAGACGGACGAATGTACTTTTCGGCCACCAACAAATAACAATTTGTCAACAGTGCACTGTTAATAATTATTTCTAACTAATGAGTGATACATTATCAACATATGTTGTAGATACACTTTGTTACTAGTTGGGAAAGTGCTGAATTGTACGTATACTTAGCATTATTATTAATTCCATTAAATAATTAAAACATTTTTTTGGGATACCATAATTTATAGAATCATAGCTACGTTGCCAACCTTAAAAAAAAAGGAATTAGTAGTGGAAGAACGGAAAGAGAGTTTGACCCAGTTTGTATTTAATTTTGGATGTTTCTTGATGTAAGGGGTCCATTGCATCGATGACATTCCGTGAGAGTGTGAGCCGCTCTCACACTCCACAACCGATATAAACTAATCAAATTAAACGTTTTATAGACCGTCGCTGATCGCGTGTATTTAAGTTATTAAATTTAATTTGGATATTTATATGCCTTTGTAGAAGCCGCTATCGCGTGTAAATATGCGCCGCTCCGCACTAGCTTGCCGCGGGATTTATACAAAAACTATCCAACGGGATTTAGTAATAACAATTAAAATGTAACGACCATGAAATTACCAACCACCATTGTTTTATTGTTTTATCACGGTTTTATTTTCGATATTAATTAGTCCCTGTGGATTGTAAGCAGCGATAGCTCTTGAGACTTGAGAAATGGATGACCGCACACCTCAGGTTCAAAAACAGTTTCAAAGCATGCACTTCACACCTTTTCTCTTTATATATATTGTTATTATCCCTTGCTTTAACGGTGAAAGAAACACATAAAACATCTTATAGCGGCTTCTGGATCTTATGTTTGTGATTGTTGGATGTTACTTGTTACATTTCTATTACTCCTGTGAGATAACGATGTGCCGCCGCGCCGTCACGGTGAACACGTAGCGCGCCGTAGCGGCTCGTTCCGAGGCAGGGTCAGCCGGTGTACAAGGCAGGCCGGCACTATCCTGCCGACCGTCGAGACGGCACGTGTTTCGATAAACGTTATCCGCCACACTCCACACTAGTTTCTATGAAGCTTAGTAACATTACCGTAACAAAATGTTTGCGAAATTTCACATCACAGGAGTTCATATTGATACTTATTTACGCCGTTAAACTTATTTTTCTCTTTCACTCTCAATTAGTTTTAACTAAAACGTAGCTTAAAAAATATAAAAGGTATCCATGTTTAGAAAAATAACTGTATTGTACATTGAATTTCCGGAACGAGTGTTTTGAGTGGTAGAGCCACGCTGTAGACAGTAACGTCTACAGCACGAATGGGCCGGCTCTACCGCTTTGATACAACCGGTTTTAAGTTAGCAACGCACCCATGATTCTTTCTGTGTCTTTGATGTCTATGGGCGGTGGAGATCACTTACTATCAGGTAACCCATCTGCTGGTTTGCCAGTCTCTGCTATATAAAAAAACGAGTGTATCGTCATTTGTCACCGTTACCTACTTATCACATAGAAAGAAATATGGCTCCATAAGTCACCACTCCACTCCATAAGTGTCGCTTTAAAATAATTTCAGATTCCGAACAATAAATATATAATGTATATGCAATAGTATAATAGTACATCCTTGTGCGATGGTATGGTACGGTATGGTGTTGTGATGGTGATGGTATGTATACCGCCCTGCATCGATCGCCCGCCAGGTGCCCCTCAATGGCCCCATGACACGCGAACAGTGACAACGTACACAACCATACATACTACATTCACTATGCTCATTGCTCATTCGACAGTATATAGACGGGACAACAGCACAACACTTGTGATCCAAAAGTTATGACCTAGTCACAAGTCGCTCAGTTTATTTGAAATATACGCGCGCCATGTCCGCCAGCGTAATAATATTGAGAGAATAAACTTCTTTCGTGATTCTTGGGCTGAGATATATAGAGCGAACTTCAACTATGTCTCAGTCAAAGTAACGAACTCAGTGAGCATTTGGGATTGTTAGATTGAACTTTGATTCAGTTCGAGTCATTTTTACAAGAAAAATAGACTGACAGACAGCCTAAGCAAATATTTTCTTATAAAAAATTACTCTAACTAAGTCAAAATCCTCACTGAGTTCGTTACTTTGACTTATACTTAGTCGAAGTTCGCTCTATAGATCTCAGCTCATGACTAATCATTCACAAAATATTCTAGGGTTTAAATTGTAATAATCGCTCTTGCATGGTTGATGGCGGTACTGAAATTTGAGATCAATTTTTTTTGTATGGAAACTTGCCGAATAGCCCCTCTATAGTTAATAATATTAAATATCTTTGTTCACAAACAACTCTTCAACTGATACGAGTGGTTCTTGAAACGAAGCGACAGTTAGAAAATGCAGCAACTGGACTGTTTCATTTACATTCATAAGATACAAACTAACATTAAGAATTTGAGATTGGGAGCATTTTGTTTTGTATGGATAAATACAAAAGTGCCTCCTATTTCCGGTCATTCGATCTTAGATAATGAACAATTTTCAAAAATAAGTATATTGTAAAGATATAACGAGTCTGATTTATTAACAATACAATGGTCGTTTAAAGTCCACTAATACCATCTGTCTATGTGTCTGTAGCGTAAATAGCGAAAACTTTTGATAAAATCTTTCACAATAAACTAATTCAAGGAACTAATCTAATGAAAGAAAAGAACGAAGGAAACAAAATATTTATTCCGCACAGCATTATGATGTGTTCATTCATTTAATACACTTATGCTGTAAGCCCATTGAAATAAATGACGAAATATTAAATGGTTTTACGGGGACATTAAATATAGCTGTTGAACCCGGACTTGCCTGTGCGGGTCGGCTATACGAAAGATGCAAAGCTGGAGGATTTATCTGACGACGCTGCTCTTTTATAGACCTCACCCTTTCACTGTGAAAAATGTCGTACACTTACAAACACGTGTGGTCTAGGTAGATACTAGATTTAGTGCTAGCCTGTCCCACAGGGCGCAGATGCGTTTTATCTCCAGGGCTGATATCGGTACTAGTTGCTCCGAATTTGTTCAAACGTTACGTCACGTCCGGGACATAACGAGCTTATAAACGTGCACAATTTCATTCCGATAACAAACTTCTATATAGGTATCTTCTAATTGATACTGTATTTACATAGATCAGTTATTCTTACTGAACACTATAATTAGGAAATTATAATTATAAATAGCATTCTCAGACATGACTCCTTAGATGACAAAAGTGACTTGGCAGTGTGGTCTCCGAAGACAACTTTATGAACGAGTTTTTAACGATAGAAGAGGGGGCAAACGAGCAAGTGGGTCACCTGATGTTAAGTGATCACCGCCGCCCATAAACATCCACAATACCAGGGGAATCATGGATGCGTTGCCGGCCTTTGAGGTAGATATAGGCTTTTTTCTTGAAGGTCCCTAACTCTTAACGGTCTGAAAACACAGCCGCCGATAGCTGGTTCCACAAGCTATTATAAAACACCGTAGCCATTCTTTCTTATATCCTGTATCTTGCCTTTATTGTAATATGAGAACGAAGAAAACAATTTATTTCACGCAAACGTTCAAGTTTTTGAATGCTTTGTCCAGAGTGAAGTCGACCCAGGTGTAATAAAATATAATAGTAGCAAGCGAAGGGGCAATCTCAAAGGATCCACTTGATAAATGTGAAACTTATGCCTTGGGATACACTACTCCTATTTTAGACATGTTTTATTGATATCCCTTTTCTTTGAGTGAAAAATATGTGATAAAATGTAGAAGTTAAACGGACTCTCTTGTGACCATAGAGAGACGTGACAGCGGATGAGTGGCCGGCTTTGAAGCGAGAAGTCGCGGGTACAATCCCCGAACCGAGACAAATATTTGTGTGGTCCATAATCCACATAATTTACTCGTTTCAGGATGGATGTAGTGAGTCCGTGCGTCTTTAGGTTACGATACCTATGAATATGACGCACGCCTAATTTAAGGAAAAATATGTAACATGGTATTTTATAAAGCTATTAAATTATTTTAACTACGCAGTTAATACTACAAAAGTCTTTGCGACGAAATATGTACTTCGTATAAATGTAATAATATTTATCCAACAACGAATTTTTTTCTTTTACTGTATACCACACAGTTAAATTTTTTATATCAAAAATTACTCGTATTGTAACGAGTATGAAACAATTATCCCACTAAAATCAAGCATGAGGTGTCCCGGGGTTAGAAACAATGCCCGATATTACGATAGACTCGCTTCCTATGATCCTATCCCATCGTGGCATGAATGTAGGCTTAGAGAACCGTAATACTCTGTGCCCTGTATATAAGCGTAACATAGTATTTTTCAAATTTGTATATCACCAGCATATTAATGATGGGCTTCATCGAACCTGTTCCTTTCATCATTTCCCATCGATTCGCCTTTACGAGAACAACAGACTATCACCGTTAATTATTCTCAAGAACGTCGAAATAAACCGAAACGACGTAAAAACAAACTGGGCCTTGAAAGACCGCCTTCTCAGCGAGTGCGCGGGCCTCAATACGTGCCAGTCGCACAGCTTGCTATAGATACACGATATACGTACAATGTTTGTGTGGCCCACAGATATTTGTTTCAAGTCTGTGTGTTGTGAGACCGAAAGTCTCTCATAGTCTCTGACGCCCACGATATAAGGATATACCTAGTGTGGGGTCAGGACTAGGTGTGTGACTGTTTCGGTGTATTTATATTATTATGTTTCTTATTACTGAAACATGTTTTTCATTTGTGCAAATCAATATAACATCTATATATATAAAAATGAATCCCTATTTCCCGTGGTCACGCCATCACGCGTGAACGGCTGGACCGATTTCGCTAATTCTTTTTTTAGAATATTCCTCGAAGTACGAGAATGGTTCTTACAGAGAGAAAAAAATGAAAAATTGCCTGAAAAAGTCTAAAAACAACTCTTTTCTATACTCCCATACAATCGATTCGTAATAATACTTAAAAGTCAATTTGAAATTTAATACCATACCATAAAGTTCAAGTCTTAGTGGAGAGGTTCCGGGAAGGCAAAACAATTGAGTGACGTTAGTATCGTATAAATATTAATGTCAATATTTGTCAATTGAAAAATTCTTTTTATGTTGGATAGCCCATTTATCGAGGACGGCTATAGGTTACATAACATCACACTATGACCTAAGGGATGACTGACGGGGTGACTGATGGGGTGACTGACGGGGAGACTAATGTGAGAAATGACGGGGTGACTGACAAGCTGACTGATGGGGTGGCGGACGGGGTGACTGACAAGGTGACTGACGAGGTGACTGACGGGGTGACTGATGGGGTGACAGACGGAGTGACAGACGGGTGACAGACGGATGACAGACGGGGTGACAGACGTATGACAGACGGGTGACAGACGGGGTGACAGATGGGTGACAGACGGGCGACAGACGAGGTCACAGACGACTGACAGACGGGTGACGGACGGGTGACGGACAGGGTGACCGACTGGGTGACTGACGGGGTGACAAACGGGGTGACAGATGGGTGACAGACGAGTGACAGACGGGTGACAGACGGGTTGACCGACAGGGTGACTGTTGTGGTGACCGACGGGGTGATGGACGGGATAACTGACGGGGTAACCGACAGGGTGATGGACGGGGTGACTGACGGGGGTACTGACTGGATGACTGACGGGATGACTGACGAAACCGGACCGAAGTAGATCATCCCATTACCTCCTTTAGAATTATTGGATTATAGGTGCCTACGACTCATTCTTTCAACCCTCTCTCTCCTACGCAGACGAAGTTGCGCGGGTCAGCTAGTCATGTAATAATATTTCCTTCTTAGGCTACGAGAAAATATTCAAGTCAAATCGTCAAGCTATATATTTTGAAAACCAGTTAACATGCTTTTCAAAATATATAGCTTGACGTCAAGAGAACATAGCTCGGCGGTTTAGCATGCCCCTAATGCGTGTAGTACCTACTAATAAGCGTGCCACAGAATATTTAGTGATAATACGAACAGATGGTTCACTCCATAATGAACGTTACGTACATTACGTCACGTTATTTAACTTCTTCGATTATCCTAGAAAAAAAAAAAACTAGTGACAAGCCGCACTCAAATATGTGTCAAACGGAGTCACTGCTCTACTTTTACAGTAATCTGGCAAGGTAGCTTACCGATTTAAAACTTAGTGTTTCGTAAGCGGCGAAATTGTAGGAGATTCATTTGTGGTTCTGGACTACCCACACTTTTACACGCAGTGAGACAAGTCAGAAACTGTACCACGATTATTGTCTACGTATTCTAAGCACGGTGTGCACTTGTTACATTTGATTGGAATATATTATTCGTACATCGAAATCTATTCGTACAGGCTCTGCTAATACGTAGTATATTGGGCCCCATGCCCATGACGCATGCGTCGGCAAGTCATCCACCCGAACACAAGCACGCATGTACGCATGTACGCATGTATACGCGTGCGTATGTATGATAGTGGGGCCATGGTAAACGTTTGCCGCGCTTTACTTCATATATATTTTTAAACACCATGCTCTGGTTGTGGGAACCGTGGAATTTTCTACGATACCGGAAAGTTTCTTGGCGTTGTGAACGCGTAGTAAGGTTTTGTAATATTCATTACCTATTATCGAATACATCGGAACAGAGGGCACATTGACATGAATTTTTGAAAATTATCTACCTCTTCGACCTCCCCATCAGCCCCCTGTCCTAGTCCTGCCCCTCATTTTTTTTACATCTGTTCATACTGTATTATATCCATAACATACATAACATAAGTTCAGGCTTGTATCTCCGAAGGGGTAGCAGAGGCGCACTAGCCAACTAGAACACCCACATTTCTGAAAAGCTGCAAATCTTGTAGTCTAGGTGTGACAATAATACGCATTTTACCACACCCAGCAATGAAGCTCAGCTCCGCGAGTCTTTGAAAATGCAAAATTGTCTTCATCTCGTAACAAAATTAATTGAATAGGAATATGAACGGAATTGAAATGATTACTGTAGACGATGAATTAATAATTTTCTGCCGCAGGCGGGAATGCCAATAAAAAGCCGTAGAATCTTCGTGTACAGATGTATATTCACTATAACTACGGGTAGGTTTTTTCTTTACAACGATTTTCCTTGTTACGATTCTTGATACTCTTTTCGATACTTTTTCGATACTTTTTCGATACTAACTTAACTACACAAAATGGTCTACTATTCTACAATATTAACAATGTCAACTCTCACCGGGTGCGCGACTAAGATTCTACCGCTCCGGTCAATGAGCGGCGCGGGCAGATTTTATCTCTTGCGGGGGCGGCGGTCGGTCCCAACTAATAGGACACCGCCGCCGACCGTCCAATCATGTGCGTTCAAATTCTGTGCCCGGTGAGTTTTACTTATAACTAACATGCAACTATATACTATATGCGACGTCTGCAACAGTCTCCCCCCCAGTGGCTGCTCCGTCAGGCACTCTTCTTAGGGCGAAGACGTCGCTGCTGGCACCACGACGACGAGGCGTGACGTTGGACGCCGCAGGATGCCGCCCGTGGTCCGCACGTCGGCTATTCTGGTCCTCCCGTCCGGCCCGACGTGTGGTTCGACGACTTCTCCTCGGGGCCACGTGTTTCGAGGGAGCGATGCGTCCACGATCAGGACGATGTCCCCCTTCCGTAGGTTGCTCACGCCGCGCCCTCCATAGCCGCGTGGCATAAGCGTGGGCAGGTACTCGCGTAACCACCTTTTCCAGAAGTGGTCCGCTAGTCGCTGCGTTGTTTTCCAATTGGCCCTTCCAACTAACTCGGAATCGTCGAACTCCCCGAAGAGCGCTGAGCCACAGGAACGCCCAATAAGGAAGTGATTGGGCGTTAGGCTCTCTTCGCTTCCCGGTTCCGAGATGGCATCAGTCAACGGACGGGCATTCACTGTGTGCTCCACTTCAGTGAGAAATGTATGGAGCACTTCCTCCGGCGGGCTCTTTTCTCGTAGAACCGCTGACAGTGCGATTTTTACGGTCCGCACCATTCTTTCCCAGGCTCCACCCATGTGTGGGGCGCCCGGGGGTATAAACTTCCATGTGACTCCCTCCAGTTGCGCCGCGTTAATTACTTCTGTTTTCTTCATTTTTGCCGTTTCTCGCGTTAACTCTCGGTCGGCGCCCACGAAGTTGGTCGCGTTGTCGCTATACACGACCCGGGGTGTTCCTCGCCTTGCCGACATCCTTCTCAGTGCCATGATCATGGAGCTGGTGCTAAGGGATGGCGCCAGTTCTAGATGTACGGCACGCGTCGTCAGACAGGTGAATAACACACCCCATCTCTTTTCCTTTCTCCTGCCGACCGTGACGGTCATCGGACCAAAGTAGTCGACCGCCGCACACGTAAATGGGTATGTCGAGTGCGCCAATCTTTCCTGCGGGAGGTCCCCTGTTGGAGGCATCTGGGGTCTCGCTTTCCTCACCCGACACCATTGACAGCGGTGAACGATTTTCTTTACAGTGCTTCTCAGTGACAAGATCCAATATCGCTGCCTGATCTCGTTCATCACCGTGGCGTGGTTCGCATGATAGAACATTCGGTGGTAATGTTCTATCAATAGGCACGCGATGGGGCTCTTCCCGTCTAAAACCGCAGGCTTCTTATCGAGACGGTCTGCGTCTTCAAGTTTCTGAATGCGGCTGTTCAGTCGCAACACCCCGCCGTTGTCGATACTGACATCTATTTTCTTTAGTTTGCTAGACGACTTCGGCGGGAGGCCTTTTCTGATGCGGTTGAAATCCTCTTCGAAGGCTTCATGCTGACTCGATCGCAGTAGCGCTAATTTCGCCTTGCGCAAGTGTTCCTCTTCGAGCGGTAACAACGCTTGCGTTTCGCTCACAGGCTTCCTTTTGACGGACGTTTTCGGCTTTCTGCATAGGTCTATAAACATGAACACTCTGGCCGTAGAGCGGAGTAATCGCGTCCATGTTGAGAACCTATGCGGATCTGGGGTTCCCCGTTCTTCCTTGAGAACCACTGTCGCAACGACCTCCTTTTTTCTCTCTTCCGTGGTATCGGTTTCCGCGAATCTCTTTGCCGGCCATTCGGCCTCGGGTCGCTGTAGGAAGTCGGGGCCCGTGAACCATCGGCTTGCGCGGTAGAGCTCTGTCAAGCTCCGCGTGGCGTCGTCCGCAGGGTTCATTTTGGACGGCACCCATCTCCACTCTTTTGCGTTCGTTAGGTCCTCTAGTTCCGCAAGACGATGAGCGACGAATGGTTTGAAACGGCGTGGGTCCGACTTCAACCACTGAAGAACTGTGCTAGAGTCAGACCAAAAAACTCTAGCCGTGATCAACAGATCAGTCTCCGACGTGACGGTAGAGGCGAGCCGTCCTCCCAGTAGCGCGGCCTGTAGTTCTAGGCGCGGGATCGACACGTTCTTCACCGGTGCGACTCTCGCCTTTCCTGCTATTAAGTTCATTCGTATTTCCCCGTCGGAGCTGCGCGTTCTCCAGTAGCACGCCGCCGCGTAGGCCGTTTCACTGGCGTCAACGAAAGTGTGTAGTTCCCCTTCCTTCGCTTCGGGAGCCAAGCACCTAGGGATTCTTAGGTCTCGTAAGGACTGGATCTTTCCTATGTATGTTGCCCACTTTTCTTGTTCGCAGATACCTATTGCGCTATCCCAGTCGGTGCCAGTTCGCCAGATGTCTTGCAGGAGCTTCTTTCCTTCCACAAGGATCGGCGCTATAAGCCCCATCGGGTCAAAGGTCGACATCACTGCGCTCGTGACCTCTCTCTTCGTAGGCGGTCGGGTCCCGTCGATGACGTCGGTGGGCGTAGTCCGCAGGCTCACATCAAAGGCCATCGTGTCGTCGTTCGTGATCCATCTAAGCCCAAGCGTCCTCTCCTCTTTGTCCCCGAGTGCCAGCTCGTTCGGCGGGTCTTCATTTTCCGCCACTCGTCGGAGGATTGTCCCTTCATTACTGGCCCACTGGCGAAGGTGGAATCCAGCCTTCTTATGCACCGCTTGCACGTCCGTGATCGTTTTGCACGCCTCTTTCTTGTTCCAGAAGCTTTGCAGATAATCATCCATGTAATGATTTCTGACGATCGCGTCCGCGGCCTCCGGGTGTCGTTCTCGGTGTTTCTCGGCGTTCAAATTCTTCACAAAGATGGCGGTGGCTGGCGATGAGGCAGCTCCGAAGATGACCGACGACATCCTATATTCTTGTGGCTTCGCTTCCTTATCCTCGCCTCTCCATAAGTAGCGCAAGCTATCTCGATCTTCCTCTCGCACCTTAATTTGTAAAAACATTTCTTTGATATCTGCTACTACGGCGATCGGGCCTTGACGAAAACGAAGGAGTACTCCGAACAATGGTTGGAGTAGATCCGGCCCCGGAAGTAAGGCGTCGTTCAGGCTCTTTCCTTGAAACTTCGCGGCGGCGTCGAACACTATGCGCATCTTTTTCTTCATAGGGTGAACCACAGCGAAATGAGGTAGGTAGAAAGTCCGGCCCGGAGTTGTTGTAGCCGGGGCTTTCTCTGCATAATCGTTGGCTAGCAAATGTTCGAGTTGTTTAGCATATTCGCTTCGCATCTCTGGGTTCTTGTCCAGCTTCCTCTCTATGTTCACCAACCGATTGTGCGCTTGCGCATAGTTGTTCGGCAAAGTCTCGTTGTCGGTTTTCCAAAGAAGTCCGGTTTCGTATCTACCGTCGGGTCGTCGATTTGTCGTTGTGCTTAGGACGTTCTGAGCTCTTGCGTCGATGTCGTTGCTCGGCTGCTTCGGTACTATCCCGATAGACTCGAGTTCGAAGTGTCGCTTGATTTTCGCATCTAACTCATCTTCGCTACACGACGAGTGGCAGTGATTAACCACGTGCACCGATGCGACATTTTCTTCGCTGCGTCCGTGTAACACCCACCCCAGACTGGTAAGCGAAGCGACGGGCTCGTTTTGTTTACCTTTTACAACTTTTCTGGACACTATTAAGTCCCAGTTGTCTTGGCCAATAAGCAGCGACGGTCGCTCTTGCTCATAAATGAGCTCTTCTGCCCTTTCTTTTAAGTGTTTGCACTGTTCGACGACTTCCTTCCGAATGTATTGCGGAGATAACAATAATGACTCTACCGTACGTACGTTTTTCAATGTTCGCTTGTCCTTGCGATGTGCGCCTCTTATTTTCAAATCCATCCTTTGTGATTCCTTTTTCTCGACGATCTTGCCCCCCACTGTTTCCAACACGAGAGCTTCTTGTACGCCCGTCGCCCCAATGCGTGAGGCTATCTTTGTATCCAGCAGCGTTACGGTCGACCCCTCGTCGAGTAGGGCGAGCACACGTGCGGCCCCTTTGGGACCGAACACGTCGACCGGTATTATTTTCAAGTAAGCTTTAGTACCGCTGGCCGCCGCATACACCGATTTAGTAACGGCGCTGTTTTCCCCCGTTTGCATGGCCACGTGTTCAATTTGAGGCGCGCTTCCTTGTGTGGCCATGGCCACGTGTTCATTTTCCGATGAGCTTGGTTGTGGCGCTCGTTCGGAATGTAACATGACGTGGTGTGGTCGCTTACATTTGCGGCATGCATGGCCTCTGCAATTTATTTTCATGTGACGTTGGCGTAAGCACTTAAAGCACAATTTCTTATTTTTCGCAAGTTCCCATCGTTGCTCGACGGTTGCGTCCCGAAATCGCTTGCATTCGGTGATCCAGTGATCGCCATCGCAGCTGGTACATCGTTTCGTGGGCGTTTCGGTCGTTGTCGCGACGAAATCGGCATCTTCTTCGTAGGTATTGTGCACTGGGTGGCGAGAAGGCGGTGGTTTTCTTTTAATTGTTTCTATCTGCGCGAACGTTCCACATAGATCCGCTTCGGTGTTCAGAAACTTCTTCAGCTTTAATAATTCCGGATCTTCGGGGGATCGCGCACTGTAGTCGTACCACCTGTACTTTAATATCGGCGTTAGCTTCTCAATAATACGCCTACTCAACTCCGGGGAGTGCAGATACTGCGGTCTGTTCAGTGCCTGTATGGTATTTACCGCGTTATTGACACGACTCGCAAACACGCAGACATCTCTCGGGGTATCGCCTAGACGCGACAATTCTTTAATTTTCTCCACTTCGGCAAGCACCAATTGTTCCGGCCGTCCAAATCGTCTCTCGAGCGCGTCCATTACTTCGCTGGGATCCGATGACACAAACAATAGACTTCTGACGGTTTCTTTGGCTGTCCCCTTGATCGATTTTCGCAGGCGCGCCATGTTCTGTACTTCGTTGAACATTGCCGCGCTGTCTTGATACGACCGCTTAAATGGTAGCCATTCTTCTAAATTTCCATTGAAGTCTGGTAAATCCCACGCTTTATGTGACGCAAACGAGTTGCTCTGCGTTTTCGTAGCGCTGATAATGGCGTCGGCCAATTCTTTTATTGCGCCGCTTTGAAGTGGTTCTGTTCGCTTCGGTTCTTCGTAAAAGGTCGTTGTACGCTCTACCCATTGTTCGACATGTGTTGATTTTTCGGCCTCGAATTCTTCGTCGATTTCTTCTTCGGAATTGTATTGCGCGATTTCGAGCTCAGTTTGAGCGAGGGCCGCTGCGGCCTGTGCTTGTTCTAGTTGTTTCTTCTGTAACTCGAGTCGCGCCTCTAATTCTAACCTCTTGGTCGATTTTGTAGATCTCGGCGCGGTCGGTGGCACTAGCGTTGCCGAAGAATTTAACGGTGGATTACTTGTATATCCTCCAATATTCCTCGATGAGCTAGGTGCCGGCACGGAGTCTGCGTTGCCACGTGGTCTAATTTGTTTCTGTTGTTCCGTCGACATGTCTTGGCGTTGAGGCGGAGCGATGATGGCGTGTGTTAGCGCGTCCCGAGACTGCCCTTTACTCGCGGCAGCCGCGGTGCGCGTCGATCTGCCCGTCGCGGGGGCGGCGGGGCGGGGAACCGCCATTGTTTGAGCGCTTGGCGTCGGTGCCTCCACGCAGGGTACGGTCGCGGGGGCGAGGGCGGTGCGCGTCGACGCGGCTGAGCTTGTTGTCGCGGAACTTGTTTCGACCGGTGTTTCTAATGGCCAATCTGACGTAGCTGTTCTCGGTGAATCATCTTGAACCGACGATTTCTCTGGCGATTTTGATCGAACTATCGGCATTTTTCTTCCCAATCCGGCTAACTCGAAGGACCAACTGTAGACGATGAATTAATAATTTTCTGCCGCAGGCGGGAATGCCAATAAAAAGCCGTAGAATCTTCGTGTACAGATGTATATTCACTATAACTACGGGTAGGTTTTTTCTTTACAACGATTTTCCTTGTTACGATTCTTGATACTCTTTTCGATACTTTTTCGATACTAACTTAACTACACAAAATGGTCTACTATTCTACAATATTAACAATGTCAACTCTCACCGGGTGCGCGACTAAGATTCTACCGCTCCGGTCAATGAGCGGCGCGGGCAGATTTTATCTCTTGCGGGGGCGGCGGTCGGTCCCAACTAATAGGACACCGCCGCCGACCGTCCAATCATGTGCGTTCAAATTCTGTGCCCGGTGAGTTTTACTTATAACTAACATGCAACTATATACTATATGCGACGTCTGCAACAATTACCATTAGCAACCATAACACAAGAGTAGGTGAAATCAAACAAACACAAAGACAACCTTAATAGTCTTGAACCCCACACTAAGATCTTGTGCTGTGGGTATCAGGAACTCTACGAGAGACTTTCGGTCTCGACAACATCCAGACTCGCAACAAATATCTGTGGGCAACACGATCATTTGTCTCGGTGCGGGAATCGGACCCGCTGCCTCTCGCTTCACAGCCAGCTAATCGCCTGCTACGCCACGGAGGCTGTCTTAGCTGAAAAACTAGTTTGTGTTTCGTAGGTACATTGGAATTGTCGGAGTTCCTCTCTTCTTAATTCTCCTTAGATTTCGGCTTCGTACTTTCGATGTATGTAGAGGTAGTATGTACTATGTAGTGTTGGTCCATACTATGGATGGACTGTTGTGATCATTAGCAATCGCCCATCTCGTGAGTCGTGACCCTCTACTAGCTCGTTCGCTGGCCTTGTACTACAAAAAATATATTTAGATACGTGTGATTTGTAACAAGGTTCTAATAAATTGTTTGCCGATGGCGAGCGGTTTGTAGTAGACCTAAACCAATTAGCATATGGGCCCCTTTAGTACGTACGTAACGAGTTTATTTTATAGGCCTCCGCGCCGTGATGTCGACTATCTACAATACTGCCGAATATAATACGGTACTCGAACTTGTGCCCGCTGTTTCGCTTCCCGGTGGCCACTCTTAAATGACTCCCATTTAATAAATGGTCAATACATAATGATTTCTTAGGTTTACGCGAATGTTATTCATTGAAATAAAACTATTTTTACAGATTTTATCACGATTTGGTTTTAATTTTTATGCTCAACGTTTCGAAAGCTTTGCAGCCTTCGTGGTCACGGGTCAGACTAAGGTGTCATTTGTCCAAAAATGCTAATATTACAATATCTACAATCTATCATTTTAAAATTATACTAATTTAAATTTAAAAAGTTAGTTATTTGCGATCCTATCTACGCAGTATGAACTATGAGCTCACGGTGTCTTGAGTCACGGTGCATAAAAATTAAAACCAAATCGTGATAGAATCCCTAAAAATAGTTTTATTTCAATGGTCAATACAATTTTTTTTTTATATAGCAGAGCCTGGCAAACGAGCAGATGGGTCACCAGATAGTAACTGATCTCCACCGCCTATAGCCACCCAAGACAACAAAAGAATCATGGGTGTATTGCCAACCTAAAAATAGAAATTGCAAAAGGGAGGGGGGCAGCTGAAATTGGGAAATAGAAGGGGAGATTTGGATCTGCCTAGTCGTGCTGTAAATGAAAATTAAATACAATACAAAATATACTTACATCCATAAACAATCTAAAATATAAGTACTCCACAATTCGCCTATATAATAATACAATGACGAACCCAAATTGTCTCCTCTGAAAATCGAACCCGTAGGAGTTACTTTTAGTTGTGGCCGTTAATTGGATTTAAACGTAACTAGGCCGTGAAATATGAACCTAGTCTGATATCTGTAGTAACACTGTGGAGAAAGTCGATACCCTCAGATATTTATTTCCACCAAGAGTGCGCCCCTTATCCTCCCCCAGTTCCACAACTCACAAGTAGTCACGAGTGTAATAAGTACGGATACCATAGCTTCGACTGCTGGCCGACAGTCATTGAGCATTTCATTATAAATATCGCCATTAATCTCGCAGAAACAGATGTCCTGCGTAAATTAGGGGCCATGGTCGCATCCCCTAACTTCATGAAATTCATACGATAAAGTGTTTTTGTGCAACTATTCTTATGTATACTTACGTTTCACTAACACGATGACGTTAGTCGTTACACGCTCGTTTTTGTCATAGGGAACCAATCTCCAAATACATTTTGCATTAGGAGTGTTTAGAATAATTATCTTGAAACGCGTAGCCAAAGCAACAACAGAACCTGGTTTTCTGAAAATTCTCTATTCATAATTCCATAGAAAGGCCCATGCCATAACATGAATGGAACAAGTATCACAAATTGATAACCAACACCTTTCGATGCCTCCGTAGTCCGTTTACTGGCATGACATTATGGATGATTACAATATGTTACAAAGATAAAAATAACCTTTAATTAATGAATAATGACATTATCCGAACCTTGGAGGCAGTAAATCAATTTGTATTAGTAAAAGTAAAGTATAAATTTATATTGTAATTAATTTTTTATTTTATTTTTATTTTTATTTTTATTTTATACACGTGCTGAGCGACATTTAAAGGCCATCAACAAATTATAACTTCATTTTAATAGCTAATTTTCTTGATCATATTGTTAAAATTGGGTTATCGCATTTGAGACTAAAAGAAAGTCTTTGAAATATATTTCAGTAATTTTAGTAATTTGGACCAGACTAATTTTCGTTTTTGTCATACCAAAATAAAGCTTGACATAAACAGTTTCTACCATAAAAATTGTAGAATGGGTGCTACATGTGTTTAGGACTTATATCAATTTGAGTACGTACATGTCGCACTGATCGAGGTACCCGACATTGCTAAAGTCGTCTGTTTTGCTTTATGCAAAGAATACACATAGTAAAATTGCTTTGTTGTCATCTATTTCTGTATAATTATAATATTTTCAGTAAATTTTATATCACTAAACTACTGATCCGGAAGGAGGGTTAGGTTTTTCGAGTATAGGTTTGTGTTTATATATGTCAATTCTTTGCACGCTCTGCAGCCCAAACGGTTTGACGGATTTTAACATATGAGGTGTCATTTTATTCGTCTCAATAGTGGGAGTAATATAAGATATATTTATTTGCTGCGCCTGCGCATTAAAATGGGAAAGGAGAATAAACAAGATTTTTTTTCTATTATAATATCGTTATTGTAAACAAACACTTAATACTTTTTGTCAGATAGCAACACTATCGAAATGTTATTGAATGGCAGTCCCGGACTCGGCCTGTCATAAGCGGGTGTTTATATAAAGATATTATATTGAGTGGAGACTGTAGATGATCATTCTAGTGTTGACCGTCGAGGAAGTTACATTGAGTGAGACATTTTCTTAATATTCATTTATGGGACATTTACGGATTACTAATTCCGATTTAGTGACGCAAATTATTATGTTATGATAGATTATTTCTCAAATTATGGATATTAAATGCAATCAAAACTAAATAGAAAAAAATCTTAATGATTTCTTAGGTTTACGTGAATGTTATTTATTAAAATTAAACTATTTTTACGGATTCTATCACGATTTGGTTTTAATTTTTATGCCCGACGTTTCGACGTCAGTCTGACCCGTGACCACGAAGGCTGCAAAGCTTTCGAAACGTCGGGCATAAAAATTGAAACCAAATCGTGATAGATTCCGTAAAAATAGTTTAATTTCAAAGAAAAAAATCTTGTTTAATCTCCTTTCCCATTTTAATGCGCAGGCGCAGCAAATAAATATTATATCTTATATTACTCCCACTATTGAGACGAATAAAATGACACCTCATATGTTAAAATCCGTCAAACCGTTTGAGCTGCAGAGCGTGCCAAAGAATTGACATATATAAACACAAACCTATACTCGAAAAACCTAACCCTCCTTCCGCATCAGTAGTTGAGTAATATAAAATTTACTGAAAAATTATAATTATACAGAAATAGATGACAACAAAGCAATTTTACTATGTGTATTCTTTGCATAAAGCAAAACAGACGATTTTAGCAATGTCAGGTACCTCGATCAGTGCGACATATAAGTTCTCGAATTGATATAAGTCCTAAACACATGTAGCACCCATTCTACAATTTTTATGGTAGAATCTGTGTATATCAAGCTTTATTTTGGTATGAAAAAAACGAAAATTAGTCTGGTCCAAATTACTAAAATTATAATTTGAAATCTTTTCTTCCGGTATAACACATGATAAATTTCGAATCTGCCTCAAAAATCTAAAAGTTAATTTAATTTTCTACACGAAACACAACATTTGTTATTTTATTATAGGTTACTCCAATACGAAAAATAATTCCTTAAGGAACCCTTCCATCAGTCAGGTCAGTTCTTTAGGAGGCCATAATTTGACAATTAGACCTCATATAACAAAAATATTTTGTGTACACGTTCATATTCTCTAGAAGTATAAATAAGCCTAATACGAACGAATTTCAGAACCTCACTTTTTTTTCGTTGCCCGCTTTACGTGAAATGCCTCATATACATTAATTTAATTAGACTTACTACATAAGAACGTTCAGAGACAATTGAGGTTTTCCGAGAGGAATTTCGTTCGTTTTGTAACATATTATAGAACATAATACCTATATTCTATTTAATTTACTTATTTTGAATTTTCTTTGTTTTGTCTTGCAATGATTTTTATTAATTTTAAACCGAACGCTTTGAGGCCTAGTTTTATCTCATTAATAGCTAGAGAGGAATGCTTTTAATTGCGGGATAGTAAGAATACAATGTGTATTTAAAAATACAGTGACGCAGTGGGCGAGTAGCCGACTGTGAAGCGAGAGGCCGCGGGTTTGATTCCCGCATTGAGACCAATGTTTGTGTGGCCCACAGATATTTGTTTCAAGTCTGGGTGTTGTGAGACCGATTATGAAATTCTTTTACATAATATGGAAAGCTACGTTATCAAGTAGTAACCTAAGCTATAAATTTTATCATTTTTTGAAAATTATAATGACATTGACACCTAAGACGGAAAAAATCTTGCCTCTTGAGATCTTCCTCGACCTTCCTCGATCGTTTTCACGTATAAACCGCTGAACAGATTTTGATGAAATTTGGTATGAGGGTACCTTTAACCACAAGGCCGGATAAAGGGAACTTATTTTTTTTATTAACCCCTAAAGGGATGAAAAATAAGGGATGAAATTTTGTATGGGAATTTGGGTGATGGGTGATCAACGGGGTGCTGAAGGGGTAACTGACGGAGTGACCGATGGGGTGACTAACGGGGTGACTGACCGTCAATCACTGACAGGGTAACGGATGGACTGATTGTCGGGATGACTGACGGGGTGACTAACGGGGTGACGGACGGGATGACTGACGGAGTGATTGACAGAGTGACGGACGGGGTGACTGACGGACTGACCGAAGTCACGTACTTTCTCTCGAAGTTTATTGAAAATTGTTAATTGTAAGTATATAGTGATATTCATAACGTGGCATATAATTGGTAAATTGTTGTAGATCAACATCGTCTACATATATATGTATGTAGGTACCAACAACATCAACAAGTTAATTTAGTATTTATTAGTAATTTACTTGGGTAATTATATGTTTTATTATTAGCTAAATAGAATTGGAAGGTTAGTAGCTTATACGGAACAAAACAAAGCATTGTAAGGCTAGATGAAGACGTTTCAGACTCACGATTTAATTAAGAATTCTCAGATGAACAAAATGTAATCCTTTGTGACATTCTAGCGAGAACTGAACAGTTTCTCTCAGATTATGTATTGTGCCGCTGAGCCAATGGAATTCTGCGAAAGATTCCTCCTAGTACCAGATTAAATTGAAAACTGGCCTTTGTCACAATTTAAAACTTAAGGATTTTAGGAACAGTAAATACATAAATTATCTTGGAAAACTACTTTATTTTTATAGTAGAGACTGGCAAACGAACAGATGGGTCACCTGATGGTAAGTGATCTCCATCGCTCATAGACACCCAATACAAAAATAATCATTGGTGCGTTGCAGCCTTAAAAGGAGGTAATGGAAGGGGAAGGAAAAGGTAATGGGAAAGGGAAGGGGAAAGGGGCCACCGGAAATCTCACTCACCGAACGAAACGCGACAGCAAGCTGCCACTTTACGTCGGTTTTCTGTGAGATAGTAGTATCAAAACGGTCGAGCCGGCCCAGTCGTGCTGTAGACGTTACTGTCTACAGCGTGGCTCTACCACTAAAAAATGTACTTTGCGTTAAAAACAGTAACAATTAACTACTAATAATATGCATTTTATTGTATGTTAGTGTATACCACATTCAACTATGACCAAAATTGAAGTGTCACTAGGTACATGAGATACATTAGCCATCGTTACGCACAAAACATATAATAGCCGGCACGGAAACGAAACATCGCAGATTTGATCTTCGTAACGGTCCATATGCCGTGTGTGATCCGCGAATATTTGTGTCAGATCCTCAGATCAATACCTCGGAGTTATTTTGTTTGACTTGTGAGTTATTGTGTGAGGTAGCGTACGGAGTTCTAAAAGGTGACAGGTTAAAGTTAGTTCGCGCGTAGTGTACTGCGACTGCACCACCCGCGCCGAGCCGCGCCGCTTATGGAAACTATCAAATAGTTCGTAATCTTCCTTGACCTCCTTAACGTGGATAAACATGCGAAAAAATTGTCTGTCGTACTGTCTAGCGCCTAAATATGAAGGTCGTTCGGTGTTTAGAAATGTTTATAATTGTCTGCCAGAGTGAGCGCAGCGCGTCGACCGCTACGATGTAGCGCCACTCGCCACTCGCCAGCGCTGCACCGACAACTCTAATTATTGTACTCCTCCTACTCGTAACTCGCATGACGCGGAAAGTTTACAAATCTCTATTCTCTATTATTATGTGTATTCCAACCGCCTACTTTATTTCTTTTATAAATCATTTAGTTAAAATTAATACCATATAACAACACATCGTCACTATTATACTGCGATGTCGAGCCGTATCCTCTGTACTGAAATGTGTAAAAATTCGCGGAGACATACAAATATGTTTAGTGTTTATTTATAATAACAGGAATGTGTGCAATAGTGCGGAACAACTAGCTCCTATCGCGGGCTCTACTTTTCCTATCAGTTTCAAGGTCTCCAGTCAATTGCCTTTCTGTAGGTACGTATGACAAAGCCACTCGGCCCGTGCGCCCGTGGCTGCGCCAATCGTACGCAACGAAGCGAGTTTACAATCGAACCCATTAAAAATGTTGCACGGCTCATGAATATTGTTGAAATTGAACAGAAGGATCTCGAGGCCATGTCGAATCACTCGAATCCGCCCCTAGACCTTGACCACTTCGCATTTGTAATTATGTTTTTCTATTTTGTTAAAAATAATGCGTAGTACGCAATGGACCGCGAGCATGTGGCAACTGGCACCGCACGCCGCATGCCGCGCTGCGCCGCGCCTGGCCGGGTTGCGTCCACACGAGGCTCCTTGCGAGGCCCGTATAAGGTAGTATGTACGTAGGGCGCGGGCGAGAGTATAAGATTAGCGCGTTATTTACAGAACGCGTGTTGTCGCGAGGCGCGATGAGGCGCAACGACGACGCGACACAACGACGACGCGTCGCGTCGCCGCGCGGGGCCGCGTCTCGGCAGTTCTACTCATTCAATTTATTATTACACAACGAGAACACTACGAAAATAAAAGACGAGACAAACAAGTCCTAGCGCCATAACTTTACGACGCGACAACTATTTATAGGCAGACCTGAGTGTGCCTGAGCGGTGCGGCCCGCGGGGAGGTGCGGCGCAGCCGAACGAGCGTGTTCAACCAAGTTTTTAATTTCACGTCGTTTATGTTACGCATCAACTCCCAAATATTTCCGAGAAAACAAAAACAACAAAAAACGCGTACATGCGCCCATCTCGTGTCGATTAATAACAAAGAGGTCAACGATGAACAGAAACGTCAGGTCACACGCTCCAGTTAATGCCTATTCGCACAAATGAATAGCGCACGGCGTGCTTTCGTACGCCCTACACCCTTCAGTGCCTCGTTACCCAACCGAGTGGTGGAGGTTCGGGCGCTCACTAGCGTCGCCGTTTATTCACGACTTCTTATTTCGGTCGGGTTGTTTCGCACAAGGTCACTCGATCTAACACACTCGTGCGTAAGACACTAGAAAAAAATTACTTCATTAACGACCGGTGGCGTGACGTTTCTGGACAAAGAATAACCTGCGCGAAGAGGCGTACCTTTAGCCACAATACTCACAGTGCGCCCAGGCCGCGCTCGCTCATAAACATATTCAAATATGTAAAATAGCAAACACGCATCCGACGAATTGAATCAATGCATAGAAAACATTAACCATGGATATTGGTATCGACATAACAACTTGTTATTTTTTGAGATTCAATCTAAGTTTAACGCATCATTAACATTTCAGTAACACAACATTGTGATCGAAGGCCGCACAGTCAAACTATAATTTGTTTTGTATTAAACATTGACCGAGTATTTTTCAATTCAATATTTTCCATTGTCAGTTTGTGAACATGTGTTTCCGTGTACACGCGGTAAGTTGTAAGTGTTGCGCCATTGAGTGTAGGTAAACATTTCCTACTGTATCGAGCGTGTGTATTGTATTTGTTTTAACACATACCTCCAATACCAGATCGTTTTATTGGATGAGTCATAGTATACATACTGATAGTTATATAACTTCAACGTTATTTATATTGTCTAGATGTTATATGTGTAGAAACCGTAGTAGAAGGTTCTAGTAAAAGTTTTGAAACGTAAGAATTTTCCGCGAATTTAGCCCCTTACTTATAAAATATTTAAGCACTGCTTATATTTAACCATAGGATGTCCCTTTCATTTTTAAACTATGTAACGCAAGGAAAAAAAGTGAGAGGATATTCTTAGCGAAAAGATAAGCGAAAATGTTTTTATTAGTAAGGCCCTATGTGTTTAATATTCAAACAAGTTTATTAGTTCGGAAAAGCGACGGAGCATAGAAAGAGAATTCGAGTTTGTTTCTGCATACTAGACGATCTCAGACCTTGAACCGTATGCTGACATTGTGCACGGTAAAAGGTAAATTGTAGGCATAGTACACCTGTTTGCATATTTTGTATCTATAATCTATGACGGCGAGTTCAATGGCCGGGGCCGCCACTCGGGCGAGTTCCGAAAATCGACACATCGCTTAGAATTACTTTTATTCGGTCATTGAATATAGGTATTTTACAGAGGCCCACATTCTATTGAGGTGGTGAGTGATGCAGACTGTTGGCGAAGTACCTTACGTACTGAAAGTACCCATGGGGCCCCGATATTCATCTCCGACGGAATTGTGAATATCAAGTAATGGTGGAGAATCCAGCGTGGTGTTCTAGTGTAGTAGTGGTGTGTCGAGTAATGCGTTCCTTAGTCACCCCGAATACAATTCCAGCACGAAATAATTTAGCCCACAAATATAACTTAAAATCTAATAATTATATTGTAATATATCATGTCAACTGTACTATTAAGTATTAACCAAGTGCAAGACGTTATCAGAGTGGAGGGTGAGAAGTGAGTAACTGAGTACTGACTCTGAGAGAGCTTTACCGCCAATATACGAGCGCTGATCTGCCACTAGTCACTACATATTAGCGATGAAAATAACGACTAGTTTTTGTAATTAGGTTATGTCGCTTAGACTATTTTTACAAAGCTATTATTCTAAGTAGCTATTTATCATCTCCCAGCTATTTTTCGCCGCGCAATTTTAATAACGTATACGTTACTTTTACATAGCGACTTCTTGAATAGCCGCAGCTATGTATAACTATAACTGTAAACGTTTTATTATTAAACGCTTTTTTCTCGTTGTATTATTTGTAAAATTACTTTGTAAATCGCGGTCGTGTTATCAATGTGGTTGTCATAATTATCGTATTAAGTTGTATTTTGTTTATTATTTTGGATTAGATATAATTTTTAATTTAGTCTACTAAAGAACACAATAATTTTGTAATGTAATAATTATCTTGTATCAGTGAGCTCCTTGTTTGTGATTCATTTCCATAAAAAATCTCTGAACAATAACGTTAGTAGCCATTCCAAAATCGCCACTATTGTGGCTTTAAAAAATAATAATATTATCTAAACGGCGCGGCGGTCGCTGTAACGCCCATGACTACTACATATACGATTGGGTAGTTTTCGCGGCCCCTGGAAAGTGCGTGCTGATTGCTGACCTTGTTGCGTAGTTTATTGCGCAATAAGCTAATTATGGCATCAGTCAGTACTAATTTCCGTGGGGTTTTACGGGTTTACGAGTATATACAAAACAATACGCTTTAAATAACTGCATGGAGCATTTATTGACATCCACTGATGGTACATGGATTTTTGGCGAATATGTTTTATGATCCTCAACCCAAAGATGGGAGTAAAATTTGGAAAATATTTTTCGTATATTTAGTAACATACATTACGATGCCATAAATATAACAGAGGCCCTAGCAGGAATATTTTTGACAGTCGAAATCGCATCGAGCTCATAAAATTTCATACAAATGTCACAAACGCGCATCGATAGCACGATTCGAATTCAATTGTCAACATTTTTCATGTTCAGGCCACAGAGTTTTTTTTTATCATACTTCATGTATCATAGATTCTATGAATAGATCTTTAAAAAAATTATCCCTATATTTCTAAATTGCTTTTTGGTTAGAACAATAATTGGTGTGAAAATTCACTTATAAACTCACAATAAAATAAATAGTCGCTCCCATCTAGGTCTCCTCTTACGTTTGAAATAAACATAAGTAAAACACATTTAGAAATACCAGAGGTGCACGCTACTTTTGTGGTTGGTCTCGAACATTGGTCTCGGCAGTCCGTATCACTCACAAGTTCCCAACTAAGCTATCGCTTCTTTTGAACAACGGGGTTGGAAATATCTGAAATAATAAATACTCAAGGGTCTGCACAAAACATCACGTGGAATTGTAGATACACATATCAGTTTATGTGTATACTTGGAGCAAATTGAAATAATAACTCATCCTATTAAATAGTTGCAATAAGTTTCAAATATTTGGGGCCTATATCCAGGAGTGGACGTCCTGTGGGCTGTGGCTGATGATGATGACGATGTGTCAGACGGCCTTCCTCGGTGGCGTAGTCGCATTACATGCGCGGTACGACTACCGCGTCCTGAGGTATCTGGTTCGATTCCCTGGTGAGGTAAAGTGATATTGCGATAGGCTCGCCCGCTATCACATCTGGGACGTAAATAAACACGGCGGAGTGTGGATGTTCTAATTCGCTAGTTCACATCTGCGTACCCCTCCAGAAATACATGTATAGACAACGGAAGTAGGTACCTGTATAAACTATAAATACGTGCTATAATGATTGTACCTCTACAATGGAACATAGGATACAAATCTGATTGATATCAAGATTACATTGCCATAATCACAAGTTTAAAAACTTAACGCAGCGTCTACAAAATTTATCCGACTGTGATCAAATGGGACCGTTAAATAACCTCTATCGAATACAAAAAGGATTTTGAAAATCACGCCACATTTGGCGGAGATATCCAATAATATACAGACGTATTGAGGACTTCTCGTTTTTTGAAGTCGGTCAAAAATGATTCCTGCTTAGCCTTACACATAGATTTATTTCGTCGGAACTCGGAACGAACGTCGGTGAAACTAGAATAAGCATGAAAATACGGTTTTTTCCTATAATTAAAATCAGGTTTTTCCCTTACGTATTTTAATGTACCTATTCGTGCGTGAATATTAAGAATGTCTAGTTAATGTCGGAAAATTTAAATTTACCATTAGTTGAAATTCTAAGAACACAGGGGGATCGTAAATTGTACTTAACAATAAAATTGGCGTTGGCGCCTTTGTAACAAACAACTTTTTGAAGAACATCATAGTAGGTTATTATGTATAATGAAGGTGTTTCATCATAATAATAAACAGTTACGAAAGTAATAAACTAGAGGCCAACCATGAGTTTTTTTGACATTACTCGCTAACGACTCCGCAAAATATTTGTATGACAAGCACCCGAACGCCTCTAGCGGTTTCGCGGGGAACTGGCCTTTTCAGGTTCGAGGTCGGGTAGCGCGATTTTTATAACATGGTGTGTCCGGAATTAGATTACCGAGAAGGGAATAAGATCGCCTCCTTGGTTTAGTGGCAGCACACATGGGCTGTGGATCGGGAGGTCCTAGGTTCGATTCCCAGGTCGGGCAAAGCGATTTTTCTATTTTTATTTGCCCAGGGCTGGAACCTCCAGAAGGGGTTGACGTCAGGCAGGCAGCCGGTCGTAAAAACTAAGCCAAATAATTTCTGCAACATGCTTAAAAAGTGTGTTGCGCCGACCCCGCATCCATGATTCCTTCGGTATTGTTGATGTTTACGGGCGGCGGTGATCACTTAACATCAGGTGACCCACTTGCTCATTTGCCCCCTTCTCTAATAAAAAAAACTATGCTGAATCCTTTCTGTAACATTTTAATTAGAGAATTGTTTCGGAACTAATTGCTACAACATAATGTGCGAGATTATTAAAATCAAACACCCGAGCACCGACTTCAAAGACGTTAATAAACTAAATACATGGGTGTACAATGTGCATATATGTACACATACATACAGCTAACACCTTACAGCGCTCGCTTCGTAACATTTGGCTCGTAATAACGCGAAGCGGGACTTCCTAAACACCGCCACATTACACAATTTACACGAGTGGTTAAACAAATTCAACAGTAAATAACGTACACGTGGAACATTCATATGCACATACCTATACACACACGTCTGCATTCATGGGGGTAGGCAGAGACTATTGAACAGACTACTGACACATCTCTTTTACATCTTCCAGGCTCAACACTTATAGTTTATTATAATAGCGGTAGAAGTGGTCGGTAGATTGGTCTGAATATTGTTTCGCCATTCGACACTGTCGTTTATGTTGGCTGATATTATTGGCTTGAAAGTATGTTGTGTCGGCCTCAAATTGCAGTGGAATGAGGGCAGGTTGAATGAAAGTAATGTCACAAAACAAATATTGTTTCCGTGTTTTTTTGTCGTTTTGTTTTGTTTTAACATATTGCCGGTTACTTATAAAAACATTCATGCCCTTCTAACTCTAAAACTAATTTTGTCTCTATCATTTTAAAAAAAATCAAATATGTGACAAACTAGTTTTTAATATAAGAAGATTGTATGTGTACATTATTATGCATGAGATGCATCCAAGCAGTACTATATAAATCCCACTAAAGCATCGCGTTCAAACAGTATATCCGAATACCATTGCTACGAAAATTTATGAAACGATAACGGCCAAAGGGCATAGGAATATTTATACGCACTATGACAATACTATGCTCGGGCGCCCTTCTGTTAGTTTAGCGCAAGTTTTATTTATTTAAAATTGTATTCATTAAGTACTTAATGAAACAATTTAACCGGCGTATTTCTGCACATTCCGTCTTTATAGATTTAGTGGAAACTGGAAACACACGCTACGTAATAGCTTTTGTGCTGAATTAACTTAGACCTTTTCGTGTCCTCACTCCTCACTCGGCGCTCGAATGGCGTTAATACAAGTATTCTCTTTGAGAAACATCATAAATAACAAATGTAAGTTGCAGTCCAAATTGCTTTCGCTGAAGTTGGCAACGGCCGCCGCTGTCATTTCCTATACACGATGTATTTTGTATTATTACGAGTATGTTATTGGAATTCATCGTGTTTCTTATCTAGCGGTGGACAATGTCTACGTTGGTGTAGAGTTATATCCACATTCGAGCGCTTTCAGTTTCATCAACCCATCAATATATAAAACCCAACGAGACGCAACAATGAGTTCAGGCTGACACTTAACGTCAGATTTCTGTGAGCGAGTGGTGTTGAACCGGTCGAGCTGACCCATTCGCTTTGTAGAAATATATAGCTGTGTAAAACGTGACTAGAGAGAGTGAGTGAGTACCACTCAACGAACCCAGTGGAACTGTAACGCACGGCCTAATACTTCCACAGCCCCACATTATCCGCAGAGAAGTTCTTGTTTCAGAAATATACACAAAATTTCTTGTAACTTTTATTTATTTATTTATTTATTTATTAAACTTTTTACACAAATTATGTAAAGGCGGACTTAATGCCAAAGGCATTCTCTACCAGTCAACCTAGGATGGTGCAGAGATTACAGACAGTAGGTGTGTAAATTTAATATTTAAATGGAAAGAGATAAGGATATATAATATTACTGTTACATACACAATACATAATTATATTATTATTATATTATTCTACCTGTTCCTATCAAAATTCACTGTAGCCTATGCACAACACTTTAACATACCCTGAAGGTTCGATCTAATACCGGACATATCGGGCCTTACTTATAAAAACATTTTCGCTTATCTTTTTGCTAAGAATAGCCTGTCACTTTTTTCCTTGCGTTACATTGTTTAAATATGAAAGGGACAACATACGGTTAAAGATAAGCAGCGCTTAAATATTTTTATAAGTAAGGGGGATCGTATCAGAATTAAAACCGCTTGGTCTGACCTGGGATTCGAACCAAAGACTTCCCGGTGCACAGCCTACGCTCCCGCTAAAACAAAACAGCGACATCTATTATTTATCCACATCTTAAATAATATTTAAGAAATATTTAAAATGTGATTACATACATTGCATTTGTAGGTCGCGTACTCGCGAGCGGCGAGATGCAAAGCATTAAATTATTTACCTACTTGAAAAGTATTTTAAGGTTTTATTTGCGCGTACATACACGTTTGTAATCTCATTATTTAGATATTCTGTGTGAACAAGTGCGTTCAATGTTTTAACATGACGCCAATTACTTAACGACATTTACGAGTATGTTTACATAACATAAAGCTCACGCCTGTATCCCCGAAGGGTTAGGCAGAGGCACACTAGCGAACTAGTACACCCACATTTTGCCGAGCTTAGTTCCGACCCAGATGTGATATGTAACGGAACGTAATTGCAAAACCCAAGTGACGTCATTGCATAAAGATTCTTAGAGCAATGTTTCCATGTTAGGGTATTTTACCCAATTTTGCCAAAAATTGTTGTTGTGTTTAGTATGGTGATTAGCGAATTGGATTTCGGAGATCCTTCATCACCTTCTCTTCCTTCTTCCTAATTTTTCGTTTCGTTATTTAAAAAAATAGCTATAACATTTCTACGCGGTGACGTCACGTCCTTTCTTAGCGCGGGGTTTCGTAAGTCATATTTTGACTTGCGATAATTAAATAAATAGTTAAAATACAGTTTCCGGATTTGAACCCCACGGTTCTCAACCTAAACTACGCCGGCAGTATTATTATATATCATTCATAGCGTTGATATGTTAATATTCGCTTAATTTGAGTATTTACAATGTGAACAAACAAGCATTCGAGCAATTTCAACAAAACCATTTTCATCAATAACTCTAATGAAAAAACAAGACTGAACAACAAGAATGAACAACAAAAAACTCTTAGATCTAATGAAAGCGGTACGAACAAACAATTATTATAATAAAGTAATATTATGTCTATATGATTCCCGATTAGCCCATAACGTGCAAAAAATGTCCTCACGACCGGACCCGTTGTTGGCGTTGCTCGGAACAATGTGGGACTTGTCTAACCAGCTCGCAAGACGCAAACTGCGACCCGACCCGGGAGGAGCTGAGCAGCGCGGCTTAGAGATTGGCACATCACATAATATTATATCGATGTCTGTTTATCGACTATGGTCGCCAGAATCATGCCGGCCTATTTATGATTCTTCACACTCCGAAACTGAGGAGGGAAGAAGCAAATCGAGTGTCCTCCGACAAGACAGGCCGGTATCCCCGTGTCTGCAAGACCCAACCAACCATCAAGTCATGTCGGCAACTCCATCCAGACTTAGCCGGAAGTTATATTTAAGCATAACTTCGCTACACAAAAACACCTTAAGGTAAGTCAAACATGCTGTAACTTAAACGAATAATTACTACATGTACATATTTACTAAAGCGAAATTTGTAAAATGACAATAAATAAGCTTTGATAAGGTAGCCGTAGTTTCATCTAAAATAACATGATATTAGTTGTAGCTAATTATTATGCACACGCATTGCGAACTCACGATTTGGTGGTCCAAACACTTTTTATTTTTAAAATAGTTGGATAGGAAAGACGCAGCGCCTTAGACGTCCACTTATCGATATAGGCAGCGATAACCATTTGACTTTAGACAGGACCCTAGCTCATCTGTTCAATTAGACTACAAAAGGCTGTATTGTTGGGTTTACAAAACTTTACTGCTTCACCTTGCTAACGCAACAATATATTGAAATACTTTGGTAACGACATGATCGAGATGACGAACAAGTATTTATTCGAAAATGTCTACATCGAGGTTCATTTACAATATAAATATGTAATTTTAAGAAAAGCGCTGGCACGTGTAATTATAAATGAATTAATCAAGTGTTGACGAGGTCATTAACACAATGTTATAATTTGACGCACGAACGTAATGGATGTTTATTCTCACAATAATCTTATCTACATTACACTCAGTTGTTTTCTTCAAAAATGTTTGCAAAATATACCTCTATATATCTTTATTATCTATGCATAATGTAGGATCGTTATTTTTTTTTTAATTAGTTATAAATGTGCAGGTGTTATAACGTGCGTGCCTTTTTCAATGTTCAATCAACATACTCGTTTGGTATTTCATGATTACACTATGCTTTTTTATGCCACATAAAGTAATCTTTTCAGATGTGTCCCTTTGTTTAAAGTAGTATTTATTTAACCTAGCAAAGGCAGCTTGATAACGTTTTGTCATTTTATCGATAAAGGTAATTTCCTACACCAACACTACAGTTAGGATTTAAAGAACCCGTACTGAATGGAAGTGTGCCACCGCGTGTGTCCTTGGACATTATGTATGTATGCACATTTTTTGTCTGTCTGTATATCTTGATAATCGATCAAGGGCCGTTTGAATTTCATCCCGCTTCCTTTTAGAACATTTTAATAATAAATGCTCGCGTTTCGTTTATTTTTAGAATTCAACGTAAAGAGAATTATGGAGTCTACTATGATAATTTTTGTTTGTGATTTAATCTCGTCTGTGCTTAAGGGCGACTATATTTTACCGCTTTGCCAGTGTCATTGGTATGTATGTATGTACATATATGGTATACTATTTGACCCGGCGAACGTTTTTTTATTATGTCTAAAATAAACATAGCCTAAGTAATTCCTCATTACATCAGCTACCTGCCAATAAAAGTCCCGTCAAAATCGGTCCAGCCATTTCAGAGATTAGCCGGAACAAACAGACAGGAGACAAAAATTTTGAAAATTATATTTTGGTGTATATACATGTAGTAGAAAACGGTTATTTCAATATTACAAACAGACACTCCAATCTTATTTATATGTATAGATATATGGTATACTCATTCCAAATCACAGCTACAAGCTAATCCGCGCTCTCATGACAGCGAATGTATTCTTGCCATTTAGCTAAAGTATCCTACAAATAACATAAAGTCTAGTACCTTATTAATATTATACATTCCAAATTCTTTATGGGCCTTACTTATAAAAACAGTTTAACTGAGCAAATGGTAAACAATAGTATATATTTGCATTGTAGCGTCTACTGAAATTGGCAAATATCTCTAATCACTAGTGTACAGAGTGTATATTATAACAACAAACGTACATTGTAGAAGGCAAGAATCTTCGTCGCATCCCGTTTTATAATGGATTTGTTTGACCTACCCCAGCCAGCCCCACCCCTCATACATCACGCTATCTGATTGTGCCCTTAGCGATGGCCCCAGATAAACGCCCAAGGTCGAGGGAACACGATTCCTATTTCATATTGTAGGGCTACCATTCGATTGCGGTTTGACGGATTTTTCTTAACATCCATTTTGTTTGATAATAGTAACGGACCAACTAAATGTACCTAAGTTTCATTTGTAAAGTTGCACTATTCATTAAACATAAATTACTGAAGTCAGCTGGGCGGGACAGTCGACGCAAGCCAATGACATATTGTTATAACGCATTCCAAACTGTGGATAAAAGCCTGTTAATTACATTCTTGAGCTTTTGAGCTCTATCTATCTTAAAATACATCTTTAGGTGACTATGGATCACGAGCTCGGCCACTCAACGCTGTCCAGGAAATATTTAATCTAATAATAAAGTATTGACGGCACAGCGATGCATATCAATCATCTGGACTTCTTTGAATAAACTTTTATCTAAAATTATTGACTCATTTTGGCCTCATCTAAGTTTCCTTAGTTGTGTTTTTATGAAAATATTATTAGGTATTTTATGATTTTTAAGTTGCATTATTGCATAATTTTTACCTGTCTCGGAAGGAGGGTAACGTTTACAATAGTACCTAATACACATCCTCTCCTACGCACATTAAATATCCATCTCAAAAACGTCAATATTGGAAGCATTGCACGTAATTACGTATTTATTTAAGGAATAATCTGCTTTCTGACGTAACAACGTTCTCATATAATTTTATTTACAAATAACAAAACATGATTACCGTATAATTTGAAACATTGTAACCGTGGAACTAAGACAACCGCACTCTGTCGTGGATGTCGTCGATTCCAGCACCGAGACTGGGTATCGAGATATAAGACCGAAAGCCTCTCACGAAGTCACAAGAATTTAATCGCAGCGTAGTTCTTGATCCAAGGTAGGTGTTATTTACCTAATGAAAAATGTGTTATGTTTACATAGTGTTTGATCCCAGTCCCTACAATTCCTGCAAAGCGATGATGTAAGCCGATCGAAACTTTAACGACATTGGAGGCGCGCACGCGTAGCTTCACACCCAATGTATCTGATTGAGAGAATTGTGACTGCCTCGGTGGCGTGGTGGTACTTCGGTACGACTACGGTTCTGAGGTCTCGGGTTCGATCCCCGGGTCGGGCAAAGTGATATTGGATTTTTCCATATCAGTCCGGAGTCATTTGTGCCCGATATGGCGATATGCCCCCTATCACATCTGGGACGGAACTAAGCTCGGCGAAATGTGGGTGTTCTAATTCGCTAGTGCGCCTCTGCCTACCCCTTCGGGGATACAGGCGTGAGCTTATGTTATGTTATGTTATGTTATGTAGAATTGTGACAATCTGTGCCGTCCAGAAAAGTCTTTGCTGACAAATGACAGAAAGTGAGAAATGTAATGTAATAAACAGTAATACAATTACAAATAACTTAATAATATAGCGTGCAGTAAAATTTAAAATTAATTTTAAATATAAATGACGAGTGCATCTTTAATATAATACGGACGTTAATGCTTAGGACAAGACATCATCCAAGTGGAAAATTCTGCTTTACACATTTTGATGAGGTGACCGCGCTGTCATAATTAGTTATTATCTACAATGCTAATAACCGCCAGTCCCAGTAGGTACCAGGTGTGTGTCCACGTGAACGGGACAAAATGCGCTGTCTGGACGCTTTGAAGGATGATTTGAGAGTCAATAGTCTTACTGTGTAGGATGCTCAAGACCGGGCGAAGTGGAAGCGTTTAAGTAGGAGGGCGGACCCTGGTACTAGGCCGGGATAACGCCAAGCAGAAACATCTACAAAGCGATAAACAGTCAGAATGCAGCCTCTATCTGGATAGAGAGTAAAAAAAGAATTATTTATGGACAACTAGTTGGGTGACCGTGGTATACAGTAGATTGAACAGGTACATGATGCAAGTGGGTAATACATTAAGCACCATAGCGTCCATAGCACGTCTCGTTATTATTATTATTATTATCGTATGGCGAGTAGTAAATATATTATAAAATTTGGCTCGGAATTCTATATCTATTTTTGACAGCCATTTTTCGGCCTCCGGTGTCAGCTGATGCAGAGCCTGTAGCCCACCTTGAAAGCTATATGGGTCCGCAGTCTACGTCTCGTTATAACGCTAGGAGATGGAAAAAATTGAACCCCTGGCACCAGTTTCTGTTTGTAGATAAGGTGTAGTTCATGTTGATTATTTCCTACGTTTATCTCAATCTTATTGAAATAGGTAGTTATTATTCATGCATGCTACACGTAGTTGTTAAGTTGAATAAATACCTTAATTACTCAACTGATGTTTATTTTGAGCCGGACCTACGTAATTATATATAGAAATCACACAAACAGGTTCCATCGATGAATTCTTTTGGTTTCTCTGAAACGTTTACCATAAGGGGCAGTTAATAACTCTCAAAGCATTTCCTTCAAATCAGGTTTGTACCCTTCTTGAGCGTTGTAAAATTGTTCGCAGCGATCAACATAAACGAATCACTGTCAAAACCCAATTCATTTTTTTTTCTCCCCCTCCTCTGTGCATCCCCGAGCAGGTATTCTCATCCTCTCCCGCTCACGAGTCACGGCACTCACGGCAATCGAGTGAGGATTGAACAGTAAACAGTGAACACTATGCACTGAGCGCAGTCGCTTGGGGAAGGTCAGGCTCGGCGCACGGCGCGGCGCACGGCGCGACGTGGCGGCCACCAGCGCTGACGATATACTACGTCTTGTTTATGCTATATGAGACATGTGTATGCATTATAAAGTTAAATTCAAGGAAGCAGCATTGGCAATATGTTGTTCGATGTCTTATCATTACAATCATGCTATTAGTATTCCCCATACTGCTTCATACACCATAGTTTAATGCTATAAACTTACTACATACTTCAATTTTCGACCGACTTCCCAAAAAGGAGGAGGTCCTCAATTCGTCGATTTTTTTATTTTATTTTATTAGGAAAACAAACAGTACAATTATACAAGCAACATTAGAATAATAAAACTGATACATAGACCAGTAAAGTTTCCACAAATATTAATATTAGAAAAGCCGCATTGTTAAAGACAGAGCAAAATTAGTACAGAAGATAAAAACAAAATAAAACATTAAGATTAGTAATAACAAAGTTATGTTAAATACATTTCAATATATTATTTTTAAACTTTAAGTGGGAGTCTGTAAATAAATCGACATGAGAAAGCTTTCTATTATACTCATTACAGACTCTGAAGATAAATGTGTTTTGAGCATAATTAGTTCTTACATGGGGCAAATTAAACAAGAACCTGCTAGAATTACGCGTACGTAAATTTGGACATCTGAACCTTAAACAACTTAAAAGATATGACGAGTCAATATTGTTTCTTAATAATTTAAACAAAAACAATTGGTCTCTCAGTGCTCGACGATCAACTAACGGTCTCATAACAGGAGGAGTACCATTTGATATGTGGCTTCTATAATTAAGATGTTTAACAAATTTCCGCTGAATTTTTTCTATAGCATCAACATGTACCTTATATTTGGGGTTCCAAATTACAGATCCATATTCCAACACAGATCGTACAAATGAATTATATAAAAGAATGAGAGTAGAATCACATCTAAAGTCTTTACAGATTCTCAAAATGAACCCAAGCATACGGTAGGCTTTAGCAGTTACATATTTCACGTGATAATTGAGTGAGAGTTTACTGTCAAGGTGTATTCCCAGGTCTCTCACCTCGGTTACCCTATTTAGTGAATTACCATGAAGATGATAGTCGTAGGAGATAGCTGTAATCTTACGTGAAAAGGATATGACACTACATTTAGACACATTTAACTTTAATAAATTATCATCACAATAACTACATAGCCGATCTAAATCATCTTGCAAAAGTAAACAGTCAGAAAGACTCGAAACCTGTCTAAAAATTTTCATATCATCAGCGTAAAGTAATATTGACCAAATTATGTATAATGTCTCGAATATCATTTATAAATAAATTGAACAATAATAGGCCAAGGTGAGAGCCCTGAGGAACTCCTGAAGAGACCGGGACAAATGAAGAACAATAGCCTTTAATAGTCACTGCTTGGCTTCGGTTACGAAGATAAGAGGAAAGCCAGCGTAGCAGATCCCCATGTATACCAACCCTCACCAGTTTATCGACTAATAACGAGTGTGAAATCTTATCAAAAGCTTTTGAGTAGTCAGTATACACGACATCTACTTGCTGTCCATTATCCATAGACTTAGCGACCTGATCAACAAGTTGGCATACATTAGTTTCTGTTGATTTTTTATTGATGAACCCATGCTGCTCCTCAATTAAAATAGGTCTCAGCAATGGAAAAACATATCATAAATAATTTTTTCGAACAATTTAGCAATTGTACATAATTTGGAGATGGGCCTATAGTTAAGAACATTATGTTTGTCCCCACATTTAAAGACCGGGACTATGTATGAGCGTTTCCAAAAAGAAGGCATTTCTCCAGAGTTCAAAGATTTCTTGAATAACAAATAGATTGGGTAAGAAAGTGTTTTGCAACAGGATTTTAAAAATAATGGAGGTAATTCGTCGGGACCATATCCTTTCCTCACGTCAAGCTGTTTCAGGTATTTAACAAGAATTTATGTATGTTTTTATGTATGTCACGCGATATCTCCGCCAAATATGGACCGATTTTGAAAACTCTTTTTGTGGTCGATAGAGCTTATTTCAAGGGTGGTCCCATATAAATTTGGTCACGATCGGTAAATTGGAAGTCGGTCAGTTAAGTTTTTAAAGTTGCGATTATTCCAAGATTATTTTTTTAATGAGGGTCGTTCCTTTTTTTATTTTCACGAGGAAAAGCGTCTTAGCGCTGCCTTGGAGACGTGACGGTTATGTCGGGTTAGCCGGTCTTACGACCCAACGTTAAACTAGCCGTCCGGGAGAGATGGGAAACATCTGAGCGACCGTAGGGTCGAATCCCTAACACTATGTACACCCTACAGACAATACCGACTAAAAACGCCGCGGTGGCCCTTTTCGGCGCATTAGGAACGGTTGAGGGTTTTCCTAGGCGGGAAGCGCCCATGCTTCGTCCAGAACCGACCCTGGCTTATCGCTTATTCGCGTAGATAGCTTTAAAATCTAAGCACTTTAGCCAGGAGGGAGGTGCCTCCATAGAGTTTAGAAGTTGAATGCCAGGCAACAACCGCCACAAAGACATTCACTACAGATAGTTAGAAATATTGAATATCTTTAAACCGCTATAACTCTTTTTTCATCATCATCAGCCGAAGGACGTCCACTGCTGGACATAAGCCTCCCCCAAAGATTTTCAGATTGACCTGTTGGAAGCGGCCTGTATCCAATATATATCCTATATCTGTACTCTCTTTTACTTCATCATAATAATATACTCATATTCGGTCTGGCACAAGTGTAGCGTAACAAATAAACAAATAAATCCTGAATGGAATCGTGTTAGTGCAAGACTTGGCATATATGTACCATCTTCGAACACATCCGTCAGAGACACAACACCCGCTTTGGTACAGGAACGCTGTCACCCGTACCTCTAGTTTCTACACAAGTTGTGTCTCGGAAAGACCAATTCAATCTGGGACAAAAAAAAGTGGAATTGTGGAAAATATATTTTTAGGTTGTCTCATAACAAAACAACAAGCGATCAACAAAAGTAGGTACTTAAAAATATCTAATATATATTATTCAAATAAAAATATATTGAAAAAGGAAATCTCCAATATTAATATCGTATATAGTAATAAAATAGAGTACTAAATAAATATTTCTAATGGGAATAACTACCCATCAGGCATCAATCAAGTCGAAAACTAACCGATAGATGTAAACAAAGAACGAGCAAAAATCTTCACAAACACGAGATAACTTGATAACTAATACGAGTGTAATAAATCACACAGACAGGTGCGCATTCAGGGAAACTTCCAGGGACCCATAAAGGTAAATAACTTACACCATTACCATGTTGAACTTTTGTCATACATTCGGTATTTTCTTTGAAACTTATTGGACAATATTGAAACAAAACTAAGTAGGTATTACGCATTTTCTAATTTTTGGTATTTTTTACGCCAATATAATAATATACCTAATATTCACCTTCATAATTGATATTTACAGATATAAATTTTTATTTCTTTATGTTATGTTATGTTCTTTCATAACATGAATAGAACAACAATCTCTACACAAAAAGTAGACTATAATTTATTCCGTTATGAACTCTCTACTCCGTCTCTGGGCGTCTACTATCAAAAACGAACGACGAAATGTCGGCCGAAAAAGAAGAAACGACGAACTTCCGATTTAACCTTACTACCAAATTACTTCGGATCCGTCACCGTTGGTTTCGGAGCCATAAACAATCGTTCGAATGAACATGTTGTGTCGGATTAGGGAGGTATATCTTCAAAAACCGTAAATTTTTACCAATTGTGACATTTTTGTGAAAAATACATATAAAATAGATCTCTTAATTAGGTTTTATGTAAGAAGTATATCATTTCATATTTCGAAATAATTATTAAATAAAAAATAACAAATATTTTTGATAATTTTGCAATTTGCCCTAATCTTTTTGCATAATGTTTAATCTGTGGAATATTGGCATTTTTTAAATTTTTGATTGACACTGGCAAGTTGACTAGAATAATTCATTGTGTTGGACAAATAGGTGTTGGTAAGTTTATAATTAAATGTTATTTATTTGCTTTAAACGAATGATCTATTGTATTAAATGTAGTTACTGTATAACAAAATGCAACTTCTATGTTTTGAACAATTAAAAAATGATCGTTACTTACATTATACATACGATTAACGTATAATGTTTTTGACTAAGTATTTTTCAAAACATTTCAGTTCAAGATGACTGCTGCGAGCGTGCAGATGGAAGCGTTATTACAATTTATGATGGAAAACCCCGATCCCGCTGTGATTTTGTGCATAGCCTGGAGAAGCGGGCTAAATCAAAACGGTTGTAGGAGACCTTGACGTCCCACATTAATACCATGGGTGGCGCAATGAAATCTATGCTGCAGTGGAAGAAGGTAATATCCTTACTGGAATAATATTAGGATGCACTTTTCATTGATTCATCAATTCATGCATGAACACCTATTGTTACCCATTACCATAGCATGTGCTTTGAATGTGTGTGCATAGTTACCTGCTTTGATGTAGGCAATTTGTAGTTCTTTTGAGTAATAATAGCGATATCTAAATTGAAACAATAAACATTTTACTTATTATTTCCCCTAACAGTTTAAGGAGATTACGACGAGTGAGTGCGACCAGCGATGCAGGCGGACCTAATTGCGCCCTTCGCCTTGAAGCTGAAAACAAGGAGTTGCTGGAGTTTTGTGTGTGATTGTGTGTTATTTTGTGGCAGTTGAAAAAAAACCTTAATAAAAATTTAATAGAAAAAAAAATGGAAAAATGTTGTTTTATTTCCCTAAATACATAATAATTTGAGTGCTTTGGTGGTGTAGTTGTATTGCGTAAGCACTTAAGCAGCAAGATTATTGTCTTGAGGTCTCGGGTTCAATCCCCGAGTCGGGGAAAATTATATTGGGGTTTTCTGCTTAGTATCTGCATATCATGCGACGGAAATAGCATTGCTGAAAAGTGGCTGTACTAGTTGCGCTTCTGCCTACCCATTTGGGGATAACAGGCATGAGAGTACATACATATGTATGAATACAAGTATTTGAGTATATTGCTCCATCCTCGGGAATATTGTTGGCCACGGCTGCTTTCACAAGTTAGCAGTCTTTTAATCATTCTCTTCTGAAACAAGAAAACTTTTTTGGGAGGAAGCAGTATGTACCTATAGTCTCATGTTCAATCCCCGACTTGGGCAAAGTAATACTGGATTTTTCTACTAAGTATCATCCCGGAGTCTGAAATTTGTGCCCGATATGGAGATTGGCTCCCCCGTTATCACATCTAGGTGAAACTAAATTCGGCGAAATGTGGGTGTTCTAGTTCGCTAGTGTGCCTCTGTCTACCCCTTCGGGGATACAGGCGTGAGCTTATGTTATGTTACATCTTCATACAAAAGGAATCTAGCCATTTCGAAGACTTCGAAACCAAAACGAAAAGCGAACGATAGATGTAAAGCTTTCGTACAATCGAGGTTATGATCCGAACGAAGAAACGATGTATTTCATGTCACATTTGTTTTCATAGTAGAGTCAAGAAGGACGGACGAAAGTAATAATGTCAATAATGTCAAAATCTAAACATCGTATCCGTCGTCGAATCCGTCAGCGGATCCGCAACACTTCGTAGTAACAAAATGTGCGATCCGTCATCTGAAACTACGGATTTCGTTTTTGGTAGTAGCAACCCTGTTCAATATTGACAAATTTGTGAAAACACTTGGCGTCGCAATGTACTATATTTTATAGCTTATTACATTGTATTTATAGTTCAAATTATGAATATGGTACATATCAGCGCACAATATTTGAATTTGTCAACCGACAGTTTGCACGTTATCAATCCTGGTTGTTGAATTAATTACATAATTACTCGTATGTACATAGGTATGTGAGATTGCACAGAAGCCATTGCAATTTTTTGTAAGTGGTAACTCCACTCTATACTATGTACAATTTTGGCACTTCACGCAAGATTTTCAGGAAATTCTATCACTGCTCACCGCACATATCCTTTGAATCTTAAAATCCGGTTTATTATGATGTAACTGAACATCTGCTCTCCTACAAAAAAGGACAGCAAGTGACTCAATGAGTTACTCATGAATTAAACTCGAGGCAAAAACGAACGCCTTAGTGTCACCCCCACACCAGTGATGTAAGTGACATCAGTCATCACTCATCGATACCCCAGGGATCATCCGAATACCATGTTCGGACTGCAGTGGGTGATCGACACAAAGATGTTTGTCTGTATTTAGACTAATAACATTTGGTCTCAGTCAACTCCCAGGTCAAACTAACTCGACGCAGTATGGGTGTACTACTTGTTCATGTGACTAACCCTTCTGAGGCAGACGTGATCTTATGTATATTTGGGCATCAAAAATTCAACCAGTGGTCTTAGTGAGGCTGGCCGGTCCTCTTGGTGGCGCGGTACGGCGGCTCGTAAGTCGTTACAACTCAATATATACTCTGTAACAAACGTAGAACACTCGCTGACTGGCAGCAACTTCTCAGGCCACGGGCGCAGGCGCGGCGCGGCGCGGTCCGGCGCGGCACGGTGCGGCTCAGCGCGGCGTGCGGCGTGCGCGCCGTGGCGGGCCCCTGACCTTGCGCGCGCGGCTCTCCCCAGCCGCCTCCTCCTCACCCCCGCACCGCACCGCACCGCACCACGCCGCGCCGCGCCCGCGTCGCAGTACACGCTTTGATTTACTCTATATTATGTATTCAATATTTATAAACTATGAGCTTGCACGCGACCATCTCTGCCTACGCACCTCGGTAGAGGGTCAGACAATAGCTATGAATGGACCGGCTCATTCGAGCTAATACCACTAAGTACTAATGACAGACGACTTAAAATGAACGTTGATGCGGGTTTACTATTATTTTATTATTATTTACCCGATACCTGTGGGCTGTGAGTTGTGACTATTTAAACAATATACCACCGCGAATTCATGTAAGTAGGTAGTAGTTAAGTAACAGTAACTAAGTAGAATGTCATGAAATAGGTAGGTAGAGGAACCGTTGTGGGTTTCAATAGCCTTTTTTACCCTTAGATCTGAGCCTGTGTTCTACGAGCCCGACTCTCGAACATCATTGGCGATCGAATTCGCACTGATGACGTTTACTTACATTTTAATTGTCAAAGTTTAAAGCTTTCCGATTGTCACTTTCTTACTTCATTATCTCCACCAATGACTCATACAAAGTTCTCTTGCTTTGAACCACCCACCCTCTCCTATTTCACTCCTTAAATCGCGGAATACGTGTTTAAATATTTATTTTCAGGAGTACTCTTACGAACTTTCGATGACATGTATATTTTTTTTTTCACAGTACAAACTTTCATCCCCCATATGGTCCCATTAACTGAAAATTCAAAAATCCCTCCTGAGCAGAATTTAAGTTATAAAATAAACCTTTTCTTTCTTTCTACCTGCCCTTATCCCACCTTGATGTGGGGTCGGCGTAACATACTTTATCAAGCATGTTGCACATAGGATTTGGCTTAGTTTTACGACCGGCCGCCTGCCTGACGTCAACCCCTTATGAGGGATTCAGTCCCGGGCAAATTAAATTAGAAAATTTGCTTTGCCCGACCTGGGAATCGAACCCAGGACCTCTCGGTTCACAGCCCATACATGCTGCCACTAGACCAAGAAGGCGAAGTCATAAAATAAACCAATGTTCTGAATGACACCTCTTGAATATTTCCTCCGCCCCCTCTTCCCCAGTGCCCTCCAATGTGGGCTCGACGCAACACACTTATATCGACCGACTTCCAAAAAGGAGGAGGTCCTCAAATCGTTTTTTTATGTATGTTACGCGATATCTCCGCCAAATGTGGACCGATTTTCAAAATTCTTTTTGTGTTCGATAGAGCTTGTTTCAAGGGTGGTCCCATATAAATTTGGTCGCGATCGGATTTGAAGTCGGTCTGTTAAGTTTGCAGAAAATATTCGACTTACAACTGCCGACCGTGAATCCCTGAAGAAACCCGTCTTAGCCAAATCGTTTCAGTAAAGTCCACGCACAGTATTGTCCGACCTGGGATTACAACCCAAGGCCTGTCAGTCTCCAGTCCACACACATTGCCACTAGATCAAGGATGCGACCGAATTTTCATCATCATAGTACTTACATATCTACAATTGGGTACTTGGCTATTTTAAATTCTGCAGTGCAATATACCCCATATGGGGGATATCTTGCTATCCCTTTCCAACGCACGTAGCGTTATGGCGGTGACGTGATTATACTGATACTTCGCTTTCCCGCCGTTTGAAGGTTACACCAAACTTCAAAGGCTTATACCTGTTTTATTTTTGAGAATATTTCAATATTTCTTTCTATTCTATACCTCTATTTTAGACGACGTAAATTTCATATAAATTTTATTTAAAAAAAACAATGTCAAGTACCCAATTTGTTAATAACGGAAGGCATTGTCATGTGACGGGTCTCAGACACGTGGTGATCGGAACACTCATTGTCAACACCAATTATTAAATACTCCACACTCCACATGGGGTTCGAGCGTTCTTAAAACTTCAACATTATCATGTGAATCGCCCCGTATGGAATATTTTATGCCGCCGCGTCCGTCGCGTCCGTCGCGTCGGTACAAAGTTAGCTATGAACATTAGGTCGCCTTTTAGTTTTAACGTCCGCAACGGACGGTATACTAATATAATATACATGCATATTGCAAAGGAGCGTCTCCTGCAGCTGTTTTTAACCGACTTCAAAAAAAGGAGCAGGTTAACAATTCGTCGGAATCTTTTTTTTATGTATGTTCCCCGATTACTCGAAGACGCCTGGGCCGATTCGAGAAATTATTTTTTTGTTTAAAAGTATATAGGTATACTTCCGAGGTGGTCCTATTGGCACCAAGTCAGGATCTGATGATGGGATCCTAGAAAAATCAAAGGCAACCCTCAAATTGTATAGGGACCCATAGTGTGTTTTATATATTTACTAAAACTATTCAGGTATTTGCGTCTGGTACACATCATCTCATGTTGCTGAACTGATGATGGAAAATACAACTCCTTAACCATTAGGAGTTGGTGGATAATTCTTTCAATATTACACTAAAAATAGTTAAATAATAATTAAAGTTTAACAAAAAATAACAACAATTTCTTACTCTCTTTGGAGTCGATGCCTTCTCATTTAATCTGCTTCAGCCTCAGCAACGGGCTTAGCCAAGTGGCTTATGCGCTAGTCGAATAGAATAAATGTATGGGAATGACATAAGAGTACACTATATATACATAGCGTATCGGTGCCTTTAAGTCTGGCAGCTGATCTTTTGGGTTCTAATTTGATTAAATGTATAAGTAGATCCCAGGCTTGTGCAAGCTTCTAACCATCTTCTCTATTGAAATTAAGATGTTTTTTTTTATTTCAGTACGTAGGTACTAGTCGGATAGGCGCAACTGCACCATCCGTCGGTTAAAGCTAAACTCATTGTGTGAAATGTTTTCAGGCCAACGTAGAACGTCGTAGTAGTAATGTACGAAGGCCTAACCCCTCTCATTAGTAGAAGAAGCCCGTGCCCAGCAGTGAGACAGTAATATTACAGGGTTAATATTATGTTACTTAAGAATAAAAATTCAAAAAACTTAGAAAAAAAAATTGTTTTATCGTAAAAAAAAATAACTTATAATAGTCAAAGCCACAATGCATGACCGAATTATAAAACGCTTTAACATAAATAATGTTTTTTTGAGAAATAGCGACACATTACTTTATTGACCGTCCACATGTATTGACGTGTCATTGACGCTTTACTCGTATATCTCAAAACAGTGTTTTCGAAAAGCTTAGGAACAACATTATAACAGTAATTAATACTCAACGTTCAAGCGGCATTATTGAAACATCTCCATAATATTGACATTAGTGCTCCCACCTCCCAGCACTCACCTTGGCCGACTGGCTAACATACATACAATTAAGGGCAATTTGTGTGAATGAGCCTGATCACGTATACAAAGTACGATACAAATACAAATAATCTGCCGTGTTGTACTAACCTACACAACACTAAAATAACAACAAGGAAAATTATAGCAAGGATAACAACATTATGTAAGCGTAAGGGTTATTATAACGCAGTATTATAAAGTATGGGGACTTTGCAATTGAACTTGCAATGTAAATATGTATTTAACTTGAGATTTTGAAGTACATAATAATGCTTTTTACAGAACTTAGATAAATAAAATAAATAAATACACTCAACAGCCACACACCTAGTCCTGACCCCACACTAGGTATAACCTGTATCGTGGGTATCAGAAACTACGAGACACTTTCGATCTCACAACACCCAGACTCGAAACAAATATCTGTGAGCCACACAGACATTTGTCTCGGTGCGAGAATCGAACCTGCGACCTCACGTTTCACAGCCGGTACTCACCCGCTGCGCCACGGAGGCTGTCTGCTGCTGCTGTGTTTGGGATAAATCTCGATTTATCCCAAACACTATATATGTACTACATGCAATTACAGATAATAAATGATGACATTTAACTAATTACATGTAATGAATTACATGTCCTTCATATGTTTCTATTTCAATTTAACTTGAGGTTAAGGCTAACTGTAGGTTAGTAATAGTGGTGCAAGTCGCCCTTAGTCAAACGCTTTTTTATTTCCGCAAACAATGGTAATTAAACCTCAGTACGGGAATAGAACCTGTGTTTCCTCATAGCCGATACTAGCTCGCTTTACGGATAATAAGAATAATAGTATCAAAACAGCTTTCATCACTCAAATCAGGGGGGTTACCACCACCTCTTATAGCAGTATTATTATAATCTTACAACGTTTCTTTTGTACGGGAATCGTAACAAGCAAGATTGTAATAATATTGCTATAAGAGGTGGTGGTAACCTCCCAGTTCGCCTAAAGACTATCACTTGTCTCTCTGCCTATGGTTTTTGCTCCAGACGATTTTCCATCGCCTTTACTGCTGATCAATGAGTTTTATACTCCACATTGGATCCATGAACATTGTGTCTGTAATCCTCTAATATACGTTATCCGAAGCATTCTAGTATAGCATCCCTGTAGTACAAATATCTACGCCATTCGCTAAATGAGTCAGGATATTCATTTATCTAGTATTTCTGGGTCATGGCTTGAGGCCAGCGGCTCTTAAGCTCGTGGCTTTGATAAGTGACCTGGATCGGGCTCGGGAATGAGTATCTATTATGAAAAGTGAACAAAAAATATTTAATAACCCGAGATACCTATTTTCATGTCAATACAGTAACTTCTCTGTATACTATAAAAGTTTTGCATAACATAACATAAGCTCACGCCTGTATCCCCGAAGGGGTAGGCAGAGGCGCACAAGCGAACTAGAACACCCACATTTCGCCGAGCTTAGTTCCGTCCCAGATGTGATAGGGGGCGAGCCTATCGCCATATCGGGCACAAATTCCAGACTCCGGGCTGATATGGAAAAATCCAATATCACTTTGCCCGACCCGGGGATCGAACACGAGACCTCAGGACGGGTGTCGTACCGAAATACAACCACGCCAGCGAGGCACTACTAGTTGTAGTTCTAGTGCGCCTCTGCCTACCCCTTCGGGGATACAGGCGTGAGCTTATGTTATGTTAATATTAGGGTTGTACTTATTAATATAACCATCGTTTTACGAAAAACCGACTTAAATAAGGCTCTTACTTTTTCGTTTTGCATGGTGAGTGACATTTCCAGAGACCTAAAAACCCATTTCCACCTACCCACCCTATTCCTTTCCATGGTTATGCTCTTGATATTGCTAATGGGAGACTGTAACTATTTAACATCAGATAGGGCGTTTGTTTATCTGCCTTCGAAAGTCACTAGTACTGGTGGAGAATATTGAGAGCCGTTGGTCTAGAGAGCTTAGGGTGTAACGTGGAGGCAGATATATCCGTATTTCAATAGTAATGTCAGTAAGAATGTTGTACTTACGCTGATAGTGGGGAATTTGGCTCCGCGCCCGTTTTATACAAATTAATACCGAGTCAATAACTTTACTTGTAATATTACAATAGAATGTGGCTTCTAAGGAATTATGTGTTTCTTTATTGTAGCGGAGATGTTTAGCATAATATTTATAATATCGATACGAGCATGGATCACTGCGCCTATACTCGTGAACTTACATTAGAAGCTGACGGAAACGAACGTTCACACATAACTTACGGCTAATAAATTGAATACGATATGTGTTTTCATTTTCGTAAGCGCTTTTCATTTTCCTAGATAATATACAAATATTTTATTTTGCGAATATCACGCATAACAGTACCGAGTCTTGATTAAACCATACGTTTCTTCATAGCTACAGATATTACGTTTAATAATCTAGTTCTAGTTAACTCATATACTCGTATGAAAAAATTCTGAAACATCGAAGGCCATCGTATTAAAATCTGCTTTAATCTATTGGATTTCTTAGACTAACTTCAATTTCTAATATAATATCAATCTTTTGCGACGACTGCGTCATATTACAAAAATACAAAAAAAACTTCAATACCCGCGCAACTTCATCTGCGTATGAGAGAGAGGGTTGAAAGAGTGAGTCGTAGGCACCTATAGCACAATAATTCTAAAGGAGGTAATGCTATGATCTACTAAACTTCGAAAATAGTACGTGGCTTCGGTGCGGTTCCGTCAGTCACCTCGTTAGTCACCCCGTTGGTCACCCTATCGGTCACGCCGTCGGTTACCCCGTCGGTCACCCCGTTGGTCACCCTGTCGATCATTCCGTCGGCCACTCCGTCGGTCACCTTTTGGTTACCCCGTCGCACAGACTGGTATTTAAGGCAAAAAGCTGGCCAAAAATATTGTTATTGCATTTAATGTATCTAGTTTTTTTTTATTCAATATAATGCTACTACTAACACTAATATCGTAATAGTTATATGTATACACATACTGATTTTATTGAATTTAACTTTTTATTGAAGCTAAAGCCTTAATAATTACATTAATTGCAAGTGGGTGCACAAAAAATATTTATAATATAATATATAATTATATTTATTCATTTACTAAACACCTAATTACAAAATATACAACCAAAAATAAAATATTTATAATATAAAATACAAAAAAGACGTGCAAGTCTTAATCTTCATCACTCTCCTCAGACCCATTTGATTTTAAAAAGGATGTCGTTTCTTTTGACATTGCATGTCTATATCTTTTTATATTATGTCTCAAACAACTTAAATATGGATCTGAGGTTAGTAATAGTCTGTTTAAGACATCCTCATTGCACTCTCTTCTTGAAAATTTTCTTGCGAAGTTTTCCCTGTACTGGCGAAAATGTTTATTTCTGGCTTCTGCTGCTTCTTCTGATAACTGTCCAATCGGTAACAGCGCATGCGATATAATATTCGGAGCATGAATTAATATTTTATGGACTGTTGGTGACATAGGCTGCCAGCCATACAACTGTACGTAATGTTTGGCAGTGTCCATAGTATACGTAGCAAATTTTTCGACAATTATTTCGTAATTGCTAATATTTTTTCGTCCAAATCTTTGAGTTTTGCATCAAATAGCCTTTCTGTGCTTCCTCTTATTAACTCGTGTAGCTGTTTTCGAGTCATAGACACGACTGCAGCTTCAGAAACTGAAAATAAAAAAAAAAATATTATAAGCAAAAAATAAATATAGCGACTATACTTACGGCTTTATTTGATTTTTGTGACAATCGGGGAAAACTTCTGTTTTGTTTTATCAAAATAGAGACTTTAACATATCCTATGATGTAACTTTCATATAGTAAAAGTGAGTACAAGGTTATTAAAAACACTTACACATTTTAAAAATCATGGCTAAAGTGCATTAAATTATAGTAGAGTCGATGGAGCGGCAAAACATACAAAATAACCATAAAAAGTAAGAAAAAATAGCTTAAGGATAGAGTACATACCTTGGTCGGACACATCCATATTAACTTTTTTCACTAAAATGACTTTTAACATTAAAAAAATGCAACGAAACTTTGGTAGAGTACGGTAACACCGGGAACAAAGACTGATCGTATCAAGTGAGTGCTGCGAAATAACTGACATTAAATCTGTTTCTTAAAGCCGTCTTGAGTGGGAATGCTATCCCATGACGTCATATTTATCTACCTGTTTTGAGACCCAACGGTAACACCAAGCATTGATATTTACAATTTTGATTTATGGCCAGCTTTTTGGGTTAAATACCAGTTTGTGCGTCGGTCACCCCGACAGTCACCCTGTCGGTCACCCTGATGGTCACCCAGTCGATCACCCCGGCGGTCATCCCGTTGGTCACATTTTGGTTACCCCGTCGGTCACCCCGTTGATCACCCCGTTGGTCATCTTTTGGTTATCCCGTCAGTCACCCCATCGGTCACCCCGACGGTCACCCCGTCAGTCACCTCGTCCGTCACGCCGTCGGTCACCCCTTCAGTCACCCCGCAGTCACCCCTTCATTCTGAGATATAAACTTCCCCGGTTAACATTTTTAATTTCTGCTCCGCTCCTATTAGTCATAGCGTGATGTTATATAGCCACCCTCGATAATTGGGCTATCCAACACAAAAGTATTCTGTAATTAGTTTAATAACATACAATAGGGCTGATGTGTCCATGTGGACAAAAGCCCTGTAAAAAAAAAAAAAAAAAACACAAAAGAATTTTTCAAATCGAAGCAGTAGTTCCTGAGATTAGCGCGTTCAATCAAACCAACAAACAAACTCTTCAGCTTTATAATATTAGTATAGATTACTAAAGCCATGAAGTTTATTATAGTAACAACTGACACGTCAGTAAACAATCAGTCATGCCGCATGCGACCCGAGAAACTAGTGTTTGCATGTAGTGTGTCGATAATGTGAGTGGCACCGGGCGGCGGCGGGCGGCGGCGAGCAGTCTCGAACCTCACACGGACTCTAAACACCTAAATGAACGCCGCCCTGTATTTAAAACGCGTATATGTTGCGTGTAATGGGAGCCGAGCTCGATAGGCGCGGACCGCTGTACAAATACTACGCAGTACGCAGTTACAGTACTCTATCATCAACAATTTATTAGCTCGGCGACCTTGTGTTATGGGGCACGCAGCTTTTTGCCGCGCATGAAAAAATTAAGCGGCCTCTATCGCGAATACCGAAGGGAAACTGTGTGATGAACGGATCAGACACTAGACTCACTAGAGGCACAACTGATTTCTTAAGTTTACGCGAATATTATACATTGAAATAAAACTATTCTTACGGATTCTATCACGATTATGTTTTAATTATTATTCTCGACGTTTCGAAGGCTTTGCAGTCTTCGTTGTCACGAGTCAGACTGAAAATAATAATAATTAAAACATAATCGTGATAGAATCCGTAAGAATAGTTTTATTTCAATAGAGGCACAACATTAATAATTGGGTACATGACAATTTTTTAAAGATTTTATATGATATTTACGTCATCTAAAATATAGGACAGAAAGAAATATTGAAATATTATCAAAAATAAAAAGTTATAAGCCTTTGAAGTTTGGTGTAACCTTCAAACTGCGTGAAAGAAAAGTCTCAGTATAATCACGTCACCGCCATAACGGTACGTGCGTTAGAAAGGAATAGCAAGATATATCCACTATGCCCCTACTCCAGAATTTAAAACATGTAGTACATCCTCATTTTTCAACCAATTTCAATGCAGTTTTTAAAGAAGTTTTTTTTTGTTTTATTTGTTATTACGTATAATCATGCGTATAAAATCAAATAGTCAAGTATGTACCCAGTTGTCGCCGTTCTACTATTGTGTGGTGCTCGAGCATTCACTTGAGCTCGAGCAATGTAATGTACCATTAGATTTGATTACTACTAATAGACACTACATAGATATTTTAAATCATATCTATCATAATTAATAGGGCAATTCTACTATGTTATGTTACAGTAAGTAGTTACTTGTTGTTTACATGATTATAATTTGTCAATAATATTTATCATTGACAAGTTATTACAATCAATAATTAAAATTACAATTGGCATCGGGGAATCTTGAGTAAATCTTGTTTTGCTGACGAATCAGCCCTTGAAATAACTATTATATTGAGTAAGTGATAAAATACACACAAATATTGTGTCTATAATGGAAATCTTATAAACCTGACTACAAACAAATTGCCAGTGCCACCTCGAGCTTCGGAATTTCTCCAAATTAGGTAGGTGAAAGATTGACTGTTACTTTACTCGTAATTTCTACAGGGAATTTAATAATATAAATCTAATAAGTACTACACTCAGTACTTTTCTGGTAATAACGTTACTTCGCGACCTTCATTCTCGCTTTGATCATTTACGAATTTATTAGAAGATATTTGAAGTGTTTTAAAAAGTTACATAAAATGATGTTTACTGTCTAAAGATATAATAACACTCAAACAAATTGGTATTACTCCTGATTTATCACTGGGCACTGCCAGAGAGTCTTCTCTGTCCTGTTACCTCCTTACTCTAACGCGTAGAGAGCGAATAGTGGGCTCTAAAATATTGATACCAATTTTTTATTTATTTCATAAATCACAATTGGGTACTTAACTATGTTTGATTTTGTACACATTTTTATATGTACTAGCCATGTACTAGCAAATAAAACAAAAAAAATCTTCTGTAAAATCTAAAACTTATTTATTTTTGAGAATATTTCAATAATTCTTTCAGTGCTTCAAAGAATTATTAAAATAATCTCAAAGACAAAAAAGTTATAAGCTTTTGAAATTTGATGTAACCTTGAAACTGCGGAAAAGAGAAGTATCAGTAAAATAACGTCAGGGCCATAACGGTACGTGCGTTAGAAAGGGATATCAAGATATCCCTACTACGTCCCCACTCTTGCTCATTGCAGAATTTAAAGTATGAATTACTGACTCATTTTTCAACCAATTTCGATGCAGATTTTACAGAACAGTTTCTTTTTTGTTTTATTTGCTAGTACATATAAAAATGTGTACAAAATCGTACATAGTCAAGTCACATCAATTGTAGTACATAATCAGGTGCGTTGCGAGACCGTACGTCAACTATTCCCAATATAGAATTTTCAGGTACGCTGGTTTCCACGCGGTCCTTTTAATTCATCATTAAGTCAGAGATAATTCATAATGAAAACATCCTTACCATAGAAAAGTCAGAGGAATATTCTCTTTTATTTACGGAGTTATCGCTGCTGTTATGTTTTTTTAGTTATATAAGTTTTATAAGTTAATACTTAATTAAAACTAAATAATGATGTCGTCATTCTCTGACCCTACTCAGATTGGTTCTGTTCTGATGTATCACGTGACACTGTTTAATACATGAACTTATTTACTTTAAGAGCACTCGATAACATTAGAGCCTTGTCAAAGCGTTATATAATGAGTGTTAATTAATACGGTACAGTTCGCAGAAGGTTGAGAGTGACCGTAGCTTGTGCCATGAGACTATTCGATCTAAGTACAATGCCTTCAATGACTCAACGCCCACTTCATTGCTTACGTCTGTTTATTTAGGTGCCTAATAGTACTGCCAGATGTCTTGCTTTTTAGTCGAGAAGACATTTCGACAAACATACTTAGTGTAATGCCGAAAATCACGCTATATATCTTAAGTTATTTTCACGCGTGTAATAGCTCTGTGAATGTAATGGCAGAGGAATAGGTTAAGCTGGAATGATCAGGAGTGTGAGCTGTTATATTGTTTACTTGTTTGTTTGTTTTTGTTGGTGTCACGAAGGCTGATCAATAATAATTAAACTAACCATCTGTCAAATATCATCTAATCAACATCGAGTTTGTTGAAAACTTACGGTTGCTTCGTCTATTCAGTGAAAAAGAAGTATAGAGTGGTTTTTAAGATAATTTATTACTACGGAATCCTTCATTAAGCGTGGTTAGATATAAACTTGAATAGTTTTATCCGACTGCTCAGGAAGGAGAGTGTAATTTAGATATTAGATCTTTAAGCTAAGACTCAAATACTGTTGCCTAATTTTCCTTTACGCCTATACTTCAATTAACTGAACGATCGGTACAGAACCGACAAATTACAAAAGTAAGCTTTACAAGTTACCGCAGCTCGAAAGTTTTGCGTATAAACCAACAACTTCGGAAGTTACCTGCAAACCTCACGATAAAACAATTTACTCTCATTATTGTGAAAGGTGAAAATTCAGCTGTTCCGCGATAATTCAGCCTCAAAGGGCAAACGTTTCGCTGAGTGTGGAAATGTTAACAAAAGAATATATAATCTGGAGCCGTTCAACCGCTCAGGTGTTCAGGTGATCCAGATCGTGCGAACACCAGATTGAACACCCGCAGCCGAGCAGAAATGATTGTGCGTTCTAAAGCGTCGCGAGTCGCGCCCCAGCTTGAATATAAGCTTCAAATTATTTACATACTAGCTGATGCTCGCGACTTTTCAAATGTATTAGCAAATCTACCGTTACCGTTTCATTTTTTTCTGGATAAAAAGTAGTTTCGGTGCTATTCTAGACTCTATGTGCCGAATTCAATCTAAATCCGTTCAGCTGTTTTGGTGTTATCGAGTAACAAACATCCAATCATCAATCATCCTAGCTTTCGCATTTAAATGCAATAAAATTAGTATCAGTAAAATTTCACGACGAATATTTTTTGTAATTGAAGAATGGTTGAAAACTTAAAATACGACCCATGTTATATAATGACGATAACGTATGTAAATATGTAATGACTGGTTCGACATAATCCGTACAGCAGGTCGATTCTCTAAGAAATACCACAACGTTGCGATTGTTACGGAGCGTTCAACGTTATTGGGTCTTAGAGAATACCATTTACCATACATTTATGTCAAACGATTCGCTCGAGAGAGCTAGTTCGCATAAGCGCCGTCATCACGTATAGCGCTAGTGCGTGCGCTTTGTATCTTGCTGAATACAAAAATGAAAACATCGTTGCCGCAACGATGCCGCAACGTTGTTTTCACAGATGAAACCTTAGATAATCGACCTGCTGATACGAGATATAATTATCCGACATCCGTGGTTCACCAACATTATATCAGCTCTATCTCATGTTCAACGAGTGAGGAAAGGTTGAAAATTCTCACACATAAAAAACACAGCTACACGGACTTGGTTGTTAAAAAACTTTAATATTATACTAAATTAATAGATCCACAAGTCGCGACCGCGCTAATCCACACATACGTTGTAAATTTTATTGAATTGCGCGTAATTTTACTCACATATCAAAAGATGCACAACCTGTTTCTACTGCGGAGTTATTTCCTGAATGGAGAATATAAATTTGTTTTGATACAGATTTGATCTCGTTAACATTACCTCTATATTAGCGTAAACATCAAAACTAGTTTATAAATTACGCTGTTCTTTAAAGTGGTTCGCCTTAAATTACTTAACAGAGCAAGACCAGTAGACGGCTGGCCAGGTCGTCCATGGTTCACAACAGTGCCGGAGCAGAGGCAAGCCTTTGTCTAACATGAAGGGGCAAAGAAATGGGAGAGTGAAGAGTTTTTAGGGCTCTAGAAATCTTACTTAAACAAAATGCAATAACGAGTTTCTATTTTACATAGGTTTTCTGGAAATCAATGGTAATAACCCGGTGTAGCTGGTGAGTTCATAATGTAGGCAAAATTGCCTCCAGCGAGGCTCTACCTGAATGTCCGTGGTTTACACGTGTTACGATAATGTCGAGGTGAGGCGTGACAACCAATGTAAAGTATTGACCTTATACTCGTTGTCACTTGTAAATAGGTGCTCGGTCTGCAGCTATTCCGCAGGATTTTATCCGAGCATGGTTAAATGAAAACATCGTGAGGAAACCTGCATACCCGAGAATTTCTTTACAGGGATTTCGAAGGAATGTGAAGTTTACCAACCCGCATTAGGCCAGCGTGGTAGACTAAGGCCTAACCCGTCTCAATAGTAGAGGAGGCCCGTGCCCAGCAGTGGGACAGAATATTACAGGGCTAATATTATTATTATTATGGTTAAGTGACTATTTACATATGATGATAAACGCAATGCCATCCAAAAATCTAGAGACCACCGACAAACAGTTTATCGATGACCAGAATTCTGCTAGCATAAACGCTTCTTCACTGTACCTTCTTCGGTCCGCTGAGAACTGATACACATGCTGATCCATCCACATAAGGAGCGTGGGCCATGATGGTTACGTTGTATAATTGACAATAGCCATCAACACACGACATCTGTTTAACAACACGAGTTCTTCACATCGAATATTACACGTTTATAAGTAATGTAATATACACACGAGTTTTATATTGAGGTACCTAATTAGAGTAACCTTGTTTTGTCAACTTTCGCGACTCTATTGTTATCATTTAATTAGGTAGGTATAATTTTTTGCTTTATATTTTCATAGACGACTTCAATAGAAATAGCTGAAAGCAGTGGCCACAAAAACAAAGAACTTTACTAGAATTTAGTCTCGACTCCGGGCGCGTACCAATCATTTCTTTCAGCAGTTACACAAAATCTCTGCAAAATATATCATTCGGACAAACAGACCAGCATACTTCGACTTGACATAATATTGAAAAATATGTAGGTGATATACTGTTTGAATCACATTGACAATATTACGAACCACAAACATAAGGGGCCATTTAAGTTTATAGCACTACTGTTCTTTTCTTTGCTTATTTTTTATTGACATGGGGGATTGGGGGGTCTGGATGGTAATAACGTCAGCAGTGTTTTTTCTTACTTTATTGGATTTTCTTTTAATAAAGAACCCAGAACACTGAAATAAAACAAATAACAAACCAGGACAGTGACTCGTGACCACGAAGACTGCAAAGCCTTCGAAACATCGGGCATAAAAATTAAAACATATCGTGATAGAATTCGTAAAAATACTTTTTTTTTATTTCAATGTATAACATTCGCGTAATCTTAAGAAATCTGTATGTCAACCAGAACACATTGAAAAATTCATGTACCAACGTTTAGGTTACCATTGTAAGAGCTTTGCTTACTTTTGCTGAAGAAGTGGAGGAAGAGGTTAATAATTGAAAAAATCTGCTTACGTAATATTTGAACGGCCACTAATTTCGAACCACTATTATGTAGCAGTTCGTAGAACTCACCTACCGTCTTTTAATCATTTCCAAGTAAAATGGCTGCGACATACGGATGGACGAGCGAACATGATGATATTTTTCCATTTGTCTCCGAAACTCTAAATAGGACCGTTGATTAATTACTGTTTGTGGCACTTTATAGAAAATATTTGAGGTTAACATGTGCTTTATAAACACACCAAGAAAATAATCATCATCGTGACAGCAGTCAATAGAGCATCAAGATTCATGGGTTAATAAGATTCATAGATTACTGCTCCATTAGCAGTAAATTATTCGAAGATATTATACATATATGACCCAGTAGAGATGATGTGAGGTTGTTAGTGCGTGTGTGTGTCAGGTTTGAGACGGCGAGACGTAAATTGCCCTCTATTTGGCATTATCGGGGGTGGGGGTGGCCGAGACCTTGCTTGGCTAATTTTTGTGTTTACTCAACCAGCTGATCGTTGGTAATGTTCCCGAATACCTTTAAATAACTCAGTAACACATAAACCAAAACTATATAACAAAACACAAGATAATACTTGTATCCCCTAAGGGGTAGGCAGAGGCGCACTAGAACACACACATTTCGCCGCGCCTTGTTCCGTCCCTGATGTGATAAAGGGCGAGTCTATCGCCCTATCTAACCCAATATAACTAACATATACAAAACCCAATATAACTTTGCCCGACCCGGGGATCGAACCAAAACCTCAGGACGGTGGTCGTACCGAAATACAACAATAACCTCGAGGCAGTCTAACCAAAACTAGATTTTTACAATTTCACGTACACATTAAACATTTTTCTCTTTTCCTCCTGAAAGCCTTGCCATCCTGACACTCCACTCCTGACACATACAGGTGCGTTCTAATCAAGTTCAGAGGGCCAATTTTGATAGTTCAATTAAAATAGATCCCGATAGGCGCTTGTGATATTTGTATATTTATTTTTACAAAATATGCGTACTTATACACAACTAACAAGAGTCGAAGTTTAGGAAAGTTAAACAGCGTGGCTTTATCACACAACTTATTTCCACCAGTCAATATAAAGTATTTTGCAACGTGTCGAGTTGGGTACAACATCAAATGTGAACATTTAGATCTTATGCATATGCCATATGTTGATGTTGATAGATTGCATCGGCCGCATCGCGGTCGCGTCGCGGCGTCGCTTGAACAGCGTCTCACGGCTAACTATAATAATCATTTATTATATTAACTTTTTTTTCTCAATAATTCTGTGTCTGTGACAAATAAAGTGCTTTTCTTTCTTTCTTTCTTTCAATACTCATGAGACTTAAGTTATTTTTAAATCCTGCACAATATTTGTGGACGTCTAACGTATTATGGCGCAAGTATGACGCTAAGTTTGGAAAAATGTAAATATAGAGCAATAGGCCATCTGATTACTGAATAATGTTTATTGAAGGAAACCGCAGTGACAGAGGCGTGTTGCCGCCGCACTGGTGCGCGGTGTGACCGCGGCGCGCGAGTCGCGACAGACAACTGGAACTAAATTGGGCTGGTCACGTCCACCGCATGCAAAGCGACTACTATTTGTATGTATCTTCGATCTACGATATTCTTCAATAGACATTTCAGCCATGGAAACTTATCTGATACTCATATTTAGCTTAAGCATGGTGTACGCACGGTGTTATAAACCATAAACATGAAAACTATTGTCTAAACTGTTATACCAAGTTAGGAGACGTCAATCGGCATTTACAATTTGTAAATTTATTGCATTAATCTGCGCCTGATATGGCTGTCAGGGCTCCTATTACACGAAGGGACGGAAATAAGTTTGACGCAATATGGGTACCCTAGTTGTCAAGCTCAAATCTACTCACTGCAGGGGATCCATTTATTGTTCGGATACTACGGGCCACTCGCAACACTTAGATAAATCTCGATTTATCCCAAATCATTATTAATAAGATTGAACTGTAGAATAAACCTAGTTTAGGACTAACTCTAGATTAGTAATAGCGCTGCAAGTCGCCCTTAAAATACAATGTCGGAATATTGTATTTAAGGTAAGTTGGTTTTTATTTGATTAATTAAAATATCCATTAAGTCTTATTAATATTTAGTAAAAAACTATTAGAGCACTCAAATATATTCACAAAATACAACGAGTTTTAAAAGGCCCAGCGGCAAGCGAAAATTGTTCCAAGAAAAACAAATTTAAAGCAAAACTTGTTAAAATGTTATAGGTTTTAATTAATAATACATCGACGAAACATAGGATGTACTTAATATGTAAGTATGGTCGAAGGAATAATATAATTGCTGATCTTAGTTGGTTTGTAATAGGGTCAGCCCGAATTAATGAAGTTCCATATTAAGATTGACTTTTACGAGGTGCCTTCTTATTGTGTAGTATGGAGTTGGTATTCATATTAGACTCCGTGACACAGAAGTATTGGCCAAAGTTCTTTAAAAGTTCCTCATACACATCAATCACGGCACAACTCTCGTATCTTACTGTGGAGTGTCATTTGGACTGTGTGTAACTGTTAACACTGACGTGCACAGACATTTCGATGTGGGGTAGGCAAAAATGTTGCATTATTATTATCTTCAATTTATTTTTGCTTTACTGCAAACATCATGATCATTTTCACGTCGATCTAAAATAATACCCCCAATGCTTGAAAATATCTTGTTGTGAATTTTTTTTCTTTCAATGTTTAATTTTGTAAAATTGACAGGGTAGATAATGTCTCTTTGTCTATATAAAATGCACGCCATTGACTGTTAACACGGACTCCAAACAAATAAACCTTTACAAAATCGAAAATATACAATACAAAATATCATATTAAAACATCCAAAATCCTTGTAAGTAGGTATTTACTGTTGGCAGTTATGTTTACAACATGAATGGACCGGCTCGACTGGTTCGATTCCCCTTTCAAACAAAAATAAAGTGACGAAGCTTGTTATTGCGTTTGGTGCGATGAGTGACATTAGCGGTGGTCCAGTGCCCCCTTTCCATCCTAAACCCTATTTATTTTTATATGGTTGGCAACGGCCTCATGATTCTTATGAGATTGAGCAAGATACGAGGCTTGTATATACCTCTACAAAACTATAAATATATCGATATCGGGAACTACAAAACTTTAAGGGCCACTTGCAGCTCTGCGATAAATCTCTATTTATCCTAAATCTTGATTTAAAGATAGGAGTGAGCTGTAGGATAAATCGAGATAAGGTGTAACACTATATTATAGATTAGTACGTAGGTACTTTTGTTTTTTAGTTTTAAACATTGTTTCTCAGTAAGTGAATTATGTATGTAATTCTTCATGAGAAATAAAGTTGTTCTAACCTCAGTAATAGTGCTACAACTCGCTCTTAGTACCTATAAGTTTTGTGCCCTTAGTCACACAACATGCCAATCAGAAACAAATATTTGTGCATCACATAAACATAACATTATGTCTAGGAATCGAACTGGCGTCACCTCGCTTCACAAATGACAACTCACCCACTGCGCTTTGAAGACTCGCGGATATATAAATGATCGCTGATAACAATTCAACAGCCACAAATAAATGGAGAGAGTAACTACAACACGTATAGTATAGAAAATTATCATTTGTCGACCATTTCACATGAATGTTATATTACATTCGACGACGTGCCCTCGTAATGTCAGTTTTCCATCGAATCACATCATTTATTAAATTCATAAAAATATTATATATTATGCATACATCAATATAACATACCCTAGATGCACAGTTCTTTGCAAATATCCTCCTAAAAAGTGGTCTCAGGAATATAACAAAGAAAAAGATCACAAGTTCTAATTAAATCAACACAAATATAACCCTATGCACGTGTAATAAAGTAGATTTTTACACGAAATGATCAAACGTTCTTAAATTTTAATTTTGAAATTTAGAATTCTATCGGCGTCTGACTGTAGGCAAAAGGAGTGCTTGCACTCCTTTGCTGTCCCATTTTCCGAGCGTCAACTGTGCATCTAGGTAAATAATATATCGATGTACATACATAGGTTTCTATCATTTAGATTTTATAAAATGTTTGTGGTTCGCCAGAGAAAAACTGGATAACGGACAAGAAACTATGGCGTTGGCAGCATTAATAACCACGCGTATCTCGTGCACTTCACTCGTAGTTGATGACTATTTATCTTTATATGTTTCTAATAATTACCGAACATATTAAAATAACCAGTGCATATACCGTTTCATAAAGTTGGTACCAATAACAATTCAACGTACAGGGAGAACGATTTCAAGCGCAATAGGAAAGTTAAAAAATAACAATTAAAATTATTTTTTTTAATGAATTATTAAGTATGGGGATATTAATATCGGAATGTGACCTGTAAAACGTCGCAATTAGCATAGGAATGGCTTTGTGTATGCTAAAAATAATTAAATACTCTATAAGTGGTTTGCAAATGTATTGCAGCTGACCTAATGAGCCAGACAGTTTTTTTTCGTTACAAATTCAAGTTACCATTATTCAAAAACTATAAGCTTTACGAAATTTTAAACTTTACCGCTAGATTGCTAGTCATCCTGTCTTTAAGGGTAGTTATTATTAATACCACCTTTATGAAACATCCTGTCTATTTAGGAGGCAAGTATTTTAATGTAATAGAACTTATCAGTCAGATTACGAAGTCTTTATGTTAATACTTGGCACGTGTAGACTATTTTAATTGCTTTTTTGCTGGCAATATTAACGGTTGTTAGTAATCTACATAACCGTAGATACTATAGAGGTAGTATTTTTTAACTGAGTGTAATAGAAATAAGTGTTTGAACCCTAAAAAATAAAGGGTCACTACATAAGCTCACACTTGTATCCTTCAAGGGGAAAGTAGAGGAGAACTAGAACACCCACATTTCGATTTTTGCTGAGCTTATTTCCGTCCCAGATGTGATAGGGGGAAGGCCAATCGCCATATCAGGCACAAATTCCAGATTCCGGGCTGATACTGAGTATAAAACCCCAACATTACGTTACCCTCGCTGAGGATCGAACCCGAGCCCTCAGGACGGTATTCGTACCGCATACACAATACAACTACGTCACCGAGGCAGCCAACATAATTCACTAAAAAAATTTAAATATAGTAATTAAAATATTTGTAAACTTAGAAAGCCTTATGCACTAAACTTTAAGAAGTAAATGAGTTTTTTACTCTGAATAATGATAAAGGTTAAAGTTTCGTTCGTAATATTTTAAAGTTCACAGCTAATCTGGTTGAACCCACGTGGGTTTAATATTGATGCCAAATTATGGCTTATTTATGCGTTTTGCTCGTAAAGCACAGTCACCGTGTAGTGTAATGTATTTACTGATTCTATAGCATCTACATAATATGACATTTTAGAAAGACCTATTTAACATTATTCCAATCAATGATGTATTTATTGAGCTATCTATCACCATACCACTTACATTAAACACGGTATTTAGTGTAGTAGGTACTTAGTTAGGACACAAAAACAGTACAATACCATCTTATCTACATACATTCTATATGTAACACATAGGTTCTACGTAGATAAACCACACCATAATGTTCCATATTAAAGTGAACCTATCAAATATTTCATAGCCCCTGAACGTACATAGATTTTGTAACGAGGTGGGTGGCCGGGGTGGCTGGGTGGTCGGGTGGCCGGTGTCAATCGGACGTCCTCCGGAGGCGACGACCTGAGGCGCAGGCGATTGCACGAGGTCGGGAGTCGGGACCTCACAAGTGTACATTACCATGACCCCTTGGAATCTTCGTTTACAACATGTATACCATGCGTCACAACTCACAGCTCACAACCATTGCCATAACTCACGGCAAATTGGATTTTTTATGGGATTCGTATTAGAATTGCAGTTTCAATGTGACTCGTGTTATGGAATATGTATATTCATTAGTAGAGGTCATATTGGTTCATTGACATTTCAGCGCCGCGACCGGCACAATTTTTTTTGGGTTCCAGAGCAATAGCAAAAACGGAACCCTTGTATTTCGTCATTTCTGGCTGTTCGTATGCCACAGTAATTTTGCTTGGAAACTATTCGCACAAGGTACTTTATAAAATAAAATATAGATGATGGTAGGTATCATCATCAGCCATAGGACGTGCTATGGACGATGATGATGATGATGGTAGGTATGTTCTATGAACCACTACCGAAAGGTGCAGTGAATTGTGAGATTTTTTATAGCAGACTGGCAAACGAGCAGATGGGTCACCTGATGGTAAGTGATCTCCACCGCCCATAGACATGGGTGCGTTGCCAACCTAAAAGGAGGGAATGGAAGGGAAGGAAAAAGGATTGGCAAAGGAAAGGGGAGTTTTACGTCGGTTTTCTGCGAAACAGTGGTATCAAACCGGCTGAGCCAGCCCATTACGGTAGACGTAACTGTCTACAGCGTGGCTCTACCACTCCAAATTTGCACACACGTATGTTATTGTATCTTTCCGGAATACTGAGCAGTGATTTTGTTTTTCAGATAATCATGCATTCTTACAAAGTGTTTTTGCACTTGGAAGAGGCAAGAAGTAAATCAGACCTTCCGACAGTATAGAAGACGATGCGACAGCTCAGCCAGTTAGCACATACGAGATCGTAATCAGCAACAAACTATTTGCCTAATGGGTCTGCCAAACTAAACGAATTTTCTTTTATCTTATCTTACATTAATTTTACGGATTTTTCTCAATATTTCGATTTACAATAAAAACCTTAATTCTCGGAAGTCTAGAGCTATGAAACAACCATTTTAGAGATCTAAGAAAGTAATTAAATTGTGGACTTTTCAAATATCCTAAATAAACGTTGCCAAGTACCAACTAGTATTAAAACTTTTCTTCTGTTACCTAAACTGTTAGCCCTTATTAAATTCGCAACTTTGCTCTCCAACATCTAAATATTTTAACATTTTTACTATTCAAAGTTCTTATCGCATTTACTATAAAATTACGAGAATTTTTTTATGAGGATTTAATATTTACTGGAGTATATTAAATAGCTTTGAAGTTCGTCAGAAGTTTCTAGATGTGTGAAATTTTCATGGCTGATCGAGATTAAATGGACGACAACCATTATAGGTCTACATAACAGAGGAAGTTTCATGGCTGGTGATAATAATTACGCTTCCTTTCTTTATTTATAAGTATACGTACATAATAAATATGTTGTAAGATCTCTATTGAACGATTTTAGTTTCTAGAACAATGTAGATATATCAATACATACCGAAACCCTCCTTTAGACGCAGCTGGTCAAATAGTAGTTCCTCTACACGTTAAGTTACTAAAATTTGATTTGATTGCGATAATTATAAATTGATTAAAACAAACATGAGTTATGTCAGTGACACATTACAGGTCTAACTATTTCACCCAAGTTTTTTACGGCTGTCTTAGAAACAAAAAACGCTGGATACCTTGGCTATAAACATCAATGGTGCTTACTTATCTCACCTCAGGTTTGCAGATGACGTGACGTGCTGTTTGCTACAAGCCTTAAAAAACTCCAACCCTTGGTCGAAGACTTGTTTGAGGCATCCTTGAGGGTGGGGCTAAAAATGAATATGGCGAAGACCAAAATCATGACTAACATCCCTGCCATCTCGACTTCCCACATTAAAGTTGGAGGTAAGATTTTGGAGATGGTCAAAGCCTATGTTTATCTTGACCATATTCTATGGTTTTGGCTGGGAACATTATACCAAAGATATCTCGAGGTGTATTCAACTTGGCTGGGTGGCCTTCGGTGGAAGATATCTTACAGTCACGTCAAATACCCCAATGTCTGAAAACTCGGCTCTTCGACTAATGCATCCTGCCCACTATGACATACGGTGCCGAGACATGGACATTTACTCGCGTTATTTTAAATAAAATTTGTTTCGCACAAAAAGCAATGGAGCGAGCCATGCTCGGCATTAAAATGCAAGACCGAATCCTAAACATCGAAATACGACACTGAACTAAAGTTCGAAACATCGGGCATTTTGTTATGGGTCTCAAATGGAGCTGGGCAGGACATGTGGCTAGGCGAGCAGATCATAGATGGAGTAAGACTGTAACATAATGGTGGCCAAGACAAGGTAAGCGCGGCGTCTGCCGTCCGATGGCAAGATGAGTAGACTGATTAAGATCGTAAGTCGAACTTGGATGCATTTGGCCCAGAACCGCGGAGTGGCATGATATAAGAGAGGCCTATGCCCAGCACGGACCCTACAGGCTGTGGATGATGGTGATGATGACGTCAGTGACAGCTTTATACTTCTTAATGGAATTTGCTGTCTCAATTTAATAGTTAATTAATTGAAGATTCAATATACCTACTCTTTTTTTTTACTTCTTTTCGTATTTGAACCAAACGCCGATCATTAATTAATTCATGATGTTGGTGCGAATGTTGATGAAAATAAGCTCATTTTAATTTAGCGCACGGGTTACTGTTTTTCTCCAAAAAAAAAAATCATAGCCGAATTGATTTATGATGAATGACATGATGCCACTTGATGGGAATCTTATCTCTGGTGATCTGGTCCACTAACTTTTTTAAAATTTTATAATGACTATCTACGGGTTTCTTCATTATCTGCGAATAATTAAGTTTTTAAACTTGTGGTGTTCAATTTGCATACCTATTCTTTGTACATATGTAGGTGTCTACAGTTACAGATACAAGTTAAATAATACCTACCTACGAAAACTACTCACGGTACTAAACCTATATAGCTATTATGTAGGTTTTGGCTTCGATAAAATAGTTTTTTGTGTCATTACAGGAGTAACCCAAAAGTCTTTTGAAATTGCGTAGCCAAATACCTATATGTAAACAAAGGATATAAGAGAAAAATTTAATTAAATGTCATTTATGCTCATGCGCATGTAAGTACGTTGCACCATATTATGATCGAACACATAACATTTTAATTGCGAGCCTAAATAGTAAATAACTAAATAGTAATTATTATTGACAGTGTGCGTTAATTTCATACAATGGCGATGAACATACGATAATATAATATGTTCTACTACTATAACTGCGTCTTTACTTAGGAGGTATTAGTAATAGGAGAATATACGGTTCACCGATGAATAGAATAGTAATCATGAGATAAAAAAATAACAACAAAACACGCAAACACTCGGCAAAATATGGGCGTCAGGGCCGGGCGTACCATGTTTTTTACAATATAAATACAAACATACGAATGCAGAATGTAATGATTCATAACAATGTAGAGAGCCAATGTATGCAACGACTAGTGAGTGGTAAGTACCGAGTAGTGAATAGGCTCGGGTGTAGTGTTGTTTTGGAATAGCACCAACGATCAGGCACAATGTACCCCTATTAATAATTTGTTGTAGGTACATACATTTAGTAGGTAGCGGCGTAGACCGTAGTGGCAACAACATTAAACACGGAAACAGGTTGTATCGATTTACTTACCGTGAGTTGTTTATCGGCGGGCGCATCTCCTGCTCTATATCTAGGCTTACTTGACAAACCAAAACCACATAGGTACGAGGTATAGGTAGGCTAGGTTAGGCCGGTGACCCGCTGGCCGGCGAACGGCGACGCAAACAAGCCTCGCGCATGCGTCCACCGCAGTAAACACCGCTGCTCCCGGGCTCGAGCACGTGGGGCTGAGCTGCCGGACCCCAAAGACAACACCAAACAACTAACCGTCGGCCGCCGCCGCGATAACACCCAGCACCAACACTCGCAGTAATGACACCGCCATATAATCACAAGCATTTGCACAACACTCGAAATATTTACGATTAGCGGGCTGCGTAGAGACACACGGCGCAGCCCGCTGCCTCCGGCGCACTGACGCGGTCGCGACTCGCGGCCTCGCCCCTCCTTCCGCGCCGCCCGCTAGAGCCTTGTCCATTCAACGCATTTCTGTCATGAGCAAATCGATAATGACATTATACTTCCGCTTTCAAGCACGCGCGCTGCATCCAAACTAAGGATGTGTGTGGATCCTGTGGAGCGTAGAGCCGCACGCTTAGCGCCGCCACCGTTTACTAAGTTACTACATAGTAACAGCATGATGCACCACATATCCCGCCGAACTCAATACATTTTTTATTCCACATTTTATATACAATATCTCGTTTAGAAAATTCTACAACTTTTATTTGTTGAATAATAGAGTCAACATAGAGTAGGTAACTTATTACCTATTTATTACTTAAGATCAAGCTGGATAGAAAATGAGCAGAATGTTACTGTAAGTTACGTAGTAGGTACAAAGTAAGTAACTATTAGTTACTCTATGTTGTAGATACTATTGGTTTATTGTAGTTATCATTGTTAGTTTTCAATTTTATATGATTTACAATTATTTATTGTTATTGACATAACTACTTTGACGAAGTTACTTTTAGGGTTTCGTGGCCAAATGGCAAAAATGAAACCCTTATAATAATTGCATCATGTCCGACGGTCTGTTTTATAAAATGTTTATACCTACTTGAATAATTGGATGCTAAATTGACCGAATGTTATATTCTAAAGTTATCGTATAAAGGTCAGAGCTATATCCCCAATACTATCAATAAACCAGTAGGCTTGTGGCGAGCTGTTGGGAAGTAACGACCCCACGAACCCGAGTGCTCCCGGGGGAACGTCCTGTTCCTCATCTCCGGCTTACCTTCACCATCCGGCCGGAGTGAACACTGACGAGGAACAGAACTCCCACCTCTGACTTGCCTTCACCGACTGCTCAGAGTGGAGTCGTGACAGCTGTGTTGAGCCATTCAATCTGACAACCTGCCTGTTTTATCCATGTTTTTAACATATAGGTCAGGCACGTGCCATAGTCGATTGTCCCTCCCAGAGTCCAATCCATTAATTAATCAGCACCTCACATCAATAAACCAGTTTTAATTTTGACCATCCTGCAATAGTCCTGCAATGTGTGTTGTACAGACCCATCATTTGAATAGGTTAAGGTCAAGTGGGAGGAAAAGCGAGCTGAGTATCTTGACAATTATTAAATCAAATTAAAAAGCAATATAGAAAAATCGAAATAATAGAAACACGAAATTGAAATAAAACTATTCTTACGGATTCTATCACGATTATGTTTTAATTATCATTCCCGACGTTTCGAAGGCTTTGTAGTCTTCGTTGTCACGGGTCAGACTGAGGTGTCATTTGTCCAAAAAAGGTTAGTGTTACAATATCTACCATCATTAAAAAATATATAAAAAATCAAAAAAGGTTAATTATTTGTGTTCCGATCTATGCAGTACGAGCTCACGGTGTCTTGAGTTCTGGCAGCTGGTCTTTTGGGTTCCGATTTAATAAGATGTATAATTGGATCCCAGGTTTGTGCAAGCTTCCAACCATCTTCTCTATTGAAATTAGGATGTTTTTTTAATTTCAATAGCCTCGCGTATCGTCCTAGGGAGGAATCGGTGTTCTTTGGCGAGGATTTGTGCTTTATCAAATCTAAGATAATGTTTGGAGCCTTCCTCTGAATGTTCAGTAACTGCAGACTTCGTAGAGCGTCGGTGATTTACGTCAGCTATATGTTCTTTTACGCGGGTCCCTATATTCCGTTTTGTTTGTCCGATGTAAGAGAGACCACAGTCGCAATCAATTTTTTACACGCCTGGTTCTTGCAGAGGTATGTGACACTTGACATTGAAACAGAAAGAAACACGATTGTAACACATCATCATAATACATCTGTGGCTGTGCCATGAAAAAAAAACCGGCGAAGTGCATGCTGCATATCTGATCACGCACAGGATAGGGTTCAGTTCCGAAGTAAGGTTAAATGTTACTGAAATATACTTTTACAAGGCATAATTTTAAGTGCATCAACCATAAACATATATTTACTACCTATTTTACATAAGTAACAACTTCGTCTATGTTTTATTTGTACGAAAGAATTTGTACGAAATTTTGCTTCTTACTTTTATCGACTATTTCTCGTTCACATGTGATTTTGTAAAGCCTGTTTAGCCTTGATTGTTTTCCTTATTCGTTATTTATGAGACTACCATGAATTTTCTCATATTTCCAGAACCAACCGTTTAGCTGGTAGGCGGTATGGACACTTGACTCTAATGACGTAACTAAAAGGGCTGCATTTTTGCCATTTGGCTTCGGAACCTTAAAAATGTATAGCCGTTTATGGAACAACACATTTGCTAACCGAATACATTGGCAGGCGCGGCGGTGTAGTGCAGCGGTTGTAAGCGATGCAATGGTGCGGTATACTATTGTCATCTCGTGAGTCGTGAGTCGTGACTCGCGGCGTGGCGTGGGCGTACAGTAGCGTAGCACGCGCACCACGCCACGCCACGCCGATCGTCAAAAACAAATTCCTACGTAGTAACACTAATTGAATATTTACGCCTTACAATAACCTTTCTAAGTAATAAGTCAAGGCCTTTGTGACAGTGTCGATTAGCAAGGGCGTTTAGAGTTCTATAAACAATCCTGTTTGAAAAGTTTCGTTGCATACCTAATGTTGTTTTACATAGGTTTGTTCAATTTGTTTGTTCAGTAATGTAAAATTTTTATCCTCGGACAACTGTGACTCCACTGAGACTGACAAAAAGTAAATTCGAGAAAATGAGATATTTTGTGGGAATCCTTCACTGTGCGTGGTACACCATAGAGATTTATTACTACTATTATAGCAAGTACTTGTCGCACCCCTCTTCCCCGCGCCTCTCACCCCCGCCATCGGTGGTCCGCGCGCCTCGCCAACCAACGCGCCGCGACAGTCACACTTTGAACTCAGAGCTCCGATAACGCGTTTTTTGTACAGGCGGCCGATTTGTATTCAGTACACCGCCTAATTCACAACTTGTGTAATGTGTATAATTATAATATATACCCTATAAAATTGGCTCCCAACGTGTCGCGGTCCCGAATCTACGTAGTGCGTGTTAAGATTCCGGAACTTTCTAGTTTCGACTGCAATTTTAGTGCATTGAATAGCACTGAGTGTATTCTACTGTGTTTGTATCGACTATAGCGTACCTATATATTACGCAGTCGAACTTACATACGTAATAAGTGTGACTCTCGAATAGTGTGTTCAGTACATAGGTATTAAAACAGGATTAGGTATCCTAGTTTGCGTCGTGGACTGTGTCTTTGTCGGACGGCGAAAGCTAGATTCTGTATACCTATTCACGTACTTTACGGACTCACGTTCGTCGTTGTTTATTTACGAAGTATTTTACGCGAAGTATCGTTGAACTTGTACCTACTTATTAGTGGTAATTGTGGTGAACTCTTTTCTGTTAGTATACCTAACTTTCGTCCCAGTGTTGCCGTGTGGGATTTGTTTGAGTTAGTGAGTTGTTTCGTCGGAAACCTATACCTAAACTTTTTTCGTCGTCGGTTTTATCGTGACGAACTTTACGATGGTGTTAACGCGATCTCGTGCCGCGAGTCCGTCACAGACCGGGGCTTCGTCGAGGGACACGGTCCCGCCTTCGCCGTCTGTGGAGGAGTTTTTGGAAGTCGTGGAGCCGTCGTCCGGCGCTGCCCGCGGCGTTTTCGCCGCCGGGGCCGCACTAAACATTGGTGCGTCGCCGCCTCCGTCCGCCATGTCAACGACGGGGCCTTCGCTGGCGTGCGCGCAGCCTGCCGCCGCCGGCGCTGTCATGTTAACCAACGAGCAACTAATGCTACTATTAAACAGGATAAGTAAAGAGTCGTCGGTGAGTACCACCATTTCACATAATCAGAATTTTTCAAAATGTACTGCGCGTTTCAACGGTGAAGAATCATCGGATGTCTTAGCTTTTATTGACGCTGTAGAAACCTATAAAGAGTGTGCGCGCGTAGTTTATAGGAAGATGTTTGAAAGAGAACAACGTCATAAAGAATCCACAGACTTGTTCGTCTGTCATTTACGGGCGCTGATTGCTCAGTTACCGCCCAGGTCATTGACTGAAGAAGTACAACTAGATATGGTGTATGGGCTTCTTCACGTCAGCATTCGAGAGAAGGTACCTCGTACATGTTTTAATACATTTGGAGAATTGTTGACGGAAGCTCGACGAGTCGAGGATATTTTGAGAGAGAGTCATCCGCCGTCGTCTTCAACGTCATCTCCGTCGTCACCTTCAGCCGCATCGATGCCGTCGGATAAAAAGCGACTTCACTGCGTATATTGCAAGCAATATGGCCACCTGAAGGAGACTTGTCAACGTCTGAAGGATAGAAAGCCAAAAGAAGGCAATGTTGACAATGCAAGGTTAAAACCTAATATCACTTGTTTCGGGTGTGGGGCACCCGGGGTGATTCGCTCGAATTGCATGACGTGCAAAGTAAAAAAGGAAACGGTTGCGTCTGCGTTTCAATCTGTGTCCGCGAGTGTCGTAACCTTGGGTTCGCGCGGGCGACCCATTATAGGTGTGAGCATTTATGGCGAAAAAGGAAAATTGCTAGTGGACACTGGTGCTAAACATTCTATCGGGAGTGTTAGTTTAAAACGTCATTTGTGTAAAAATGGTCATACGTTTGAAACTGTTTTCACTGAGCTTAAGTATGCGGATGGTCGTTCTGTTGCGCAGAACGTAGAGGTAGCGCATGTTGATGTAAAGGTGCGAGGAATAGTGGTGACGGTTAGTTTCATTATGTTGCCATCTGCAACCGAGAGTTTATTAGGGATGAATTTCATTCAAAGTGTTGGCATGGAGTTGGACTTCGACTTAGGTTTATGGTACGTGAGACAAGATAGGACGCCTCAGCCGCTTTGTTTCGAAAGCGTTTCCAGCCCTCCGCTTGGCTGCGCATCCGTTGGTCTCCGCGAAGACGAGGGTTCCCACCTTGTGCCGCACGAACGAGATAGACTCTCCACCCTCCTAAATTCACATGAGGATATTTTCACTCCAGGGGGAGGGCCAACTAAATTCGCACAACATCGTATTGATACAGGAGATGCTGTACCGATCGCAGGACCTCCTTACCGCGTTTCTCCTGCAAAAAAGGAAATTATTAGAAAGGAGTTGGATAAGATGTTAGAAGAAGGCGTGATCGAAGAGGCCGAGTCTGAATGGGCTGCTCCCGTAGTTTTGATACCAAAGAAGAACGGTGAGATCCGTTTTTGTGTGGACTACCGGAAGCTGAATCACGTGACCCGCACTGATCAGTATCCCATCCCAGTGATCGACGAGTTGCTTAAGAGTACGAAAGCTAATTGCGTGATGTCGACGATCGACTTAAAGGCTGGATACTGGCAGACGGAAGTTGCACCTGAGGATCGCCACAAGACGGCTTTCACAACGCCATTTGGAACGTTCCAGTTTCGCCGTATGCCGTTCGGACTGAAGAACGCGCCAGCGACGTTCCAACGTTTAATGGATAGGATGAGATCTGGACTTAAGGATGTATGCGTTCTTACGTATCTTGATGACATCTTGGTTATTTCACAAGATCTGGATCGCCATTTAGATGATTTACAGCAGGTTTTTGATAGGCTTCGTCTTTTTAACCTGAAAGCAAACAGAGATAAATGTGTATTTGCCAGAGAGAGGATTACTTACCTGGGACATGTAATTTCCGCGCAGGGCATCGAGCCTGATCCCTCGAAGGTGGAAGCTGTTGTAAGTATGAAGCCTCCGAAGAACTTGAAGGAATTGAAGACTTTTTTACAAACCTGTTCATGGTTTCGCAAGTTTATTCCGCAATTCTCTGAAGTTGCACGTTCTCTCACGGATTTGACAAAGAAAGATCGACGTTGGCAGTGGGGGGAGACCGAGAATAAGGCTTTCGAGGAGTTAAAGCTCCGGCTCTCTACAAGCCCGGTCCTCCGCCAACCGGACTTCAATGAACCTTTCATCCTACGTACCGATGCTAGTGCTTTTGCCTTGGGCGCTGTTTTGATGCAAGGCCCTACCACCACAGAAGAAAGACCCATCGAATACGCCAGCAGGTTGTTGACCTCTGCTGAGCGAAACTATCACACTACGGAGCGTGAAGCTTTAGCGGTAGTGTGGGCTTTGGAAAAGTTCCGAGGGTACGTGGAAGGCGCACGTGTGCAGGTAGCAACCGATCATCAACCACTGAGATGGCTGTTGTCGTTGAAGACTCCCAGTGGTCGGCTTGCTCGTTGGGCGATGAAAATTCAGTCCTATGATCTAGATATTGGATACACACCTGGTCGTGTTAATGTTGTCGCAGATACCCTTAGTCGACCAGTGATCGACGAGGAAGGGGAACCCGCTCCGGAACCCTGTAATGTTTGTCCCGTAGTTGTTGATTTGCCGCATCGAGGACCCGAAGATATTCGTACTGCTCAGATTGAAGATCCTGAAATAAAAGGGATTATTGAGGATTTTGAGGATTCTGCCAATCCAGACGCCGCTATGCGTTGGACTGACAGAGGGTTTTACCTGTCACAAGGGGTCTTGTACCGTTGCGACCCTGACGGAGAGTCGGAAGAGCCTCAATTAGTTGTGCCCGAATCTTTACGTACCGAGCTGATGCAGGAACTCCATGATGCGCCTACTGCGGGCCACCTAGGGATTGAACGGACTCTGAAACGAATCAAGGAAAGATTTTATTTTAAAGGCATGAGGGCCTTTGTGACTAAGTACCTAAAGTCTTGTGATGAATGCCAAAGATATAAGGCTACCAATTTGAAGCCCGCAGGTCTTCTTCAGACGCCGGTGCTTCACCAGAGATTTGAAGTATTAGCAATGGATCTTTTTGGGCCGCTTCCTGAGGGCCCACGAGGGGAAAAGTGGATCCTCCTCGTAGAAGATACAGCCAGTCGCTGGGTTGAATTATTTGCACTCTGTGACTCAACTGCTGAGACGTGTGCCAAGATTCTTATAGAAGAGGTCTTTTTGCGTTATGGAATACCGCGACGTGTCGTGTCGGATAACGGAAGTCAGTTTGTATCGGCGGTTATGCAGAAGGTTATGTACGTTCTTGGTGTACAGCAAACGCTTATACCGGTTTATCACCCCGAGGCCAATCCGGCCGAGCGTAAAAATCGCGAGCTGAAACAGCTTCTTGCCATCTTGGTAGGCCCTGAGCATAGACGTTGGCCCACGGTACTACCGGCAGTTCGATTTGCTCTTAACAGTGCTCACAATGTAGGAACCGGACAATCAGCCGCCTATCTGACATTCGCTCGGGAGTTGCGTTCTCCAATGTCCGTGCACACTGATATACGCGCTATAGTTAGTAAGCAAAACTTCGTTCCACAAATAACGCCTTACCTTAAAGACTTTGCTCGCATTCTTGTTGATGTCAAACGACGAGTAGAAGACCAACAGGATGTCCGGAAGGCGGTAGGTGATCGACGCCGCCGTGACGTCACCCCGTACAAGGAGGGAGACCTCGTCCTAGTGTCGACGCACTTGGCCAGTAATGTAGCCAAAGGTTTTAGTAGCAAGTTCGCTCCGCGTCGTGAGGGGCCGTATCGTGTCTCTAAGGTTGTTACTCCGACGTCGTTTGAAATTGTAGATTCCGACGGGGGAATTCGCGGGAAATACCATGCCAGCGCTTTGACGCCTTACGTAGGGGATGGTTCTGTTATTAGACATCCGCGTCGGCGTGGACGTCCAGCCAAGTCACGGTCGGGTCGTCCTGGTGACTTGGAGGGGGAGGTTATAGCAAGTACTTGTCGCACCCCTCTTCCCCGCGCCTCTCACCCCCGCCATCGGTGGTCCGCGCGCCTCGCCAACCAACGCGCCGCGACAGTCACACTTTGAACTCAGAGCTCCGATAACGCGTTTTTTGTACAGGCGGCCGATTTGTATTCAGTACACCGCCTAATTCACAACTTGTGTAATGTGTATAATTATAATATATACCCTATACTATACTGTTTTCAGATGTCTGTGTCAGACACACACTTGTTTTTTTTATACTTATTGCGCTTTTTTCTCATTCATAACATAACAGAACATACCATAAGATCACGCCTGTATCCCCGAAGGGGTAGGCACAGGCGCACTAGCACTTTTCTCATTTATGTTTTTCAAAAATATAATCTCTGGGCCGTAGTTGCCTGATAATAAATAAATAAAAAATAAATATAATGATATAAATTGTTTAAACACAGGATAGGTATCAAGTATCAAACTATATAGAGGTAGTAAGTATATTCGCTTTTTAGACTAGATACCTACTTACAAACGCGATGTAACCTTCTCAGAACAAAATAAGAGCCACTTGTTTATGTCGGAATTTAGCTCATCTGTTGTAAAGCACAGTGTTGGATTATCTCAAGTGTTTGTGAAAATCTTTATAGAATTTTGTTTGAAATTTTGTTATATGTATTGATCTTGAAATCCTTTTATAAATAATTAGATATTCATAATATCTCAAGAAGTGCCTAAGCCCTTTGAGGATATAGCCGTGGGCATAACGTTATGTATCGTGTTTTTTTAATACGTTTTTTACATAAATAGGGAAAAGGTTTTTAATTTGATGCGTATATTTCCATTCTATCCCTAACGATATAAAATCGTTTAGGTAACATTTTTGTCAGAAATCTGTGTAAAGACAGGTAAATAGGTACTATGTATACGAACCAACAATAGAAGAAAGACGGTTTCTGCTCGTGTCTGAAATCCAAGGCTATCTGAGAATGAGGCGAGTCTCCGAATGGGGTGAAAGGGTTTTGTTTACTATTGAACCGAAAAAACACAAGTTTACTCGTTTATTTCAAAGTCAAAAATGAACGCATTCCTAATAAATCCGTAGTACTCCGAGAGTAGATTCCGCGGTGCGTTGCTCGTGGAGCTGTGTAACTTGTTGGTATAGACACGATAATAATATTACGATCGCACCAGATACGCAGTGATTGGCAGTAGAGTTCATTCATATAATATGTTACTTTTTTTGGCAAACGAGCAGGTGTGTCACCTAATGGTAAGTGATCTCCATTGCCCATAGACACCCAAGACAAAGAATCATGGGAGCGTTGCCAACCTAAAAGGAGGGAATTAAAGGGGATGGATAAGGGATTGGGCAAGGGAGGGGGCAAATGGGCCACCGGAAATCACACTCACCGAACGAAACGCGACAGCAAGCTGCCACTTTACGTCGGTTTTCTGTGAGACAGTGGTATCAAATCAGTCGAGCCGGCCCATTCATGCTGTAGACGTTACTGTCTACAGCGTGGCTCTACCACTCAAAGAAACTTACCTGGAAACAATCTATAGCAGTAGGTTCGACTGTCTTTTTTTACTACCCAGCGCCTAACACTTGTAGTTGTTTAAACGATGCTTAAAAACATTACCCTTCAGAGAGAGTCGGGTAAAACAGTGCTTACCTTACGCGGTAAAGTAAGGTAAGCTTACTAGGTAAGCAGCGGCATGACTGTGACCCTGGATTTGCTGAAGTCCATGGAAGACTATCAACAGGTGGGTAGCTAGCTCGTGTGCCTACTTCGCCATTCAAAATATCTTAAATCAACTCTATAAGAGGATGCTATTTGATGCTCAGTGACCTGTGACCGTGGGTGTGACACAACATTTTAATAATCTTATTCGTAGCTACTCATACTGCGAACTACTACTTTATTACGGCAACTCTTTACTACTATCAATGGAAGATAATAATAAGCAAGCGCGCCACGATTATAATGATTAATAATTATAATGAAACAAGAAACTGAAGCCTACGTAGTTGTAAAACTATTACAATAAACAAATATGTAGTTACACGCATAGTCTCAACTCCTAACCCCACAGCCCACGCTAGGTTGGACCCAAAGAGATAATATTACGTTGCACCTGTATCGTAGGAATTGCAAAAGTCATACGGTTTCACAACACCTAGAGCCGTAATAAATATATGTGGATCACACAAACATTTGTCTTGATGCAGGAATCGAACTCGCGGCCTCTCGTTTTAGAGCCGTCAAACAATATTATCAGAAATTTTGTTAATTTTATGATATATTAGATGCTAATAGACTGGAGGAATTGATGAATGGTGTCTGATGATGGTGACGAAAGGCCTCGGTAATTCACTAGGAATGCACGTCCTGTTTCCTTCTACTTATTGGTGGTAAGTGTGACTCATGGCGAGTGATTGGTAGTATAATACATATATTTCTTGAAAATAACAGGAAGAATTGCATGACTTATTTTTTAATGATATAAATTGTTTAAAGTCCAGCGTTTTAATAAGTGAAACACTTTACAGAACTTGTGCAAACCCCGTGTAGAAGAATATAACAGGCTTTTATCGAAGCGTGGTATGCGTATCGAATGTTGTCTTACTTTCTAGAATTTCATTTTGTTACAATTTTTAAATGTAACTGATATACATATATTAGGTACGAATTGTATTATTATACGAATACGTAATAAAAAATCTATAACATTATAAATATCATCATCAGTATCAGCCATAGGACGTCCTCTGCTGAACATAGAGATCCCCCAAACAAAGTTGGGCCAACGAAAACGAAACGTCGGGCCTAAAAATAAAAACATAACGTGATAGAATCCGTATAAAATAGTTTTATTTCAATGTATAAAATTCACATAAACTTAAGAAATCAGTATGAAAGTGGGAAGTTTTTAGTCCTTGACAATTTTATTTTACTCATAGATGATTTTACTTCACCGTCTCAGTGGCGTGGTTGTATTTCGGTACGACTACCGTCCTAAGGTCTCGGGTTCGATCCCCGGGTCGGGCAAAGTGATACTGGATTTTTCCATATCAGCCTGGAGGCTGGAATTTGTGCCCTAAACCCTATATGGCGATATGCTTGCCCCCTATCACGTCTGGGACGGAAGTAAGCTTGGCGAAATGTGGGTGGTCTAATTCGCTAGTGCACCTCTGCCTACCCCTTCGGGGATACAAGCGTGAGCTTATGTTGTGTATGTGATTTTACTTATATGCGTGTCCTACGGACCTTATAAATAAGGCCCAGCTGTTCAAGTTCCTTGAGTTACATCCCCTAGAACAGGAATAATGGGGGTACTAGTGGTGGTGAAATGCGAGTTTCTTTTTACCAAGTATTGGGCATTCAATCGTAAATGTTAAATGGTAGTTGGTACTTGTAAGAAACTATTGCTTTCAGCTTGTTGATAATAGATGGCGCTTGTTTTCACTAAGAATATTGGGCCTTACTTAAAACAGCATTTTTAGCTGAGCAAATGGTTAACAATAACCAGTCACTTTTTCCTTGCGTTACATTGTTTAAAAATGGAAGGGACAACCTATGGTATAAAGATAAGCAGCGCTTAAATATTTTTATAAGTAAGGGGCAATATCTGTTTATATGAGGCAATCACATATGAATGTCTTCCAAACATATACCTAGTTCTGTAGGCACATACGTAGTATCTCTAAGTAGTCTGTGGTAGGGTCAGGCATCCTGTCGAGACCAGGAGGTAATAATATGATGTAGCGACGTGAAATCCCTTTCGCAGGTGGGTTGAATGTGTAATGACGCATTGACGTCAAGCCGTGAGGCGCGGGCGCGCCGGGCCGAGGCATCCGGCGCGTGTTACCGCCTCTTGCTATGCGCGCCACGATCTGCTTCGGAAGTTGTGATGAGTAGTTAGTGACGGCGGCATTAGAAAACTGAGGCACTTATATTTCTTCACAATAACGATGTAATTTATTTTTGGACCGACTTCCAAAAGGAGAAGGTCCTCAATTCGTCTGTATTTTTTTAATGTAAGTTACGCGATATCTCCGGCAAATGTGGACCGATTTTCAAAATATAAATTTGGATAACGATCGGATAAGTTTTGAAGTCAGTCTGTTGTTTTGAACCTGTGATTAAGCGTGTAAAATGTTTGATTTTTCCATATGTTCCTATGATAAATAGTACATTTTTTATCCGAACGAATATGTATTTTACCAGATGTTTTATGCGACTAATGGTAGTAGAATCTAATTTCTAGGGTAATTCAGTTTTATTCATTATTAGCTGTTGCCCGCGACTCCATTCGCGTGGAAATTTATTTTCCGGTATAAAAAGTATGTGTTAATCCAGGGTCGTCGGTCCACCTTGTAGGTGGACGTCCTACGCTGCGCTTGCCGGTACGTGGTCTCCACTCGAGTACTTTTTTGCCCCATCGGCTATCAGTCCTACGAGCTATGTGCCCTGCCCACTGCCACTTCAACTTGCTAATCCTGATAAATGTCGCAGGAAGTCGCTGGATGCAGGCCGCTTCCAACAGGTCGATCTAGAAATTTTTGGGGGAGGCCTATGTACAGCACTGGACGTCCTATGGCTGATGATGATAATGATGATGTTAATCCAAGGTGTCAGCTACCTCCATACCAACTTTCATCAAAATTGGCCCAGCTGTGAGCATGAAGAAATAACAAACATACACACTCACAAACTCTCGCCTTTATATAAGTGTGGTCTACTTTGTCCGGATTTATTGCAATCATAGATTTATTAGTCGACTAACGTCTCATTGTAACTTCATACTTACTAGTAGTAATCGTCTTTTTGGTCTACTATTTTGCCTCCGTTGCCAGACAGCCTCCGTGACGCAGCGAGCGAGAGCCGGCTGTGAAGAGGCCGCGGGTTCGATCCCTGCACCGAGACAAATGTTTGTGTGACCCACAGATATTTGTTTCGGTTTTGGTTGTTGTGAGACCGATAATCTTCCGTAGTCTCTGATAACTTATTATAACTATAACTTATTATACCAACTGGACTCATTGGACCTTACTTATAAAAATAGTTTAAGTGAGTAAATGGTAAAGAATAGCTTTCTTTAATCTTTTATTTTCAAACAAGGTGCCACAAGGAAAAAAGTGACAGGCTATTCTTAGCCATTTGCTCAGCTACACTGTTTTTATAAGTAAGGCCCATTGTGTTTCTATTGGGTGTATTTACTCAATAGAAGTTCTTCCGCAATAGGATGGCTTAGTGGACCTATGATTAGCCCCACCCATTAGTACAGCAGCCCTAGAAGTGGGGATTTGAAAACATTATCCTCTTTCCGGGGCAATCGGTTAAGAATAAAACGCCATTTAGTTACTCATAACTCAATTTATTGAAACACATATCGACAACGTAAAATTGGTATTTATACTTACCGTACTGCTATAAAGTACTCGTATTAAATGAGAAGTCAAGGGCGCGAGTGACTTGCCAACAAATCCTTTCATAACGCACACATTCAAGTAAGCGACCACAGTTATAAGCGCGACATTTGCTCGAGCTTGGTCAATGAATGCTCTTAATATTTTTACTATTGCCCCTCACAAGAATATATATTGACAAATGGTGTATGGTGTATGAAATTTCCGGAGACCAAAAATCCACTCCTTTTCTTATACATTTTCCATACAACAAAAGATAGTGGCTTATTACTCCTGGTATGCTGCCGTCCTCAAGCTAAAATGCGGTTAAGTGAATACACCTAATTTTGAGATGTCTCCAAAAAACGCGGAAAATATTATTCTTAGAGGTTTATTAGACTGTGGCTTTTATATTTAATAGACTGAGTGAGTAGTTGAGTGGTAGAGCCACGCTATAGATAGTAACGTCTATGGCACGAATGGGCCGGCTCGACCGGTTAGATACCACTGTCTCACAGAAAACCGACGTAAAGTGGCAGCTTGCTGTCGCGTTTCGTTCAGTGAGTGAGATTTCCGGTGGGCGATTTCCCCACTTCCTTTTCCCTCCCCTTCCATTCCTTCCTTTTAGATGAGCAACGCACCCATGATTCTTTTTGTGTCTTGTGTCTACGGGCGGTGGAGATCACTTACCATCATGTGACCCATCTGCTCGTTTGCCAATCTCTGCTATAAAAAAAAAAACATAACCAAAGTCTATGAAATTATTAAGGACCATATTTTCCACGCTTTTTAGAGACATCTCAAAAAAAGGTTTATTCACTTATCCGCATTTTAGCTTGAAGACGGCAGTATGAGCAATAACAGAGCAGTATGGCCGATGTATAACCCTTACCATTAAGTAGGTCTTTCGCTCGTCTGGCAACAAATAAAATAAAATCCACGCAGATAAGTGCGGTCACTCCCTTATATCACTACACTAACCTGTTTCCGTATAAGAACTGATGCTTATAATGCAAGTCTAACCTAAAATAATGTATGCTGACATGCTATTTTGAATCTTACTGCACATACAATAGTATCGCGGGATTGATGACGTGCGATAAGGTAAAAAGACACGTCATATGGAGCTATCACGAATAACTTCCGGCTACTTATTCGAATCGAGCTCCCTGTACGCACGTGGCGTTGGGTGCCAATATATGTAATTCGATAAACTAAAAGTTCATGGGGATACTTTTAGATCAGCGGCCCAAGCAGGAAATTTAATGACAATCGTAAATGTATTCGAGCTCGTTACGCACTGATGGCATTTGGTTAATATTTCATATAAATTACAAAGACGTGCATCGAGCTCGAATACATTTACGATTGACAGAAATGTTCGTGTTCGGGCCGCTGGTCACAATTTTTGTACAATTATTATTATTAAATGCAAAAATTGGTCGTCTCCTTGGTCTAGTGGCAGCGTGTATGAGCTGTGGATCGGGAGTCCTGAGTTCGATTCCCGGGTCGAGCGAGGAGTATTTCAAACACGATTTGCCCGGGACGGGATCCGTTGACGTCAGGCAGGCGAGCCAAAATTAAGTCAGATACCTTCTGAGAAATGTTTGAAAAAGTGCGCCGACCCCACATGGCTGTGGGTAGAAAGAAAAAAATTCAAATACATATTACAAAAAGTCCTTTGTGAACTTGTCATTTCTCGAAGTGGTCGAAGGGATTTTGACGGGAAGTCTTACAGGGTGGGCGTCGCTTGTAAAAAATATTTCATATTATTCTCTAGAACTGTGTTCGTTGGTTTTAAGTGTTGTGGTTTAATGCATCAAACTTCAGTGAAGATGGACAGTATAATGTGGAAAATTTAAACCGGTGATCTTTGATGAGTTTCGCGTGGTGCGTTGGCTGGCTTTGTTCGGTCGATTCGCTGAGTAAAGGTCATCTGAGGGGCATCGCACGGGAAGGAATTACCGCCATAATCCCAGCAGGATCTTGAGATCATCCACATCTGGGTCTCATGGTCATTGTGAAAACATAGTTGCTATATTTAACTTGACATTGGCATCATTGCATATTATGCGTGAAAGACATTTTTTTCAAAATAAGTGTTCGAAATCTGCTGACGAGCTCGCTATAAGCTCTATTCGATAGTAATTCGTGGTACTGGCTCTGTTAACATACCTTATAGTATACGAGTAGTCACTCGTCGGTGCGAGATGTGACGCGGTCGGTGTTAGTATCGATAAATACAGTTTCCATTAGTGTGAGTGACGCGTATAGAATAAGATATAGAAACTAGATTTGAATTATATAGCTAACATACACAGCAATGATTAGTTTCGTCGATATTGATTATTATTTATGAATATACCAACAAAATTAGTGTATAATGTAATGTAACAGGTTTGTGTTAGATTATTATATACCGATAACTAACTACCGAATGGTCAAATGCTGCTCAACTTTAACGGCTTCTTATATTGATTTTCGCCATACAATTTTGACAGATAAGGTGGCCTTAAACAACATAAGGCGACCTTAAGTGTATGAACATTCGGCGGTATGAGCATCAGATTTTCTTTATTCGTAACAGAGGCCGTAGCACAAAAACCTTGGAATATGAATTCGAACAGAACACAATATTGACTTGAACGCATTGTACCTATAATATTGCATAGTTCATAAACTTTAAGCGACGTCTTCGATTCGAATATGTCATCGAAAATTATTCGTGTTAGATATCCTGTACTGTTATTGCAGTGCATTATAATTTCGTTTAACACTAAAAAAGATACCCATCGTCTAACTTAATCTAAACACCTAAAACAATGTAGTCTTTTATAAAAGAAAAAACACACTTGAAGAATAAGAAATTTCGTAATATTTACCTAATTTATGATCAATATTCAATTATTAAAGAAATTAAAAGCCCTTTCCTGTTTCTTATTTACATGATGTTTTAACATTCATCTCACACATACACACAATCATAATATAACATTGTATGGAAGCGTAGACAATGTGCTATGTTTTGCTGAACTTATTTCCGTTTGTATATATGATAGGTGGGTACCATTTTGCAAGTACAATTTATGAGAAAAGTAACGTAATTTTTTAAAATTTATTTTATTAGCTTATTATTCGTATCCCCCAGATGTGGGTAGTAAAAATTAAGTCAAATCCTTTCTGCAACATCTTGAAAAAGTGTGTTACGCCGACCCCACATTAAGGTGGGATGTAGGCAGGTAGAAAGAGAAAGCATATTATTCATAAGCTCTCGCCTGTATCTCCGAAGGGGTAGCCAGGCAAACTAAAACCCCGTATTTCGTCAAGCGATGGGGGCGTGTCTATCGTCGTATAGGCCAAAAATACCAAACTCCGGACTCATACTGAATGAAACATGCGACGTGTATGTATGTATGTGTGTGTCGGTGATGTAATGCGGTGTAGTGTAGTTAGTGCCGCTCGTGTCGCACCCGGTCCCGGCGCGGCGAGTGCGAGCGAGACCGCGAGTGTCGCGCGCGGCGGGAACGGGACCTGCGCATCACAACAATACTTACTTACATTTATAGTGACAATAACGTATTATAAATAAAATTAAAGTGGCTCCACAGTATTACGTATGTATGATGAGTGATACTTTTAAATCCACACCTTTTCCTCTCACATTATCGACCGTGGACAATGGAGATCACTTATCATCTTATGACCTACTTGCACATTTTCCAATCTCTACTATATAAATGGACCTGTTGGAAGCGGCCTGCATCCAGCGACTTCCTGCGACCTTTATCAGGTCGTCGGTTCACCTTGCAGGTGGACGTCCTACGCTGCGCTTGTTTATCTAGAAATCTTTGGGGGAGGCCTATGTTCAGCAGTGGACGTCCTATGGCTGATGATGACTATAAAAATTGGTCCATAACTGCAATATGACATGAGACAAAACGGATATTTTTGTTTTATCTATCCCGAACTTCCAGTAGGTAATAGCCTCCGTGGCGCAATAGCACACTTTTGTTGAAGCATGTTGAAACATTCGGGTTGTTTTAGTGAGGTGAACGGCCCGGTTGGTCGCAGTAGTATATCTCGCCGTACCCGGGCGTGTATCGGTCGCGGTGGTCGCGCGGCCGCCGCGTGTGCCGCGAGTGCCGCGAGTCTCCGTCCGACGAACTGCTCGACGAGTCGCGCTTCTTCTTCGCTTCTGTATACATTACGATCATTCATAAATAATAATCCATATAGGCTTAGGGTAGGGATCAGTGGAAGGAAGGAAGGGAGGCCTTTGCCCTGCAATGGGACAAAACAGGCACATAAAATATATATTAACCCTGTAATATTACTGTCCCACTGCTGGGCACGGGCCTCCAACACTAATGAGAGGGGTTAGGCCTTAAGTCTACAACGATGGCCTGGCTTTCCTGTGAAGAAATTCACGGGTATGCAGATTTCCTCACGATGTTTTCCTTTACCGTTATAGCAAGCGATATTTCACAATAATAAAGCAGCGGTAGCTCAGTTGGGAATGGTACGGACTGCCGAGACAAGTGTCGGAGGTTCGAGACCAACCCTAAAATGGAGCATACACCTCTGACTTTACGATAATTATATTATTAATATATTTTAATAGCCTTATTGATGTCCCACTGCTGGACAAAAGCCTCCCTCAACATCCATCAACTTTTTTTTCAATTTTATTAAACCACTTTTTTCGTGTATATGTGTGTACCTGATACCTCTAATATTATATTCGTGACATATAAAAAAAGCCTATTAACAGCTCTAAAATCTGCTTGCTAGATTTGTTTTTATTTGTAATGAATAGGTTAAAAAACTATTGAAGCTTTTTTTCCCTATTGAAACCTGCATTGTCATCGAGTATTATAGGCTACATTTTATCCAAAAAAATGTACTGTTCCCGTGGAATAGATTCGTAAATAAATGTTCACGTGGACGAAGTCGCGAGCGACAGTATTATTATTATTTATACATAAATATTTTACATGTATATTCACATACCCGCGGCCGCCTTGTTCTCTCTGTCTTTCTGCCTCGACTTGATGAGACGCACGATCTCCATCAATTCCTTACGAGCCTCGTTTCTCTCCTCCTCCTAAAAACACACGTTAATATTATAATTTTGTAAACAGCATCCATAAAAATATTAAAAAACTAGTTTTTGAGTAATGTTACGATCGAAAAAATTTACTCTGCCATATAAAAATGTATAGGCACAAATTCCAGACTCCGGACTGGTATGGAAAAATCCAATATCACTTTGCCCGACCCGGGGATCGAACCCGAGACCTCAGAACCGTAGTCGTACCGAAATACCACCACGCCACCGAGGCAGTCTGGGACGGAACTTAGCTCGGCGAAATGTGGGTGTTCTAGTTCGCTAGTACACCTCTGCCTACCCCTTCGGGGATACAGGCGTGAGCTTACGTTACTTACGTTTATAAAAATGTATATATAGAATACTGCAGTTTGGATGGCATTGTGTTACGTAAAATGTTAAGCCTATGGTGAGGTAAAGATATATTAGGTTTTTCTACTTAACATCAGTCTGGAGTATAGACTTTGTGCAAGCTATTACAGCACGGGACGAAAATGTAAAATGTGGGGGCACAAATTGCCCCTTTGCCTACTCTTCGGTAATAATGGATACAATTTATGAGTATACAAAAAATCATAATAAGTATACCTTTTTCTTGTCGATATCTAATGCCACGTTCTGTTTATGATCGCGTTTCGGCGACGAGGAACGTCTGCGGTCTCTCGACTTCGGAGATTTGGATCTGGAAATAACTTTATATCACACACTAGCTTTGGCGCAGACTCCATACAACACGTTGCTTTTTCGGCATCGGCTTCGCTTTAACAGTTCTTCTTTCTTTCTTTCTGCCCGGCGTTATCCCGGCGTTCTGCCAGGGTCCGCCTTCCTACTTAAACGCTTCCACTTCGCCCGGTCTTGAGCATCCTCTCCAGAACGTCCAGCCAGCGCTTTTTGGTCCGTCCACGGGAACGCAACCCTGGCACGATCTCGGCCAGACACATGCGACCGACGTACTCCTGTGGTTCGCTTTAACAGTTATCCTTTCCTCAATAAATAAGCATCTTATTCATTGACATTGACATTGTCAGCAATATATATAATCCCAAGTTTAAAAACTTAACAGACCGACTTCAAATCCGATCGTGACCAAACTTATATGGGACCGCCCTTGAAATAAGCTCTATCGAACACAAAAAGAATTTTGAAAATCGGTCCACATGACGCCTATCGTGAAAAAATCAGACAAATTGAGGACTTTCTCCTTTTTGTAAGTCTGTCGATAAAGAATGTACTGTTTCCAAAGGGCCGAACTCATCATCTGGATGTGCTATGGTAAATATCTCTAGTATAATAAGACTGCCTCGGTGGCGTAGTTGTATTTCGGTAGGACTACGGCTCTGAGGTCTCGGGTTCGTTCCCCGGGTCGGGCAAAGTGATATTGGATTTTTCGATATCAGCCCGGAGTCTGGAATTTGTGCCCGATATGGCGATAGGCTCGCCCCCTATCACATCTGGGACGAAACTAAGCTCGGCGAAATGTGGGTGTTCTAGTTCGTTAGTACGCCTCTGCCTACCCCTTCGGGGATACAGGCGTGAGCTTATTTTATAATAAGTATTTGTCATCCTTTATCATAGATTCCCTTCCCCTACATTTTTACTCGCGAGTTGCGCCTCGACTCGCATGAAAACTAACTAACTAATGGAGAACTGATTATGAAAAATATATTTTTGCATTTATAAATCAGTAAAGATCTCAGGTAGCAGGTAAAGATATATTACGAGTGAAAATCACCTGTCCTTAGAGCCGGATCGCGACCTTCTCCTTCTCATCTTATCATCGTCAGCTCTCGATCGTCCTTCGCTTCTCTTCTCTCTCTTTCTTTCTTTCTCTATCGACCTGTCCCTGTCCCTTTCCCTCGACTTTTCTCGCTTCTCCGATCTGTCAGCTGACCTGTATTTATCATCTTTGGACCTCGAGTAACGGTCATCTCTCTCAGATAGTTTACGACTCCTGCTAGTTTCCTTGTCTTCTGATCGTTTACGACCCCTGTCGACTGAATCTGAACGTTTACGACTCTTGGCGTCTTTATCTTCCGAACGTTTACGACCCCTCTCGATGGATACGGAACGTTTACGATCTCTGTTGTCAGTCTCGTGATTTCTGCGACCCCTGTCATCAGTGTCGGAGTACTTGCGAGCTCTGTCCCTGTCTACAGAGTGTTTCCTGGCCCTGTCATCTGATTCGGAGTGTTTCCTCGGCTTGTCGTCAGCATCCCTGTCGTGCTTGCGCGTCCTGTCTTCAATTTCAGAGAGGCCGCGGTCCCTCACATCGCGTGTATCTTTACCGTCGGTCTTGCGGCTTCTTTCGTCTCGCTCGCTCCTGTGCCGTTCACGTTTATCTTCCTTCTCTTTTTGCACCTCTTTGTCTTTGTCGCGACGTTCTGGTCGCTCTATGCGTTCTTCTTTTCTGTACAATAACAATACTGATTAGTTCCGATCTTCACCTCTGTTTACGTTTTGGGGTATATAGGTGTGAGCTTATTTTTTTTATCCGGGCACGGCAAAGTGACTACACTGGACCTGGTGGTAAACGTAGTGTAGTCCATAAAAAAATTAGCGACCACTGACAAATCATCAGTAATCACCAGAATCATGCCAATTTTTTTGAGTGGTAGAGCCACACTGTAGACAGTAATGTCTACAGCACGAATGGGCCGGCTCGACCGGTTCGATACAACTGTCTCCAGTGGCGGATTTACACATTTGCCGACAGTAGGCAATTTAACTTTTACCGCCTCTACTGAGATCTGAAATTCCAAACTTAATCCACAATTATATTACATTTTTCTATCAATAAAACTGCAACTTTATGATTCGTGCTCTATCATCTTTATTATAACAACTTTTTTCGTGATTAGTATCATTGAGAACTAGGGTACCATTATGTCAGTTCTAAGAACTTCGAACTACCTTTCGAAGGTGTCTTCAGACACCTTCTTTTTTTATTTTTGTAAATTAAACAGAAAAAATAGCTTAATTTGCCGCCCCGTAAAATCTGCCGCCCTAGGCTTTAGCCTACCCAGTCTATTGGCAAATCCGCTACTGATGGTCTCACAGAATACCGACGTAGAGTGGCAGCTTGCTGTCGCGTTTAGTTCGGTGAGTGAAAATTCCGGTGGCCTATATCCACCCCTCCCTTTTTCAATCCCTTTTTTTCCTTTCCTTCCGTTTCCTTTAAGTTGGAAACGCACCCATGCTTATTTTTGTGTCTTGGGTGTCTATGGGCGGTGACTCATCTGCTCGTTTGCCAGTTTCTCCAATAAAAAAAGCAAATCGAGGGGCTTGTGCCAAGACAGATGGATGACCGATGCAGACACAGGGATAACCCCACACTCGTCCGAATCAACCATCAAGTCATGTCGTAAATCTCATCGAGAGAACCGGAATTACACTGGCTGATCCTGGAACGCGAACCACACACGGAGTGTGGGTCACTGTGGCAAAGCAAAGTTTATGTATTTAATCAGAAATCAGAAATAATTTATATGTACACTACACCGATACAGAGGTACAACATAACTAGGTACCTGTCGACAGCTAATGGACGGGACGATTACCTTTACCTGATTTCTCTCTGCTGCACATCCTTATTCTTGTTCCTGTTGAAGGTGCTCCTGAGCAGGCTGAAGGGATCGTACCCGCGGTCGTGCGCGGCGGGCGGAGACACCGCGCCCGAGCCCGCGCCCCCGCCCCCGCCCCCGCCCGCGGCCGCCGGCGGCCGGGGCGCCGCGTAGCTCACCGCGGACGCGACTCCTTCGCGGCGGCGGTGCTCGCGGGTGTCTCTGTGTGGATATAACAAGTACAATGTGACGTCAGGCAGGTAACCGATCGATTAAACTAAGGCAAATCCATTCTGCAACATACTCGAAACCGCATACGGGAGTGCGATAAAGGCAGGTCAAATAAGAAGAGTATTCCTAATAATAAGTAATTTATATCGTGGCAGAACGAAAGATTCATGCCGGCCTATTAATGCTTCTTTACGCTTTGAAGTGGGGAAAAAGGAAAATTAACGAGCTTGGGACAAGACAGGTAAATAATGCTGACACAAGGAAAGGATCCCTCTTCCCTTGAGAGAACTGGATATATACTGGTTGATGCTGCAACTACACAAGGAATGTGGGTCATTGTGATAGGTTTTAACACCATGTATGCGATCCGGATATTATGTGCCATCCAGGTGGATACAAATAAGTTACCTGCACGAGGTTAGCCAGGTTCATTGTCCAGAGCTCATAGGGTTGTAGGTTTGCTTATCAGTGAGATTATATTAGCTAGTAACTACTAAGAAGTAGAATATGTATGTGTCATTGATAAAAGAATAAGCACTTTGCATAACTACGAAAAAAAACGTGTTTATTTTTTAATATAAATACAGTATTGTAACGCCGGCATACTAGAGCGGTCCCTCCCCGAACGCCGCGTCGCCCGCTGCATCTATAAATGTGTGGAACATTCTACAGCATTCGACCCGCGCCGGTCGGTTCGCGTGGCGTCTCGCACACGCCGTACTACTGATAAGGGATCGGCGAGTATAAAAGGCTTGTGTGTGTGTGTGTTGACGAGACACAGTGTTTCTTCGGAAGCGATCGAGTGCGAACAACGAGCGAACTGCGACTATTTCGACGCGTATTGTTTGCAATACAGTGTTTGATTCTTAAATAAATTGCTGAATCATCTTCGAGAACAGTCGGCGTTTAATTGTTGTTCTGAACCCCGTTAGCCCGTAACAGTATTTTGTTTACAATAACACTAATTTTCTTCCAACAGGTCGATCTGGAAATCTTTGTGGGAGGTCTATGTCCAGCAGTGGACGTCCTGTGGCTGATGATGATGGAGACTAATTTTGGAATGTGAAGATGTCCGTTATAGAGATGTGTGTACGTAGTGATGTCGAGTGGTGAGCGGTCACCTGTCGTCGTCGTGCTTGGGGTTGACGCCGAGCGCGCGCGCCAGCAGCTCCGCGCGCGTGCCGCCCGACGCGCGCCGCCGCCGGCCGGCAGCACCGGCACCGCCAGCAGCAGCAGCAGCACCGCCGGACTCCACGCCGCCGGCGCCGTGCCTGCTGCCGACTATTACAACAACTCAATTGGGTACTTCACTATATAAAAAGTATACAGGGCTATTCATTAGTTTATTCTAAGTATGTAAAAAATATTTCGTAATTTATTTTCGTATATTTAGTTTAAAAAAGGAAAAAATATTATGTATAATTTAGTTTCCCGCCAAAACGCTATATGTTCACTGTAGATACGGGTGATGTCATTGTTCTAAAGAACAGGAAGTCATACTGCCAGGTTATTTGGTATATTATCTTCGTATTTTTGTTTAAAACTCAACCTAATTTCAATGTGAATGTGATCTGACAATCAATATCTGATTGACGAAATATCTAACCCGTTTTTTAGTTTGAAATTTTATATCTATGGCTTACCATAGAAAATACGAACGATATATAAAATATAAAAAATAGATAAGATAATATACCAAATAACCTGGCAGTATGACTTTGGATCATAAGTCTTAGGCCGTTGTCGTTTACAGTCACGTGACTCACAGATAAATAATTAAGTATTTAAATTACTAAAATAAAATGATCCATGGAGTATTTTTAATAAATTCCTAGTGCACAGGTTATTTCGATGATAAATCGATGTTCCTACAGAAATTCATTGATATTGGTTACTTCAGTCAAGTACCCAATTATACATATACACCGACCAAAACAACTCACTGGAAATGTGACGTAGGCGTGGCGTACATATGACAATAACGTATAAATATACTCATTACATTCAAACAACACCGCTGTCCGTGCTTCACGTAAATGGTTTTAATTGTATAGCAAAATATATCTGATGTACACAAATCAAGATATATTTTGAAATGTACGAACTCACAAATTGTTCATTAGTATCACATTATATGAATTGACGTTCTTTGTGTTTGGCTGGCAACAATAACATCTATACGAATTTAGCACCTTAGCACTTCTATAATTGGCCTCTATATCATTTCTCTACCTCTCTGTTATGCGCATCACACGCATACATCTTTTTATATCTCCGTCAGTTAAGAACACTCTTCAGTCGCCCTTTTTTGGATATCATCTATTTGATCCATAAAGTTCTCCTCTGACTGTTCCACGCAGTTTCGCCATTATCAGCGTACAGAAGGTACGTAACACAATAAATTGAGAACCTCCTCATTTTTTAACAGCACAGAAAGATGAAGAATCAATGCAAACGACTACAGCAGAGTGGTTCAAATCTTACCGCCATCATGTTCGATGTCTTCTTCAAAGTCCAGGGCGTTGTAGTCGATTCTCTCGTGTCGGGAAGTTTCTGGAAACATACTTACAATTTATGACCAAACGAAAATAATTGGGGTATATTATTTTTATTTTGGTATATGTTTATTTTCATTGTGGCTGGGCTTTGAGATTTAACACGTAAATTGATTTATAGAGCTACGCTGTAGACAGCCTCCGTGGCGCAATGGGCGAGTTGTGAAACGAGAGACCGCCGGTTCGATTCCCGCACCATTATATTAACGGGTCTGGGTGTTGTAAGACCGAAAGTCTGTCGTAGTTCCTGATACCCACGACACAAGACTCGATCTTAGTGTGGGGTCAGGACTATGTGTGTGACTGTTGGGTGTTAATTATAAAAATAAAAAAAAATTACGTCTACAGCACGAATAGCCCGGCTCGACCAGTTTGATACCACTGTCTCATAGAAAATCGACGTGAAGTAGCAGCTCGTTACATTTTTAGCGACTGAACTTTTTCTTTTGGGTATAATGGAACATTATATAACTTTATACATATTTTATATGAAGTGGACTAGTAAGACCTTTATAATATGAGCAGTATGGTTACTCACCAAGCGTGGTGTCACATTCCCCCTCTTCTTTCTCCCTGGGTTTCTCCGGGGTGCCGCCTTCATCTAAGAATTTAAACATATTTAATAATAGCTTGTCACTTTTTGCGTCACATTTTTTTCACACGTAACATTTGAAAATGAAGGGGCAAGCTATTTTTAATGATAAGAAGCTCGTACATATTTTTATAAGGGGAAATAAGTAATATTTTAGGCTCTAGGCAACTAAACTTAGAAATACAATTTTGTTAATTTTTGGCATTGTTTACATAATATAGCTTTCCATAAATATACATAACGAACTCTTATATAATGTTTCGACAGGATAACGTCTGTCAGGCCAGTTAGTTAGTGTATAAAAATATGGAGATGAAATATACCCCTAGTGTCGATGTTGCGAAACCAAGTGTCTATTTAGTACCAGATATCCATCTTAAGACTATGTGTGAGACTTGTTTCTTTCTATCTACTCTTATACCGCTTCAACGTGGGGTAGGCGCGACACATCTTTTCGAGCATGTTGCAGAACGATTTTGGCTTAATTTTTAAGACCGGCAGCTTTCCTGACGTCAAGCCTCCCTCTAGAGGATGTAGTCCCAGGAAAATCGTGATAGAAAAATACCCACCTTAACTGGGACTCGAACCCAGAAACGCTCGGTTTACAGTTTTTAAACACTGCTCCTAGACGAAGGAGGGGATTATGACTTGACATACGTAGTGTATAGTGAGTTGTATTGTTGTCAGTACTGACCGTGCGGTTCGTCGGCGCGGTGTTTGGGTTCGTGTTGCTCTCGCTCCGATCGCTCCTGTTCTGCACGCTGCACATCAACATATTATACAATACATAATACCAGTAGACCCATTGTAATAGGCGTAAATACAATCCGTAAGGCCGGCCATACACGGGCAGCTTGAAGCGGCTAGCATCGACTGCTTCAAGCTGCGACCGCACACCAAACTAGTTTTCCATGAAACATATACACGAACCGCTCGAGCGGTTGTCAGCGGTTAAGCAGTCGTCAAGTATATTGCATAAACTGACTGGTCGAGCTGTCGGCCGCTCTCCTGTAGTTACCGCCGAGCTATAGGTCCACGTCACAAGCGCCTATAGCGCCTCACGCCCGTGAACGTCTTGTTCTGTGACTTGTTGAACAGTTATCATCAATGGCAGTTTCAGATTGTTGACTACAACCGCTCAAGTGGTTTGTGTGTGTAGATCATTGGCTAACTGGGTACTTGACTAATTTTCTTTTATTCATTTTATATGAAATTAACGTCATTTCAAACATAACACGGAAAGAAATATTGTAATATTCTCAAAAATTTAGAAGTAATAAGCCTTTGAAGTTTGGTGTAACCTTCAAACCGCAGGAAAGAGAAGTATCATTATAATCACGTCAGCGCCACAACGGAACGTTCGTTGAAAAGGGATACCAACATATCCCTACTATGCCCCCACTCTTGCTCATTGTAGATTTTAGAATATGAATTACTGCCTCATTTTTCAACCAATTTCGATGCAGTTTTTACAGAAGAGTTTTTATTTTGTTTTATTAGCTATTACATATAAAAATGTGTATAAAATCGAACATAGTCAAGTACCTAACTGTTAGAGAAGTCTGTGTATGCCCACTCTAAGGAACACTGGACAACACCAGTAAAACCGGAATGTTGTCGGTAACATATAGATTTATAATATGAGTTATAGAGTCCCATAGCTTATGTTATGAGTGTTGTATAGTAATTGGTAAGTAATTGGTGAGTTATGTGTGATCAGTGAGTGTTGAGTGTGTAACGAATATCATGTGTAGTGAGTATTGATTACTATTGAGTGTATAGCGAGTGGTGAGTGTGTAGTGAGTGTTGAGTATTGAGTGTGTGTCGGGTGTAGTGGCCCCGACCTCGAACTCAGCGAGTTTGATGATGCGTCGCTGCGCCTGGCGCCAGTGCGGCGGAGTCACCGAGCGGGACCGCGACCGGGACGGGGTGCGGTAGCGCTGCACATGCACACATACACACACACACATATAGTACCGGCAAAATGAAACAAAATACATAACCCAGTTTGATAAATATAGATAATGGGCAAAACTAATCACTTTAAATTACTGCCTCGGTGGCGTGGTTGTATTTCGGTACGACTACTGTCTGAACCTGACGTCTCGGGTTCGATCCTCGGCGAGGGCAAAATAATATTGGATTTTTCCATGTTAACCCAGAGTCTAGAATTTGTGTCCGATATGGCGATAGGCTCGCTCCTTATTACATCTGGGACGGAACTAAGTTCGACGAAATGTGGGTGTACTAGTTGGCTAGTGCGCCTCTGCCTACCTCTTCGGAGATACAAGCGTGAGCTTATGTTATGTTAAATTCGAAAAAAAATGAAATGAAATCGCAATAAAAGTAGGTAATAAGGATATAGTCGAACTCACGAATACACCTCGTCCCTTTATAATCCTGCCGCTGCGCGTGTAGGCGTGCCGCTCCCGCTCGCGGAACCGCGCCCTGCGGACCACGCAACAGTTTAGTACAGTTACAACCGAATATACATGTATATACTCTTAAATCGCCTCGGGGTCGGCCGAAGCGAATTTTCTAATTCGATTTGCCCGGGACTGGAACCCTCAGAGATGGTTGACGTCAGGCAGGCAACCGGTCGCAAAAATTTAACCAAATCCTTTCGACAACATGCTTGAAATAGTGTGTTGCGCCGACCTCACATTAAAGTGGGATAAGGGCAGGTAGAAAAGAAAGAATTTTGGTATATCCTAATACCATATACATATTGCACTAGTCTTTTGCACCAAATATGTTATGGAAACCTAAAAAGAAAATTTAACAATCAGGTGACAAACGAACATAAGCTTACTTCATAAGACAGTAATAAATCTGTGACAATCATGTTACTTACATCAGAAACTGACAAAAACTGCAAAATTAAAACAATATGCATAATTTTACAACAGGTATTGTAGGATATTAAATTGTGACTAAAGAACTTTAAATTCACTTGTGACTGTGAAACGAGAGCTAGCGGGTTCGATTCTCGCATCTATTCAAATGTTTGTGTGATATTTGTTTTGGTGATTTTTGGTTCTGGGTGTTGTGAGATCGAAAGTCTCTCATAGATTTGAAATCCACGATAATACAAGTTATACCTAGTGTGGGATCAGGACTATGACTGAGATCTATAGAGCGAAGTTCGACTAAGTCCGAGTCAAAGAAACAAACTCATTGAGTTAGTAGACAGATAATTCCAAGTGGTAGAGCTACGCTGTAGACAGTAACGTCTATAGCACGAATGGGCTGGCTCGACCGGTTAGATACCACTGTGTCACAGAAAACCGACGTAAAGTGGCAGCTTGCTGTCGCGTTTCGTTCGGTGAGTGAGATTTCCGGTGGCCCATTTCCCCACTCCCTTTCCCAGTCCCCTTCCCTCCCCTTCCATTCCCTCCTTTTATGTTGACAACTCACCCATGATTCTTTTTGTCATGGATGTCTATGGGCGGTGGAGATCACTTACCATCAGGTGACCCATCTTGTCGTTTGCCAATCTGCTATAAAAAAAAAAAAAATTGTCTGAGTCATTTTTTACATGAAAATCTTTGCATAGTCAGTCAGTCAGTCAGTCTATTTTTCTTGTAATGATGGCTGAGACTAAGTCGAAGTTCAATAATTCCGAATCCTCACTGAGTTGCTTTCTTTGACCTAGACTTAGTCGAATTTCGCTCTATAGATCTCAGTCTATGTGTGTGACTATTAAGTGAATTTAAATTGTGGTTTTAGAAAATTCCGCACAATGATATTTCAAGTAGCCACCTGTCTCTATCCCTCCTGGGATCATTCCTCTGGTCGTGGTCCCTGCCGCCCCGCATGAGGAACCGGTTGGTGGGCACGTCGGGGATCTCCCGCGGGTCGATCTTGGTGGTCTGCACCAGGGGATGCGCGGGACCATCGGCAGGCTCCTCCTCGTCCGCTGATTGTGCTGAATGACGCCTATCGTGACCAAAATATGCTTTAGGAATATCAAACATGAATAATGTAGAATAGTAAATCTATACTAATATTATAAAGCTGAAGAGTTTGTTTGTTTGTTTGATTGAACGTGCTAATCTCAGGAACAAATGGTTCGATTTGAATTTTTTTTTGTGTTGGATACATCGATATAATAATATACCTAGATGCACAGTTGACGCTCAGAAAGTGGGACAGCCAACGAGTGCTTAAAATGTAAGTAAGCACTTGTGTGCTGTCAGTCGGGCGCCGACCGTTCGCCTGTGAAGATGCCTAAATGCTCTGTGAAAGAGTGCAAAAATAACACTCTTACAAAGCGCAAAACACATGGGATTTCATATTTTAAGTAAGTATAATTCCCTTAATTGATTCTTAAAACCTTAATCATGTTAAATTAAGTATGAAACGTGTATAAATAATTAATTTAACGAATTCAGTTAATAAAATATTTTGTCCCTTTTGAAATCATGATTTGGAACAATGAAATATATGGAGTCGCTTTTTTTTGTAAATATATTATATTTATTTTAAATTTATGATTTTTTTAATTAATTTTATTTATTAATTACAGATTTCCATGAAATGAAATAGTAAGAGATAAATGGCGTAAAATTATTTCCGAAGAAAGGAGAGAAGAAAATTTTAAACCCAATTACTCAAGTGTGGTTTGTTCAGACCATTTTGCCGATTCCGATGGATATTATACAGAAAAAGGGATTAGGAAAATTAAAAAGAATGCTGTACCAAAAATAAAGGTGATAAATTGTCATCAACAACATTGTCCTTAACTAATTTTTACTATTTAATTTAACAATATGTATGCTGTTGGTGTACCTATAAATAAATAAATAAATAAATATTGCCACATTTATTGACTTTATTTTAGATTGTCGTAACTACAAGTTTAAATGAGGCAGGGTGCAGTACAAGTGTAATAGCTGAAAAATATTTGATACAGAATTCATGAATAGCAAGCATATACTAGGTACATACTGCCATGTAAATTGACTATTTTATAATTTGCGGCTAATTCTAATAAATGTTTTCAATCAAAGTGTCCAGATCATAAAAAAATTGCCAACATGAACAAAGTTGAACATTCCGCTGTCAAATAATAATTTTAATGGTTCATTCTCGCGATATTTCATTTTTTAATTTTTCATTTTTATCTTGGATTCTCGGATTGAGATCATTTATTGGAACCGGTCGTTAGGCATAATTACTACAACAGTAATTGTGGCGTCATCATTTTTTGGAAACATATTCATTTCCAGGAACCAGCAATTGAACCAATAAATAATGAAGGATCACCAATACCATCAGAATTTTCATCAATCTTTAACACACCTAAGACGTTATTTTGGAAAGATAATTTGAAAGAACGCAACCAAAAATTTAAACTTAAATCTAATTTAGTGCGAAACTTAAAAAGGCAGAACAAAAGATTAAGAAAACGAAATGATAGTCTAAAAGAAATTATTAAGAATCTAAAGACCAAAGGACGATCTTAGTGTGGGGCCAGGACTATGTATGTGACTGTTGGGTATTATTTATTTATTTATGAATCACGCTAAGGCAAAACAGTGCTTATTTCATATTCATAACTAATAAGCATTGTTATCTTCTAAACATTTATACTCTATCTATCTCTTAATGTAAGTAAAATTATTATACAGATATCGCCATTCTCATCTACATTGTACGCCACGTGGTCAACATTTCTCACAAATAAATACAAGAACTATTCGACTCCATTCAATCCTTGTCCAAGTGACTAGAATGTTTCTTTTAATAATGTCAAATTCTTGTCAAATTCAAAAACGATTAGAAATTCAAAAATTTCGAATACAAGAACGTTTGAACATTCAATTTAAAAAGCTACTTTATGCCGCGTCTATAAGGTCATATTTGTGTTAATTTAATTAAATTTGTGATGTTTATTTGTTTTGTCTGTCGAGGACACTGTTTACAATGATATTTGTATGGAACTGTGCATCTAGGTATATTATTATATCGATGGTTGGATAGCCCAATTATCGAGAGTGGCTATAGGCTATATAACATCACGCTATGACCAATAGGAGCGGGGCAGAAATGAAAAATGTTGAAAAACAGGGAAGTTTATATCTCAAAACTACTGGTTCAAATTTAAAAATACTTTTTGTGTTGGATAGCCCATGGGCCGGCTCGACCTGTGCGACACCACTGTCACTCACGTGGATACAAAGTGGTAGCACGCTTTTAATTTGTTTAGTGAGTAATATTTCCGGTGGCCTAAATCCATCCCAAAACTTCTCCCCTTCTTTTAAAGTGGGAGCGGACATATTGGTTGACTCACAAGTTCAGTAATACATAATGATAAAAATATAAATATTTTGTGATTATTATTCTATATGGAATGTGTTGTACCTCTTCTTTTTCTTTTCCTTTTTATCTTTCTTCTTCTTCTTGTCCTTCTTGTGCGACTTGTCTGATTCTTCTCCGCTTTCTTCCTTTATTTCTTTCTCCGTCTTTCGCTTTTTACCTGAACACACATTGTTCCATATGAATTATTAACTTCTTTTCAGTGCTGCTGGCCCTGGTTGGAATGACGATTAGTTAAACGAAATTACTTATACCATTAAAATAAAATAAAAATGTTTATTGGTCACGTAGGCACATCAAATGCACTTATGACAGGTCACAACAAGGTCTACATATATAAATTTATATAATAATAATCATGTTACAACACTATCAATTTAGAAAATAAGCAGGCAGGTATGGACACAAAGGTTGTGATTTGTAGGAAAGGTAACGAACCGGATATGGCAGGAATGCTAGCAGGGAATTGACGGAAAAATAAAATAGGAAGCTTGTAGGATTTGACTGGAAATGTGAGTAAGGAAAATCACGCCGTGGACGATAAGGCCCTATCCTAGCTAACCTACCAGCCTTTCTCTAGCTACCTACGGATGATTTAAATCATGTTACACATTTCGGTAAGACAATGGGTGAATGTTGGTCAAAGTGCCCATTATATATTTAATTTTATTTGTCTGGGACTGGATACCCCAGAGGAGGATTATGGTAAGGCATGCACGCGGCTTGTCGCAAGGTAGTTAACTTGTGCGGTATGCAATATGTATTGGACATTGGTATTTGCATCGACAACATACCCTAACAGACGCCGTATTACAGACAACTGATATCTGACCACACATCTGACTATAAAATCTGATATCATCATTATCATCAGCCATAGGACGTCCACTGCTGAACATAGGCACCTACAAGGTGGACCGACGACCTGATAAAGGTTGCAGGAAGTCGCTGGATGCAGGCCGCTTCCAACAGGTCGATCTGGAAATCTTTGGGGGAGGCCTATGTTCAAAATCTGATATAGCGGACCGTATTTACTAGTCGTAAATACTTCCGCGTTATAAATCATCCTTGCATTCCTTGCACGTCATGGAGGTATGGTTGAAACAACTAAGTTTTGGATTACCAGAAAGATGGCGCAATATTTAATAACGCAGTACCCCATTTCCTCATACTTGTGCTAGTTGGCAGAGTCGGTATGATTATATATGGAGAAACGTGTAATGTCTATTATGATTGGTCGATGGTGGGTACTGGGTAGGTACGATAGTAACTGACCGGCAGCGGTGAGCCTGACGAGCTGTCCGCAGTTGTGCACGGCGACGTCCTGCAGCGGGCGCGCGTTGCGGTCCACCGGCAGCGCCTCCAGCTGCCGCACCAGCGCCGCGCCGCTCGACACTTGCCCGAACACTACGTGCACACTGCGAGAGTGACACCACCACACATCACCACACATCACCACACATCACTAATATACAGACTACAGACTACGTCCTGAACTATTTCAGCTTTTACTGAATAAGGTATAGGCAATCAAGCAACAAGTTATTATCTGGTTGATATGTAAATGACAATCATTTGTCTATCCATTAAGAAGTCATGACGCTTAGTTGTCTGTCTGGATCACGCGTCACTGTTGCCCCATGATACTATGTTTAAGCCTTTGTATAAGTATTAATATATTTTTATAATTTAAATAATACAATATAGAATGAAATGGACATATAAACTAGGGCATGCAAAAACCGGATGGTTTTGGAAACCGGTTAATTCGGTTTTTGTATTTTAAAAAAAACGGTTAACCGATTTTTTCGGGTTATTCGGTTTTTGGGCCATATTTTCGTTTTTTTAGTTTAGGCTCGCCCCCTATCATATCTCGGACGGAATTAAGCTCGGCGAAATGTGGGTGTTCTAGTTCGCTAGTGCACCTCTGCCTACCCCTTCGGGGATACAGGCGTGTGCTTATGTTATGTTATATGATAAACATTAATTCCAAACGTAATTGCTAGGAGTTTTCGGATGTTTGTCATACAAATAGGTAGTGGTAGTCGCTAGCGAGAAAGGGAAAAATAAACTCACGTTTTTTTTTGTTTTCGCGTGGAAAAGTGTTTTACCGCTACCGCCACGCCTGGGGGGAGACGTGATAATTATGTCGGATTTGCCTGTCCTACGACCCAACGTTAAGCCGCACCAGAGAGATGGACAGCATCTAGGTGACCTTTAGGTCGAGTCCACTATGTATCCTACACCGGCAATACCGACTAACGAAACGGAACGGCCCGGGGTTGCCCTACACTTAAAGCGTCCAGGCTCCAGCCGGAAGAACACTGATTGTTCTTCTTTTTCTACCTGCCCTCATCCCATTTCACTATATGCTCCGCCCAACACTTTTTCAGACATGTTGCAGAAAAGATTCAGCTGTTATTTTATCAAGCGGCTAGGCTATTTTTCTGTTGTCAAGTGACAACCCTCTTTGGGGGCTCCAGCTTCGAGTAAATCGTATTACATAGTAAACAGCTATGCCCTTCATCTCTAAAGCCTATAAATGCTGCCACTAGACCAAGGCGCGACAGGTTAATCCACCATCATTCTCATACCCTTGTCCCAATTTTATTTGGGGTCGGCGCAACATGTATTCGTCTTCCATAAACACGATCATCTCATCTTCACCCTCTTATCTTTCATGTTCTCCCTCACACACTCTGTCCACCTTTTCTTTGGTTTTCCTCTACCTCCCCATCCATCAACATTCACATTCATCACTTTCTTATCCCCTTATTATGTCGCTTCTCTCCTCATAACATGCCTATACCAAGACAAACTGGTTCCTTCTAATCTACCTACCACAGGTGCCACTTTCAAGCTTCCTCTGTGCTTAATTCTAACTCTGTCCATCCTTATCACTCCACACATCAATCTCAACATTCTCATTTCTTCTGCATGCAATCATTTCTCATCCGACTTTTCAGTGACCCTAGTTAAGCTACAGTTTATTTCATAGTAATATTATAAATGCAAAATAAAGTCTGTCTGTGGAGTTTTAACGGCGAAACCGTTAAACCGATATTGATGTTTCATGTGAGGATAACTTTTAACTCTGCGGACGAATCTAGCGTATTTTATGATTTTAAATCAGCCCTCAATAAATCAGTAAAATAGGGGATCTGTAATAAGAACTAGTTTATTTATTGTAGTCCCTACTTTATGCAATATTCTACATAAGGGCGCATGCTTTGGATACAATATAATTTTAAGTAATACATAACTTTAAAATTGTATTAATGTATTTTATTGTATCCTGTTTTGTGTCTAACCTAAATAAATAATATAAAAACATATATAAATACGTACAATGTAAGATATGAAAAATGGACCACCATTTTGCTATTTCATTAACATGATAATAGTGTGGCTGCTTTATTTTGTTTTCTGTCTGACAATATCATGGCCTAGTGTCAGGGTTCGCCTTCATACCTAAACGTTTCTACTTCGCCCGGTCTTGAGTATAGCTGACAATGGGATACTTGGTTCTCATATCTTCTTTCAAAACGTCTAGCCAGCGTATTTTGTGCCGTCCACGGGGACGTTACAATCTGGTCCAGACACTTGCGATCGACGTACTCCTGTGGTTTTCTCAAAACGTGACTGTACCATTGCAAGCGATATTTCTGCAATTTATTTGCCACGTTGCAGATACCAATACTACCTTAGATGTAAACGTTACGTATTGGATGCAGTCGTGTATCGTTGCCCATCCTCCGCATCATCTTCATATCCATGACGTGGATTTCCCTAACATAACGCTTCAGAACAGGCTACGTCTCACATCCATATAAAAGTACAGGCCGAATGATTTTCCCTGTTGCAATTTAGCACAATCGGCACCACTACGGGGCTTGACGTTGGAGTCGATGTCTCCAGACTCGTGCAGTATATACTGATACTAGATACTTAAACTCGTCCGTTTTTACAGCAAGCTCGTTCCTTATCATTGTGTATGTATTTAATTGTACGTATTTACTCACTATTGATGTAAGGAGAAAAAAACCGAAAACGCCGAAATAACCGGTTTTTTAGACGAAGAAAACCGGTCTTCAAAAACGGTCGGTTAATCGGTTTTTTCGGTTTTCGGTTAACCGGTTTGCATGCCCTAATATAAACACAATAAAATCAACATGTGTAATGGTACTCACTTGTCGAGATGCGGCGCCGGCTGTGTTGTTCTACAACACACAGAACACAACAAGAATGATAGCGGGCGCTGCCCGGGGCCCCTCCGCCGCTCTACACAACGCATACACACCGCCTCCGTCACTGGTCCACTGGTCACTAGTCACTAGTCACTAGGCACTACGTACTAGTCACTAGCAACCACTGACGACCAAGACTCGCGCTGAAATTCAACACTATACCACTTCCGTTTACAAAACTCTTAATACATAAACAATTTTAATTAAATTCAAAAACTAATACTCTAATTATAAGAAAAGTATGAAATCATTTACATAAATACTAATTATAAATTTGCAAACTGACTTTAAAATTTATAGAATAATAACAAAATATAAGCTAACACCTGTATCCCTGAAGGGAAAGGCAGAGGCGCACTAGCAAACTCGAACACCCACATTTCGCCAAGCTTAGTTCCGTCTTAGTAGTGGGTGAGCCCATTGACATATCAAGCACACTAATACATAGTGAATTTGCTCCTTTGGTAGTGAAAGTGGGAAATGCCTTTATCAAATTCTTTACAACATCACATAGAGTTAAAAACATGTTAATTTAAATAATATGTAGTTCAATTGGCTATGTTACGAGTATGATCATAATATGTGACTATAGACTTCTTACCCACATCCTTACAAACTTACATAAAGAACTGTGATCCATTAGTGTCTTTGCCCCTGTTGGCCATGGACAACAGAAATGGCCTGTCATGTTGCAGCTCAAATGTTTCATCTGTATAATAAGATAAGATACATACATAACATTACATGCTATATTTTTAATTGGATTTACTACAAATTAGTAATTAAATTATAGATGGTTTTTCAAGATTACTTATAATTATCAATGGCAGACAGCCAGTTATAAAAAATAAGACGAATCCTCACTGCAACATGATTGAAAAAAAATGGTGTTGCGCTGACCCCACCTTATGTGATAAGGATCAAGATCAGGTAAAGTTAAAGGACTTTTTATCTTTTATTCTATATCTATGATCCTAAATGAAGTTTTTTTTTATTAATTTACCTTCAAATGTACCACCATAAATGGACTCCCCACCAGTTCCATTGGCATTGGTGAAATCTCCCCCTTGTATCATGAAATCCTTCACCACTCTATGGAACACCATGCCCTGCAGAATGCAAAGGAATTTTAAAACTTGGTAGATATAATATACATATGTGTTTACATTTCTGGTATAAGATTGTTGGGCATTTCTTGTTTTTTAATGAGAAAACTGATATCAATTTTGATTGCCCAACCAGCAATTAAACCCAGGACCTCACTGTTCTCACCCTAAATACTGTAAAATATTTGCAAACACAATTAGTCACGGGTATGAGAAACCAAAAGGGACATACATATTATATCATAGAAATAAATGTGATGTGATGATCCAATCACTAATTAGAGGACATCCACTGTTGAACACAGGTCTCCCTCAAATATTTCCAAGACAACCTTTTTGAAGTGGCCTGTATAAAGCAACTTCCCCATCATTTTTGAGTAGTAGAGCTACTCTGTAGACAGTAATGTCTACAGCACGAATGGGCCGGCCGGCATCGGTTTGATACCACTGTCTCACAGAAAAGACAAAGTGGCAGCTTGCTGTCTCGTTCCATTTGGTGACTGAGAATTCTGATGGCCCATTTCCCCCTTCCTTTCCAATCCCTTTTTCCCTCCCCTTCCATTTCCTCCTTTTAGGTTGTTAATAGACCCGTGATTCTTATTGTGTCTTGGGTGTCTATGGGTGATGGAAATCACTTACCATCAGGTGACACATCTGCTTATTTGCCAGTCTCTGCTATAAAAAAAAGCTAACAGTTCCATGAGGTATGTGCCCTTTTTTTAACATGGGGAAAATCATTTGCAAATATTTCCAAACAGGAGCTCAGAGGTAAGTCAGGTACACTGGTCAAAACCACCCTACCAACTAAAACCAGACTACAGGGTGGCATATCAGCAAAATGCACAGATCCACGACCATAGGAGGCCCCATAGGACCACCAGTCAGAAGGAGAGCTTGGGCGAAAAAGCCGTGACCATATAGGGAGCCGCAACTGAAAAGACCTCCATCCAATGAATGTGCCATAGGCCCCCAACACTATAACTACTCCAGTGTTATAGATCATCCAAATATCTAACTCAAAAAGGGAATTTTTTCATTTTCTGGTTACTTACACGTCTAAGCATTCTTTATAATAATGAAGATGTAGGAACAATGTTTGAGATGATACATTTTCTAAGCTATTGCATATGTATAAATTATGAATACATTGTCCATCATCTTGTAGTACGAGTGCTAATCACGGTACCTATTTTCAAAGTGCAAGATTTTGATAACTCATTAAGGTTATTTACCTTGTATGTCAACGGTTTGCCGGTATTTTTCCCGAGGCCCATCTCTCCCGTGCACAGTTCACGAAAGTTTTTAGCAGTCTTCGGCGCCACATCATTGAACAACTCGAACACAATTCGTCCGGAAGGCAGACCCCCAATGGAAATGTCCATAAAAACTCGATCTCGTGGGGGCTTCTCATCTCCGTCAACCGTCATTTTAACAATATTCGACACTGCGACAAATTATTATGAATTTATTATGAGTAAAATTATTTAAAATTTCACTTTTGGATTATAGAAAACAATGGAAAAATATAATTAAGGCAGAGAGAAAACTGAGAAATGCCAAATTTTCAGTGACAATAGAGATGTGTGGCAAAAAAATGGAAATATCGATAAAGATAATCGATATTTATAAAGGTAGTGTATTAGTTATAAATAAATAATAAATAAATAACACCCAACAGTCACACACATAGTCCTGACCCCACACTAAGATCGAATCTTGTGTCGTGGGTATCAGGAACTACGAGAGACTTTCGGTCTCACAACACCCAGACCCGAAACAAATATCTGTAGGCCATACAAACATTTGTCTCGGTGCGGGGATCGAACCCGCGGCCTCTTGCTTCACAGCCGGCTGCCCGCCCGCTGCGCCACGGAGGCTGTCGAAAATACAAAATCTTTTACGGCGAACGACACAGGACGACCCGTAGTGAAAACAATTGTGACAATGACCGAATCGGTTGCACAAACAGATTTTATAAACATGGTAGATTTGTGAATCTTGTACCTCGCAGAGGGGAAATGCTATGAGTAGCGTCTCCAATCATAAATGTTCTAAGGACTAAGGAGTAATAGGTGCGCGGTGTGTCCCTACTTATATCGTCCTTGCAATAGATACATCTCGAGTAATTTTATATTTGAATGATTCTTAGACTAAATAGAATGATTTGATTTGTTTATGTCATATTGTCCATCTCTAGTTTATGGTCGACATACTCTAAGGCCGACAGCATCATCCGTACTTCTTTCGTCTTTGCTCTTTCGCATTAGGGATGATTGATATTAGAAAAACATCGATGTTGACATCGATGTTAATATCGATTCAAAAGTATTGATGTACGATAAACATCGATAGCAAAACATCGATATGTCTAAAACAACGATGTTTTGGTAGCAAGTAAAACTGTCTATTTGTTTTTTCTTATTTATTTATGGTTTACTGTTATAATACCAAAAAAAAATTAACATTCCCAGTATTTTTGGGCACACTGTAAAAAAATTTACTTTGTTAGGTGTTTTCCCTTTACGGCCGGTTTCAATTAACGATGTCAGTTTAGAGTGCAGATAGATCACGGTTATGAACCAATCAAATCAAGTCATTTAACGGAGTTATGTTCAAACTGTGTTCCTATTGGCTAATTTTTGTGACCTATCTGCACATTCGAACTGAGATCGTTTATTGGAACCTGGCGTTAGTCTCTGCGTGTGACAGTTATTTTTAATCCCCTAGGAAATGCAAAGAAACAATTATTCGTCCGGCTTACTTTAATTACGTTGATCAGCGTCATCTAGCGTTAAATAGTTGAACTTGATAGCAATCTAGTCCCTAACTAGTACATACAACGTTAGATGGCCCTAAAAAGGATATTTTGTCGTTTCGATATTTTATGCTCATAACATCGATATGACTATGTTATCGAAATCAAAACATTGATGTCAAATCATTGATGTTTTCCAGTTCAATATCGATATTTATTAAACATCGATGAATATCGAACATCCCTATTTCGCATCATCTTTGGCCTTGTCTTTGGCCGACAGCCGGATGAATTTGAGAGAAAGGTTCATAAAATTGTGAAATTATAATTCCAAGTTTTCCTTTATTAGAAACTCACAAGTGGTACAAGTGAGCATTATTTAATTAATAATAAACAATGTTGGGTTCTGGTGATAGCGGCCACGTGATAAAATTACGGGGTTTGCCCTTTTCCACCACCGTGGAAGATGTCCTCGATTTCTTGAACGATGTCAACGTGGTGAACGGCAAAGAAGGTGAGTTGAAAAGTAACTAATTATTTTACCACGTGTGAATAAGTAGATATTTATAGTCGTTATTTGCCAGCTATTGGCCTTATCGAAGTTCAATCAAATGCGGCATTTCAAAATGGCAGCGTTGTTGTATGTTGATATTGGAAAGCGTCAAACACCGCGCCGCAGCGCCCGCGTAACACAAAATATTTGATATGCTAATGAAGCCGTACTTATTATACAACACAGTTTTGGGCGATATTTCCTTAAAAAAGTAATTCCATTTTCATCAAGAAAATGCTTTAAGTAGTAAGCTTTGTATGTACGTCTGTTACGCAGGTCAATAAATAGTTCGACAGTCGGCACGCACAACTAGCTAAAAATAACTCAGTGTCTATTACCATATTATAAAAACACGGGTGCAGATCAGTTTATCCCTTTGGTATTTGGATGTACCAGCAAATAATGCCTTCTAATATACATACAAAATATACATGGCTGATGTAGCCATGTTCGTCCCACTGCAGGGCAAAGGCCTCTCTACCCTTTTTCCACTCTTCTCGGTTTAAAGCCCTATTCCTCCTACTATGACAGATACACAATATTATTATGATATCTAGATCAGCTAGGTTTCACATACATTATAAATAACAACTCCTTGTGTTTAATCCAACAATGGGCTGCAATTTAGCTGTGGCTTCATGCTTCAGGCAACTCCCATGGGTTGTAACTTGTTTACCACAGTGAAAGTTATTTGGTCTATATAAAATTCTTCAGGCCAATATTTAATTTTGTTACAGTTTTGCACTTTAAATTAAATGTCAATTGGTCCAGATTGATTTTGTGCCCTGTATGCAATCTCTCTGTCAATAAGCTTAGCAAACTGTATGGTTTGCTCTGGTCTTATTACTTGTGCCTATGTCTTACTACTCTTTTGTTGTGTTGTTGCAGGTGTCCATTTAACAGAAGTCCGGCCGGGTAGACCCTCTGGAGAATGTTTTGTGGAGGTGGAGAGTCAGGAGGATGTGGAACTGGCACTGAAGAAGGACAAGGAGAACATGGGCAAGAGATACATTGAAGGTGAGGAACTATTCACATGTACCATATTTACTAGTTGTACTAAACATTTGTGGCCAATGGTGTAGTCATGTGCAGTTCATAAAGACAAAGAGGCACTGTCTACCCCAGTAAGAATATTATGATTAATCAAATTTTCAAAATAGCAGGGCCTTGTTTGTACTGGTAATTCGATGTGTCAATGATAATGATATTTGGTGTTCCTGAGCATGTCACTTTCTGCTATAATTGGGTACTTGACAATTTTTTTTATTGATTTTATACAAAATTTACGTCATATAAAACATAACACAGAAAGAAATATTGAAATACTCCCAAAAATAAAAAAGTTATAAGTCTTTGTAGTTTGGCGTAACCTTCAAACAGCGGGAAAGAGAGGTATCAGTAAAATCACGTCACGGCCATAACGGCGCGTGCGTTGGAAAGGGATAGCAAGATATCCCCACTACGACCCCACTCTTGCTCATCGCAGAATTTAAAATATGAATTACTGCCTCATTTTTCAACCAATTTCGATGCGGTTTTTAGAGAAGGGTTTCTTTTTTGTTTTATTTGCTATTACATATAAAAAATTGTATGAAATGAAACATAGTCAAGTACCCAATTAGGTACTTGACTATAGTACTTTACCAATATTAATGATTTCAGTAGGAACATAGATTTATCATTGAAATACCGTGTGCAATATGAATTTATTAAAAATTCTCCAAGGATAATTTTATTTTAGTAATTTAAATACTTAATTTTTTATCTGTGAGCCACAGGACTGCAAACACCAATCACGATGCATGATGTCACATTACTAATTTTTCTTGAATATTTGTTCCACAAGGCCCTAAGACCTAAGAACCAAAGTCATACTGCCAGGTTATTTGATATATTTTTTCATATTTTTGTTTAAAGCACAACCTAATTTCACTGCAGGTGTGATCGACGATTGATTGCTGATCGACAAAATATGTGACCTTTTTTTCAGTTTAAAATCATAAATTTTCTTTCTTTCTACCTGCCCTTATTCCTCCTTAATGTAGGGTCGGCGTAACACACTTTTTCAAGCATGTTGCAGAGAGGATTTGGCTTAGTTTTTACGACCGGCCGCGTGCCTGACTTCAACCCCCTATGAGGCAAATTAAATTAGGAAATTTGCTTTGCCTGACCTGGGAATCGAACCCAGGACCTCCCGGTCCACAGCCCATACATGCTGCCACTAGACCAAGGAGGGGCCAAAAAATCATAAATATTATTTCCTTTAATTACTTTAAAAAACAGTTAAGTACCCAGTTGTACATACATACATACATAAGCTCACGCCTGTATCCCCGAAGGGGTAGGCAGAGGCGCACTAGCGAACTAGAACACCCACATTTCGCCGAGCTTAGTTCCGTCCCAGATGTGATAGGGGGCGAGCCTATCGCCATATCGGACACAAATTCCAGACTCCGGGCTGATATGGAAAAATCCAATATCACTTTGCCCGACCCGGGGATCGAACCCGAGACCTCAGAACCGTAGTCGTACCGAAATACCACCACGCCACCGAATTAAAAGAAAGCTACAGAATTAAAGAGTTTGACTATCTCCCTAATTTTGAATCAAAATTGTTTTTTGAAAGCCACATAAGTCCTTAAAATATTTCATATAATCAATAGAGAACTTGCATGTCATTTTTTTATTAGGTAGTTTATTGTAAAGAACTAGGTCTCTAATAAACACATCAGAGCACATTAAAATATGCACAAATCAGTTAATAAAAAAAAAATTGTTAATGCAGTGTTTTCAACGGATCATCAAGACATGGAGTGGGCGTTGAATGCCATGCGGCAGAACGAGAACGGTTTCGAGGGCATACCCAACATCACCAACGACATGGGTATTGTGAAGCTCCGCGGCCTGCCATTCGGCTGCTCCAAGGAGGAAATCATACAGTTCTTTGACGGTAAGTCAAACATCATCCATACCACTCACTCATTACGTCCTGGGAATGTTTACAATTAATGTGATTGTTGAAAGCAGTTCAGATTTTGACACTATCTGATAACTTTTTACAAAAATTTCATTCATGCTGAACATGTAATATTGTTTCTGAATCAACATTCAATTAAATATACACATTGACAAAGTGTATTTATTATTTGAGTTGTAAAAATAGTTGATGAGAGACTAGATAACAACAGTTCATTCTAAAGGAACACAGTTTACAAGATGTCATTAGATTTGGGTGCGCGTTGGATGGTTGGGTATTTGGGTGTTTGGGTGGTTAGCTGCTGGTGGCTAGTCCATAGATAACATATGTTTATTTGCACGTCGGTTGGGGCCAGGGATCGCCGTGGCTCCGGACGGGGTTCACTTACTGTCGGACCACACGGGGCGGGCATCGGGAGAGGCGTACGTACACTTCGTTGACAAGGAGAGCGCTCAGGAGGCTCTCAACAGAGACAGGGAGAAGATAGGACACAGGTGGGGGGACTAATTATATTAAACGCGCTGGTACTGAACACATATCTACAGTGGGGATGCTGGGCCATTTACGATATATTACAATGCTGGAAATATTCCTTTTTAGGTTGTAAATATGTTTCAATTTTGTAGTTTGTGGGTTTTGATAAGATAATTATTATACTATTCATTTACATATTTAATGATTAATAAAAGCAAACAACCATATTATTACGTAGGGCAAAATACTTTTAATTAGTCAGTAGGTAGAGTTATTACAGCAATAGTATTTCTTTACTTTGTAGTATGTAATGTATTTAAATATCACATAAACATAACTGATTTAGGATCGCAAATCATCTGCTTTAAAATATTAATTAGAAATAGTATTTATATATCTGAAATGGCTCTTTATACCCACTGCAGTGTTGTAAACCACGGCGCCTTGTACATGGTGTAGTGGGATATGTTGGGATCTCGTGCTAATGGTAATCCTTTATGATTTATAGAACACAAAACACATTTATATGAAACATACTGGGTGACAATCTCTGGCCATTTCTAAAAATCATAAAGACCACTAGCAAAGTTATGGCTATAGCATATTGGTGTGCCTGTGACCAAGCATGGCCACCATTCAAATTATATTGATGCACTTTTTCATGTTGCACACACTTTATTATTGTTCAAGTCAAGTTATTACAACATCTTTATTCATAATAATCCATTTTACAGAGACATAAACCCTACGTTATATTCTGTAATATTTTTAGCACAAATTATTTTGATATCATTCGCATAATCGCAAACTTTTGATAAAATATTTGACAAACTTGAACATTTTAAAGTGTTGCAAAGTCTGAAAGTGCACTGAAAGAGTGCAAATGTGATTGGTAATTGAGTTGTCGAAGGTTGGGCGTGTGCGAGGGGCGAGGGGCGAGGGGCGAGGGGCGCGGGGCGAGGGGCGAGGGGAGGACGGGGCGAGGGGAAGGCGACACGCGGGAGGGAAGAGACGGCGACACAAGGATGTCATTACCATGTCTATATTATTTTTAAGGGACTACAAGTCTTTAATTATTTAGAATATAATGTCGTATTCTCAGAGGGATTCGTTGATAATTATAATAAATTGTACGTACATGTCTGTCATAGTTATATGATTGTCTTGCTTATTGTGGTGTTAAACGTCACAAAAAAGCAAGACTTTTTTTCATGTTCAAGTAATATCTTTTACTTCATCATACAAAGGTAATGTTAAAAGCAACATCTAAAAGTGTGAAGTGACACATTTATCATCTTTTTTGTCTTTTAGTTTCATCGAAGTAACTAGGGGTAGACAGTGTATATACAACTATGACAGATGTAGACACTTATTATTAGTAAGGCAGCTAAATAATAAAGTGATGTATCCACACCTTAATTAAATAAGCAAAATTATTCTAAAACATGCTACATTTGGGGACAGTGTCATCATGAATACCGGTTTTCAGAAGTACGGTAATTTCTATTTGCTAGGTTATGTGGATTTTTGTGATATCACACAAAAAATAAATACAAATAAGATCTTAAGGTGCTACAATTTTGGGCTTTCAAGAACCGAAAATTTACTGAAAAGTCACATGTGAAAAGTTAATGAATAAATATTTGAAACTTGCATATAATAGTATCATAGACAATGTATTGCCTAAAACATCATATTATGAAGCACAATAATTAGTGTTAATTTAACATAACATAACATAAGCTCACGCCTGTACCCCCGAAGGGGTAGACAGAGGCGCACTAGCCAACTAGAACACCCACATTTCGCCGAGCTTAGTTCCGTCCCAGATGTGATAGGGGGCGAGCCTATCGCCATATCGGGCACAAATTCCAGACTCCGGGCTGATATGGAAAAATCCAATATCACTTTGCCCGACCCCGGGGATCGAACCCGAGACCTCAGAACCGTAGTCGTACCGAAATACCACCACGCCACCGAGGCAGTTAAAGTTGAAATATTAATAGGTAAGTGCATCCATTAGGTATCTAAATGAAATTATTTTTTAACCTTATCTGGTGCTAAAAGGTACTTTGATTATCAACATAATTCAGAAAATCCTAGATAAAATATATAATTTTTTTAATAAAAAATATGTATTGGACCGAAAATAATTCATATACTTTTGTTTTAAAAGTTATGATTCACTCACGGTTATATAGAAGTTTGTGACTTATTAAATAATATAATAACATTATATGTATAAGTTCTATCAAAACATCACTATTTGAAATGAAAGTGAACATACACCTATTTGCAACTCACAACCTGCACGATTCTCTTTGAATTTAGGTTTATGTTGTATAAAATTATAATCGCCTGGATTATAATTGTTTGCCATGTGGATAAGTGTACATTCACCATAATTATATCTTCGTATTAGATGTGTGACGTATCCATTCGTTAAAATCATTAAAATTGTATTCTGAGACTCCAAACACAAGTAAAATACATATTATTATTAAAATTAATTGAACATTAATTCTCTCTTCCACATTTTCTGCCACTTTTATATTTAATGCGAAGGTATGATTGATATATTGAAGATGTAAAGTTTAATTTGTATTTCATTGTAAAAAAGAAGTGACAAAATTGTAGATATATTTCTTACTTTAATATTGTTTGGCATGGATGGTTTTCAGCAGCAGGGCCGGTTTTTGATATATTTTAAATACCCCTATTTCTTTCTAGGTATTCCTTTTGTAAATGCTTTATATATACTGTAACTCTGTATTTATCAATTTGAAATTATTATTAAACAAGAGATAAAACATTATTGTAATGTATAAAATTCAACACCCCATCATCACATTGAGTTTAAAACTATTTATAATAAATTTTACCTCAACCTTCAGTTTCTTCATTGGAATTAGAAGTCAAAGTAGTATAAAAGCATAAAGTAAAAACAACGTCAAAATTTGATGCTTGACAATTTTAGCTGTGGCATTTATCGTTACTTTTGCCTCTAACATTTGAACTGTTGTATTGCTTTTACGTCAGCTGTAGATGAAGAAACCGGTGGTGTAATGATCGTATTGTTTATTCGAGTGGTACATGGTGATGAGTGAGCATGAGTGTGGCGGTGAGTCAACGTGGGCAGTGTTGACGTGTATCGGTCGCGCGCAGGTACATCGAGGTGTTCCTGAGCTCGCCGGAGGAGGTGCGCGCGTACTCGTCGCGCGGGGAGCCGCGGCCGCGCTCCTCGCGGCCGACGCCCTACGAGCGCGGCGAGCGCGGCGACCGCGGCGACCGGTTCACCTCGCGCTTCGGACGCGGACGAGGCGCCGGCTTCGGCAGAGGTTTGTTGACGTAGCGGGCGAGCAGCCGGCTGTGAAGCGAGAGACCGCGGGTTCGATTCCTGCATTGAGACAAATGTTTGTGGGCCCACAGATATTTGTTTCAAGTCTGGGTGTTGGGGAACAGAAAGTTTCTCATAGTTTCTGATACCCACGATACAGGTGACTGTTGGGTGTATTTATTTATTATTATTTATTTAATGGTGCGTCCACACCGGGCCGAATGAAGGCAACACCGAAAGTTTGTTTGTCTGAACGCAACATGTATAGATTCTTTCGCCTTCGTTCGGCCGGTGTGTACCGCCATAAAACGAAATCCGCCGTTGTGGCCTGCGTTTCGGACGTTTTGCTATTTTATGTGGCTCACGTGTCCGACCGATACGGGTGCTATTAGTTTCGTTTCGACTGCTATGCTGTAAACCGTTTGACAGTCCACTCTTCGGTGATTGACATTTATTTGATCCACGTGCAAAAAGTGCGATAGAGTATCGTTCCGATATTGTTCATCCGATAACATTTTATAAAATAGACATCCTGATATTGAATTTCATACACAACATTATACTGGGGTCTTGAATATGTAACAGTAGGCTCATCCCCTAACACATCTAGGATGGAAATTTGCTCAGCGAAATGTGGGCGTTCTAGTTCTCTAGTTCGCTTCTGCCTATACTTTTAAAGGTACAGGTGTGACCTTATTTATCTACTATATAAAAATAAGTCGGGTTTTCCTTCCTGACGCTATAACTCCAGAACGAACGAACCGATTTCCACGGTTTTGCATTCGTTGGAAAGGTCTCGGGCTCCGTGAGGTTTATAGTAAAGAGATTTCAGGAAAAATTTCAACAGAAAAGCGGGAAAATCTTTTTTCACATACAGCGCCATCTCTGATACATAGCATGTACTACAAACCAATATTTTAAGTAGATGGCGCCGGTGCGTGAAAAAAGATTTTCCAGATATTAGAGATTTCACAGACGGGGTGACAATCGAGCAGACAGATGGGGTGACCGACTGGGTGACAGATGGGTGACAGACAGGTGACAGACTGGGTGACAGATGGATGACAGACGGGTGACATACAGGGTGACAGACGGGTGACACACGGGTAACAGACGGGGTGACAGACTGGGTGACAGACGGGTGACAGACGGGGTGACAATCGAGCAGATAGATGGGGTGACCGACGGGTTGACCGACAGGGTGACTGTCGGGGTGACCGACGGGGTGATGGACGGGGTGACTGACGGGGTGACTGACGGGGTAACTGACGGGGTGATGGACGGGGTAACTGACGAGGGTACTGACTGGGTGACTGACGAAAACGGACCAAAGTAGATCATCTCATTACCTCCTTTAGAATTATTGGATTATAGGTGCCTACAACTCATTCTTTCAACCCTCTCTCTCCTACGCAGACGAAGTTGCGCGGGTCAGCTAGTGTATGTATGAATACCTCAACTAAAGAGTAACAATACTCCAATGAGAATCTTGACATCACAATATGACTGTCAAATGACAATAAAAGGATGCGCGCCATATAGGGTGTCGTCATTCTATACGATGACGTCATCCTATACGATATTGGTAATAGGAGCACGCGAGCAAGAAAAAAAAATGTCGAGTGATTTTGTTATTAATGATGTTCTCAGTACTCGTTCATTTTGACTCACAAATGCTCATTTATATTCTTCCACCTCCAAGCGCGTTGCAAAACGGTTTCGGATTCATTTTTACGACCACCTGTCTGACATCAACCATCTTTAATTAAGATCCTGAATCGGTTTTAAAGAAAAATCATCTCTATGTGTAAAATTGATTTTCTAACGTGGTCGAAGATTACCATGCTGATTATTATGTTAAGGTGGCGGTGGATTCGGGGGCGGTCGCGGGGGGTTCCGGCGCGGCGGCGGCGGGGGGGGACACTGCGTGCACATGAGGGGGCTGCCCTTCAAGGCTTCGCCGCAGGACATCGCATATGTACGTACAGTGGATATAAACACTAATATCTATATGCCTCAATGGCGTGGTTGTATGTCGGTACGACTACCGTCCTGAGGTCTCGGGATTTTTCCATATCAACCCGGAGTCTGGAATTAGTGCCCGATATGGCGATAGGCTCGCCCTCTATCACATCTGGGACGGAACTAAGCTCGGCGAAATGTGGGTGTACTAGTTGGCTAGTGCACCTCTGCCTACCCCTTCGGAGATACAGGCGTGAGCTTATGCTATATGTTATATTACATGAGAAATTATCTAATTGAATTGAACTTAAATGCCTTGAGAGCCTCTGTGAATTTCTGTATGACCTACAAATATTTGCTTCGGGTCTGGGTGTTATGAGACTGTGCGTTTCCTATTCTTGTACCTCAGCCATGAGTTGTTTTGACATTTCACGCTAGCGACTACGTAAAATAATTTCTATGAAAAACGTCAGTTCCCCGCGTAACCGCTAGAGGCGTTCGGGTGCTTGTCATACAAATGTTTTACGGAGTCGCTAGCTAGTAATGTCAAAGAAACTCATGGCTTATTGATACCCATAAAATAAGACTCACAGTCAGAATGTGTACTGTTGGGTGGTATTTATTTGTCTCAACAGGTAGTTGATTAATTTATATTTAATAAGTTTATTTAAAATTGACATCATGCAAAACTTAGCCGAGAAAGTATGTAAATATAAAAAATGTCTTAAATATAAATATAAATTATAAGCCTTGAAAATCTGGTGAAGCGGGGAACTGTTATATAATACAGTAGTGACTGAAGAGTGACATCACCGTTGTAATGCGAATATTAGAAAGATATAGCAAATTATCCCCACTATGCATCCACTCATGCTCATTGCCGAATTATTGCCTTATCGACCGACTTCCACAAAAGGAGGAGGTCCTCAATTCGTCTGTTTTTTTTTTTTAATGTATGTTACCCGATATCTCCGTCAAATGTGGACCGATTTTCAAAATTCTTTTTGTCGTCGATAGAGCTTATTTCAAGGGTGGTCCCATATAAATTTGGTCACGATCGCTAAATTGGAAGTCGGTCAGTTAAGTTTTTAAACTTGTGATTATTTTTTAACCAATTTTGATGCAATTTTTACTAAAGTGTTTCTTTTGATATTTGCTATTAGATTAAAAATAATTTACAAAACCAAACATTGGAAATTATTCAATTTTGACATCAGCGAGTAATAATGAGTAGAGTGATAATTAAACATATCGTTTGCAGTTCTTCAAGCCGATCCGGCCCGCCAACATCAACATCTTGTTCGACAACACGGGCCGCCCCTCCGGCGAAGCGGATGTCGAGTTCGAGTGTCACGAGGATGCCATGAGGGTGAGTATCGCTCGCTGATATAATACAGATCGTAAGTGTTGTATGGGCTGTGGACCAGGAGCCGGGAGGTCATGGGTTCGATTCCCAGATCGAGTGGGGTATTTTTGTAAGGCAACCGGTCGTTATAATTCAGCCAAATCGTTTCTGCGATATGCTTGAATACGTTTGATGCACCGATTATAAAGGAATAACGATGTTTATATAACTAAGATCATATTTGACTGATAAGATTGGCTTCAGCTTCTTTCTTGGACAGCCTTCATGGCCCAGTAGGCGAGTAACCGGTTGTGAAGAAAGAGTCCGCCGGTTCGATTACCGCACCGAGACAAATGTTTATGTGGCTCACAGATATTTGTATCAGCGATGGACGTTGTGAGACTAAAGATTCCGTGTAGTTTCCAATACCCACGATACAGGGTGTACCTAGTGTGGGATCAGAATTATGTATGTGACTGTTGGGTATATTCTTTATTTTATTTATTTATTCCAGTAGTTAAAGACTCGGAAGAGAGGATCCCTCATAGGGGGTTGACGTCAGGCAGGCGGCCGGTCGTAAAAACTAAGCCAAATCCTCTTTGCAACATGCTTGAAAAAGTGTGTTGCGCCGACCCCACATTAAGGTGGGATAAGGGCAGGTAGAAAGAAAAAAAGTTAAAGAGTAAGATCCACATCGACAGAGGCCTATGTTAAAAAGTGTATGAGTGTAGGCTGACGATGTTTGGTTCCAGGCGATGAGAAGAGACAAGAACAACATGGACCATCGCTACATCGAGCTGTTCCTGAACTCGTCGCCCGGCGGCGGCGGCGGGTTCAAACCCAACAGGAACTTCAGGAACTACTGATTCGAATAGCAACTATGTAGCGTAGGGAGGGCCCGGTTATCGACATGTTACTGCAGACAACGTCTACTGACGTCACCTCACAAATATCTAATACATTTATCGAGAAGGTAAGGGCAGTCACATGAAATAAATTGTCAATTACACTCATTGATAGGGTTAATGCGGATACAGACTAGGAGTATTTTCAACGCGTGCTTATGCGTAATTATGTAATGGAAATTCAAATACGGTTATGAATTCGTTGTAATACATAGTTTACATTGATGATTAGATGAAAAGCAAACGCGCTAATCAAACATGAACATGTCATCTCAATATAATGACATTACAACTAGATCATTATAGTGCGAAAGCAATATAGCAAAGTGGTGTAAGTGTGCTATGAACTTATATGTTTCGACGTATGCGTTTATTGGCACTCGACTGTACTCCCATAATAAGTCTTTAAAAGATATTAAATAATCACAAGTTTAAAAACTTAACTAACCGATTTCTAATTTACCGATCGTACCAAATTTATATGGGACTACCCTTGAAAGAAGCTCTATCGAACACAAAAAGAATTTGGAAATCGCTCCACATTTGGCGGAGATATCGAGTAACATACATAAAAAAACAGACTAATTGAGGAACTCCTCCTTCTGTGGAATTCGGACGAGAAAATGGAGTATAGCACTCGGGTAAATCTGAGCGAGTATAAGTTTTTAATTATTTCAAAAAATCGATCTATACTTGAGGTTAGCGTGTTCAAAACTTTCACATTTCTACAGACTTCCAAAAAGGAGAAGGTCTTCAATTCGTCTGTATTTTTTTATGTATGTTACGCGATATCTCCGCCAAATGTGGGCCAATTTTCAAAATTATTTTTGTATTCGATAGAGATTATTTCAAGGGTGGTCCCATATAAATTTAGTCACGATCGGATTTGTAGTCGGTCTGTTAAGTTTTTAAACTTGTGATCATTACAATATTAGTATAAACGCATCGGTTATTAGGGTCTTGTATAAACACGTGTTTACACAGTATTACAAACAGCGGATTCACGCGTGTTAGTGTGTACGCGGTGTTAGTAACTGCATTAGTTTTGTGAGCGTGGCTGTTTGTTCAGTAATGTGGCGTCTCGTAGGTTCATTGTCTGTGGATGAAATGGATCATCACATTCGATGCCAAGTCCTCTACAAGTAGATATATAAGATGTTAACATATTATATTTTAATTAATTATAGAATTATAAATATCTGCTTTCGTTGCAGGCTGATTGATAATATCTAAAAGTTGTCAAATCTCATATCAAATCGAAATTTTGCTGTCATGAGCGTCAGTTGAGAGTGATTCTTGTTTTGATGGCATGGTGGTGTGAAAATGAAAGCTCTGTTAATTCAATATTAATTTAGTCGCCTTTTTGGACTGAAGTTCGATTTGATGAGACTTTTAGATCAACTTGACCGTTTTTAATAAACATTGTTTTAATGAGGTGTCTATTGTGATTCTGAAGAGTGTGAGCGGTAGTAAATGAACTTTTTGGATGTATGTATTTGCGGTTGGTATCGAATGTGATGCGAATAAAAGTGTATTTTTAAAAATTATACGTTTTACTATATATTAGAGAAGAGTACCGGTACGGAGTGGAGGCCAAGAAACATTGAAAAATATACTTTATAACCATTTACGATGGTTGAGTTTAACACAATAAAGATATACGGTACTCGTCCACGTGCTGTATGAATGCCAGCCGTGTGTAAAAGGGAATAGAGTTGAGTTTCATTTAATGCCCATTTTTGTCGCCAATTGCCTGCGGTGACCCTAAAATACAAAATTATTGTCCAAATGCAGCAAGTCAAGCATCGAATTTTAATAAGCGATCATTGCACAGTGATGGCAGAATTATTTGTGTATCTTGAAAAAGTATCATAGGGGCAATTCAAGTATTACGTAAGCACTACGGTTGGGCCTTTTCTTTGCTTATTTTTGATGACATGGGGATCTGGATGGTGATTATCAGCAGTATTATTTTACTTTATCGGATTTTCTTTTCACGAAGAAACCAGAACACAAATGCATGTAACAATGTTTATGTCAGCATTTACGAGCTTTGCTTTTTTTTGCTGACGAGGGGGGTGGGGATAATAATTGTAAAAAATCTGCTTACATAGTACTGGAACAGCCCCATAGGTAGAAGTGCTCTTGTTTATATTAAATGGTAGATAATATATATGTCTCGTGCCTAGCATTCAATGTTGTATTTAAGAGAAATTGCAGTTTTAGTATGTGAACACTTAGAGCCACTCGGAGCTCCGCGATAAATCTCTATCCTAAATCTTGATTTACATATAGGAGTGAGGTGTAGGATAAATCGAAATAACGTGTAACTAAATTAGTAATAGTGCTGCAAGTCGTCCTTAAGGATTAAAATGTGTAATTTTTACGCTCTGTCACCAATTTGAATCACAGAAGACTAATGATAGTAGATTAATATATGGGTTTTTAATTAGAAATTATTTGTATAATAATAAAAGTTGAGAGAGTAATGTAACAGAATCTTAAATACATATATAGCGTTTCTAGTGTCCCTGTATCGAATCAAAAGTACTATTATAAGTATATTGTACTCATCAATAGTGTCAGAAAAGTATCGATATTGTACTCATTAGTAATATGACATAAAAGTATCAATATTTTTAAAAGTACTTATCGATACTTTTGACCCTAAAACTTGTTTGTCACATTGTTTGAAAATGAAAGGTACAAACTAGTTGCGAAGAATGGCGCGTAATGTTTTTATAAGGGAATAATGTTTTAAGAATTACTTTGTAAATGAATAATTGTCAATATTACTTTTTAACAATTTTAATGGTTTTGTAATGCATTCAATTCAATGCAAATTTGTGTAAGCAGTGTAATGTTTATTAGATTCTAGCGTTATAGTTTCTACATTTGAATTAATTATATGACAAGTAAGGGCCCTGCTTACCCCCTCACAACTTAGTTTGAATCCATCGCTGTGCAGTGATCGCTACACTACATAGTATTATCGTTTTAATTAAAAATCTACCTCCACGTGTAAATTATATGTAATAGAGATGAAACACTGGTTTATAATAAACTTTTTCATATTCTACACTGTTGGTTTTATTATGTTAATTTAGATAAAATTACTTTTCGACTGAACTGCCGTGCTAATCGAGTTAGCAGTAAGTCCGAAAACACGATTTGGAGAAAAGGGCGATTAAAATTCAATTTCGCGATTTCAATAATTCGTATTTGTAGAAAAACAAGCACGGGTCTTCATGATGCATATTACCAATAGAAAGGTAAAAAATGTTTAAGGAATTGAAATGAAAGTAATTTAAATATAATAATAATTTAGTGACAAGTCGCCTCCTTGGTCTATGGTCTATGGTGGCAGCATGTATGGGCTGTAGACTGGGAGGTCCTGGGTTCGATTCCCAGGTTGGGCGAAGTAAATTTTCTAATTTAATTTGCCCGGGACTGGATCCCTCATAGGGGGTTGACGTCAGGCAGGCGGCCGGTCGTAAAAAACTAAGCCAAATCCTCTTAGCAACATGCTTGAAAAAGTGTGTTGCGCCGACCCCACATTAAAATGGGATAAGGGCAGGTAGAAAGAAAAAAGAATAATTTAGTGACTGCCCTCTCGATTACCACGTTTATGAAATTGAAACAATGTCGCATATGTAGTCCTGTAATTAATATATTTTATGGAAAGAAAAGTAGCAAGTGTTATACCGGGTGCACAGAATCCGAACGAATGGTTGCGGAAGGTCATCGACGATGGAGACCGCACGCTCGCTTTTTGTGACCTGTTGGAAGCGGCCTGCATCTAGCGACTTCCTGCGACCTTGTTGGATTACTCAATTCGCAATATTTTTTCATACAGTTCACACGTCCGCTTCCTATGATCGTTGTCGCACTTGTCGCTAAATGACGACGTATTCGCATCGCAGTCCCAAATCGCTATTCAACAACAACCTTTTAAGGTCGCCAACCCAACCCATGATTCTTTTGGTGTTGATGGAAGTCACTTAACATCAGTGAACTGCTACAGTGGCGGATTTGCCAATAGGCTGAGTAGGCTGAAGCCTAGGGCGGCAGATAAAATCTGCAAAAAACGGCGGCAAATTTCGCCATTCTTTTTTGTTTTGATTTACAAAAATAAAAAAAGGTGTGTGAAGGTGTCTGAAGACTTCAGACACCTTCCAAAGGTAGTTCGAAGTTCTTATAGAACTGACATAACGGTACCCTAGTTCTCAATTATACTAATCACGAGAAAAGTTGATGTAATAAGGATTATAGAGCACGAATCATAAAGTTTCAGTTTATTTATAGAAAAATGTAATTAATATAATTGTGGATTAAGTATGGAATTTCAGATCTCAGTAGAGGCGGCAAAAATTAAATAGCCTACTATCGGCAAATGTGTAAATTCGCCACTGACCTGCTAGTTTGCCAGTCACTGCTATAAAATAATGCATCTTACTAATTCCAATATGGTTTATCAAGTAAACTCAATAATCAATTGAGCTATTACGTGCTAAAGACATAAAAAAACGTGTTCTTACTTCTTGTGTACACCTTTTCGTGAGGCTGCGAGAGACAGGCGACTATAAAAATAAACCACACAGAATAAATCATGAGGAATCATTAGTGGGGCATTTGGAGAACGACTAGCCTGTCACGAGCGAAGCGATAGGCGGTAGCGAGCAGCGTGCTTACAGTTAAAATGATTTTGGCATATTGGTAGTAGGCAAACACAAAGTATGTCTCTTTTTTGAGTGGTAGAGCCACGCTGTAGAAAGTAGTCTACAGCATGAATGGGCCGTCTCGATCGGTTTGGTACCACTGTCTCAGAAAACCGACGTTAAGTGGCAGCTTGCTGTCGCGTTTCGTTCGGTGAGTGAGATTTCCGGTGGCTCATTTCATCCCTACCCTCCCAGGCCTTTTTTCCTCCCCTTTCATTCCCTCCTTTTAGGTTGGCAACGCACCCATGATTATTTTTGTGTCTTAGATGTCTATGGGCGGTGGAGATCACTTACGCTCAGGTGACTCATCTGCTCGTTTGCCAGTCAGCAAAAAAAAATATATGTCATTATATTTTTTTAGATAATTTTAATAAAAAATGTTGATTCAATATAATCATTTTGATTGACGTTTATATTATATAGGCTATAGGTAACTCTTTACCTAAATACTTCGTAATTTTAGTCTAATAGTAAATAGTAGCCTTTGTGAGCAGTAGACTAGAGGTTCCTGGGTTCGAGGCTCAGGTCAAGCACCGCGTGTTTTTTTGACATAATTTGCCCGCGACTAGAGGCGACCCGTCGTGATAACTAAAGTCAAAACTTTACTGCAACCATTTTGGACAACTTTGTCAGGCTTTCGAATCTAGGAACGCAGACCACTGTACTTAAATACTAACCTTATGCCAAGGAGGCGTGATGTTTACATTATATTGAAGTACCTAAAGATAAGTAGTTATCTCGCTGTCGCCTGTCTCCGTGCTCCGAGTCGGGAGCCAGTTGGACCGCAGGGCGCCGCCGGAGCTGGCGGGAGTCGCGGCGGCGCGGTGGCGGCGGCGGGCCGGCCCGGCGCGGCACCGCGGCACCCGCACCGCCCGTACCGCGCTCCTCACAAATATCGCGGGCGCCATGCCGACATGCGCCACCAGCTGGCTTCTTGTAATGTCTCATGGGTCTCATGCACATATGTACTGCGGGTGATGCGACCTCCTCGCCCGCCTCGCGGACAAATCGAGTCTTATCTCACCTCTACATTCTACACTACACTGTTTGCTTTCTAACACTTACTTAAAATTTCAAGGATCAAGGTTTCAATCTCTCTATCTATATGTATATCATAGAAAGATAAATAAATTGTCGCCTCCTAAGTCTAGTGGCAGCATATATGTTGTGGACCGGGAGGACGTGGGTTCGATTCCCAGGTCGGGCAAAGCGACCGATCAGCGACACAAACGACCGCATGACGTCAACCTAGGAAATTTTCTAATTTAATTTGCTGGGACTGGATTCCGCAAAAGGGGTTGACGTCAGTCAGGCAGACGTAAAACTAACCCAAATCCCTCTGCAACATGCTTGAAATAGTGTGTGGCGCCGACACCACATTAAGGTGGGATAAGGGCAGGTAGAAAGAAAAGAAAGAAACAACAAGGGTATCAACTAGCAAATGGAGACACTTTGTACGCGTGATTTGAATCTCCCGGTGTATCGGATCACGACGATTATTGCACAATAACAGAAGGATAACAAAATTTATTAATGTAGGTATAGGTATGTGCGTCGGGATCTAGCGCTGGTAGCAGCGTGAATGGACTGTGAATCAGGAGGTCCTGGGTTCGATTCCCAGGTGGGTTGTCCTCAGGCAAGCAACCCGTCGTAAAGAATAAACCTAATCCATTTGCGACAGACTTGAAAAAGAGTGTTCCGCCAACCCCAAAGAGCAGCTAATAAATGATTGTAAGTATTTATTTAATTGTTTACGCCTGTGTATATAGGCCAATTACATTAGACGACATGTAATTGCGATCAAGTACAATTCTGATACTGTGAGAGTTGATTCACAGTACCTACTTACCTATTCGAGCGACCCGATAAATAATTTTCAATAAGAGAAGTGTCATTCATAACAAATATTATGGGCCTTACTTAAAAAAACATTTTAGCTGAGCAAATGGTTCGTAGGGGGTTGACGTCAAGCAGGCGGCCAGTCGTAAAAACTAAGCCAAATCCTCTCTGCAACATGCTTGGAAAAGTGTGTTACGCCGACCCCACATTAAACGGTGGGATAAGGGCAGTTAGAAAAAAATGGCTAAGAATAGTCTGTAATTTTTTCCTTGTATCACATTGTTTGAAAACAAAAGGGACAGACTATTCTGAGTCATTTGCTCACCAAAATTTTTTAAGTAAGGCTCTATATCGATATGCATCGGACACATTAAGCATACACACGCATATATGCGTTCCTGTAATAATGTATACATTAGCAGCCATAAGCTCTCGCCTGCATCCCTTAAGGAGTAGGTAGAGGAAAATTAACTAACTAGTGTTATTAGGCCCTATTTATCAAAATGAGACTGCATCTTATATCACCTTCTGTGTGCTTATAAGAATAAATGTTATCTGATAATTTCCATTTTATGATTGGTAGAACCCTCTAACATTATTGTTCGTTTCCGTTGGGCATTAGAGCTAGCCCTCTCCCTCTCGGAGGACTTATGTCACACCGTCAATAAATCGCCGTCTCGCCCTAATTTATATAATACTGTGAGTTGTGACAATGCTATGCAATGCAAACATTGAAAAACTATTGGACGAGGGTCGCGTGGCCACGCGGCTAGCGGGTTGAAATTAATGATTTCTTAGGTTTACGTGAATGTTATTCATTGAAATTAAACTATTTTTACGGATTCTATCACGATTTGGTTTTAATTTTTATGCCCGACGTTTCGAAAGCTTTGCAGCCTTCGTGGTCACGGGTCTGACCCGTTCGAAACGTCGGGCATAAAAATTAAAACCAAATCGTGATAGAATCCGTAAAAATAGTTTAATTTCAAGGGTTGAAGTTAAGTTGGATTTGTATAGTGAGTGGAGAGTCTGGAAACGGGAACAAGAATTGTTAATGTAATAATTGTTTATCTCCAATTGTCAAGACATAAAGGCAATTGGGGATCGGGTGCTGATATTGACCAGTTTGCTATGTCCAATTGACTCAGACTCGAATCTATTGAGAGTACGTCTACATATATTCTAAATACTCACCCCCTTGCCTATAACCATACTTCCTTGTCATAGAAGGTAGAGCCACGGCTGTATCTTTAGCAACACTGACATCTAGGAGCGATGATAACCACAAAATATCAGGGGGGTTACCACCACCTCTTATAGCAGTATTATTATAATTTTACTTGTACCGATTCCCATACAAAACAAACGAAGAACGATTATAATAATACTGCTATTAGAGGTGGTGGTAACCCCGCAGGTGGGCCGTCTGTTCATCTGGCTTCGTAAATAATAAATAATAAGTTTATTTGCCAAAATATGTTACTTTCAGGATTAGTTAGGACAGTAATCACAAAATTTAAAAACCTACTTTAAACCCCCAAGCACGACGTCTAATAATTCTATTGTCTGTTAAAGAGTTAGTCCGTATTTCTTCATATTCTTCCAACTTCATACGAGCGAATATTTGTGTAAGATCTATGAAGCTTAGCTGCTCTAATTTAAGGTCTTTCTGCATCTGGTGCTCGACTGTGTTAGTAACTGATTGTAAACTGTTGTTAAAAAGAGCAACGTCAGAGTTTCTTGTCTGTTTTTCTCTGGCGAAAGAGGCTTGTGAACAGGCGGTAGAGTTAAAATTTGACGGAATCGAAATGATGTTTGAACATTTTATAGATTCAGTAAATATTTTGATTTATTTATTTTGAAACATAAGAAGAATCTTAAAGAGTCATAGCCGGAGATATCGGTATATGCATAAAAAATGCAAACGACTTGAGAATGTTGACGTCTTTTTGACGTCGGTTTAGAAGCCCTCTGTCTTCGTGGCCGCAGTACAAAGCGAAGCGTTGTCGCGCCGCATCGCCGCCGCCGCGCCGCCGTGGTGGCCAATACGCACATCGCTACAGAGTTACAGAATGTGCTTCGTTTATTATAAATAACAACGCTATATATACACTACACAGTATTCAGTTCCTACCTATACGATATATCCGTAAATGACGATTGATCCCTATTGATGTATTTTTGGGTCAGGTCAGGTTGGAATCAGGAACTACGAGAGACTTTCGGTCTCACAACATCCAGGCCCGAAACAAATATTTGTGTTCCACACAAACATTTGTCTCGGTGTGGGGATCGAACCCGCGCCCTCTTGCTTCACAACCAGCTACTCGCCCGCTGCGCCACGGAGGTTGTCAATTAAATTAACATTAATGATTTTGAAAACCATTTCTTGATTCCGAATTCAAAAGCATAATAATATGATAAAATATTATTATTTATAACTCGATTTTGATTTCTTGCAAGATATAAAATATTAGTCTTTTACTTTTAGAAACCAGAAGTAAGATCTTTGGTTATTTCAATATCTATGTAAATAACATTATTTCTGATAATTTTCTCGTTAATAATATACTTACCATAAGACGGCAAAAGACATTAGACAAAGACTAATAGGTGCGGAGTTCATCCTCGAAATAAATATAAGATGTAAGCTCCAAATTATATTATAATTTCTGAATCAAATGGACCTTTACAGCGCTGCAGCGTTGTGCGATGGTTTGACAGCCTCTGTGGCTCAGCGGGCGAGTAGCCGGCTGTGAAGCGAGAGGCCGTGGGTTAGATCCCCGCACCGAGACAAACGTCTGGGTGTTGTGAAACCGAAAGTCCCTCGTAGTTCTTGATATACACGACACAAGATGACAAGACTCGATCAATGTGTGACTGTTGGGTGTTATTTATTTATTTATCTATAAACTTTCAAGGTATGTTTTCATAGAAGGCTCAACGGAGCGATAAATATGCAATAAGTAACTTGCAAAAGTCCCCACATCCGTGACAATGCAAGTACGTATACAACGTATGTAACCTACCAAAGTTCCTACATAGCATTTTGTAATCCTTGCTACTTGTATTGCTGATTTCGTTTATGAGTTAGGTAACATGATTACTCAAGCAATCGGCATAAAGAACAATGCCAATTTGTTGTTGGTTTGTGATTGGGCACCCCTTGTAGGTTGCATCCTGTGCGGCGCCTGCCTTCGCCGCCGCGCGCCGTGACGTCGCCGTGCCGCCGCCGTGACGACGCGTCGTTGTGATGTACTACTATAAGATTAGATGGATGACTGCCCGATGCCCAGCGCTGGCGAGTAGCGAGGATCTATGATACAATCCGTACAGTTGTACCTTAATGACATGTCGTCAAATAAATACATCGACTGTAAATAATTGTATTACAATAAGAGTAAACAGAAACATACCTTTCGCAACTTTCTTGTAACGCTTTTGAGTGGTAGAGCCACGCTGTAGACAGTACGTCTACAGCACGAATGGGTCGGCTCGACCGGTTTGATACCACTGTCTCACAGAAAACCGACGTAAAGTGGCAGCTTGCTGACGCGTTTCGTTCGGTGAGTGAGATTTCCGGTGGCCCATTTCCCCCCCCCCCTCCCTTTCCCCATCCCTTTTCCTCCCCTTCCATTTCCTCTTTTAGGTTGGCAACGCACTCAAGATTCTTAATGTGTCTTGAGTGTCTATGGGCGGTGGAGATCACTAACCATCAGGTGACCCATCTGTTCGTTTGCCAGTCTCTGCTATAAAAAAAAAAAAAAAAAACGCACCTTATTTTTTGTGGCCGCAGGCAGATAACAGGTGGCATATTTGTTTCAGATCTGGGTGATGAGAGACCGAGTCTCTCGTAGTTCCTAATACCCACAACACAAGACTCGATCTTAGTGTGGGGTCAGGACTATGCATGTGACTGTTGGGTGTTATTTATTTATTTTTTAAATATTTAATATATATATTGGATGCTGATCTCTACGTAGAGTTAGGTAATTTTACTTATATTTAAGTAGGTACCAAGTTACCACAAAGTAGGTAGAGTTTCATTTCCACCTCCAAAAATGTAATCTGCATCAAATCCATTTCAACTTATTTTACCCGGTTCCTACATCTCGCTAAGCTATTTTCAATAAATAATGCCTTTGTTCAACATTTCCGAACAACGGCGATTACATAGATATGTACTTTTGATCATGTACACTGTACAGCACTTATTGGTTCGGAATAAATTGTGCTGGTCACACAATAGGCCTAGGCACTCAGTCGTACAACAAATAAACAGTAATCAGGAACTACACAATAAAATAATGATCTCACAAAACCGGAACAGAATTATTTTTATTGTCACCAATCATGTGTGTGGGACAAAATGGCGGAGGGAATTTGGCGCCAAAAAGTATCGCCCGGGCGGCGCTGCGCGGCCGGCGAGTCGCGCGCGAGTGGCGTCGCCGAGCCACGGCGCGCGGCGACTTGTAAACACCGACGACGCCGTGCCGCGCCACCCGCCTTCTGTTCCAACAATACTTTTGTATTCCAGTTCTTGATTGATATTATTATTATTGACGGGAGTTTAGTACATACACATTGGATATGTGATTTAATTGCTAATGATGACGTAGGTATTTACTGTGTTTGGACTTATATCATTTAATAATCTCCTCGAAGTTTTACTGCACTTCTTAAATCCCTTTTATGATGGAGAATTTGAATTGACAGGTTAAGGTATTAAAACGAATTAAGCTCTACGACTAACCAAATATATCTTTATAAGCGAGGAAGTCGATTTCTTCCTTGATTACCTCTTATATGCAACTATGGAAATTATGATAATTAACTCAATAACCCTTCATTTATTTCAAAGTAAGTACTCTGTATGTAATTTTTAAACACACATTGTTATATTTTATAGTAGCTAATCAATGTAATGGCCTCCGGTTATCCTGTCCATCCTCAGCTACTATTTGTATTGCATAATATTTCAATAGAGTCCCATCATTTCCCTTGTTTGTCATGTTTAGCTCTGTTTTGTTGGAACACCGATATATTTCTGTTATTTTCGTATTACTGTTCCACGTTGCAGTCTTGGAGCAAAACAATTAATATTCAAGGTTTTAGCTGTAGTGTTCTTTTGTATTTTTCGAGTGCAGGTATAGATAGTAGAGCCATGTTTTAGACAATTTTAGCTACAGCATGTTGGCTGACCGGCGTGGCCACGTTATTATCGTAAAAACTAACGTGAAGTGGCTTGCTATTGCGTTTCGTACCAATACCTCCTCTCTTTCTATACCGCCTTTTAACGTTAGGCCGCGGTGTGGATCTACATGTCGATTGCTGGTGTCCCTGGGCGTCACCGGTGACCACTAAATGCTTGGTGGTTTAACTTTGTTTAATAATGTTTGATAATAATATTAGCCCTGTAATATTACTGTCCAACTGCTGGGTACGAGCCTGCTCTACTCATGAGAGAGGTTAGGCCTTACTCTACCACCCTGGTGTAATGCGGGTTTGTAGACTTCACATATCTTCGAAAGTCTTGAGTAGAAATTCTCGGGTATACAGATTTCCTCAAGATGTTTTCCTTCACCGTTATAACAAGCGATAATTCACAAAGAAAACACGCATAGAAAAGTCATAGATAGATTCTGATGAGACATATGTGGTTGGTCTCGAACCTCCGGCACTCGTCTCGGCAATCCATTCCCAACTAAGCTGTCGCTGCTGTCCCCAGGGATAGTTCAATATGAGGTCTGAGCCTTTGAAAAGGCACCTCTGTGTTCAATCGCAGTCAAATGAATATATTTATAGCTAGAGCGTCATAAGCGCCAGCTATAAATTCAGGTGAAGCTGTATAAGAAATGTTTCTAAGAGCATAAGTCCATTCGAAAAAAAAGCCTTTGTCAACTTAAAAAATTCTAGTGGCCAAAGTCAATAATTCCAACAATTTCTGATTCCCTTTGACTTTTACAGCACGAGATAAGTGTTTGTTATATTTGTTTCGTGCATGAATATTGTGCGATCATTAGTCCTTCGGAGTTCCTGATCCCACGGTGCCAGGCTAACCCAGGACATTTATGAGACTATTGCTGAATCACATAATACACAATTTAAAACATAAAACTTTTAGCCATCAGTATTCCTATCATCAATAATATTCAATAACCTAGAACATTAAAAGAAAGTTACACTCAAATGAACAGCTATGAAAAGGCGATAAATCACGCGAGTTCAGTTATCACTTATCTGTTAGGATATGTAAAGCAGTGACGGTCGGTGTCGAATGTCGATGATGCGGCGGGATTCAGGGGATGCTCGTCAATCATACCAAACGGTTATTTATCGCTGTATTGAATAAAACAATCGTTTGTGTACTTACCACGGATCTTAAGGAATTCCATCATTCAATAGTTGTATCTTAAAGTGAGACCGAAAGTCTTTTGTAGTTCCTGATACCTACAGGCTACGATACAAAACGCGTGTCTTAGGCTGAGATGAGATCTATAGAGCGAACTTCGACTAAGTCTAAGTCAAAGTCACGAACTCAGGGGGGATTTGTAATTGTTAAATCTAACTTTGACTTAGTCCGGCTCATTTTTTACAAGTAAAACAGACTGACAGACAGACTAAGCAAAGATTTTATTGTAAAAAATGACTCGGACTTAGTAAAAATCCTCACTTAGTTCGAGACCTTGTCATAGACTTAGTCGAAGTTCGCTCTATAGATCTCAGTCCAAGTCAAAGAAACGAACTCAGCGAGGATTTGGAATGTGTCATTTACGATTATTTTCAAGCTGATATCTATATTTAGACCAGAAAATGTATTTGTACAAAACCAAGTCATGCCACTATCGCTTGTCGCGGAACAATTTATGGCTTTATTATGGGATATGCACTGCTTGCATGGGAGCTATGACTCACGAGTCACGGCCTCGGGAAACTTCTCACGGTCCGTACATAAATGTATACGTAAAGTTTGATTAGTATAGTGAAATTTAAGTTGTGTGACTTTCTAAATTGAACTAATTATATGAAAATAAATGTTGATTTTATCGCACAAAGTAGAGACGTAAGTGAACTCTACATCTATGCAATATAAAAACAATGGTGACCGAAAGAGGAGGCTGCGATAGGTCCGAATTTATTAGATTTTCAATTTTAAAGTTTAAAAATGTTTTTAAAATAAAAGGTGTTGTATTGTGTATTCGCGTACTCATGTAGTCGGCGCCTTGCTCTAGTGGCAGCGTATATGGGCTGTGAACCGGGAGGTCCTGGGTTCGATTCCCAGGTCGGGCAAAGCAATTTTTCTAATTTGATTTGCCCGGGATTAGATGCCTCAGAGGGAGGGTTCAGGCAGCCGGTCGTAAAAACTAAGCCAAATCATTTCTGCAACATGCAATAAAAGAAACAAAAGAAAGTTATTGTGTATTTTGATCAATCCTTCTGTTACAGAACTGTTACGAAGATCTGAAATAAATACAGAGCCATCTAAATAATCACAGAGACGATGTTTTCAAATTAAGTATAATTGAAACTTACCAGTGCCTATAAAAGATAATGAGAATTGTATATTTAAATAAAATATCTAATAATGGTTGTATTTTATGGCACAATATAATAAGAGCGATAAAATTAAATATATCTACTTTGTAGGATACCTTTCCGTTGATTAAAATTACAAAAGTTTCCAAGTTGTATTATTTACTTAATTTAGTGTATTTCATTACGGGATTTTAGTTATCATTTATATCATATCATTATTATCATTAACTTTAAGTTTTTCAAGTTAATACGTTTTAAGCAATTGCAAAGGTCATCATACAAATAAACTTTTTATTAGTACTTTATTTGCACTAAACTACAAGATATACAATGTGTTATAAAACTAAGATTTCTAGTCGCCTTAAACGCTCGACTGCCTCGGTGGCGTGGTTCTGGAATTTGTGCCTGATACGGCGATAGACTCACCCCCTATCACATCTGTGCCGGAATTAAGCTCGGCGAAATGTTGATGTTCTAGTTCACTAGTGCACCTCTGCCTACCCCTTCGGGGATACGGCGTGAGCTTATGTATGTATGTATGTATAAAACTAAGAACAAAGAAAATATTAGTACGTAACAGAATTCCACAGCCCACAATAGCAAATAAGACAAAGGAAAACACGTCTTTTCTAAGGATTTCAAGCAGCATTCATTTGACCAATAAACCCAACAGAGAATTTTTGTATAGCAGAGACTAGCAAACGATGAATCTGATGTTAAGTGATCTCCACCGCCTATAGACACCCAAGATACAAAAATAATCATGGGTGCGTTGCCAACCCTAAAAGAAGAGGAATAGGGATTGGAAAAAGGGCGAGGGGAATTCGGCCACCGGAAATATCACTCATCAAACGAAGCGCAACAGCAAACTGCTACTGCACGCCGGTACTGTGACAGTGGTATCAAACCGGTCGAGGCAGGCCATTCGTGCTGTAAAAATTACTGTCTACGTCTTGGCTCTACCACTCAAGAAAATTTCCATTATTTATTTTTATAATCACGAAATATATACGCATTTATGACATACTTCCATACGGTGAGTTTATTATATAGAAAAGTGTGCAGTAAACAGTAATGTAGCGGTCGCGTCAGTTATGAGTAAGGCAGACAGACGGACATTAACATTTTTACATAGCATTACGTAAAGTCAATCAGACACCTTGTTGGCGCTGTGTACCGACTACCGTCACTACCGAGACTACCGACATGAAGACGCCTCGACCCGCCTCGACTCGCCTCGTAAGTGCCCTGTCAATCTGTTAGCGATGCATGCATATTAGCTACCTAAACAACATGGTCATAGAAAAGATTTTACGTCTTAACTGATACGACTACAAATTTGTAACAAGTTTAGCAAAATGTCTTTCTTTCTACCTGCCCTTATCCTACCTAAATGTGGGATCGACGCAGCACATAGACACAGCATAACGCACTATGCTGCCACTAGACCAAAGAGGCGACAACTTTAGTAGATTCTATTTTTATGATTTATTAACCATCTAAGAGTTTTGGAAATGTCCACCATTTTTATTTGGAAAATATAGTATAATTTATTTTAGTAACATGATAGTGATAGACAAACCAAGTGAAATTACATAAATAAATGCAAAGCGCAAAATCGCAGAATGCTTCAACACGCTGTTTGACTTAACTAACTCAACTCTACCTTCTCATACAAATATACTTTAAATTATCAATATACTTCATTCTCACTGCTCAACATCGTAATCCAACGTAAAATCGTAATTCATCATCATCATTATCAACCATAGGACGCCCACCTGCTGAACATAGGCCTCCTCCAAAGATTTCCAGATCGACCTGGTGGAAGCGGCCTGCATCGTAATCGTAATTAATTATAATTAACTCAAAATTTTATCTCGCCCTTACCGTAATCGGTTAAGCTCGAGTAGGTCCAATAAAGATTGTGAGGCACACTTTATACTGCAGGCTGCATACAACCTGAGGATTTGGTTGGCCTCCGAAAAGCAACAGCATCAGCAATCACAATTGGGTACTTGACATTTCTTTTAAATTATTTTTATATAAAATACGTTACGTCGTCTAAAATATAGAACAGAAAGAAATATTGAAATATTCTCAAAAATAAAAAAGTTATAAGCTTACGCGAATGTTATACATTACGAAACGTCGGGAATAAAAATTAAAACCTAATCGTGATAGAATCCGTAAAAATAGTTTTATTTCAAAGTTATAAGCTTTTGAAGTTAGGTGTAACCTTTAAACTGCGGGAAAGAGAAGTATCAGTATAATCACGTCACGCCATAACGGTACGTGAGTTGGAAATGGATAGCAAGATATCTCCAATATGCCCCCACTCCAGAAATTAAAATATGAACTACTGCCTCATTTCTCAACCACTTTCGATGCAGTTTTCACAGAAGGGTTTCATTTTGTTTTATTTGCTATTACATATAAATATGTGTATAAAATCAAACATTGTCAAATACCCAATTCACGTCGGGCTTACGACACGTTAGTAATCACCCGACCAAGCCGGCCCACAGCGTGGCTCTACCACTTGTTAGTACAATATGTCTAGTTATATTATGATGTGTTGCATACTTAGATTATTCTATAGATGCAGAGCTGGTAATGCGACATGTCCCTTGCAAGACAGTGTCATATTCGGCCACCGTCCGAATTGTTTACGAGTCACCGCGCCGCGACGCGCGCCGGCTGACGCGACGCGACGCGACGTGAACGATGAAGCGCGGGCCGTGTGCTGTGCTCTGAGATCTCGTTTAAGTCTAAACTTTGCAAGATTTTGTTAGCCCAAGCGGATGGTAATCGACCATTTAAGTATTGAGTAGTTGACAACTAATTAAATAAAAATCAGTTTATTGCCTAGCTAAGTACAATAAGAACTTACAAGCTAATTTAGTGTTATGTCTTAAGTAAGTACTTAGGGCGATTTGCAGGGCTATTACTAATGTACAGTTAAAACTAAACTCGATTTATCCTACAGTTCATTCCTATCTTTAAAGATATTTATCCCAAATGTTGATTTAAAGTTAGGAGTGATCTATAGGATAAATCGAGATAAGGTGTAACTCTAGATTAGTAATAGCGCTGCAAGTCGCCCTAAATAAAAATTTGGGATAAATTGAGGTTTATCGCGACGCTGCAAGTGGCCCTTAAGTTAAGACTTCAACATTAAAGTGATTGAAAACTAAATTCAACCAGTTTGAGGGTGTACATGTCGCCTATACACATTGCACACGCATTTCTTTATAGCTGTGTTATTCGAGACAACTAGTTAGTTACTAATAGGTCAGGTTTAATGTATGAAACTTATCGATATGCTTTCTTTCTGCATGGCGTAATCCCGGCTTTGTACCAGGGTCCGCCTTCCAACACCGTGCTCAAGATAGCACCCTCGGATCTCCACACTTCACAGTGAGGCGTTATAATATTTGATATGTGATTGTCATAATGTATGTTGATATGACAGCCTCCGTGGCGAAGTAGGCGAGTAGCCGGCTGTGAAACGTGAGGTCGCGGGTTCGATTCCCGCACCGTGACAAATATCTGTGTTGCCCAAAGGTATTTGTTTCAGGTCTGGGTGTTGTAAGACCGAAAGTCTCTCGTAGTTCCTGATACCCACGACACAAGACTCGATCTTAGTGTGGGGTTAGGACTATGTGTGTGACTATTGGGTGTATTTATTTATTTATTTTATTATAAAGGTTCGAGAATTGGTCCCGCCGCGCTGCCAGCGCCGAGTCCCGCGCCGGTGAGTCGCCGTGCCGCGACGCGCCGGGCACAGCCGCGTCGGCGGCGAGCGGAGGCCCGCCGGCGACGACCGACGCGCCGACCCGACAGGACCCACTCTGACGATGTTTTGGGGGACAAATTGTCACCACAACGTGGATACGTGTGAACAAAAATATAATGCACAGCATCAAGTTGAAGATCTTAATAAGAAAAAAATCGAATCGTTAGGAGTGCCTAACAAAGGTATTGCAAACATGAATCGATCATGAATTGATGAAGAAACTTTATATAAATTAGGCATCAGGAATTTTCTCTAAATAATTTAATGTCATTTATAAGAATACAATGTCTATTAATCACTGTTCTAGTTTATTCTAGAACCAATAGAGAGGGTATTACAAAAAAAAAACATGAGCTCACGACGGTTATATTTGGATATTACACTCATTGTCCCAGAATGGGTAGGTGTAAAGGGATACGTGTGGGTGCACCCACTTTTAAACAAGCTTATTTTCAATCCCATCAGTCCTCATCTTTGGAGGCGAGCCCTCATATCGGGCATAAATTCCAGAGTCCGTACTGAGAAGTTTCAGTATTGCGACAATGACGCTCAGGTTTTTGCTAATGATTACAAATACTATATTGCCAATCTTTAACAAGTTGTATTGAGGGGGTCAGCGCCCCACAGGTTATCCTGCATCCGCCCCTGCCCCGGTCACCTACACCGCCGCTGCCAATCCGCGCTGTTTGTTACAGCTTCATTGTACTTCGTTATTGAGATCATTTCACGCACTCGTGCTTCTTCTCTTGTTCAACTATATTCAATATTAAAGTTAATTATTACGGCGCGACGCGACGGCTATCGATTTTAGTGTGATACGGTTTATATGTAAAGTGGCCTCCTCGGTCTAGTGGTAGCATATATGGGCTGTGGACCGGGAGGTCCTGGGTTGGATTTTCAAGTCAGGTAAAGCGATTTTTCTAATTTGATTTGCCCGGGACTGAATCCCCCATAGAGGACGGTTGACGTCAGGCAAGTAGCCAGTCGAAAAATTAAGCTAAATAGTTTCGGCAACTTGCTTGAAAAAGTTTGTTGCCCCGTGTTGAGTGGTATAGCCACGCTGTAGACAGTTACGTCTACAACATGAATGGGTCGGCTCGACCGTTTTGATACCACTGTCAGTCGACTGCCACTGACAAGACAGACGTAAAGTGGCAGCTCGTTGTCGCGTTTCGTTCCGTGAGTGAGATTTCCGGTGGTCCAATTAACCCCCTCTCTTTCCCAATCCCTATCTCCCTCCTTTTAGGTAGTCAACGCGCTCTTGATTCTTTTTGTGTCTTGGGTGTCTATGGACGGTGGAGATCACTTACCATCAGAGGACCCACCTATTCGATTGCCAGTCTCCGCTATAAAAAATCATGTTCAGGAATCAGAGGAAAATTAAGAAGTTAAAATTAAGTTATTAATAGTATAGACTGCCTCGGTGGCGTGGTGGTATTTCGGTACGACTACGGTTCTGAGGTCTCGGGTTCGATCCCCGGGTCGGGCAAAGTGATATTGGATTTTTCCATATCAGCCCGGAGTCTGGTAACTGTGCCCGATATGGCGATAGGCTCGCCCCCTATCACATCTGGGACGGAACTAAGCTCGGCGAAATGTGGGTGTTCTAGTTCGCTAGTACGCCTCTGCTTACCCCTTCGGGGATACAGGCGTGAGCTTATGTAAACTTAAGTTATGTTGTGTACTATTGCATATTAATCAAACTGCATTCATTCATTAATTTTAAAAAAGTAAAGTAAGTAATTAGACATAGGTCTCCCGCAAAGATCCAGAACCTATTGGAAGCTGCCCTTATTCAGCAGTGGAGATCCTGTGACTGATGACGATGAATTATTTAAAAGTTTTTAACTAAAGTAGTTCCATTTTAGTTTTCGTTATATTTGTTCTATTTAAAGCGCGTCTCCTGCACCAATATTTCTCGAAACAGAACGCAAAAACACATACTCATAACAATGATTTTCGCTGTCTCCCGCTCATAGAACATTGGACAAAAGATAAAAATATTTACGGAATCCATGCTTTGCGTAGGTGTTATGTGTAATGTGAAATCTGTGGTTCTTCTTTGGTAGAGTCAACGAGTTAGTGTTAGCAGAAATGCTATGCGATGCGTATGCATGCGTGATGATACGATTTGTGTATGTTAAAAATAATTGGTAAATCCCATAGGTGGTTTGCAAATGCACAGCAGCTGACCCAATTAGCCAAAAAAAATGTTCGTCACTAATTCAAGTTTCCATTATTAAAAAACATACATACATACATAAGTCACGCCTGTATCCCCGAAGGGGTAGGCAGAGGCGCACTAGTGAACTAGAACACCCACATTTCGTCAAGCTTAGTTCCGTCCCAGATGTGATAGGGGGCGAGCCTATCGCCATATCGGGCACAAATTCCAGACTCCGGGCTGATATGGAAAAATCCAATATCACTTTGCCCGACCCGGGAATCGAACCCGAGACCTCAGATCCGTAGTCGTACCGAAATACCACCACGCCACCGAGACAGTCTCACTATTAAAAAACAAGCCTTACAAAATTTTAAACTTTACCACTAGATTGCTGGCCATCGTCTCTTTAAATGTAGTTATTATTGATACCAAGTTTATGAAACATCTGTATTATAAATTGTCATATTTTGTCATTGCCTCTAGGGATATTGAAACCAAAGATCTAGAGGTAATATTCGTTTTGCCAAATGTGAAATATGTATCTAGAAGTATATTGTATTTGGTGTAGATAATTGAAAGGCTTAAATGAAGAAATGTGCGAGTGTTTAAAGACCTATAGAGCATCTCTACCCACAGGAGACCACTACAGGACACAGCTACTTCTTGAATCCTAACTTCTATCAAACCATTTTAAACTATAATACATATATCCCGTTAATCAAAGTCAATTCAACACTTAGCAGTCATATAATAATATATTATCTAGTTTAGAAGTACAGAAAAACTTATGGAACTACTAACTTACTAGGTAACTGTGGAGTGTGGTTTAGGTTTTCAACTTTTCACAAAAACCAATGACCATAGATATGCGAAAGACCAACAAGTTGTGCTTAATTAAAAACTTTTTCCGGACAAAAATGGGTTACAAACTGCGCGTAAATTACATGACAAACGCTGCTAACTTCATTACGCTGAAGTTACAACCCCATTGAGTTCATTCACAAACGGTGCACATAAATACAGAGGTTTTGGCGGTTAACGCGCCATTCCAGCGGGAGTCGGCAGTCGACACTGTGCAGTGATGGCACGCGCCGCGCCGCCATCTTGAATGCTTCGAGTATTCGCGAATTAAATATCGCAAAATTCTAATAACAATATGTAATTTTAATAGTTGTAAAAAATATTGTGAGGACTTTGTTAATGTGCCGCAATGAGTTACAACAGTTTTACAACTTTATGAAGTAAGTTCAAAGTTTCGTAGGTGCCTACTTAATACAAAATGATTTATTTTGTTTTCGATGTTTTATTTATTCGCCGAATAGGTACATTTTATTTTTATTTTACAGAATATTTGTTTATTGTCTAGCTGCTCTACACTTACATGTTTCAAATCATTATTTTTACTATGTAAGACTTGTAATTGTGTTCAAAGGTAAAGTAAATACGTATGTAGCTTGATTATTATAATGACTACTGCTCTAATGTAGGTACTTAGCTATTGTAGGTACATATTATTTTACCTAAAAATCTGCAGTTACTCTTACAGTTGCTACTCTTATGTAAGTACGTTTTGTAATTTTATACACAAAGAAAGTAATGTAAATGTTTGCTTTACGATGTTGACGTGAGTTCGCGTTTATAGGGATATACGGGGGGGTTACCATCACCTCTTATAGCAGTATTATTATAATTTTACTTGTACCGATTCCCATACAAAAAAAACGAAGAACGATTATAATAATACTCATATAAGAGGTCGTGGTAACCGTGCAGGAATATTTATGTATCTGGCTATACCCAACTCATTGATAACTACCTGAGCTCCAAGTGCCAGTCAGTTTCAAGTCAAGTCCAAGTCAAAGAAACGAATTCAGTGAGGATTTGGAATTATTAAATCGAACTTCGACTAAGTCCAACCCATTATTTACAAAAAAAAATCAGACTGACAGAAAGACTAAGCAGAGATTTTAAATCGTCACTGAGTTCGTTTCTTTGACTGAGACTTAGTCGAAGTTCGCTCTATAGATCTCCACCCTGGTTTTCTCCATACATTATTTTAATTTGTTGTAGGTTCCGCAATTAGAGCTGTTAGTGTGTTGAGTAAACAAGAACTACAGGAATCGATTTTGTAAACTATCGACTCTCGTACTCAAGTCTCGGATATTTGTTTTACATACTTTAGATATAGATAAATACAGGCGGACTTATCCAATGCTGGAGTCATTTTCCACCAGCCAACCTTTTGATACAATGATAATAAATAAAACTCAACAGTTACATTCATTATACGACTTCTGAACATTGATATATTATTCGGCTAACGTCTCAAGTTAGTAGATTCCTACATCTATGGTCCTGACTCCGCACTAAAATACAAGTTTTGTGTGTTGGGTATCAGGAAGTACGAGAGACATATGGTCTCAAATGGACCCGAAACAAATATTTGTAGGCTACTGAAACATTTGTCTTGTGAGGGATCGAACTAATGCGTCGGTCTCTGGCTTCACAGTTGGCTACTCGGCCGCTGCGTCGCCTAAGATCGTTATTATAACTATTATAAATAAATAAATAACACTCAATAGTTACACACATAGTCCTGACCCCACACTAAGATAGAGCAAGTTAGGTACAGATTAAGCAAGAGATTGCACAATTATTTAACAAAACAAAATTTGTACATCAACTTAATTCTTATTACAATGCAACTTATTTCAAACAAAATATGTTCATTGTTTTACAAAGTTTAAACACAATAATAATGCCTAACAAAAATATGAAGAAAAGATGTAACAAAAATATATAAATCAAGAGGCACAATTCAATAAATAAATAAATACACTCAATAGTCACACATAGTCCTCACCCCACATTAGGTATAATCTGTATCGTAATTATCAGAAACTGACACTTTCGGTCTCACAACACCCAGACCCGAAACAAATATTTGTGGGGCACACAAGCATTTGTCTCCGTGCGAGAATCGAACCCGCGGCCTCTCGTTTCACAGCCTGCTACTCACCCACTGCGCCACGGAGGCTGACAAAAAATAAGTAATTGCTAATTACTAGTAGCATCTATTTTATTTCGTGGGTCTCATGGTATAACTTTGTATCATAATTCATAATCAACCAGAGTTTGTCGAAACAATTTTTTTATAATAAAAAAGCAATTGTCAGATCAAACTCCGTGTGGGCTTTGTAGTTTCTCATTCACATGACAGTAGTTCCTAGTATTATTATTTGTTTCGTGGCATATTTTATGAAAGTGCATACCCCCCTTATTCATTACACTGGTGTTTTCTGTTTAGTGTTTTGGGGTTAGTAGCAATCACGCGAACTAAATTGTATACAAAAAGTTCTCCCATATTCCGATAGATGGCGCTTATTTAAAAAAATAACTATTGTGTTTACTAGCTATTTGATCAAGATGTCAGTTACTAATCAAAGTCTGAGACCTATGTAATTGTAAGTGTAAAACATTACAGTAATGTTGTAGTTATTTCTGAAATGGAAATGCTCAAACTTGTCTCCTTCTGTCCTCAGCACTGACATGTCCATTTATTTTATGTTCTTCAATTAAGAAGCATAGAATATTACGTATATATTTCCACAGTAGGTAAAAAGTGTGCTAATGTTGCATTGGATTCATTTAGAAATTTTTAATGTAACATTAATGCACTTTTAACTCGATTTTGGTGGAGTTTTAAGTCACTATCTAAGTCAAATTCGAGTGTCCAGAGTCAGCCCCCACTCCTCAAACATTGCCAATGTCCATGGCGACGGTAACCACTTACGATCAGCTCGTAGACCATCTGGTTGTCTATCTTCATATGCCAATTAAAACACTCCCCAAGACCACGGGTTGGTTTTTGAGCTATTGGAGGGTAGACGAAGTAACGTCCCACCTCATCAAATGATCACTTACCATCGTCAGTGATCTATCGCCTATGGACATCGATGAAAGTTAAGCTGAACGTATTCCACATTATTTTGTAAGTAGTTAGTTGGTAAAGGTGGAGATAGTTCAGTGGTGCAGAGCCTCCAGTTCGATGCAGTGTGGATTCGAATCCGCGAGACTTGATGCTCGTTATCGCGCACCACCGCTGTTATTTATTAACTTGATGTGTCTTTTTAGCTCCGCACATTCCGTGAGGTCAATGAACATGCAATACATTACAGATGAGACAATTCGTTGATTACTTATACTTTTGTTGATATTGAAAATTTCGTGAGTAAGAAGTAGATTGTTCTTGTAGTCGAACAATGATACGAGCAAACTACTTGCCTGGTGATACGAAATCTTACAGGTAATGCCCAATAATTACACAAGCTAGAATCCTCCTCCAAACCGGAACACAAGATTGCTTGCACAATGCTGGTTTGCGTAGACATTATGATAGTACCTAAATATCCTATAGTCCTAACTATAATCAATTTATTTATTATATACTTTACTTTGCCATAATACAAATAAAAATCATATATGTAGTATGTATTACTAAATTATTATATGCATTATTAATTGTATTTTTATTTATTTTAAGTTATATCATTTAAATAGTCACGGGCGGCTCGGCCTCCGGTGGCCCATACGCTTATGGAACATATATATGTGCCGCCTCTGACGGGTTAAGTAATCAAAACAAATAACTATTTATCCTAATAATTAGTTATTATAATTTGTATTAAATACAAGTAAAAACCTTGATTAGTTTTGTCTCTGAGAGGTATGACACAATAAGGTAGCGTTTAAGTGTCGCGGCGGCGGTTCGGCGGCAGTGATCTGTGACTGTTGTGTGTGTGTGTCAGCGTGTGTCGGCACTTTGCGCGCACTGCGCAGTGTGTGCGGGTGGCGCCGCACGCACACTCGCGCGCCCACCTGACGCCGCCGGTGCCGCCGGTGGCGCCAGCCCGCAGCCGGCCCCGGCCCCGCGCGTCGCCGCCTCTCCACCCCCGCACACTCCCACCACACGCCTGAGTCCGCCTGACCGTCGCGCCGCGGGGCTGCCAGCCACCGCATATCCCCTACTTTTACGGATACTTTTTTATCTTCATTTATTTAGGGTTTTTATCCATAAAGAATTTAGGATATGTCAACCCCATTGTACCTTACTACATTATTGCAACAAGATTACACTTTAACAACTTTTTAATAAACGTATTTTTGTTTACCAGTTTTGGTTGTATAACTGTTGTGTTTATTATTTTTTAGTTTATTTTAATTTTAAACAGACACAAGTGTAATCTTGTCACATTTTTTTTATCCTCTTTTATTATTGCAATAATAATGACTATCCGAATAAATGATATTACTCGATACTAATTATATAATGTATCCTTTAAATTTACAGTAATCAGGTATTCTAGGAAAAATAAATGAATGTATACAAGAACACCCTAAGCAATTCTATAGTAAGATGCAGTATCGTAAATAATTAGAATTAAATAAGTTGAATTAAAACCGGCTAAATGCGTGTCTAACGACGCACACACACAGCAAAGGGTTCTGAAGTGGGGATGAAAGTTACTGAATAATAAAATTATTAAATATAACTTAACAATATCCTCTAATAAAGTTATGTTTACTACCTGTTTTACATACCTAAAAATTGCATCTAAGTGATTTTCAATGGTTTTTGTCCGAAACTTTGCTTTTTACTTTGGCGAGTATTATTCATTACCTACTCACGATCATTGTAAAGCCTATTAGTGTAGACAATTTTCCTTTTAAATTCGTTTATGAATATGGTACAGCTAGCATGATTTTTTTCACATATCCAAAAATAACCGTTCAGCTGGGGGCACTTGACTTAAATAAAAAATGGCACTGTGAAGTTTAGTATTTCTGAAACGGATTCTTGTATTAAAAAATATTATCAAAAACCCACCAAACTATTAAACAACACATCCAATGACATACTATTTATTCATGTCGAGAAAAAAATTCATTCCCACTTTACGTGTAGGGGTCCTCCTCTTTCGAAGGGTTCAAGATTTTATAAATTACCACTTTATCGACACCTACAGATAAATAATAATAATAAATTAAATACACCCAACAGTAACACACCTAGTCCTGACCCCACACTAGGTATACCTGTATCGTGGGTGTCAGAACCTATGAGAGACTTTTGGTTGAGGCCAAAAGTCTGGCTGTTGTGAGCAACACCCAGACTTGAAACAAATATCTGTGAGCCACACAAACATTTGTCTCAATGCGGGAATCGAACCCGCGGCCTCTCGCTTCACTACGCTACTGGCCCGCTACGCCACGGAGGCTATCCATGCTAATTACAGCTATCTAGAGCTTATAGTCTACCCATACAAAACTAAACCGCGATCATAAGGACAGACGGACGGACATAGCGGACATATTATACAAAAATGCACCCTTATGGTTTTATAAGGGTTCCATTTTTGCTTCGGAATCCTAAAAACATTTTCCTTTTTCTCCCTGCGTCATGTGACATGTTACATTATTTGAAGTTTGAACTAAAGGGACAAATTAGTTTTAAAAGTGAAGTACCGCGTTAATATTTTATGAGGGGCATTGTGTTTAGGTGTTACTTAGTTATACATTTTTTGAGCGGATAATAAAAAATACGCGAATAACCAAAGTAGCCGACCGAGACGTGTTCATTCAGTTTTTGTGGTGTAAAAAAGATTTACCCACAAAAGAGTCGGGTAATAACGATGTGCAGGTGGGCCCGCGCCGGCCGCGGCGGTGGGGAGGGAGCGGTGAGGCGTCCCGCGTCGCGGACCGCGGTCGCTCGGCGCTCCGCGTTCGGCAGTCAGTCGAGTGCGGGCGTGCGGCTCGCGATGTGGTGCCGCTATAGTGAATGTGTCTTGTGGCGCTCGCGGGCGCGCGAGTGCGACTCGTGACGCCGTCGCCGGGCGCCGGCATGTGATGTTCCGGAGGCGCGCCCTCCGTCGCCGGCTCGCGTCGGCCGGCGCGCCGCCCCTGCCCGACGAGCAGCTGCGGCGGGTGGCGCGCGCGCTGGACAAGGGGCCCGCGGGCGCCGAGTGCGTGCCGGCCGCGCGCGCCGCCGACCAGCTGCGCCTCGCCCTCACCAGGGCCTTCCGCTTCCCAGAGCTGCGAGACCTCACCGAGCTGCGCCGCATGCCGCTCTGCGAAGACCACCAGTGCTGCAACCCGTACCACTGGAGCCGCCTCTGCAAGCCCGGTACGGCATCAACAACAAGTGCGCACCGTAAACACGCTCTGTGTTGTGTTACATCTATACAAAGTGTATCTGCATGATCATGGAATGAATGCTCGCCGTGTTGCGATGTGACGTGACAACTGACGCCCGATGGTTGGTTCGCGCACTCGGTTGCCGTATGTATGGAGAGTCAAGAGTGCCCTGGATCTGTTTGTTTTTCTGTTTTGCTGGTCTTTATCTAACCTAACCTGTTTGAATATATCTACTATAATCTTCATGGTATGACATTCTACATCTTAGACGTGCTTAGTTGTCGTTGACTCGCCGTTGTGCCGTTGACGGCTGCTGGTATGCTGCCGGTGGTGCCGTGGTGCGCACGGCCCGGCGCGGGCGCGGCTGACGTTTGGTTGCATTTCCACGCGGCCGCGGTGCCGTTTCACGTGTTGCATCGGTTATCATCGGTATCGTTATCATCGTGTTTATCGCTACTGTTTGTTTCTGTATTGTTACGTTAGCCGTGACGTCAGGCGGCGGCGTTGCGCGCCGTCGCCGCGGTCGTCGCTTGGCGCCGGCGCCGCTCGCGCTTTGTAATTTTAATATGATTTTAATCACGTTTAATATAATTTACAATGCGAGTGCTCGGTGCAGTGTGCAGCTACTGCCTCGTGCTGCATGTCGCCGTCCGCAGCCACTCGCTAGTCGCTACACGGCTGAGCTCCATCGATGTTTTTCATCCCCGCATTAGATCGTACAAAGTAAACACAACACAACACCGCTCGACTTTGGCGGGCTATTTATAGACTCTGACATCAGTTGGAAGTTTACGTTTTTGAATTAATGTGGCAAAGGTCGCGCTTTCTTTTCAATTTGGAATCCGTCCGTAACTTGCGTGCATACCGCCGCGCCGCCTGCGTAGTGACTAGTGACACTCGAACGTGACTCACGATTAGAATGTGCGTTCGTTTCAGGGCAGAAATAAAAAGTAAAAGTTTCAGACCAGATGTGAACATAAAACAAAATATGTAGTAAGTGTGTGCGTTGTGTATATCTAAGTGTGAGAAGCATCAAGCGTAAAACGGCTAGCAAACAGCTAATCTTTGCGTAGCGAGGGTCATACGTTCGCGATAAGTAGACAAGGTCACGGCGCTGGCGCCGGCGTGCCGCGTCGCTCGGCGCGCGCAGCCCGTTAACTTTTTAATTCGTCAGGCAATGGCGCTACCGCCGCACTGCCGCCATCGTCGCCGCCGCCGGCCTTTGTTAGGTAAACGGCTAGCCGACTGTTTGTCACCTCGCACTCGTACTGATATCATCTGTACCTACTGTAACATCTCATATGCCACTAGTCACTACACTTATGTTTCACACATACCTACATATTTTATGTATAAAATTATCGCGTGGTAATCATAAAAACGTTGGTAAAAGTTGCCGCGACTTATGCGCAAGAGCATAGCTATTCTAATCGGAGTGTTGTTGCTTAATCAAATCTGACATCAAGGTATTAAGCTATTATAGTAATCCGATCTGGATGTTTTTGCAAAGATTTAGGTATTTTAAAACAAGAAACATAGAATGAAGCTTACTTTATGAAAAAAATACACGATTTATAGTAAATATAGTGTATATTATCCAAAGACATTCAACAGTAAATAGACGGGATAACAGCACGAAACTTGTGATGCAAAAGTTGTGACCTCGTGGTCATGTCACTCAGTCGTATGTTTAGAGTTAGACAATGAAATTGTCTTACGTGATTCTTGATCATTCACAGAACACTCTTGCATCTAGGGTGTAAATTGTAATAAGTATCCTCGCATTGTGATAAGTGGTAGATGGCGTTACTGACGTTTGAGATCAATTTTTTTTTGTATGGAAACTTGCTTGATAGTTATTAATACAAGTTCTTTGCTATTAGGTACTTGACTATGTTTGATTTTGTACACATTTTTATATGTACTAGCAAATAAAACAAAAAATAAACTCTTCTGTAAAATCTGCATCGAAATTGGTTGAAAAATGAGTCAATAATTCATATTTTAAATTCTGCAATGAGCAAGAGTGGGGACGTAGTGGGGATCTTGCTATTCCTTTCTAACGCACGTACCATTATGGCCCTGACGTGATTTTACTGATACTTCTCTTTTCCGCAATTTGAAGGTTACACCAAATTTCAAATGCTTATAACTTTTTATCTTTGAGTATATTTCAATAATTGTTTCAGTGCTATATTTTAGATGGCGTTTATTTCATATAAAATTAATAAAAAAATATTAGTGAAGTACCCAATTACGAATCTGGGATGTGTATTAAAGCAGACATCCTAGTTATTGATATGGCAAACGCGTAAACCCACATGATAATCTAGTAATGTGGCGAAAAACAGAAGTGCCAGTACATTATGTGCGTATCAAAACCCGTTCATGTCATTACGAAACTTGGGTTTTCATGTCACACTGGTTTTTTTCATTTGCAAGTGCTTATTCAAATTTTAAAATGATTTTTGTCATCCGGATGCTTCGCCGTCCGTAATAATAATTCTGCTTTGTAAATGATCAAACATCTTAATGTGTTTATTAATAGATATTTGTTTTACGTCATTATAACTTGATTTGCAGACAGTTGTTAATTTATTGTAAATTACCGCCGAAGGAGAGAGGATAATCAAAAGTTACCAGAAAGGGATTTAGGTAATTTGTTCATTGTGTACTTTATTCTACTAGGTTGTTACTTTATTCTTCTGGGTGGTTGTTGCCATATATTCCACAATGAAATGTAGATTATCAATCTTAATCATAATTAATATAATTTCTATTAGTTTGTCTATAAGTGATTTCATTATAAGATGGTACAAGAGCCAAGCTGTAGAAAATTACGTCTACAGCTCGACCGACGTCCAATACCATTGTCTCACTGAGAAGTAAAGACGCAATTCGCTGCTGACTCTCCGAAGGTTCAAATTATTCCTCCACCTATTCCCTTCTACACTATCTACATTTTCTTCGTCCTCTAATTTTCAAATCATGTTTACTTATCTACGTCTATCTTTTCAAAAGAAGGTTGGTACTTTCAGCTTATCTGTAATTCGCGTGAAAGTCTGTTGCGTCATATTTCTATTTTCTTTATTCAAACTTTCATCCCCCGTGTCACCTCCTAAGTAAATTTCCAAAAGCCTTTCTTAGTGCTCGCCTACATCACATATGGTAGCCGTGAGTAAAATTTCATGTTCCTAGTTCCAATAGTTTCGGCTGTATACAGATACGTCAATTTCTCTTTTATATATTTGAAAGAAAGAATAATTTATTGACACAAGTGTGGTGGCGTACAGGTACAGGACGTAGAAACAATTAATTATACAGATATTTATGTATGTACTTAATTAATCACCCATACTGTGCATGATGATATATGTCCCACCACAACCGTGCCAAAGGCTCTAGATCAGCATAATAAGTCAAGCACTAGGTGCTTGACGCTGATTTTCATTCAGACCCCTTGACGTCCGACAGATGCCAAACCAGAACTACTGTGTGCGTGCACGCAAGTGTGTGTGTGTGTGTGCAAACTCCCTGCAGACTTGGGCAATAATAACTTGAAAACAGTCCATCTTAACCATTTGACCTAGTTCCCATGAGACATATATCGGTCTATCAGCCTAATGAATGCTAGAAGCAACCTGCATTTTTATATTCGAAGTCACGTAAGACGAAAAATCCGTAAGAAAAGTGTAAGTGCATTTCAGGGTTGCTGAATACTTGTTCAACCAACTCATTGCCTTGACTTCTGAACGTATAACTAGGGCTGTCAAATAATTTTCTTGTTAACTGTTATATAAGGTTGTCTACAGTCTATTATATCGTTATGAATCGTAGAATTATTGTTCTAGGTACTTCCCGTAAGACTAAGTTTGAATTTGTCGCCTGGTCTGTCGATAAAAACCAAGCCAATTCCTTTCTGCATCATACTTGAAAATCGAAGTCGCGCCTGTGGTTACTTTTTCTTTTTTTTCTTTCTGCTCTTATGTGTATATAATATAATATAATAATTATCCGACCTAAATGTGAATTAGGGAATCCAGTCTTGGGAAAATCGTATCTGAAAAACACGCTGTCCGACTGGGAATCGAACTCAAAACCTCACGGTCCACAGCCCATATACGCTGCCACTAGACCAAGGAGGCGACTATCTTTAGACTAGGGGTAGGGGTCTGTGACTACTTCTTAATTTTGTATAATTTTAGAACTATGGGAACTTGGAAAAGGTACGGACTGCCGAGACGAGAGTCGGAGGTTCGAGACCAACCCCCTAATGGGAGCATACACCCCTGACTTTTCTATGTTAAGTGTATTTTCTTTGTGAATTATCGCTTGCTATAACGGTGAAGGAAAACATCGTGAGGAAACCTGCATACACGAGAATTTCTCCACAAGACTTTCGAAGGTATGTAAAGTCTACCAATCCGCATTAGGCCAGCGTGGTAGACTAACGCCTAACCCCTCTCATAAGTAGAGGAGGCCCGTGCCCAGCAGTGGGACAATGATTTACAGGGCTAATATTTTTTATTAGAACTACATATGTACAATGTTATAGGCAACCCTGATGAGATAGTAAAATCCTCTCAAGTTAACAGTTGGTCGTGTGGTGGCGCCAACATAACAGCGTTCACAAGGCCCTGAGGTTGGTAGTAAAAAGTGGCCATGACACCGGCTCACGCGCACTGCGCACTCGCCCACACAGCACTACACACTTGCCGCCCTCGCTGTGTGGGAGTGCCATCATACCTCATGTTCATTATGAAGAAAGCTTACAAAAATTATAAGTTCCTTATTAGCTGTTAAACGGGTTTCATAGATAGATAGATAGATAACTCTTTATTGCACACCAAGAAAAAAAAAACAAATTACAAAAAGGACTAAGTAATACAAAGTGTAAACTAAAAAAATAGGCGGTCTTATCGCTTAAAGCGATTTCTACCAGACAACCTTTAGATGGAGAAGATTTAACAAAATAACAGTGATCGGGGTGTATTTAAAAATAAAAAATAAAATAAAACAAGAAACAAAAAAAATATTACGCTAAGTACAAAACAGTACAAAAATATTTAAATATATCTCTATATATAATATTCATATTTATTGGATGGAATATAAAGTTATAAACATGAACTAATCTTCTCTGGTCTACCTAATGTTGGATTGTCGTTGAACGTTTAAAATTAATAAAATAGCACCTAACAGTCATATACATAATCCGTAAGTACTTTCTCGTTACATCAGTAGCGAAGCGTTCATACAACACGATTCCTAGCGGCATACCGTTGCATAATTATCGGTTTGACAAATAGGCACTAATTGGAAGACAATGCTGCATTGGCTTCCCTTTTGAAAATGTTCACTCTTCGCCACTGCGTTACATAGTCATGACGCCACGGTTATATAGTTACGAGTTGTTTCGTGGGTATCGGGAACTGTTAAGGCCTTCCGCAGTCCTTGTCTGGGTGTTGTTTCGACAGATATCTGTGGGTCACACAAACGTTTGTCTCTGTGAATCGAAGCCCGGTTCTCGCTTCTAACGGTCCAGTAAAAGATTAAACGGGATAAAAAATAAACGATTATGGCGCTGTTTTTTGAAATATTAAAACGTCTTTTTAATTACATCAAAATTCACTCTATCAACAATTTTACAAATACATCCCACAAATGATACAACATAGATGTCAAACATGGAGTGTCAACGTTTTTTCGTTGAACATGTAACGAGACGTACGAGTTACGAGGCGACGGTACGAGTACGCCTGTCATACAACTCATACAACACTATCACTTTCGCTTTTGGGATTCACTTAAAAGGATACCGAACTGTCTTGCGTAACGTAGTGCGAATGTCTAGTCTGGAATTACATATATATTACACTCTGGGACACTTTCCATTTTACATTGATAATTAATTATTGTTTAGTATTAGGCAGACATTTAATATTACTAACTATAGAGTCTATCAAGCAAGTTTCCATACAAAAATGATCTCAAACGTCAGTAACGTCATCTAACACTTATTACAATGCGAGGACGCTTATTACGATTTACACTCCAGAATATTATGTGTATGTCAGTCGCCTCCTTGGTCTGGTGGCAGCATGTATGAGCTGTGGACCGGGAGGTCCTGGGTTCGATTCGCAGGTCGGGCAAAGCAAATGTTCTAATTTAATTTGCCCGGGACTGGATCCCTCATAGGGGGTTGACGTCAGGCAGGCGGCCGGTCATAAAAACTATGCCAAATCCTCTCTGCAACATGCTTGAAAAAAGTGTGTTGATTAAGGCGGGCCCTGGCAGAAGGCCGGCATAACGCCAGGCAGAAAGAAAGAATATCACATAAGCGACAATTTGTCTTTGGTGATCATAAAGTTCTTTAAACCTTAAACCTTTATATTATGTGAATGTTCAAAAATCACGTAAGTCGATTTTATTGACTAAACGTTATTACGCGGCACGACCTTGTGGGCGTATACAGTATCAAATACGACTGACTTATCCACGAGATCACAAGTTTCGTACTGTTGTCCTGTCTATGTACTATTGAATGTCTTTGGTATTTGGAATCGTAAAATAAAATATTGAATATGAAATACAAACTCGCATAATGCAGCGATGTGACCAAACGTGATAAATAACATAAAGAAGGCAAAGTTTAAGTAACTTTAATATTTTCATTTTCTTTGTTAATAATGTGCTTGCTTAGCAATTAGCAGTGTTGTCTAATCTTTAAGGTTTGGCAAATATCACATAACTTTAGTTTATTTATTTTCTTATGAAATATATTCCATCGTTCTATAAAATTTAAGTATTTTATGTATCCAGACCATTTTTTTTCTCTGGTCAAAGGCGAATAATATACGGAGTCATTTGGCCTGAGCGTGTTCCATTCAATAAATTAGAATTGCTAGGATTCGTAGTCGTAGTTTATTTTCTTTAGCCATATTTATAGAACGAATTTATTCATAACCACACATAACAATAATAATTGATAATGTTTTTAATTTCACAATTAAATCCGGCACAATGCAACTATTTCATTTAATTAATCGACAGATATAAACGCTAGAAATTATATTCAAAATGTGCGCAAGAAATTAATTAAATGAAAACCGAATAAATAATACAAGTGAATTTTAATTAGATTTATTAATTAATTAATACTCCTTAATCGTGTCCACCTGGCACCTGGTGACATTAGATGATGTTGTGACGGCACTGACGGCTGATGGGTGACGCGGCGCGGCGCGGCGTGTCGGGCCGCGGGGTGGCATGGAGCGGCGCGGCGCGGCGCGCGGCGGCTGACGCGAGCCCACCTGCGCTGTCGGCGCCGACGCGACGCGGGTTTTTGTCAACTTTCGCGAATAGCGACTGTACGAGATGCTTCGTCTGTCAGAAGCTCGTTTGACTCGTGTTCTAGAGGCCCGCAGGAGGCACTAGGCGGCACTAGAACACTGCGAAATCATTTCAATAAACACGTTTTAAGTGTTGTCCTTGTACAATGTACATATATATACCAGAGCTCGGGTTAAGCTCATTTCGAGGGAGATTAGGTCAGTTCATTGATTTGAGTACAAAAGGATTAGAGTCTATTTGTTACTTTAAGTTCCTCCAGGATATTTTGAGTTTGAATTAAATCAGTCTTTCTATATTTCATTGTTACAGGACACAAAGGAAGTATTCAATACGCAAAGGATTCTAGACAAACCTATTGAGGATACCATATTATTATGCGATTTAAGATTTCTTGGATGTGATACCTTTCGGCAGTAATTACATAGCGTCAGTATGTGCAGAGCAGTAGAGCTATGTTATGCGTCATAGTTACCGGCTGACCTTGGCACTCGAGCACTTTCTATTATAGGAACTATCTATCGTTTCGTCAAACTACAGTTGCAGCGCAGACAACTTAAGTACCGTGTTACATCGAACATTTTTTTCGAAGTCATAGAGTATAGGCACTCAATAGAGCGCTGGCGCTCTATAAATTTCAGCCATTCTAGTGTTGTGTACTTATGTCGTTGACAGAAGATTGGTTGACTCGATATTCAGTCACCTGGCAATAGGTTAGTTATCTGTAATTTAAACAGAAGTGAGTGACGACCTTGGCATCCTTCTTAACTTTAAATAAGAGTGGTTCAACAGTTTTTTTAATTCTGTAATTTTCAGTAATCGGTGCGGGATGATTTCGCTGCAATCAATTTCGTGCTTATCTTAACTAGTATTTAAATACGTATAGAATGTCCGCTACAGCGAAGAGCCACGAAGCCGTGAGTTGCGACCTCACCGCGGCGCGCGGGCCCCTGTGTTTGAATGTTAATTGTTATTATGCGAAGCGGCACATTTTGACTGACCGGCGATCGCAGACCGACCGATCGACGACCAGTCGAACGGGACACGCACACGCACGGGCGCACGGGAGAAGGGGAGCTGTTATCTTATCGTGTGCAGGCGTCGACATGCCGCGTCGCCACAGGACCAGAGAACCGCACGGCCCTCTCGCTTTGGACTCTCGGAAATTAGTGTTCACATCCGGCGATTAAGCCCACGTCGGAGGTGCATTATCGAGTGTCGCGGTGGTCGCGGTGGTTGGAGCCGAGCGGCAGGTATCGTGACGTGCATCCATCTGTTGATGTGGTTGCGTCGCGTCGCGTCGTACGGTCGCACCGCGTCGAGCCGCGCCGGTGGCGGCACGGACGATATTTATTTAGCCATAATTGCTTGTCGGCTGGCTGGCGCCGGCGCCGTGTCGCGCCGCCGGGGGGCCCGCGCGGGCCGGCGGGGCGGCGGGGCGGCGGGGCCGGGGGGCAGGAGGCGCCGGCGCAGGTACACCGCTTCGTTACCTCCACTCGATTTCGTGATCGTTTTTTCCCCCGTCCATTGTCGGTTCATGTTTTCGGATCTCTTTGTTGAATTTGTGAATGGTACTCTCTCGTTACGTCCGGATGTGCATTGTTTGCTATGAATATTTTTTGTTGGGTGTTGATTAGCGTGGTTATTCGGTAGTTTTTGGACGGTTTGCTTGAGGACATTTGTCTATGACTGAAAGGGCTCTGTATGAATTATTATCGTGAGTTAAATTGTTTGTGTGCGTCAGTGGTCGGAGCTCAGAGCGCGTTGTGTCGGTACTCGGTAGGTACTCGCCACCGGCCGGTCGGGCGGCGGCACCTGTGGCGGAACCGGTCGCTCCCGGCTGGGGCTCTTGCGAAACTGGTAACATTGTCGTGTTTTATTACCCACACCTACCACACGGACGAGTTGACGATCGAACGATTTGCCGCGTGTTTAGGAACTAGGTACATTTCACGTCTAGATTTATTTTTAGGGCCTCTGTACCGACTAGGCGCCGCGGCGGTGTGTCTCACAGTCTCATTTCTCACTCAACATTTAAATGTAAAGACAAATTACGATTATTACTTATTTACTGAGCGCGTAATAACTACGCATTAGAATTAAGCATTCTGCTCGGGGTTTATCTGATATTTTATACATGAATTCATATAGCCCACTGATATTATTCAATACATTGTTAATGCAAACTTGGCGGTTTATATCCTTATTGAGTGGGTCTACTTACGAAACATTGTTTAAATTTAAACCTTGTTTTAATAAATTGGTTTTTATAGGTTACCATGGGAACTGGTTGCTATCGGCTTAATTTAAACTTTTATCGCGTTTTGTAATAAGGTTCAAATTCCATCTGTCCATTGCTATTTGCAAGTTGCTACTAATACAATGTTAATATCCTCTACCTCTGTACATGTATGAAATCATCCATACACTAGATCTAGATGTAGAAACACATTAGACATATCAAAAACACTCATGAACAATCACACTTTAAAACATCAACGATTTTACCCATACATTTAATATCAAATTATTAAAATTTAATTGAACATTTCGTAAAATCGCGAGTAATATAAGAATAATATAAGCCCTGTAATATTATTGTCCCACTGCTGGGCACGGGCCTCCTCTACTAATGAGAGGGTTTAGGCCTTAGTCTACCACGCTTGCCTAATGCGGGTTGCGTGTATTTTCAATTAATCCCGACATTTTTAACTGATTTAGGGTTGTCACGTTTATACACAAACATAGATGCGTTAAACAGTGACAAGTGACAACCATGCAGTGTCCGCTCCACTCGGCACTCGGCCGGCACTCGGCAGTCTAGTCGGCGTGGTTCAGTAATGAGGCAAGAATGTCCGTCCAGCAGGTTATCGCTCAGTTGAGGCCTTTTTGGGGATTAGGCGGACCGTTACCAATTAAGTAGACGATTTATTCACTAGTTTGTTCACGCGGGTCCGTACGGTCACAATGAGTGCTGTACATTACACTGTTTAGTACATTTGTAACATTGTTTGAAAAGTTTGAAAATTCTGAACGGATAAATAAATGAAACATGACCTTATTTTGGCAATGAGAACTTTTCTAGGCTTCTTTTATTATTTTACCATGAGGAGTAAAGCCAATGATAGGATTATGAAAAATAATTTCATATTGACATGGCCATAATTGGTCAACATTTAACTTTTTCTTCATAAAAATTTATTTATTATTTTTTTACACAAATATTGTAAAGGCGGACTTAAATCTCTACCAGTCAACCCAATTTTATCTCAGACATCATCATCGTTCCTTACCATTGACTCATCGACCTAAGGGTTCAGGATAGCTTTCTGCGTGCAACCTCCCTTTTTGAAATCCCCACCCTTCGGCACTGTTGCGTACCTTCCAGGGCCGAGTAACATACGTAACTAACGAAATTCGGTTCAAATGCCAACTTTGTCTATTGTGGGTTTAACCTATGAACTTTTTAGAATTGCGTGATCAGTGTTTTGCTTTTCAACTCCCAAATAATTATTTTAAGTTCCATCCCTCACATCTCGAAGCTCTATGTATACTCTACATAATGTATTCACTGCCTCGGTGGCGTAGTTGTATTTCGGTACGACTACCGTCCGGTGATATTGGATTTTTCCATATCAGCCCGGAGTCTGGAATTTGTGCCCGATATGGCGATAGGCTCGCCCCCTATCACATCTGGGACGGAACTAAGCTTGGCGAAATGTGGGTGTTCTAGTTCACTAGTTCACTTCTGCCTACCCCTTCGGGGATACAGGCGTGAGCTTATGTTATGTTTCAGCTTATGTGTATTCAACAAACATGATTTCCCTAAGCCCAAGCCTTACAGCCTATAATAAACGCTATACAGTATTAACTTAAGTAATTAACAGTTCTTTACTGTTGATATGTTACAACTTACAAACGCTTTAAAATTGTAAGACATTAGATTTTCGGTAATGAATATTACTTTGATTGCAACCAATAAAGTATTTATTTGAGATTGCTGTTCGTAGGTCCGCGTGGGCTCTTGGTAAAAGTCTTGTCGCGGCAAAAAAAATACTATGCAAGGGTGTTTGATATTACGTTCTAACAAATTTTCCAGTTTTATGATAGGATAGATTTTAATACACGTTAATCCTTGTTAAAGATTCTAGACGCTCGGAATACAGTTTACTTGAAATGATGTCATTTTCATTAATCTTTTACGAAAAATGCAGCTTATCGGACTAGAAAATAACAGAAAATTACCTTTTATTTTAATAATATAAGTATTGCTGGAAAAACCGTGTTGTGTCGACACCACGTTGGGTTTTTTGAAAATACATTGAAAAATATAAAGCTTCCTCTCAGCTCCATTTGAACTCCAGATTGAGCTGAACTCCACAATGCCTGCCGTGTCCAATAACACTGTCTCCTTTTATTATTAATATGAATTAGGATGTTAAATAAAAATATTAAGGATGATTAATAAAATTATTACGAAATTAAAAATATTCAGGAATACTTGCTTATTTATAATATGGCGCGTTGAACTGGCTGTGTTCACAAAATAACCAAGTTATAAAATTATAAGTCATCAAGATCTCTAATGAGGCTTAATTAAGTATTCATTAGTAACACTGAAAGTAAATGTGGAGTGAGTGAGAGAAGTCCGCTTGTAATTGGGCGTTATTTGGACGGACCGGACGACGCGAGTGCGGCCGCGGCTCTCCGCCTCCAATATTGTTTTGTATGAATTATAAATTAAACGATATTCCTCTTCTATTGTCTTATAAAGGAGGAAGTCCTCAATTCGTTTGTATTTTTTTATGTATGTTACTCGATATCTCCACCAAATGTGGACCGATTTTCAAAATTCTTATTATCTCATTTCAAGGGTGGTCCCATATAAATTTGTTCCCGTATAAATTGGAAGTCGGTCAGTTAAGTTTTTAAACTTGTGATTATTGTTTATGGCGATAGGCTCGGCCCGTATCACATCTGGGACGGAACAAAGCTCGGCGAAATGTGGGTGTACTAGTTCGCTAATGCGCCTCTGCCTACCCCTTCGGGGATACAGGCGTGAGCTTATGTTTTTATTATTGTTTAATAGATTTTAGTGAGTGATTTGATGCCTATTTATTGGTATATGTTTCACTTAAGAATAGAATAAAGTGAAGATGATATACAAAGGACTTGCAGCTCGTAGATAAATCTCCGTTTATCTTTTATCTCTATTATACGAATGACGTATACGTTAAATCGAGTTTAGGAGTAGGTCTACATTAGTAATAGTGCTGCAAGTCGCCCATAGAGCCCGAACTCATGTAAGAACACATTTAATTTCACCTGACAGTCGACATTGATTTGAAAGAAACATGACCGAGACATGAAAAATGAAAGTAAAAACACTCTCCTCATTTCGGGGCAGTCGGTTAAAATAGTATAAAAATGAACCGCTTATTCACGCAATACGTTACGTTACGTTATAAAAGCAACCAACGTTTTGTACCGAGGTCAACGTTATCAAAAGACGCCTCTCCTGCTCATATTTATCTCAAATCTACAGAAAAACACCTACACAATACATGCTTTCGTTACACATTTTTGTCTATGGTACATTGTTTCATAAGAAGGAGACGTGTCAAAACATCTTTTTGTGTAGTGTTTCGATATAACATGAGCCGGAGACGCGTCAAACAAACAATTTAAAGGGAAACAACAAATTGAAGAGCATCACGGATGAAGACAAGTCCTCGAACCTCACCCATCTTGTATCTATTGATATAAAATAATCGCTATATCAAACATATCTTCGCAATTCGTGATATAATTCTATTTATACCACTGTTTGTTATATCATCGATTAATCTGATAATAATTATGTATTGACATCTGATTTTTTTAAAAACTGGCCAGTGTTTTAAAATTTCTCTACATTATAAATAGGTTTGTTGATTTAATTGAAAATACAAGCTATTTTTTTTTTAATTCCTTGTCACTCGTTAGTTTAACTGAGATTCGTTTTCACAATTTGATTTGTTAATCGTCGTATGATCGTATTGATTTAGGGGGCGTGCTGCATTGCAATGCGGAGGCAAGGTCCAAACTCGCGAGAAATCTCTTACGTCCCATCTTATACGTCATTCGTTACTCGTCGCGTGTCACTTCAGCATACTTTATTTCTTAAAATTATATAACACGTAATTAGTTGGTCGTCATTGGTCATTTATTTTTGGATTTATTATTATTTCTGATATTTTATTATTGGAAATGGATTTATGTGTTTGTTGCATCGACGATTGATCATTTGTTGTTAGTCAGAAGGGTGAAGATACCAATATCGTCTCTGTATCGCCTTACTGTTTAGTGTTTTGACTTGGTCCGATCTGGAACACCCTCCGTAGTGGTATTGTTGTGTGTGCTTCCACTGCTGGATATAGTTCTCCACCAAAGATTTCCAGATCGACCTGTTTGAAGCGTGCATCCAATACTTTATGTATTTTTTTAGATTGTCTGCGGATCGTGCCATATTGATCACTTGACAGACGTACGTCTGTGGCTTCCTTAAAACATGACCATATCTTAAATCATCACGGACTCCTGCCTAGACAATCCGTAAACTATAGTTAAGAATGGTATAAAAATGAAAGCTTCAACTTCCGTCCCGTGTTTTCGCATTAACGATGCGTGCTCGTGCACAGTCGCGTCGGTCTCGGTAACCTTGACGTGATCCACTTGTCAAGTAGACGAACCGCGCCATATTTAGGGTCCACATAATAATACGCATTTCGCTTTCTTTACGGCCAATAATGACTTCCTGGACGATTGTGTCGCCTTCCCTTGACATACATGATACACACGAAATACTGTCATTATAGCAAGGTTTAAATCAAATCAAATAATTTATTTGTAAATGTAGGTAAATTCTTCATCGGATGTTATTTTTATACATTGGTGCGCTACATTTTACTTAGAAAAAGTATACAAATTTTTTTGAATTAAATGTATTAAAACTATACAATCTACCATCAATTAATGAAATCGACATAATCAACTAGAGGTAAAACAAATTATCAAATGTACACCACGTGCATACCATAATAAAACATTATGAGTTCATGAACATTTCAACATTCATTATAAATAATGTAATTGTTAATTATGAAGTTAACTGTCATGGAAAACGAACCTAAGAGTTTTCAAGAATAGTTTTGATGGTAACCGACTGCCTCGGTGGCGTGGTGGTATTTCGGTACGACTACGGTTCTGAGGTCTCGGGTTCGATCCCCGGGTCGGGAAAAGTGATATTGGGTTTTTCCATATCAGCCCGGAGTCTGGAATTTGTGCCCGATATGGCGATAGGCTCGCCCCCTATCACATCTGGGACGGAACTAAGCTCAGCGAAATGTCGGTGTTGTAGTTGGCTAGTGCGCCTCTGCCTACCCCTTCGGGGATACAGGCGTGAGCTTATGTTATGTTATGTTTTTGATGGTATGTGGAGGTATTTTGTAGTTCATCAACACGTATTCTGCTAGTGTACTGATTCAGAATTAGTTCTGTTTCGACTCTCGATGTATCTGCTCTCGGCCAATTATAAGAGTTAGAGAGACAGTTCAGAGACTTCATAACGGTGATCCAATGCGGCTTGGTAGATTTTACATAATAAATTCGAAATTATTTTATAGAATTGTCTATGCAAGTTTCCTCATGATGTTTTCCTTCACTTTTTACGATCGAAACACAGAAAAATTAGAAGTGCAATCTCATGGGTTCAGATTAAAACTTGCAACTTTCGTCTCGGCAGTCGGTACAACTAGTTATTGAGCTATCGCGGCTTTTTTCGTGATATATTCATATTTCATGTTGAATTTGGTCGTTAGTTTTTAGGTAGGACAGGCGGTAGTTTATAAGATGGTTTCTCGTAAATATTTAAGTAGAGTCTCATTCTTATGAGTCACTCAGTTTTAATGATGCGTTACAAATGACAATGCGTGTGATCATGTCACGAAGTTCTGAGAATCTGAGAGGAATTACTATTTGACTATTTTTATATTTTTTAACGTATAACGCGAGGAGGATGTTAAGACCATAAATTAATTAATTAATGTTTTCTGGTTAAGTTCATGGAATTATTTTGTGACCTTAAAAAGACCCTGTTTAGCTGGAATTAAGAACTCCACCTATCCAAAGAATAAAGTTACATACGATAATGTAACTAAATTGCTTTTATATTTTTCTGAGTTTAAATTGACCTATGTATTTAACCAGTATTTTTTTTTAAGTTATGACATTATAACAAGTTAAATTATGACATAGCTTAAAATATTTATTAGTTAGATATACAGGTTAATTTAAGCTCAGAAAAATAAGAAAGCAATTTCGATTCATTATCATATGTAACTTTATTCTTTGGATAGGCCGAACTATGTCTTTTGCACTTTTATTATGTTGGTCGGTTTATGCGTTGATATGGTGTCTATTTATACATTACGTTTTACGGATCTATAGTCAGTAGAGGTATGGGGTGTACAGCCCCCATGGTTCAGTGGTGCGCAGCCGAGCCCGCAGCGCGTGGGCACACGACACGCGGCCGGCCGGCGCCGTGTTGTTGGCGCCATCCGACGCGGTATAATTCGGGCGGGCTATTTCTGTCGATTCACACGCGCCGCGCCCGCGCTCCAAACGCTCACTCTAGCAACATTTTTTTTTAATTCCACACTACGATTTTGGCGTGGCAATTATGGCGAATTTTTCGTATAGGTACTATACAGTATTAACCATATTATGGTGGAAGTTTTAAATCAATCAATAAAAAAAATGATAATAATTTAATGCACATGTAAAAATGATGTATTTTAAATTAACCAAATGATGTATTTATTAAATTAATCACATTATTTATTGCTCGGTCCGTCTGTAAAGTAAACGTCGTTTAAACATGAACACAAACATGTCGATTGTCGAACCATTCCGTAGTCTGTACTAATTAGATAACCAGGAATCGGGTACATTGTGCCAAATATACGAAGTGCAAAACAAAACATTACATTATCACAATGTTTTCGTTCCGGTTTATAGCGAATACTTTTTATTTATGGTATCTAAACTCAAAAACTGACGACCTCATACATTTTTAGTACTAGTCGGTATCGTGTCTATAAATTCAATAACTCATTAATTTCAGATTAAATAGTGTAAAATTAATGTTCCAAAGGATCCTCTAGAATTTTATTTATTTAAATCTAATTTATCAAGTTACGAAATCAAAATCGATCTTTAACAAAAATCAACAAAAATTGAGAGACGTTAGTCGAATCATATATTTATGATATATAGATACTAAAATAATCAAATAATCGTAGTATTAGGTACAATTCAAATTTCGAACCGTAGCTTAGTTACATTCGTTAGGCGGCAGGCGAGTGCGCAACTCCAAGCGTCCTTCACGCGTGCGCAGTGCGATACGATGCCATGACGCGGACGTGCGGAGTGCGGATGTGCGACGTGACGACGCGGACATGGCGCCACATACTACCGAGTACCGAGTACCGACTGTCGAGTGTCGACTACCGACATTCAAATTCCATACATAAAACATCCAAGGTGATGACAGCGCCACATTAAGGCGCCGCTCCTTTCGAACATGCTATACTTAAACTTATGCACCTACATCCTACAGTATTCAACTATTCACTAGAGACGTATAGTACCGAACTAAACAATACCCATAACCTAAATGATATTGGACTATCGAGCTCGCTGCGCGATCATGACATTTGTATGAAGTTTTATAGGTGAACCGCTTGTATGACCGACCTAACAGGCTTCCCTATGTTCACTTTCACGAATTCATCTTCATAGTTCTTAACATCGATATAATAATATACCTAGATGCACAGTTCCATACAAATATCATTGTAAACAGTGTCCTCGACAAACAAAACAAATAAACATCACAAATTTAATTATATTAACACAAATATGACCTTATAGACGCGGCATAAAGTAGCTTTTTAAATTGAATGTTCAAACGTTCCTATATTCGAAATTTTTGAATTTCTAATCGTTTTTGAATTTGACAATAATTTGACATTATTAAAAGAAACATTCTAGTCACTTGGACAAAGATTGAATGGAGTCGAATAGTTCTTGTATTTATCTGTGAGAAATTTTGACCACGTGGCGTACAATGTAGATGAGAATGGCGATATCTGTATAATCATTTTACTTACATTAAGAGATAGATAGAGTATAAATGTTTAGAAGATAACAAGGCTTATGAGTTATGAATATGAAATAAGCACTGTTTTGCCTTAGCGTGATTCATAAATAAATAAATAACACCCAACAGTCACATACATAGTCCTGGCCCCACACTAAGATCGTCCTTTGCTCTTTAGATTCTTAATAATTTCTTTTAGACTATCATTTCGTTTTCTTAATCTTTTGTTCTGCCTTTTTAAGTTTCGCACTAAATTAGATTTAAGTTTAAATTTTTGGTTGCGTTCTTTCAAATTATCTTTCAAAAATAACGTCTTAGGTGTGTTAAAGATTGATGAAAATTCTGATGGTATTGGTGATCCTTCATTATTTATTGGTTCAATTGCTGGTTCCTGGAAATGAATATGTTTCCAATAAATGATGACGCCACAATTACTGTTGTAGTAATTATGCCTAACGACCGGTTCCAATAAATGATCTCAATCCGAGAATCCAAGATAAAAATGAAAAATTAAAAAATGAAAAATCGCGAGAATGAACGATTAAAATTATTATTTGACAGCGGAATGTTCAACTTTGTTCATGTTGGCAATTTTTTATGATCTGCACACTTTGATTGAAAACATTTATTAGAATTAGCCGCAAATTATTAAATAGTCATTTTACATGGCAGTATGTACCTAGTATATGCTTGCTATTGATGAATTCTGTATCAAATATTTTTCAACTATTACATTTGTACTGCACCCTGCTTCATTTAAACTTGTAGTTACGACAATCTAAAATAAAGTCAATAAATGTGGCAATATTTATTTATTTATTTATTTATAGGTACACCAACAGCATACATATTGTTAAATTAAATAGTAAACATTAGTTAAGGACAATGTAGCTGATGACAATTTATCACCTTTATTTTTGGTACAGCATTTTTTTTAATTTTCCTAATCCCTTTTTCTGTATAATATCCATCGGAATCGGCAAAATGGTCTGAACAAACCACACTTGAGTAATTGGGTTTAAAATTTTCTTCTCTCCTTTCTTCGGAAATAATTTTACGCCATTTATCTCTTACTATTTCATTTCATGGAAATCTGTAATTAATAAATAAAATTAATAAAAAAAATCATAAATTTAAAATAAATATAATATATTTACAAAAAAAAACGACTCCATATATTTCATTGTTCCAAATCATGATTTCAAAAGGGACAAAATATTTTATTAACTGAATTTGTTAAATTAATTATTTATACACGTTTAATACTTAATTTACCATGATTAAGGTTTTAAGAATCAAGTAAGGGAATTATACTTACTTAAAATATGAAATCCCATGTGTTTTGCGCTTTGTAAGAGTGTTATTTTTGCACTCTTTCACAGAGCATTTAGGCATCTTCACAGACGAACGGTCGGCGCCCGACTGTCAGCCAACAAGTGCTTACTTACATTTTAAGCACTCGTTGGCTGTCCCACTTTCTGAGCGTCAACTGTGCATCTAGGTATATTATTATATCGATGGTTCTTAATGACATTTTTCGCACATGAATATCTATTTTTTAAAACGGGTTCAAAAAAGGAAGTACTCAATTCTACGCTTTTTTTGCATCTAAATGTTCGGTATTTAGTTGATGAAAAAAAAAGACCAATTTCATTCATGATTCAGTGTAACCGTGAACAAAGCTATAAAATGCTTTAACAGTTTTGCGAATTATCCGCTTTTTGTGTTTACGGACAAATTGATAGAAAAACATTTATATTAAGTTATTTATACGAAAGGCATATTCTTGTGTGACTTCTAATATTTTGAATACAAAAAGCGGAGACGAACATATTAGTACTACTGGGCGCTTAGTAACTAATAGTTGATTAGAAAAGAAAGAAGGATCAGAAGAAATACAAAAAATAAAGAAATAGAGGTAGGAAACGGCACAGAGTTTATTAATGTTATATAATTTTTCATTTAATAATTTGTGGGAGAGGCCTATGTCCAGTAGTGGACGTCATGTGGCTAATGATGATAATGATGATGAATAATTTTTATTTTTAACTTTACCATTACGCTTTAAATCGTTCTGTCTGTATGTGGAATTGTTATTGGTACCAACTTTATGAAACATGTATAATTACTTTCTTAATATTAGTATCACTTAACCCAATGTTAGGTTTGATTAGATACAAGACATTCGGGATTAATATGATGATTCCGATAAAAACACGTGAGTTAAATTTTTATTTATGCCTAATAAGGTAACAATGTATTTCATCACTCATCACGTGATGGGACGGTAATGAAGCCAAAGTGGATGCAGTAGTCACTCAACAACAGTCTAGTCTATTCATCATGTGTGTTAAGAGAGCGATAAACGCGTGACATGCAAGTGGCGTGACAAAAAGCACGTCGGAGTGTCTCCTGCCAGCATCACGAAGTGGGTGGTGTTCCCGTGTCGGTTGTCACGTGTGTCACGGGCGTGTACCCACGTCATCATGCGTCATGTAACAATCGCTAATCATCTGCATGTTTACACGTTTGTTTACAATCTCAATATTTACGGGTGTGATTGTACAGGCTGGTAGCCATGTCACTCAACCAAATTGGTGTACCAAGCAGGCCTGATGCATTTAGTGACATATCACTTAACTATAGTACTTCGGTATTCAGAGCTCATTTCACCCAAGAACTATAATTTTCGTTTGTCATCTTATACTTTGGCAGCCTCATTAGTCTCGTGGCAGCCTGGCAGCATATCCAGACTGAGAACTGTAAAGTTCTGGGTTCAAATTTCAAATCAGGCAATCACATTACACTTTAGGCTGCATAGGTGCAACCTCTCTTGCCAATGCAATTCATTACGTTACAATTAACCCTTACAAGTACACGTGTACATTCGCGGTAGTCTTTGGGTCCGCGACGTGGCGGATAAACTGCAAGAATGTCGCTTGCGATAGTATGGTCCCGTTTTGAGAAAACCACAGGAGTACTTCGGTCGCAAGTGTCTGGACCAGATCGTACTAGGGGTACGTCTCCGTGGACGGGCTCAAAGCGCCCCGAATGAAGTGGAAGCGGTTAAATAGGAAGGCGGACCCTGGCAATTAAGCCCGAATAACGCCGGGCAGAAAGAATTGTACAGGTTCACATGGGCCTGGTTACCGAAGTTCCAAATGAATCACAGCGTATTTACCAGTTGGTACGCGCCGGCGCCTCACGTTCAATTCGCAGTACCTGATTATGCGCCGGTACGCGGCTGTGAACTCCGCTGGCGGCTTAATGGATCAAATGGCGCCTTGCACGAGTTACGACGGAAAAGCCGGTTGTCGGAATAGCCGGTTAATGCAGTGGCCGATTGCCGGAGTAACCGGTCGCTGGAGATGCCTGTCGCCGGATTGACAGGACGTGGACAGGATCCAACGGATTAAAGATTATTGAAAATTCTTTGTTGAGTGTTACAGAATTATTGTATATCTTCACGCGATTCAGGTTGTCAATATTTGAAAAGGTTTCTAGTACACATAATCTTTTAGAGCTAGTTTTTAAGGCAGTAATACATAGCGAAACATATCAATGTTTATTGCGTAATTTCCACATGATGCCGCTTTAATCCTATAAATCAGTGGAACACGATTATCAATAACGGCTGCGTTAATAGGAAAACACTCCGCGTTCATTATACGTGAATAAATTTTTAGTTATTTATTGCTTGCGACATATCCCTTCTCTAATAGATACGACCAGCGACCGGTCCCTACGAAGGACAAACTGACAGGTGGTATTTATTGCTATATTCTATTTATCGATTAATTATCGTACCATGCCTTGCTAATGTTTATCCCAATAATATTGGATCCAATTTGTTCTTACTGATGCTTTTTCATCCTGGCCGATTTAAAGTATCGCTATAGGTACTTTGAGATTATCGTGAAATTAAATTATCGATATCGATAGGGCTGAAATCAGCATGTCCTACAAAAGTGGGACATTCCGATAGAAGTGTCACATTTGGTAACGCTACCCTAACTATTATAGGGTGTGTAGTTCTTCAGATATATACTTTATTTGGCTCCCACAAGATTTATTTTGCAAAGGCTCAATCATAGAATCGCAATATGCGCATAAAATTAAACCTTAATGCTATACATCCTCAACACATTTTCATTTTGCTTACTGCTTTTAACTACGAATTAATTAATGTGTTGCAATTAATACAGGAAATTGTGCTTTGTCTAAGTCCACGAGGATTCTTTTTCCTATGTACAGGATATGTTTATATCACGTAATAATACTTAAAGAAATTGCAGTCACGCCACATTCATATGAGGTTGCTAGAAGTCTGGACAGGCCGCGTATATGTGGCATAATATGTTTTATCACGTCCTAATAAGGTTTGAATTAGTACGTGGCTAATTTGGTAGCGTACACAAGCCGACATGAAAGTCAGCAATTGATATAAATATCTGCTAGATGTCGTTTCGGGTCATTTACTTAGTCTTTTTCAGTGTTGTGAAGGAATATCATAGTGAGTCATATTCCCGCGTGCTCGCAAACTTGCCGTCGTGCCCGCGTCGGTTACGGTTGGCTCGGTGATACCATGTCATCTGTTCCGATACAACATAAAATGATTTAAGCGCACTCAACTTTTGTATCACGTTATAAAAACGCAATAAAACCCGCCGTTTGATTTATGCTGCATCTCTGAATGTCGCGTTTTATCTTTGAGTATGCAGGTGCATCGACAGCCGACACGGCCGCGGACGATTGTTTTGACATTGCGCAAACGTTAAGCAGTAAGCACTTCTGAGAATGCGGTGCGGCGCGGCGCGAGTTATAACTCATAAAATTGAATTCTGTATTATAATTGGTATTCAAAACGCGGTCCGGCATCGATTCTGTTGAAAAACAATGTTGACACGTCCGCCGGCGCCTGGCGCCGAATCGCAAATGACAATTGCACAATTCACATTCGGAATTCGAAAACGTTAATGGCGTCCGAAATTGTAAATGTCCAATAGCGCGTGTCTGTTGCGGTGTAAACGGATTGGATCGCGTACCGGATTCTAAGTGGCTTGTTTAGCGCTTTGGGGCCGCCGCCACCGCCGCCGCCGCCGTCGCGTCGACGCGTCGACACCGACGCGACGCGATGCGGCGCCGGCTTGTTTCCTTGTCTCTTATTGCGTACTTCGAAAAATGTAATCAAATTATGTATATTGAATGTAAACATGTCACTGCCAAAAACCTTTCATTGGGAAGTCAGGAACACATAATTCTTACATACATAACACAAACATACACATAAGCTCACGCCTGTATCCCCGAAGGGGTAGGCAGAGGCGCACTAGCGAACTAGAACACCCACATTTCGCCGAGCTTAGTTCAGTCCCAGATGTGACAGGGGGCGAGCCTATCGCCATATCGGGCACAAATTCCAGACTCCGGGCTGAAATGGAAAAATCCAATATCACTTTGCCCGACCCGGGGATCGAACCCGAGAACTCAGAACCGTAGTCGTACCGAAATACCACCACGCCACCGAGGCAGTCAATTCTTAATGTATTAATATCTCAAGGTTAACCTTGTTCTTAAGAACGAGTAATAGTTCAGTCATCCGTCCCATGCACAATTTTGTAATACAAATCCTGGGTAATTTCGGTCGGACTAGGAGTAGTGTCGATCAGGTGAACGTCCGTGTATTGTTTCCAGAAGTAGAAAAAAACAGGAAAATCACAGTAAAATTTGGACAGGTGTCAATTACGGAATAATGCCGGCCGTTTTTTATCTAGCTATTATATGTATACCGCATATAATAATTTCACCATATTTGTCAACCATTCCAAAATCAATCTTTTAGTTTTTTTTTAAATTGCTCGAAATTACACTGTTCGACAAAAAATTCCGACAAAAGGATACATAAAGCTGTCGTTATGAGATATCAAAATATAGGTTAGTCATCGTCGAAGGGGAGGGGTTCGATTCTCGACGGGGTAATTGCGTGCGGTCCGGACTCCGGATTCTTTTACCTGCTCCGGTCACTCGTGTGTTTGTTTTAACGTTGCTTTTTATTTTAGGCGCATGATTAGTCGATGTTGAAAGAGGTTTTTTAAGGAATTCATTATAATCATGAATATTTATGGTTGTATCATGACTTGACTGTGGTTTCGTCCGCTTTCCTACGCTGTTAAGGAAATATTTGATAATTAAGTTAACAAGTTGCATATATTAATGTTGGGCAATAAATTACAATCATGTTTGATAAGGGCGTTCTAAACTGTAATAGTGTTATTTAAGTACTAACTTCTTTTTTCCCAGTGAATTTCTTGCGTATTTTTGACCGATTTCCACAAAAGGAGGAGGTCATCAATTCGTCTGTATTTTTTTCTATGTATGTTACTCGATATCTCCGCCAAATGAGGACCGATTTTCAAAATTCTTTTTGTGTTCGATAGAGCTTATTGCAAGGGTGGTAATATAAATTTGGTCACGATCGGTAAATTGGAAGTCGGTCAGTTAAGTTTTTAACCTTGTGATTGTCAAGTGTCAATTCCCTTGTTCAAATCACCTTGATTTCGGGTCACACACATTCACATGTTTTATACATGTTAAGTAGGTACTTACCTTTGTGCAAATAACTTTAAATCATAATTCCGATGGGTCCCATATATGCACATGTTTAATACTTGTGTCAGACCACCGCTGAAAGTGATCCAAGCCACCGGAAAGGATTTGAATGCCTGTATATTTGCTGATTTTGTTCTGAGCCATCGAAATCTGATAATCATCATCATCATCATCATCAGCCTGTAGCCGTCCACTGCTGGACATAGGCCTTTCCCAGATTGCGCCAGCCTTGGCGGTCTTCCGCCTTCCTCATCCAGCCGTTTCCTGCTAATCTGATAATATTATGTTATAATTTAATTGGGGTATAATAAATGTTTTTTTGTTTGTTTCAGAAACCCCTCCACCTCCATACAGTCGGTACGCGATGGATGACCTCAAACCTAAAGGTATGTCCGAGAATACTTTACACTTAATTGCGTACATTCGAAAGTCAAATGAATAGGCGGAGTAAACTAGAAATCAGGAATACCCACCATTATTGTATTTAATTATTCTAAAACTATACTTAAATACCTAAGTTTTATCATGAGTGGTTTATACAATACTAGCGACCCGCCCCGACTTGGCACGGGTGCAAGTATATTATGCATGTATTACACATATAAACCTTCCTCGTGAATCACTCTATCTATTAAAAAAACGCATCAAAATCCGTTGCGTAGTTTTAAAGATCTAAACACACATAGGGACAGACAGACAGCGGCAAGCAACTTTGTTTTATACTATGTAGTGATAGTATGTTCATTGTTTCACAAAGTTTAAACCCTATCATAATGCCTAACTAAAATGTGAAGGAAAGATGGGAGAATAAATACATAATAATACAAATCAAGAGGCATAATTCAATAAATAAATAAATACACTCAACAGTCACACATAGTCCTCACCACACACTAGGTATAACCTGTATCGTAATTATCAGAAACTCTGAGAGACTTTCAGCATTACAACACCCAGACCCAAAACAAATATCTGTGGGGCACACAAACATTTGTCTCTGTGCGGGAATTTAACCCGCGGCCTCTCGCTTCACAGCCGACTACACGCCCGCTGTGCCACGGGGGCTATCAAAATTATAGTTCAGTTGTATTAAAAGGGTTAAAAAAATAATGATTGTTTACTTGTGTAAAGACGTTCGAACAAGATCATGATACCAAAACTAATCTATTCAGAAGTAGCACGCATTAATTCGCCTCAAGTCAATATAAATCTGGGTATAAAATAAAATGAAAAATATTTTGTTGACCAGTGTCAAATTTCACAAATATAAAAAGTTAATAACACTTAATTAATACAAATAATTAAAAAAGAAAAATCGCCGTACATGAATAACAATATAGAACATATTAAAAACAGCACGTAGACAATAACTATGAATTTGATCGGTTATAAATCTATATTACTTAGCGATAGATCATGCGGTGTTTGGACACGGTGAGCGGTCCGCGCATGCGCATGCGCGTGCAGTGCGGCGCGGCGCGGCGTGCGTTTAGGAAAACGCGGGAGATGCAGGAATCTGACCGGGCCCGGCGCCCGAGCCGCTTCCAGGAAGTTACGACGGGATAGTGATGTCATTGTACCAATATATCGATACTATTTGTTTACATGTTATGAAGGAATTTAACATGATATTTTGACATTATAATATAGTTATTGACGTAATATAAGGCCACAATTCGGACATGTACCCCGAAAAGGTAGGCAGAGGTGACCTAGAAAACTAGATTATCCACCACGTTTCCGTTTAGAAAAGGTCTAAATTAAATCGTATTTCATTCAGGATCAGGATCGATTAATTATATTATTTTTAATACGCTGGTAAAATTATTTTAATATGGCAATAATCGTGACATTATGTGACATCAGCATTTATACGCACTCAAGTGCCATACAGGTAGCTCTAAAACCCACAAAATCATACACAGCCGTATTTATGTACGTTATTTTCCTAATCGTAAAATTTATTTCTAGACATAATGAATGGCTTAACTCGTGTGTTTGTAGAAAAAACGAGTGATTTATGATTACGTGCGTTTAATTTACAACTTTGACATTTGTTGATTTGAATATAACGAAAACAAAACACAATGTGATTCATTCAGTTATGCATGTTGGGACACAATTCGTCTATTAGCGCGACGCGAATGCTGTCTGGTTGTCAATTGTTATGCTTTTGTTGTAACCTGTTTCTAGACTACCTTCGTGATATTATCTCTGTCAAGTCTTTTGTAAACATATGTTAACGTCTCTATTATAGGTAGATTGATATCTAGGAATATGCTTTGTATTCGCGGCAACAATCTGATTGCTATTAGCATATAATCCGCTTTGTACATTTAGATATGAGCATAGTCGCTAAATGTTGCTGAGGGAGTGTCTTCGTGCCACTTCTACGCGACAAGTGGAAGTAGCAATAATTTGTGTCTATAGGATCCTTATTTGAGGTTGTTAATGATTATCATTAAATATGTACTTCTGTTGTTTTTTTCGCTAGCCCACAGTATGATCAAAATAAGAAGATCAAAATAATTATTAGTTCGCTAATACGGATAATGCACGATACGAAAAATCACATGTTTGCATAGTGTACACTTAGTCACATTACGCAGTAAATTGCATACACGCTCGTTGTTGTATCTGAGCTAATTAAATAGCGGCGATATTGTGCGTCTTCACAATTGATAAATCAGTCAATAATGTTATCTAATTAATTGGCTCGAAATACGACAATCAGAGTGCAGTTACTATTGACTAGAGAAATTCAAAGTTCATTATTTTATCGTTATCGCTTCATGCTGGATTTACTTTTGTTTCTTCTAATAAGGAAATTGTGGGTTCTTTGGTACTGATTTGTATGTTATTTTCGTGTATAAATCAAATCTATTAAATGGGTACATGTTTTATGGTTTCTATATCTTAAATGTGAACAGATAGCCCTAACGTGAGTACTTCATGACAACGTAAAAATGTCTACACATTCGATACAAATCAATTGATCGATATAAGCATCGATAGTCGATACATCGTGGATCGACAGCGTCCCGTCCCGCTGCGGACAGCGGCGCTGGTCCCTGCATTCCACCGCCGCCATCTTCGCCGCGCATTATTAATGCCCCCCTCGCCCGCCCCCGCGCCCCCCGCCAAGCCTCACCGCCCGGCACGCATCACGCACACATTTTTTTCTCATCTCGTACTGTTGAGTATCTTTCCTGTTTGTTTTAGGTCTACCGTACTAATACCTATTCTATCGCTGATTATCAAACCCACCCCGGAACATTTGGGGGAAATATTTTTGTTATGGGTCGACCACACTGTCGACGCGTAATTGGTTTATTTGGTCAAAGGTCTGATTACTGTTGATTTTGACAATGTAAATTGAAGGGGTAACCTTAAAAAGTATGAAAAAATTGTGTCCAGCCAGCTCGATTTGAATTCGAATGACATGAAATATCTGAATGAAATATACTTTGATTGCTTTTTCGACAGGATTCAAAAAAGGAGAAGGTCCTGTGTATTTCTTTTTTTATGTATGTTCAGCGATATCTCCGCCAAATGTGGACCGATTTTCAAAATTCTTTTGTGTTCGATAGATTATTCCAAGGGTGGTCCCATATAAATTTGGTCACGATCAGATAACTTTTGAAGTCGGTCCGTTAAGTTTTTAAACTTGTGATTATAATATCATCATTATCACCAGCTACACGACGTCCACTGCCGGACGTAGCTGATGGGGGCTGACGCAGAAAAGTTCTCGAGTGGAGACCACGTACCGGCAAGCGCAGCGTTGTTAAAATTGGGTTTTATTTGGAATAATTCGGAACGTTCGCTCGTCTGGATCATGCCAGATTTTAATCGAACAAAGACACATCTGGGGAAATATTTTCATAAATGTGATTCACTTTTATATCCTTAATTAACGTTTGACAGCTGTTAATATGGTAATTGACCGCAATTTGACGGTACTTATTCCCCCATTATTTAGGCGTGTAATTTTTTTATGACACGGGAGTTAAATCGTGCGGTATCACGAGACAGGAAATCCCTATTGCAATCAATGCCCGGGCTAGGGGTGCGAAATGCCCGGGATTCCCTTCCTTCATCATAGGTATTCCCGGAGTGCCCGTGTCCCCTTCATTGCTTTTTGGCGCCCGTCTGCTTGTCCCGGACCCTCCTGTTTGCTTGTCGCAATCTAATTGTCTATGCCGGTAGAGTTTTACGACTATGAGATGACGTGTTTTGGATTGTCGATAGTCTTTATTAGTTTTTGTGGTAATGTTCTAAAACTCTAGACTTCTTTTTCTTTCTACCTGCTCTTATCCTATCTTAATGTGGGGTCGGCGCGACACACTATTTCAAGTATATTGCAGAAGTGATTTGGCTAGGTATTTACGACCGGCTGCCTACCCGACGTCAACCTGCTCTGTGGGATCCAGTCCCGGGTAAAACAAATTGAAAAATTATCTTTCCCCGACGTGGAAATCGGACAGCCCATATGCTGCCACTAGAGCGAGAGAATGACCTATCTAAAACTCTACGACTATGAATTGAATCCGCTAAAGTGTGGAGGATAAATTGATGAGGCGCCTCATTTATCTTCGGTTACATACTGAAATGTAAAGGTATCGGCCATGTGTCATGAATTACGACTTACAAGAATATCAGTGTGACACCACGTTTGTCGTCGATGGCCACACTTTAAATATTTGTGGAAATTGATGAAAAAAATGCATGAATGTGGAACGTTAGGTTCTTGCGTTTAATAGTGCATATTCCGCAAACTTTGTCATAAATTATAATTCAGTTGTTGCTTTAGAACATGTTATAAAATGATAAGAAATTAGTGTTCTAGTTCCTCTTAGAAGTCAGACAGACAAATGCATCATAAAAACCCTGTTTTCCGTTCAACATCTAATCTCTAAATTATTAAGGTCCGAACGGAAGAGCGCGTCACCCGTATCAAAGGTAAAATATTCGCACCTACCATTAAACAACACCGGTTGAATGGGGGCTATACGACCCTTTCAAACAACGCTCCATTACAGTTTCCACGAATCCATTCATTTGTGAGATTTTAAGAGCAGAATTTTGTATGCCTCTACAATTTTTTTGTGAATTGTGCTTTATTGACAAGGGTGTTGGGTTTCTTTTTATGTGTTGTGTGTGTGAGGCGATAACAGTGGTCCATTACTGTTATCGGGTGTTATCGAAGCGCCGGCGCCGCGCATGCGCCGGACGGACACAATCTCGATCCCTCTGGCGCGGCCACACCGCGCCGCGCCGCCTCGGTACCGTGGAGGGGAGTGGATGATGTTAATATATACTCCTCTTACTAGTACATACTAGTCTTGCTCGCTGATCTATCCGTGTAAATTAAATTATAGAATTATACTGCCGGTATAAACGTATCCATTGTTTTTCAAACATTAATAATCCAAAACGTTTCAGCAAAGTGTGATTAACAAACATACAACAACAAAGCATTACTCCTGTAATCCTAAAGCAAACATTGTGGAACTAGAGAACTAGAGCACTCCTCTCTCCCGAGCATACTTCGATCCCATCTTATAATAGGGGCGAGACTTGCAATGCCCGACAATTACAGCCTCCGTAGCGCAGCGGGCGAGTAGCCGGCTGTGAAGTGAGAGGCCGCGGGTTCAATTCCCACATTGAGACAAATGTTTGTGTGGCCCTTAGATATTTGTTTCAAGTCTGGGTGTTGTGAGATCGAAGGTCTCATAGTTTCTGACACCCACGATAATACCTAGTGTGGGGTCAGGATTAGGTGTGTGACTGTTGGGTGTATTTATTTATTATTTATATTCATTTTATTTGGATAGAAAAACATTAATTGCTTGCGAAAGTCCCATGAGTCGTGATGTCATTGTTTCGCGTTTAATTACAATTTGCGAGTTTTACATTAATCGAAAAGAGACTCGAACACGAATGACTATCGAGTACGTAATACGTATTCGATTAATGCTCATTGGTCGCTGCACACACATGTGACATGACATTTGGTCGACCGTCCAAATATACAAAGATAGAGCATTGAGCTCGATAGTCGAATATGTCTCTTAACATTAACATTTCTTCAATTAACTAGTAGTGAGTAGTAACTAGTAATGCAATGAATTAAAATAACATACTTAGTTGCGGCGATTCCTGGAATGTGAATAGTTTAATTTAAGCGGATTGAGTAAAACAAACTTTTACAATACAGCATCATTTTTATCGATATTTAACTCTAATTCACATTTTAACTTGTTAGTATGAGTCATTTTTTAAAAGAAAAACAGACTGACAGACAGACTAAGCAGAACTTGTAAAAAACGTTTCTGACTAAGTCAAAATACCTACTTACTGAGTTTACTTTGACTTAGACTTAGTCGAAGTTAGACTATAGATCTCAGCTTCAACACTCGCCCTTCCGCGACCAGGATATCACAGAAAACCGTAAATAACGAAGCCGCTTCATAAAATTAGAAAATAAGTGTATGACGTTCCAACTAAAGATAATCACAAGTCGGTGAAAACTTTTCAACATTTAAAAATCTCAAATAATCTTAAATTTAAGTACAGCCATTGTTACTTCGCCCACTAGGCACCAGTACTGTATTATCCGTGTTTTAACTTTTAACCGTTTGATAATGTAATGCATGGACTCTGAAGTGCGTCGCGTCGCTTCGTCGCGTCGGCTCTATCTATAAAGAATGTTGTTTTAAGTGCTTTTAAACTTATAAACTCCTACGAGCGTTTATTGTGGGGAAGTGTACGATAGTTGGCGCACTGTCGGACCCGTTTTATTGCGTGATAATTGTATTTTTATAGGGACTAATCATTATTTATTCTTTAGAGAGAGTTAATATGTTAGCTTAATAATACCTTCAACTCCTGACTGTTTTATACGACACACAACATAACATAAGCTCACGCCTATATCCCCGAAGGGGTAGGCAGAGGCGCACTAGCGAATAAGAATACCCACACTTCGCCGAGCTTAGTTCCGTCCCAGATGTGATAGACGGCGAGCCTATCGCCATATCGGGCACAAATTCCAGACTCCGGGCTGATATGGAAAAATCCAATTTCAATAGTTATTAATACAAAGATAAACCAGCATCGGTTTCCTTTTTGGAAAATGTCACCCTTCGCCACTGTTAAGAGGGACATTCCTCAATACTGATATTATGATTTTACTAATAGTTTTCATATTCATGAACACACCGTAATCTCAGAATAACTCCATGTTTTATGTTATTGTTCTGAAGACATAACACGTCTGTGAACATTACACGTGGACAACACTTTCACGGACAGAAAGTGCATGTTTACACTCGAGGAATGCAGTTAACTAAACTACATAACGACGGTCCCTGCGTACAAAGCGACATGTCAAAAACTGAGGTTTTCAGGAGAACGAAATGAATTTCATTTATAAGTTTAAGAATTATCATACTTGTTATATTCTTCGATTAGTATTTAAATTAGAATTTTTAGGATACAAAATAATTAAAAAATATATCTATATAGTTATGAGCGTATGGATAAACTAAAGCCATATATGCAATAAAAAATATGACATTTTGACATGTCGCTTTGTACGTAGGGACCGTCGATAAGTTTTTGTGTTTAGTAGGTTTTGGATAACATAATATAGACTAACCCCCTTATTCATAATGAAATCCTGGTCTTATCGAACGCATAACCCTACTTTTGCCTACTTTAGTTAAAAGAGAACTAAAACATGTTTATCGAATACAATGTTGCTGGTTACAGAATAAACATTATTTTTATCTCTGACAAGTTTTGAAACAAATAAGAAGTCTTGGCTGGAAGATTGATATATATATATATATATATATATATATATATATATATATATATATATATATATATATATATATATATATATATATATATATATATATATATATATATATATATATAGAGCGTAATAAGACGGCAATAGACGTTTCTTTAAAACTGCATTCATAATCGTTCAATAGCGTCATAACGTTCGATAGTGAAAACATGGCCGATTCCGATCAACTGTTTCAAGTTTGATGTTCTTTCTTAATGACATTAATTTTGTTATAGTCTAAATTGATCGGAATCGGCCATGTTTTCACTATCGAACGTTATGACGCTATTGAACGATTATGAATGCAGTTTTAAAGAAACGTCTATTGCCGTCTTATTACGCTCTACTAAGTTATTATGAATGATGGGGGTAACTCTATATATTGGTAATAGTGCTGCAGCTGCAAGTCACTATAAGTGTAAGATCGGATAATGTATAATAATATACTGCAGAGCTGGAGACATATTTAATGGGTGGAACTTTTATGTGGTCAAGCCCAGTTAAGCACATAATTTTAATCATAGTACTATTAAGAGATTATTCCCATTAACCCGTCGGAGGCGGCACATATATATGTTACATAAGCGTATGGGCCACCGGAGGCCAAGCCGCCCGTGACTATTAAATTTCCGGCTTTTTTGACGCAGCGAGCACAGCGGGTACTGCGAGTAGCTAGCTGTGAAGCAAGAAGCTTCAGGTTCCATTCCTGCAGAGAAATATTTGTTTTGGGTCTGGGTGCAGACCGAAAGTATTTCATAATTCCTAACTTCGTCTTATTGGGTTGGGTGTTATTTGCATTCTTAAAGAATAACTTAAATCTATATGAAATAGGCATTGCTAATAACTTGTATGGAAGCAAGTAAAAAATGAAGCATTACGAGTATCTAGTCGCCGATTATGTAGCTATGCGTATTAGCATAACGGAGTTGGAATCAAGGACGGCACACGCCGCGCCGCGCCGCGCCACAACACACCACGCCGTGTCGTAATACATAAGGGGGCGTCCATAAATTACGTGAGGTGTTTAAGGGGGGGAGGGGGTCGAGTCAAATCTCATCTAATCTTACGTTGGAGAGAGGGGGGGTCTTGGCAAATATCACGCAATTTTTTTTCTGATTGAAACAAAAAAAAATATACTATTTTGGTCCATTTAATCCAGATTGTACATGCGTTTACGTAAGAAACTCACATTTTGAAAAATCTCACGTGAGATTGGGGGATGGGGGAGGGGGTTGAATAAAATCTCACGACATCTCACCAGGGTGGGAGGGAGGTGTAGAAAATTTAAAAAAACACCTCACGTAATTTATGGACGCCCCCTAAGTGGTACATTATGTACATATGTAGTGTACAGTGTACACATGTCGGAACACTTGCGCGACTCAGTAACCGCCTGCCAGATGTCTCTTGTTCAGATTTACTCCAGATATATGCTCCATGTAACATATTACTACCGCGACCCGAACAGCCCCCTGACTTTTCGACCGACTTCTAAAAAGGAGGAGGTCCTCAATTCGTCTGTATTTTATTTTTCGATCGACTTCCAAAAAGGAGGAAGGTCCTCAAGGTCTGTATTGATTATGTATGCGATATGTGATATGATATGTATATTACGCGATATCTTCGCCAAATGTGGACCGATTTTCAAAATTCTTCTTGTGTTCTATAGAGTTTATTTCAAGGGTGGTCCCATATTAATGTGGTCACGATCGGATTTGAAGTCGGTCTGTAAAGTTTTTAAACTTGTGATTTCACACTCGATTCGATTTCGACTACGATTGGATTTAATTACTTAAACCACGAAATCGGGTAAATTATTGGTACAACTGTTATTATACGGGTATTTTCAACGTATATGTACATAGATCTTTTGCGATGCAATAGCAACAGTTTTAAGCAAATACGTGATGAGTTGCAGACTATAACAATATTTGACGAATGCAAATGTTTGTCGTGTAACAACAGTGATTTCGATGTTTGGTAAGATCTTGCTGACGGTATCTTTGTATCGTGTGAAGACACTGGTGGCAGGAGTCTCACAAGTCACATGCGAGAGTCCGTCTTGGTATCGACTGCAATGTCTAAATCAAAAATTTCTAGCAACGACCAGCATTGATTTTTTTATAGCAGAGACTGGCAAACGAGCAGATGGGTCACTTGATGGTAAGTGATCTCCGCCGCCCATAGACACACAAGACACAAAGAATTATGGATGCGTTGTCAACCTAAAAGGAGGAAATGGAAGGGGAGGGAAAAGGGATTGCGAAAGGAAGGAGCGGAAATAGGCCAATGGAAATCTCACTCACCGAACGATACGCGACAGCAAACTGCCACTTTACGTCGGTTTTTTGTGAGACAGTCGTATCAAATCGGTCGAGCCGGCCCATTCGTGCTGTAGAGGTTACTGTTTACAGCGTGGCTCTACCACTCAAGAAAAATGTACAAGCAATCTTCTTTCTTTCTGCCTGGCGTGATTCCAGCCTTATGCCAGGGTTCGTCTACTCCAACGCTTCCACTTCTCCTGGTCTTGGGTATCCTCCACAATGAGACCATTGGCTCTCATATCCTCTTCTAAAACTCCCAGCTAGCGCTCTGTTGTTGTTATTAAAATGTAATCAGGGGCACAATGAGACTTGAAGCGAATTGCAGCGCTGTTACTAATCTACAGTTAAACCTAAACTCGATTTATCCTACAGCTCACTTCTATCTTTCAATCAAGATTTGGGATAAATAGGGATTTGTCGCGGAGCTGCAAATGGCTCTTAACGTCTAGGGTAATACTTATAAAAACAGTTTAACTGAGCAAATGGTTAAGAATAGTCTGTCCCTTTTATTTTCAATGTGTCACAAGGAAAAAAGTGGCAGAGTATTCTTAGCCATTTGCTCAGCTAAACTGTTTTTATAAGTAACGCCCCGATTGGTCAAACGCTGCTCAACTTTAGCGGCTTCTTATATTGATTTTCGCCATACAATTTTGACAGATAAGGCTGCCTAAAAGACATAAGGCCACCTTAAGTGTATGAACATTCGGCGGTAAGGCCCATAATGTCTCAGGGTGACGAGCACACTAAGTACCACACAATGCTTAGTTATTCAAACTGACGATTGTTGCTACTGTTAATGGGTAGTCCATTGTCATCATCAGCCACAGGATCTTCACTGCTAGACATAGGTCTCCCCCAAAGATTTCCAATTCGGAAGTCTATACGAACGATATATTAATCGCTATTATAAAGGAATTTGACTACTTCGGTGGCGTATTTGTATTTCGGTACGACTACCGTCCTGAGTTATCGGGTTCGATTACCGGGTCGGGCGAAGTGATATTGGATTTTTCCATATCGAACCGGAGTCTGGAATTTGTGCTCTATATGGCGATAGGCTCGCCGCCTATCACATCTGGGACGGAACTAAGTTAGGCGAAACGTGGGTGTACTAGTTCGCTAGTGCGCCTCTGTCTACCCCTTCGGGGATACAGGCGTGAGCTTGTTATATGTTGTCTTTTATAAAGGAATTGTACCGTTTTATTTTAAAGCTGATATTACTTTTAAATAACTGTACTAACATGGAAGTGTTTCCCGTCGTATTCCGAGATAAAAACCCCATAAACTTGCGAAAAGCAGGACAAAGTATTATACACTTTCGGGCTCTAACATTAGAAGTGATATTAAAGGCTACTAAATTGCTTGAAACTATATTTCCCACAGTAAATGAATATTTATTTCACGTGATGAAATCCATAAAAAAATTAAAATGACCAACACTAGCCTACGAATCATTAAAATTAAATAGCAATACATGTTCCAGAATCAAGTTCTAAACTGGCAACATTTCTCGCTATGTAAGTGTGTGTGTGTGTCTGTAATTTGATACTCCGCTGTACGAAAGGTATGTCCCGATAACACGTGAATTCTATTAGTTTTAATTACCCGACTGCGACTGAGAGGTTGTGAGTTTTGTGTCGGACGGATTGGGTTCCGTATAAAATAAAGGACTGCCCAATGTTAAGTTTTGCGCGTATTGTAAAACAGTATACACTTTTATGGTCATGTATATTACATATAATACTAGTGTATTGATATAGAGGTACATATATAAGTATAGTGGAACAGCCGACACGATGTTTCAAGAATCTAATGCAACTTAGGCTTCGAAAAAATTTCATTTCAATGAACACCTAAATTCAATAATACTTATTTGGCTTCACCAAATATTTTAAGAAACGATAGTTATTATAATAATGATATTCAAATATACACAAATGTTGAAGCTATGTCCACCGTCCAACAGTAAGCCATTTTCCTTGAGACCTCTAAAATTATTATCGCGAAATTAAATTGTCAACACATAACAATAATTTAGTCGAGGCGCTTGTATCCACGCTTTAATAAATAACACGGACACTCCTATTTTTATTAGTGTTCTATCAATGTGCACGCGCTGTCTGTCTGTGTGTGTGTGTGTTGCGCGCACGCAGGTGGCCGTCCGTGATGTCATCAGACTGGTCCTTCAAGCCGGATTTTTTACGCCACTTCGATTCTAGATTGATTTTCATATCATATAAGGAAACGTTGTATACTTAACATTGTAATTATATTTAATTCACTGAAATAGAATATTAACTGATTCATTACACTGTTTGCTCAAAATTGAGGCATCGTTAGGGATACATTGGGAATTGGATACGTTACGATAATATTGTATTAGGTACGATGACATTAAACTTTGTGTTTGAGTACACATATTGCAACTTTCATTTATAGTTTTCAATTTCGTCGAATGATGTGTGACCTTGTCAAAGAGACTTAATATCACTAACTATAGAGTGGCTATCAAGCAAGTTTCCATATAAAAAAATTGATCTCAAACTTCAGTACCGCCATCAACTACTTATTACAATGCGAGAGCGATTATTACAATTTACACCCTAGAATATTTTGTGAATGGTTAAGAATCACGTATCAATCCGCAAAAATTTGGAAGTTGATGAGGGAGGCCTACACCAAAATGGTTGAGAGAGGCTGAAGAAGAAGAAGAATCACGTGAAATAAGTTTATTCTCTCAGTATTATTTCGCTGGCCAGGGTGCCAGGGCGCCACGGCGCGCGCGTATATTTCATATAAATTGAGCGACTTATGACCACTAGGTCATAACTTTTGGATCACAAGTTTTGTGCTGTTGTCCCGTCTATATACTGTTGAATGTCGTTGGACTTTGTAAAGTAAAAACAAAGATTCTCATAATTTATCTCTTGATTTGGTTACTTGCTCAACGTTCCAAAATATTACATTTTCTTGTAAAACATGTTATTATTTGAGATATTTGATGTATTTTTGGATTGTTCACAGAACACGGTGAAAGTACTAAAGATGCGCGGAGGACAGATCACGAGCGGCTTGGAACGGGCTCCCTGGCTACTGACGGAGAAGGTAAGAAACGGCGCGGCGTAGCAAGCTTATTATATTACCATTTACCAATTAGGCTGAAATCTATAGAGCAAAATTCGACACGAGGGACAGACAGACAGCGGGAAGCGACTTTGTGTTATACTATGCAGTGATAGTGATGTTTGGTGGAGACTGTTGGGTGTTATTTACGTACCTAATATATGGGATTTTTGATTAGTCGAAGAGCAGAAGCCGTAATTCTACATGGTGCATACAGAGTACAGAGTAAGCACTACTCAAACGGTATATCTTGAACAGATCTGACTTATGAGTTCATTACTCCATCGCGTGTTATTGTAATTGTTAAATATAACTCCATGGAACGTTACATTAATATCAATTTAACTAAGTCATGTACTCATTTTTGGCTTTCGATAATCACAAGTTTAAAACTTAACTTAACTTAGTCGGTCCGACTTCAAATCCGATCGTGACCAAATTTATATGGGACCACCCTTGAAATAAGTTCCTTCGAACACAAAAATAATTAATGATTTCTTAGGTTTACGTGAATGTTATTCATTGAAATAAAACTATTTTTACGGATTCTATCAGTCTGACCTGTGACCACGAAGGCTGCAAAGCTTTCGAAACGTCGGGCATAAAAATTAAAACCAAATCGTGATAGAATCCGTAAAAATAGTTTTATTTCAACAAAAATAATTTTGAAAATCGGTCCACATTTGGCGGAGATATCGCGTAACATACATAAAAAACAATACCGACGAATTGAGGACCTCCTCCTTTTTGGGAAGTCTGTCGAAAACAGAAGAGCATAGCAATGCGAAAAATGAAAAGTTTTAAAAAGTAAGCCAATGCTACTTTCTATTATATATATTACAGAGATAGAATAGATACTTATTAGCCTAAAACCTGACAAAGGGAAGCCAGTAGGAATCGAGTTGTATGGACCTTTTGCCACTGGAGCATAGGGCCACTTGAGTAAGTGGCCACCGAGGCCATTGATATCGGCAATGGAAGAGGAGGAGGTAATATAAAGGCCTTCAGAAACCTAGTTACTGAAATTGTATTTTTTTAAACCTTAACCAAAGACATTCAACAGCATATAGATGGGACAAAAGCACAAAACTTGTGATCCAAAAGTTATGACCTAGTGGTCATAAGTCGCTCAGTTTATGTGAAATATACGCGATCCAGGCCGGCCAACGTAATAATATTGAGAGAATAAACTTATCTTACGTGATTCTTAACCATTTACAAAACATTCTAGGGTGTAAATTGTAATAACCCTCGCATTCGAATAAATGGTTAATAGCGGTACTGAAGTTTGAGATAATTTTTTTGGACAGAAACTTGGTCGATAGCCACTCTATTGTAGTAATATTAAATCTCTTCGGCGCTAACCATCAGTGCACACATAGTCCTAACTCTACACTAGATGTAGCCTGTGTCATGGGTATCAAAAACTACGAGAGACGTTCCATCTACACTCGGACCCGAATCAAATATTTGTGGGTCACACAAACATTAATCTCGGTGCGGGAAACGAACCCGCTGCCTCTCGCTTCACAGACGGCTTCTCGCCCGCTGCGCCACGGAGGCTGTCAAATTATTGTCAAGCACATTTCCACTTCGCCCGGTCTCGAGCATCCTCCACAGTCAGACCATTGGTTCACATATCATCGTCGAAAACGCCCAGCCAGCGCTTGCTATATACAATTTGAAATACACGACCTATAGGTTTAGTCAATTTCTTGTATTTATTTTTTGCTAAATACCGAAAAGCATTAGCCATAAGTAATAATATCGAAATTACACTAGGCTACTAGGCATCCCGTAGAATATTAAAGCAGTATTCATGGGGTCATCGCCCCAATGACATCACTACTTTAAATATACCGGTGACATCGACTTTAAAATTATTCTTTAGTCTTTCATAGTTTCACTCCAGGCGATTTGCAGATGACGCTCAAGTTTCATCAACTGGCTGCTGTCAACTACGTGTTCTTGAATTTTTTTTGGGTTCCGGAGTCAAATTGCAATATCGGAACCTTTGTAGTTTCGTCATGTCCGTCTTTCCGTCTATTCAACTGTCTGCTATCGATATTTCTAAGTAAATAATTTGGCGAGATATTCGCTCATTAAAAATTTTGTTCCTGTTCTTTGGATTTTAAACTGCATTGAAAAAATCTGCAAAAAGTCAAGGCAATTAGCGCTCAAGGAAGATTCCAGTTCAATGAAAATTCGCAGTTTCTGAGAAAATGCGGTTTTTTTAATGCATCCCTATTACGGGATCCTTCGTTGTGCGTGATCAGACTTGCACTTGGTTTATTTGTTGCCACAACTGGCAACTGTCAACGAAATCATTTGAAAAGTTGACGACAGCAAAATAATCCCTTAGACTGCTTTAAAGTATCTTGTCAGGGCTTACTTTTAACACCCAAGTAGTCCGATACACCAAAGTGCATCCATGATATAAGTAGCAAGTCCCTGAACAATGGCAGTGGTACGGTGGTGCGGTGGTGTGGTGGTGGTCGGAGTAACCTTGACGATCGATTGGCGCGCCACCACCACCACCGTCGATGCCACCGCCGCCGCCACCGCCAGGCCGGCGCCGCCCTCACACCACCGGCCTTATGGGATTCCTACCACAGTTAATTCAATCCACTTGTCGGCACCAAGCTACGAAGATGCGAAATTTTAATGTTAATTTTTTTACGGCGTCACTAGATCCCCAGGGAGGCTGAGATCAGGCAGGCAGCCGGTCGTAAAAACTAAGCCAAATCCTTCGGCAACATGCTTGAGAAAGTTTGCCGACCCCACATTAAGGGATAAGGGCAGGTAGAAAAAAAGGAAGATACAGTGAGCTAATAGTATATTGCGTCTGGCTCCTGTTACATTGAACTTTGGCAGTTAACAGATCATGAAGTAATTTTCCATTAACAAAAATAAACGCGTATTTACTAACACTTCATCATCCAGCTAGGTTGGTTACTCTTGGCATATAGGCAGGAACACGGATCTCTCAGCGAGCCGGTGTATCGGGTTACAAGAACAAAGAACCGGGGTTCGTTGGCAAACGTCGACCGTTGGCAACATAAACTTTGCAACATCAAAAACAGTTAGTTTAGATTTTTTCCAGCGGTATTGTAGCCAAATTGTTTTGATACTTTCAACGATTTCTTAGAAATGTGTGGACACTGATAATTTTAACTTCTGCTTGTGGGATAAAGATATAGGCAGAGTCGTAGATAACCTAGCTACGTCGTGATAAGGTACTAAATTACACTGCATATGAGTCGCCCACCGCTATTTATTTCCGTACCAGGATCAGAATACCTGGGAGAAGTGTTCCTTGGTTCAACTCGCCTTATCAGCACCAACGCCATTTGGAAGTTTCCGGAACAGTTTCTTGAAATATCTCAAAATATTTTTCAAATCTCATACCCAGTAAAAATAGTTATTAAAAGCGCCGTTTTGAATTCAAAATTCCGATGTATTTTGGCTGCAGTAGGAAATCTAATATTCTTTCAGAAACTATTGTACGGTTTTAATAAAGCTGAGTAATTTTGGTAGTAAAACTGAAGACATTCTTAAATATTATAATCCGTCGGAGGCGTCACATAAATATATTCCATAAGGTTATGGGCCACCGGAGGCCGAGCCGCCCGTGACTATCTACAAGCAATTTCTGCTGTGTCGTGGTGTCGTGTAAGAGTTCCGTAACCCCGAGTCACATCTATCTCCGTGTGATAACTGATAAGCCGATGACGTAATACATAAGTAAAGCGTGCCCGCGTGATTATCGGTTTGTTTGTCACTAAATCACGCCACCAGATAACGCGTACCCGAAACTTATAACTTATTACACAGCACAAGTATATTTGTGAATATCTCGAATACATCGGATTATTAACTAAATACCACTTGGTACCTACATGTCTTCAACAGAAACTGGAAAACTGAGGTTAGTTACCCGATGGTAAGTGGTCATCCCCCATAAATACCCACGATACCAAAAGAATCATGGGTACGTTAGAAAAAGGATTGCGAAGGGAAGGATTTGGACCACTGGAAGTCTCACAAACAGAACGTCACGCAATAGCGAGATGATACTTCACGTTGGTTTTTTTGTGCGATTCGTGCTGATGCACCATAGCATACTGTCTACAGTACGAGTTATCTGAGACAATACCATGTAGGTATTGCTTCCTATTCTGCACGGTATCTCCTTACTAATAATCCCTCTAAACTACAACTGTATTGACTTACGGAGGCATACCAGCAGATGATCCATCTTATGATGAATGATTACCTTGTTGCCACATATATTATACACTGTAATATTAAATACACCCAACAGTCAAACACCTAGTTCTAACCCCACACTAGGTATAACCTGTATCGTGGGTGTTAGACTATGAGAGACTTTCGGTCTCACAACACCCAGACTTGAAACAAATATCTGTGGGCGTCACAAACATTTGTCTCAATGCGGGAATCGAACCGGGGTCTCTCGCTTCACAGCTGGTTACTCGCCCACTGCGCCACGGAGGCTGTCGCTTTGGGGCTCTGGATCTCAATTTAAAGATGTGATCTGTTTGTCGACAGAACGCCAGAGCTGGGAGACGGAGTGGTGCAGGCTAGCGTACTGGGAGCTGACGCAGCGCGTGGGCAGCCAGTTCAGGGTGCGCGTGCGTGCTGTGGACGTGTTCGGCGCGGGCGGCGGCGCGTGCGCACCCGGCCGGGGCGGGCTCTGTCTCGACGCGCTCGACAACAACGCGCCGCAGGCTGAACAGGTAACTAACGAATACAATTACAATTCTAGGTACTAACCAAAGACATTCAACAGTATATAGACGGGACAACAGTACAAAACTTGTGATCCAAAAGTTATGACCCAGTGGTCATAAGTAGCTTACTTTATTTAAGTAGTCGATGGCGGTACTGAAGTTTGAGATATTTTTTTTAATATGGAAACTTGCTTGATAGCCCCTCTATAGTTAATAATATTAAATCTCTTTTTTTTTTTTTTTTTTATAGTAGAGATTGGCAAACGAACAGATGGGTCACCTGATGGTAAGTGATCTCCACCGCCCATAGACACACATGACACAAAAAGAATCATGGCTGCGTTGCTAACCTAAAAGGAGGGAATGAAAGGGGAGGGAAATAGAATTGGGAAAGGGTGGGGGGAAATGGGCCACCGGAAATCTCACTCACCGAACGAAACGCGACAGCAAGCCGCCACTTTACGTCGGTTTTCTGTGAGACAGTGGTATCTAACCGGTCGAGCCGGCCCATTCGTGCTGTAGACGTTACTGTCTACAGCGTGGCTCTACCACTCAAAAAACTCTTTGGTACTAACACACCATAAATCCGGGGCAGTCGGCTTCAAAGGATGAGGCAATTACAAAGTCTTCTATGTATACTACTAAACAAGTTGTTTGGAAGAAAAATTGTGTCACATTACGGCAAGTGTTTGATGGCTAAGGAAAAGAGCAGATCTCTATAGCGAGTTGCGGTCAATTGACGGAAACTTAGTGCGCAAATTCTATGTACCGCATAGCCTGTCTAGTAGTATTTATCTGTCTTTGGGCAATTAGTACGAATTTTCGTAACCGATTTAATAAGGAGGAGGTTATCAGTTTCGTCAGTACGCAGTTTTCACGCGAAAATCTCAAAAGAGGGTATGTTTTTTAGACGTATTTTCTGTAGCGCGATATCTCAGGCAAAGTGTTTTACAAGTCCTAAACGATTTTGGGATACAGTATGGAATCTTGCGGTTCGCGTCATCGACATGGTAACCAGTAAAACAATTGCCCTGGTGATAATATAAAAGATTTCCAGCAGAATTTCTTCTCAAAATAATATGTAAATGAAACATAGTTGGGCGAAATATTAATTGAAGTATGCGCCGGTCTCCGCGGGGGCTGTCAGATAACCTCCGCGATAACGCGCGCGATAACGTTGAATGTACGCCCAAACTGGCGATAACTCGCCGCACCAGCAACGCCGAGTACCGCCGAGTACCACCGCGAGTCGCGACAGTCACCTCGCCACAATACACTACTTTGTTCTTATTATTATTTTATTTAATTGAAGTACCAGATTGACTAGTCTACCTTTTGTCTCCAGCGGCCTGAGCAGGAAAATTTCTGACAACCGTAAATGTATTCGAACTCGATGCGCGTCTATGAAATTTGTATGAAATATTAACCAAACGTCATCAGTGCGCAGCGAACTCGAATACATTTACATTTACATTCGATTTTCGTGCTCGGGCTATTGTACTAGTTTTTCTCGAAATATTACACAAAAACACATACGAAAAGCAACGATTTTAGCTGTCACCTGCTCGTAGAACAATGCATAGATAAAAAAGACGTGTAGGTGTTTTGTGTTATGGTTTAGTGCAGGAGACGTGGCTTAAGGCCCTCGTTTTACTTGTCTGAAGAAGAATTGCTGACGTGTTCTGATCTAAGTACTCATTGTTTTTCGGCGGTCGCTAGTTTTTGAACTGCAATGCGCTTACGCTCGATTAGGATCGCTTCACATTTGGCGGAGATATTGAGTAACATACAAAAAAAACAAGAATTAAGGACCTCCTCCTTTTTGGGAAGTCGGCCGAAAATCCAATATCACTTTGCCCTCGCCGGGGATCGAAACCGACACCTCAGAACAGTCGTACCGAAATACAACCACGCCACCGAGGCAGTCTTCTAGTCTTGGCGCAGTGTAGTCATTTTGCCATAGTCGGGTAGTGTTGCCGTAGATGACATAACTTTACTCATGTGGTTTACGACCACGGTTAATTTCCACTAATTATGTAAACTTAAGTAATAAAATCGATGTTTGTGTGGAATCGACCTTGTATGACTAATTTCTGGTGATATTAGCTTAAATAGTTCTAGTACACAATACATACTGACTGGATAGGACTGCCTCGGTGGCGTGGTGGTATTTCGGTACGACTACGGTTCTGAGGTCTCGGGTTCGATCCCCGGGTCGGGCAAAGTGATATTGGATTTTTCAATATCAGCCCGGAGTCTGGAATTCGTGCCCGATATGGCGATAGGCTCGCCCCCTATCACATCTGGGACGGAACTAAGCTCGGCGAAATGTGGGTGTTCTAGTTCGCTAGTGCGCCTCTGCCTACCCCTTCGGGGATACAGGCGGGAGCTTATGTATGTTATGTTATACAATACATATTATGATTTAATAGAACATAATAGAGCGTTAGGATATGTATAGGTTTAAATCGTGGTAGAGCCATATTGTAAACTATTTTGTCTACGCCATGAATCGACCAACCCAACAGGATTATTACCACTGTCTCAAAGAAAACCGACAAGAAATGGCAGCTTGCTCCTACTTGTCTCCTTATTGTACTCGAAGCTTAAGCCTCGAAGCCTCGACGCCTAAAAACTAAGCCAAATCCTTTCTGAGACATGCTAAGAAATACTGTGTTGCGCCGACCCCGCATTAAGGTGGGATAAGGGCAGGTAGAAAGAAATACAGAGTGATGAGGAATTTATCGGAAATTATTAGTCTTTGAAAAGACAGCTTCATAAGAAATGCAATTAGAATTTTGTATCCAAAAAGAAGTTATCTAGAAACCCATATCCCATAAACATGCTACTATCCTTCTACCGATTACGTTATCAAAGTCCATTAGTATCGGTTATCTCGTACATTCGATTAAAATCAACAGATAAAGCTATTGAGTGTAATCTAATAGATAGGCGCCGTGGCCCATTACCTAAGAGGCGATTTGATGCTAGATTGCCTTCCACGTGGTTGATAACTACGGCGGGTGACTATGGTAACATGTGGAAAACACCGTTTCATTCCAACACGGTGAATATTTCAAATAAAATGTTGATACATTCTTGTGAAAGCACTGAAGTACTAGGTTAAGGATGATTAATTAATTGATGTTAAGTTTGCTGGTATTAGCATATATCCGCTACCGTAGGGAGCATCAGTCTTCAGGGGCGGTTCCGGCTGAAGCCTGGGCGCTTCTCGCCTAGGGTAACCCGGGGCCGTCCCTAAAGCGCCGAAGAGGGCCACCGCGGGGTTTTTAGTCGGTATTGCCGGTGTAGGGTGTACACAGAGTTAGGGAGTCGACCCAGTGTCGCCCGGATGTTTTCCATCTCTCCCGGGCATTATGGCGCTGGGCCGTAAGACCGGCGACTCCGAGATAATCGTCACGTCTCCCCCCAGGCGTGGCGGTACTGTCAAAACACTTTTCCCCGCGATAAAATATATATATATTTTTTTAAAGTCAGCATCAGTCTTGCCACCTGTCGGTTCTTCGATTTGCTTCTCTCTTCGGTGTAAAGTAGCAGGCATGGTTCTGATGGCCACAGATTTATTCATTGATTGTCAGCGTCACTGGTTTTCTTCACTGCTCTGCGCTTACCATTAGGTGTAGTCACTTTGCTGTGGTGGAAGAAAGTGGTAACTGTCGCCTTACTTTTGTGCCAGGAGCAGAGCGGACTGTTGCCTATTGTAGAATAGAAAGGAGCGAAGGCTGTCCGGAATCGAAATGCAACATCCAGTCGCTAATCCAAGTTGGTTTTCTGTGAGATTCATATGTATGCCAAATTGTCTACAGTTTTTCTTTGTCACTTATTTGTCAGTTTACCAATTGTTATTTGAAGTGTTTGATGCGTAGTGCAGGCGTTAATAGATAGCATGAGAAAATGATTATTTCTTAAAACTTCTTGGCAGCTTCGACTAAAATAAATATTGGTCAATGACTCTACGAATGAAGTCTTTTAACGACCGGTTTATTGGAATATGAGCAAAGCCAAATTTAACTAAATATTTGACAATGTTCATTTGAAGTCACAGATTGAGCGTGGTTAAATGCTTTTCATTTCAGAATCCTAGTAGTTTGATATTGGTACCAAGAAATTGTTCTATGAAATATGAATTGGAAATTAGGGTGACTTGTTGCAATATTACTAACTTAGAGTTAGTCCTAAACTAGATTTAACTTACTTGACATTATATCGAGATTTATCTAAGAGCTTGTCGCCTCCTTGGTCTAATGGCAGCATATATATGTGGGCTGTGAACCGGTAGGTCCTGGGTTCGATTCCGAGGTCGGGCAAAGCGAATTTTCTAATTTAATTTGCCCGGGACCTGGATCCTTCAGAGGGGGTTGACGTCAAGCAAGCAGCCAATCGTAAAAACTTAGCAAAATCCTTTCTGTAACATACTTGAAAAATTGTATTGCGCCCACCCCACATTAAGGTGGGATAAGGGCAAGTAGCAAGTAGCAAGCAATAAAATTATCTAAGAGCTGCAAGTCGCTCTTAGATGTCAATTTTAATCAGATTTCAGAAACACACGGTAAATATATATTTTCTTTATTTGTAGGTGCGAAAGACGCGTGCAAAGATCGGTCTGGGGGTAACGTTGTCGCTGGAGTCAGACGGCGTGTGGCTCTACAACCGGAGCCAGGAGCCCGTGTTCGTGAGCTCGCCGGCGCTGGACGCGGCCGCCGCGAAGGCGCTGCTCGTGTGGCGCGTGGGCCCCGGGCACTGCCTGTGCGTGTTCGACCCGGCCAGCCCGCCGGCGGCCGCCTCGCTGCCGCACCTGGGGCCCGTGGACCCGCGCTCCGTGCGCATCTCCTTCGCCAAGGGCTGGGGGCCCAAGTACTCGCGCAGGGACGTCACGGCCTGCCCCTGCTGGCTCGAGGTGCTCCTCGCCCCCCCGAGCTGACGCTGATACACTCTCTCACGCTGTTTGTTATGACATTCGACCAGTGATTTGCGTTTCAAGTACAAAGTGATGCGACCAATAAATATGTATATATTTAATTTATTTCTTCTCATTGACAAATAGCATTGACGTTTGGACACACGGACACAAGTGAAGTGAACTTTTGTATGAACTTTAAGTGCAATTTTATTTTGGGTGTTAATGTGTGTACACTGGGGGCGATATAGTTATTATAATATATTATTTTTACTATATTAGTATTAAATGTTTTCTGTTCATTTTATGGCGTCTAGTGTACACATATTATGTCCAACGTGCACTGTCAAGGGACCCAATGCTTGGGCCAACAATCCATATAAATGGATTTTATTGTTATTTCATTATGTTATATCTTTATGGTAAATCATTGAAAATATACAATATCGTGATATTTTTAATTGTATATATCAAAGTTTTATGAATTTAAATTACTTTGATACACTGAAATATAAAAACCACCAATTTCCAAATTAAGGTAACATAATAAAAAATACAATAATCCTACGAAAACGTAACAGGGCCGTACCCCTAAATTCATAATATACAATTAAAAATGTCACGCGGGGGGCTGACCCCCCACAGTCACATTAGACTGTAAGTACCACAAGTGTAAATATTCCAGTTGATAAATTATATTCATTTGTATTTATTGAGGCCTAGTTCTGATGGATTTCATGGTCTGAACAGACAATACAATACGAGGGGCGGCTCATGGCTTATCACATCTTTCATTAAAAAAGCAGCTCAAGTACATGAACTTCTAAGTTGTTCATATTGAATTGAATTTCGAATATTTTTGGATTCCTAGTCTTCTCATTGTTCATATATTAAAATTGTTTATGTATAGTGCATGTATATTTTATTACATCAAAAATTTTGTTATATTTTTGAAAGTGTTCAAGTAAGCCTTTTTCTATTCTTTTAGAAGACCTGTGGGCACTTTAAGTAATTTCATTTTCATCACAAAATTCGGTTAAACTTAAATAGTATCTCGCTCAGATTGGAGGCAGCCAATTTAGTTGCGGAGTGCTTGTCCCCCGCCCTGAGTCCGCCCCTGTAGTGTGGGCCCTCTGTAGGCGTATGTTGTGCAGTCTTCAACATTTTTGAATTTGTACATAACTGTTGTATAGTGGGCGGCTTTAAGGAACCCTGAGACTGTATATATACAAATTCTATGTAATATATGTGTAATAAAACAATATTTATAATAAAATATGCCTTAATTCTAGCATGTAACATAGTACGTAAAGATTTTTTTGTAAAAAATGTTTTATTTGACAATGAATTTTTGTATTGCGAGTCGATATTGTGCAAAAAGGCTGTGTGAAAAGCATTTTACAGAACTCATGTGGCCGGTGGGACCGCGGCGGCCCCCGCCATTTTATTTAATAAAAAAAGATCTGTCAATATGAAGTCAATCGTGCAATCAAATAGATAAGTAACACAGATTAAAAATTGTGCCTTGCGTTGTATTCAAACGGTATGTATAATGATAATTAATCCAACATTGTTATAGGGTAATGCCATTATTATATTATATACCTAGACGCACAGTTGACGCTCAGAAAATGGGACAGCGAAGCAGTGCTTTAAGCACTCTTTTGCCTACACTCGGGCGGCGACAGAATTCTAAGGCTGAGATCTAAGCGAACTTCGCCCGAATGGTCAAACGCTGCTCAACTTTAACGGCTGCTTACATTAATTTTCGCCATACAATGTTTACAGATAAGGCCGCCTTATTAAACGCCATAAGACGACCTTAAGTGTATGATCATTCGGCGGTAAGTCAATAAAACTAAGGCTAAGATTTATAGAGTGAACTTCGACTAAGTCTAAGTCAAAGAAACGAACTAAGCGATGATTTGAATCCATAAATCGAACTTTGACTTAGACCGAGTCATTTTTATAAGAATATGTTTGCTTAGTTTGACCGTCAGTTTATTTTTCTTGTAAAAAATGGCTCGGACTAAGTCAAAGTTCGATTTAAAAATTCCAAATCCTCACTGAGTTCGTTTCGTTGACCTAGAATTAGTCGAAGTTCACTCTATGGGCCTTACTTATAAAAGCATTTTTAGCTGAGCAAATGGTTAATAACCTGTCACTTTTTTCCTTGCGTTACATTGTTTAAAAATGAAAGGGACAACCTATGGTATAAAGATAAGCAGCGCTTAAATATTTTTATAAGTAAGGGCTATAAATCTAAGCCTAAATGTCAAAATTCAAATTTGTGAACGTTTGTTCACTTCATTTAAAAAACCACTTTATAATACTTGCCTGTGGTTATATTTGTGTTAATTTAATTAGAACTTGTGATTTTTTTTTATTATAACTACCGAGACCGCTTTTACGAGGATATTTGCAAAGAACTGTGCATCTAGGGTATGTTATATTGATGGGTAATGCAGTCAATTCACTGGCCTATACGTATCTAGTTGTATACACGATGTATATAAGATGCTCGAATTTAAGGGTGTATCGCTTACAGAGTGACTTGACAATAAAGTTGTTTCTAGTCTGTATATTGTTGCTTTGTCATAATCCAATGTAGGGTCGAGGAATGGCCAGTTTTAGGACACCGCGGCTCGGCACGGCGGCGGTGTCGTATCGGGGATGTTGGAAACTCACTTTTACATGTGTAAATACAAATACATTAATAATAATAAATATAATAATAATATTAGCCCTGTAATATTACTGTCCCACAGCTGGGCACGGGCCTATACTAATGAGAGGGGTTAGGCCTTAGTCTACCACCCTTGGCTAATGCGGGTTGGTAGACTTCACATACTTTCTGAAGAAATTCTCGGGTATGTAGGATTCCTCACGATGTTTTCCTTCACCGTTATAGCAAACGATATTTCACAATGAATAATTACCAAGGGCGATTTGCAGGACTAGTACTAATCAGAGTTAGAGACCTAAAATCTATTTAATTTAAAACAGCTCATCTCTATATCGGGTGTTTCATAAAGTTGGTACCAATAACAATTCCACATACATGGAGAACGATTTAAAGCGCAATCGTAAAGTTAAAAATAAAAATTGAACTTAATTTTTTTAATGAATTATTAAGCATAGGGATTTTAAAATCGGAATGCGATTTATTAATCGTCACAATTAGAATAGAAATAGCTGTGTATGCTAAAATAATGAATAACAGGTGGTTTGCAAATGTACTGCAGCTGACCTAATGAACAAGGAAACCATTTTTCTTCACAAATTCAAGTTTCCATTATTAAAAAACTATGAGCTGAACTATAAAAAACGATTTTGAATTTGAACTTCACCGTTAGATTGCTAGCCATTCTCTCTTTAAGTGCAATTCGACCTATCCAAAGAATAAAGTTACATGTGATAATTAATCGAAATTGCTTTCTTATTTTTCTGAGCTTATTTATTGACCTGTATATTTAACTAGTGAATATTTTTTTAAGCTATGTCATAATTTAACTTGTTATTATGTCATAAATTTAAAAAAATACTAGTATTTGTTAAATATATAGGTTAATTTAAGCTCAGAAAAATATAAAAGCAATTTCGATTAATTATCATATGTAACTTTATTCTTTGGATAGGTCGAATTATTATTGATGCCAACTTTATAAAACATTCTGTATATAAATCGAGATATGGGATAAATCTAGATTTATATAAGTGCTGCAAGTCGCCCTATAAATAATAGTCACAGATACCATGGCATTATATTCTGAATGTAGTACGAAGCGTACTGCTGTATAGTCTATCCGGATCAGTAACACCAGTTACTCTTAGTGTATAATGTGGAGGAACTATATAAAAAGGTTATTTAGTATTACAAGTGTAGAAGTGAGTATTGTAACATCCTGTATATAGGCAGCTTATCACAATTTATACGAAGGCATTGTACAAACGTGTCACAAACAGACCCCATAATAATTTGTTATTTATTTATGTTACAGCTGTTTAGTCATTGCATTAGACTGATGTAGTAAATAATGCGACATTTTAACAACATACTGATGAAGTCCGATTTTGTTTAATAATTTTAATTGATACAAACTTTTTGGAACACTTCTAAATCCCAGTTGATACCTCCCTTTTAGAACACCCTGTATATTTCCCAGTGTAGATCCAATTTGAGTAAAATACCTGAACATCTGCATCTGACTTTTGTTTCAATCTAATAGTGTTTTTTTTTATAATACACCACTTTATACCTAAGAAAAAATTAAATAACTACTTAAGGTACTTTGTCATAAAGAAGTTTAGTATATTTCTCTGATTCCTGAGGACTTATGACAGTTTGTTGTTAAAATACTCGCATAATGTAAAGAAATCTTAATAATGTAGATAGTAATTGTTCTCCCTGATTCGCCGATTTATCGTTAAGTTGTGGCTGACTGATGACGGATGACGGATGAAGGATGACGGATGAAGGATGAGATTAGGATTATGATAAATTATAAATAAACAAAGAGAAATATTTTTAATACAACACGTTTCATTTCTATTCCCTATATTACACGTATAAAAATACAAGAATGGAATATTCAACAATGATATTGGAACACGCCCTATATGAACAAGATAATGAAATAAGCAGAAGTTTGGTAACAGCGTATGAAAAAAATAAATATAAATACTATTCTAACTTCTTCAATGTCGTGTTAGGTACCAAGAAACACAAGCAGCCGCAGCCTGAAATAAAAACACAGATTAATAATTGAATATAGCGCCATCTGCCGAATACACTATGAACTTATTTGTGATCTACGTATTTACGTGGACAGTAACAAATCTTGTGGCTAAAATAACGAGCAAGCAATAAATTAAAAACATAAGCTCACGCCTGTATCCGAAGGGGTAGACAGAAGCGCACTAGCTAGCACCCGATATGGTGAAAGGCGGCGAGCCTATCGCCATATCGGGCACAAATTCTAAACTCTGGGCTGATATTAAAAAAAAATCAATATCACTTTACCCGACCCGTATATCGAACCCGAGATCTCATGACGGTAGTCGTACGGATAATACAACTACGACCTCGAGGCAGTCAATTAAAACATTTAAGTAAAACAAAACATAGCACATTAATAAAAATAAATGATTATTACCAGCTAAAACAACTGCAATGGTGGCGAAAGGCGGAATACAGCCATAACTTATGAGGGCGGGGAAGATGACCGTGCCTACCACTGTCCCCACACGGCCGCACATGAAGAACGTAGCAATTGCCATCACTCTGCGAGTGGGAACATAAACGTGCTTTAAAAACAACTAACGACATCTAGTGTACAATTTTAAAGACATTTAGTTTTAATAAGCGACATCTCGTGTTACATTAATAGTGTATAAGAACTAGCGACACCTAGTGCCCTAGTATGAATTAGTTTTGACACTTCTGATAAAAGATGATAATAGTTTTCGTCTCCTCAATACATTTATTTTAACTGTACGAGTAAATTGAAAACTATAATTGGTCATTAAAACGTTTTTGTAAACTGTCAAACTTGTTAGGCGGCCCGCGGCACTGGTCATTGAGTAACACCGTTCTTTCATCATGACAATTAGAGACATCTAGTTCTCTTTTGATAAAACGAAATTTTCATCACACTGGTCGATAATACACCTATGTATGTATAATTTACAATGGATGATCCTCAAAAAAAAATTATTTTGCGTAACTTCAACATTCTCAACGAAGATTTGAAGAAGAACGAAGAGTTGGAAGTACCTGAGAGACGTCGGGAACAAGTCGACGCAGATGCTGGAGAGAGAGGCGGAGTTAAGGGCAGTGAAGGCGCGGGCGGTGGTGACCATGCACACGACCGACAGCGAGCTGACGCCCAGGTACGGCAGCAGCATGATCATCGACGCGCTCGCCACGCTGCAGAACCCGGCTACCAGCTTCTTACCACATCTGAGGAAAATAAAATAAAATAAAAATCTTTATTGATCACGTAGGCATGTAAAAAAGCACTTATGACAAGTCAACACAAGTAAATTTTTAAATTAGGATTAATATAATTTACATTATATATTTGTATTAGACAACAGGCAGGCAAGTATGGACATAATAACGATGGGATGGCTGAGATAGGGTGATAAGGGGAAATAGGAATAGAGTGTAAGGGAATGGATTGTATGGGAATGGCATATGGCAGGAATGGTGGCAGGGGATTGACTGGAAATACTGGAAGCAGTTGGGATTGGTGCGTGAGGCCCTATCCTAGCTAACCTACCAGCCTTTCTCTAGCTACCTACGGATGACGACCCGAAGAAGAAAGGCAGAAAGAAACTCCGGGCTTATTTTTTTCATCATCAATTGTCACCATTTCTTTTTTATTTTCTTTTGTCTATTTTCCTTTTTTAAAAAATTTGATTTACAAATTGTCAATACAATTGATAATCATATTTATATGGATTCACGCATCCTCAATACCACTGGAGGTGTAATTACCAAAAGAATGATTAAAAGGTGAAATGGCATTGTAGGATGCAAAAACCCATACTAACAAAAATCCTTATATCTATGAACTAACGTCAACTTTGTTGAGATTTAATATTACTTTCTATAGCGGGGCTGTCAAGCTAATTTTTAGTTTCCATAAAATGATCTCAAACATGAGTAACTTATTACAACAATGTGAGGGTGCTTATTACAATTTACATTTTGGAATGTTCTGTAATTGTTCAAGCATCACGTAAAACAATTTTATTGACTAAAGATGATGACCATGAGTTCGCAACTTTTGGATCACAAGTATTGTGCTGTTTTTCCGTCTAGGTACCTACTGTTGAATGGCATGTTGTATGTCTTTGGCACTTTGTAGTTTGTAACATGCTGTTATATCTTAGGTTTACCATCATGCAGGCTGTTAGCTCACATGTCCACTTCGGCAACAGTAAATAAATAAAAGATTGATGATTCCTTCCACCTGCATTTATCCTATCAATGTTTGTCGGCGCAACACACTTTTTCAAGCATGGTGCAGAAAGGATTTAGCTATTGCTGGGTTATTGCTGGTGGGATGATACCTATGGTTTTGTGCTTGTCGACTCAGGAAAGTGACAATATTGACTTGTTCAGGCGAGACTGCCTCCGTGGCAGAACGTGGGTGTTCTAGTTCGCTAGTACGCCTCTGCCTACCCCTTCTGGGATACAGGCGTGAGCTTATGTGTCAGGTGAGTAACATCCCAGAGTCAACTAGTAGGTATCCGAAACGGTATTTTCATTGTAAACTAGGAGTGGTTGTACTGTTCTAAACGTCGGTCCAGAATGGTAATTATTTTTCAAAAATTAACGTTGTCTCCTCATTGGTGGCATGTGTGTATATGGGCTGTGAATTTAGGGGTCTTAGGTTGGAATCCCAGGTCAAACGTGTGTCTTTCTAACACGATTTGTCCGGATCTGGAATCCGTAGAGGGGAGGCAAGCAGGCAGTCCGTTCTGCATTTATTTTCTTATAAAGAGAGATAATGGTATGTCACCTCCTTGGTCTAGTGGCTGTATGCATAGGCTGTGGACCCGGATGTCCTGGGTTTGATTCCCAGGTCGGGCGAAGCGAATTTTCTTATTTAATTTGCCCGGGACTGGATCCCTCAGAGGGGCTTGATGTCAGGCAGGCGATCGGTCGTAAAAACTAAGCCAAATCCTTTTTGCAACATGCTTGAAAAAGTGTGTTGCGCCGACCCCACATTAAGGTGGTATAATGGCAGGTAGAAAGAAAAAAAGTAAGATAATGGTAGATGGAAGAAGGGTTACCAATACGTACTTGTTGATGAGCACTCCGCCGATGGCATATGTGAGTATGGAGCCGACCCCGACGGCGGCGCTCTGCAGGTATGTAAGCATGTCGGTGTGGATGGGCTCGCAGGTGTGGGGCTCCGAGGCCGCGGCGGGCGCCGGCGTGGGCGCTATGGCCGAGCACAGGCTGTCCGACGAGTCGGAGCCTATCATGGCGGCCAGTTGAGGGTACCACAGACGCATTGTGTTCGCACTTAAATAGAACCATACATTAATATTAAACTATGGCACTATCTACGCTATTATTTAAATTATTAAGATTTCTTTCTTTTGCCTCTTACTCATTCATACATTTCCCACAGTTAAAGGTACTCAGAACTTGCCCTTTAGGCACGAGATCACTTATTTGATTCATATAAGATCGTGTCGCTACCCACAATTGCGAGCAAGGCACCGTTCACTTTATTACCAGTCATCACTCTCATATCAATATCCCCATCACACTTTTCATCTCTGGTTATTACACTTCGCAGATACCCAAACTCTTCTACTTGTTCTATTCCTTCACCATCTATTCTGATGTAAGACTCGGTAACTTCCGCCTCTGTTTCTATTACAATTCTCAACTTCCGATATTTTTAGTTTAGAATGTCCTAAGTGTTATACACAATTACACACATCAAATTACGGAACAAAAGAGGTGTATCAAGATCATAGCTTGTGGCGCTCAGTTGTCTCTATCTACCTCCAAGGGATGCAGGCGTAAGTGTGAATGTATGTATGTAAATTACATAACATATTACTGGCCCTGTCACAAATAAAATGAAACAAACAACGAGAATCTTTAGATATTATTATACCTATAAGTATACCTAATTAGTTAACAAGATGCATTTCAATTGCAAAGATGTTCTTTCATAACATTGGTCAATTAAGGCGATGTTTCGAGGTGCCGATGTATTGCCAATAACCGAAACGGTTCGGTTTGTGCCAATAGAGAGCGGATCAACAATTACAATAGCGTTGCAAGTTACAAACAACTTGTTTGAATTGAAAGCGAAACTGAATCATTCTAGACTTAACTCCCATTTTCCCACACGAATCAGCTCAATCAGCGACTTAATAGATGTTTTGAATGATTATTATGTAGATGAATGAATATTATGTAGAAGACACATCAAAAGAATCATGGGTGTGGTAGCAACCATAAAGAAAATAAATAGGGATTACGAAACACAACAGCAAGTTGTCATTTCACAACCAATTTCTGCGAGCTACAGTTTTTTATAATAACACAACACTAAAGGGTTAAGGGTTAAGGGTAAGGTCGCAGGAGGTCGCTGAATGCAGGCCGCTACCAACAGGTCGATCTGGAAATCTTTGGGGGAGGCCTGTGTACAGTAGTGGACGTCCTATGGCTGATAATGATAATGATGATGACTAAAGGGTCGAGCGACGAAATTGACATTTCTTTGCCACGGAGTTAAAAAACTAAGTTAAGAGTAATTAACTAACCCAAACATAGAACCACTATGTATGATGCAGATCAGCACCAGCCACTTGGCGTGAGGAGGTTTGAAGAGAGGGGCGAGTTGTGCCATGCCCCCACGCAGCGCTGCCACTCCTTGTGCTTGTTGCTCTTGCTTTTCTTCCACCAGGGTTTTTACCTGCGGCAACATTTATACTTTAATAATAACTATTTAGGTGTTGCATATTACAACAGCGTATTCAATATTTACATGCAACAGGGAAACTGAAGGACCTGACCCCACACTACGATGGGTATCAGATATTGGTATCAGAGTATCTATGAGTGATTTATGGTCCTACAGCAAACACAGCTGGAATATCTGTTGGTCACAACTCACAACCCACACCTACTTAGTAGGTACCTATAGTATAGTATAGGTACGGGTATTGTACCGGGTTTCATTTCGTTGCAAGTTATTCACTCACTGTCCTTTGCCCCACGGAAACTATCTGTTGGCTAAGACACATTTTCGTCTTATTCCTGATGTTTCAAATGTTGAAGTCGTTCGGCCCAAATCGTCCTCTCCTCTCTTAAACGGCAACGCACTCATGATTATTTTAGTATCAAAGGCTATGAGTGGTGGAAATCACTTATCATCAGGTGACCTATCTGGTCTTGGCCAGTTGTCTGCTACAAAATAATCGAGAATCGCCTGCATGTCTACAATAATTACATACCGGGTAACTATCCGGATTATTGCCAGTATTAATGGCGTATATCTTGCGGAAGACGCCCATCGCTTCTTCATTCCTACCCCTCGACATCAGGAACTTAGGACTCTCCGGTAGAAACACGAACACCAACCCAGAGAGAAATGTCACTGCACTGGTGACGACGAGGAATATGTTCCAAGCGTGGATCTCTGGAATGATAGAAAATATTATTCAGAGAGTATACTTAGAGATGGATGTGCTATCGGTGCTGTAGTGAATTTTATTATTTAACTTTTTCCACGAGTTATGTAAAAGGCAGACGATACTAAAGGCATGCTCTACCAGTCAACCTAGGGTAGGGCAGGGGTTAAACACAAATACTGGGTTTGTGTTCGACAATCATTCAAGGGTTTCGTAGGCCAGAACGTTATTAAAATCCCATTTTGTCAAAAAAATATTCATCATCATTTTAAAACAAATCGTTGATAAACTCTCTAAGCTCCAATTGTAACTGACATTTTTTCACCTAGTAGCGACTACTTACTGCTTTTGGGTAGCGGTTAATAGAATAAATCTACCTTCCGCATGACATCTAGGGAGAGCCAATAGTGCCTTAGTAAAATGGCTGTGACAGACGGACATAACGAAGTTATAAGGGTTTCTGTTTTTGCCATATGCCTACGAAATCTCTAGGGTTTTATGTTATGTTACGTCTTGAATATGCAGTTAAATCAAGCTATTAAATATGAAACAGCCGTTACCAATAACTCCAGACCACAAGGTGAAGTCCCAGTCCTTGTTGAGAATCGCCCACGCCACCAGCGGCAGTGTGGTGCTGCCCAGGGTATAATAGAGGCTGGTCAGCAGGATCACCTTGGCACGGAACTCCGTCCTATGCATCTCGGCTAGGTAAGATATTAGCACCGCGAATGGACCGTTGTAGCTGCAAGAGTAAATCGAAAGATATATTGAAAACTGCTACAGCATACAGGAGAGGACAATTTATAATTCCTGATGCAGATGAAACACAATTTGCAGTTTAATAAATTAATCAGAAAAACCAAATCCGAAGCAACCGTTTCCAAAGACACTATTTTTAACTAAGCCGCATAAAAATTAAAAAAAATTGGATGTACAAAGTTGGATGTACTCACAGAAATCCACAGGCGAACCTGGTGACCAGCAACATGACGAAGTTCTGGCTGAATGCGGCGGCGAGCTCTACCAGCCCAGACGCGAAGAAGCCCCAGATCATGATCTTCCGCCTGCCCAGCGTGTCTGACAGGAACCCCCATAACATCGCCGAGGAGATCATGCCTATGAGCAAACAGGTGGTAATTGATCATTTTCGTATTTCACATCAGATGTAGGATCCCCCAGAGGAAGAGGGGGACGTCAGGCCGATCGGAAAAGCTAAAGAATGCCTGAAAACGGATGATGCGCTGACTTCCCTGTGGAATAGAATATGGCAAAATATTGTACTGGAGAAAATTGATGAGATAATGGTTTCCATATTTGTTTTCGGTTTGAAATGATGGTGGGTGCGTAAGTTGCTCTCCTTAAAGGGAGGAAATCATCAAATATGCAAGGAACGGAATGCCCAAGTGAACACCAACTTCACCTCACAGTTCTTAACCTGAGTAGAAACGCCGCCAAACCAAGGTAAACCAGCGAGGTGTCATAAATTCCTCTCAAAATATACCCTATAATTGTTAACAATATGCATATTTGCCTACTATCACTAAAAACAAACTGAACGATTTGATTTGATTGCAACGAACAAATACGACTATTTATTTTGATCGTATGATGTTTTCCACTTGACTGTTGATTGTTGATTGTTGAATCTGGCAAGAAATAGAAAGGAATATGCAGAGTTGACAGCCAACATCCAGTAGTGGATAGGCACTAGAGAGAGAGAGAGAGAGTTGATTGTTGACATTTACATTCACGTAAAACGCTATTTGTAGGTTTGGTATTTGGGATCTAATCAAGTACATTGTACATACTTACTAACAATAACACGTACTATACTTATATTTCTAGCTCTTTTCTATGTCTCTATGTATAAATCTCTATTTTTTTATTATATTTGATTTAGTTGCGGAATTAAGACAGGTTTTGTATTCTTCATTGATAAATATGTGTCATTGTTAATCCTGGTTTACAGGAGGCATACTTGACAGTATAGTCTCGGAGCCGGCAATTTACATCCTAACTCGAAAACAAAAATCTATTTTAACTAGATATGTGTTCGGATTTGTATAACAGTAATATTTATATTACATTTAACAGCCACACTGTACACAATTTTGTTTACAACATTAAAAGGCCTGCTCTGGATATGTATGATACAATGTTAAAAATTCGGTACAGTCAAAATACTGCAGGTGTTAATGTATATAATTTGCCTCTATCACTTAAAAGACTTACGACTGCATAAGACACAGCAGTGGCAAAGACCTCCAAAACTTCTGGTCGGATGTCTTTACAATTAAGGAGTCGTATAACTTCTCTAGGCGTCAATTTGTTGCTTTTTGTTATCCACGGGAACGAAGTTGCGGGTACAGCTGTTAGTACACTACTGACGCAGATTTTAATTTGTGGCAGTTTACCGTTGCGTTTACTGAAATCCTTTTCTTTTGTAATCTCTACGCGGCTAGTCTGTGCCTCTGGAATTCTTATTATTCAAATCATAGATAACTTACCATCTTGAATGGTGAACGGCCTTAATGCTATTACGTATAAAAATGTAGATTAATGTTATCGTAAACTGATATGTATTTAACTCTTATAAATCACAATAAAGAGTTTAAATGCTTTGAGTGTGTACACAGCATGAGAGCTTTTCAGATAACGCATTATATTTTTTATTGTCAAGTATTATTGACTGCCCCGGTGGCGTGGTGGTATTTCGGTACGACCACCGTTCTGAGTTCTCGGGTTTGTTCCCCGGGTCGGGCAAAGTGATATTTGATTTTTCCATATCAGCCCGGAGTCTGGAATTTGTGCCTGATATAGCGATAGGCTCGCCCCCTATCACATCTGGGACGGAACTAAGCTCGGCGAAATGTGGGTGTTCTAGTTCGCTAGCACGCCTCTGCCTACCCCTTCGGGGATACAGGCGTGAGCTTATGTTATGTTATGTTATTAATGATGTGCGAATGTTTTCCCGTGTTTATAAAAAAACTTAGTCTTAGTGGTGGTCGATATTAGAATATGTAAAAATCACGACACACGAACCAATGAGTTTTTGAGTGGTAGAGCCACGCTGTACACAGTAACGTCTACAGCACGAATGGGCCGGCTCGACCGGTTGGATACCATTGTCTCACAGGAAACCGATGTAAAGTGTCAGCTTGCTGTCGCATTTCGTTCGGTGAGTGAGTTTTCCGGTGGCCCATTTCCCCCCACCCTCTTTCCCAATCCCTTTTCCCTCCCCTTCCATTTCCTCTTTTTAGGTTGGCAACGCACCCATGATTCTTATTGTGTCTTGGGTGTCTATGGGCGGTGAAGATCATTTACCGTCACATGACCCATCTGTTCGTTTGCCAGTCTCTGCTATAAAAAAAAAATGAACGCAGTTCGTGATTGAATTAAACATTTTGCTACAAACTATCTTAAAAACTACTTGTAGTCAGAAAAAGGAACTCTAAAAATCATTGTTTTAGGAGTAGGCCAGAGAAGAGAGAGAATGAAAGATCTAAAATGACTTTTTTTGTGAGAAAAATATATGAGGTTAGCTGATTTTATTAAGTGTCGTAATCAGGGTTATTTTAGGTTAGATCCATAACTGGGTTCTAATTGCTTTAAGGTGATGGTAAGTTAAATTTAAATTACATTTAAGGTTTGATAAAGAAGCTTTTTAAAGAAATTAGCGAGAAGCTGTGTCATAGTAAACAACGTACCTCCATAAGTCATGGCGGTAACGGTGCCCATGTCGAGAAGGCTGAGGTTCAGATCGCACTGGGCCCTGGTGTACACGTAGGAGACGGCGCTGGTGACGGACACCGAGCTCCAGAAGCATGGCAGCATGCACAACACAAGGCAGATGTTGAACCGACCGAAACCGGTGGCTGCGATAGCCTCCTCGAAGTCTGACGGCTCTTGAGTTGCTGGAAATAAACAAATGAATTCATTTGAAAGTAAAAGCGCGTCTCCTGCACATGTTTTTTCAAAAAACATGTGCAGGAGGCCATGTTTTTTCGAAACAAAGCACTAAAAACACCTACACAAAACAAGGTTTTTCATTGTCTCCTGCTCATATGGACCATATGACCAATGGACCATAGAAAAAAAAATAGAAATACCATGTTTTGTGTAGGTGTTTTATGTAATGTTTTAGTGCGGGAGACACAGCTTAATAACCACAACTTTAAAAACTTCAAGACGACTTAAAAATGTCATACGATGGTGACCTAATTTATATTGCAGTAAGCTCTATCTTTATTTCATTATTCAAAAACTGTCAAATTTGGCGGAGATATCGCACTGCACGATTGTTTAATTTTCAAAAATGAGTGATTAATTTTGTTTTAATATAAGTTAGCTGATAGAGGTCTATAGCGTTTGAGTACGTGTAAGCTCAATTGGGTAGACAGCGAGGCGTAGCGTGTCTTCGAATAAACTAACAATATATAAACTAATATAACGTAAACTTACATTTAAAGTTACTTTGAAAACGCAATAGTATCGTTAACAAACTGAGATTATGTTTAATATCACGTTTGTTTAACTTTTTTACGATTGCGATATTCTCGACGATGACATTTATATTATTTTAAACATTTTAATTATGGTAATACGCTCCGGTTTCATTTAATAATGTTGGTAAAGCTGGAGTGTTTAATTTACAGTCTCCTCTATGAATTGAGTTAGGCAGTATTCCACCACATTGACCTAATAGAGGTACATTCCCACAGACTAGCTTTAAACTCGCTGAAACATCAACTTCATTACTCAGTGTGTATAAATTAGTTGACTCTGGCTTAATGAATTAGAATGGCGGGTTTGTAGTCGGGATCACTGGCGTAGCCAGGTTTTCGATATGGATTAAAAAAAATTAAACAACACTAATGTGACAACTACAGCTACATTGATATTCGGAATAAAATATTAATATTATATTCACACACTCATAACATAAGGTCACGCCTGTATCCCCGAAGGAGTAGGCAAAGGCGCACTAGCCAACTAGTACACCCACATTTCGCCGAGCTTAGTTCCGTCCCAGGTGTGATAGGGGGCGAGTAGTATTATATTCATAAGAAGAATTCATACTAAAAAAGTTGTGTAATATATTGGTGATGGGGTATGGGTTTGAACCCCTCCAACACACCCCCGGCTACGCCCGTGATCGGGATAGTGTCAAAATCTCTTGTAATAATTATATATGTAGATCAAATCTACTTGAATGTAGACAAAGGAATAGGAAAGTAAGCGAAACGGAAAATATTCGGTGTTTTTGTGTACAGAGAGGCCATTATCGCTTGTGCGTCACAGTCGGCAGGAATTGTGTGCTCATTGTACATAGTGCAGGAGAATCTACACATCATGCTAGGTAGAATTACGTCTGTAGTTTCTTTTGTTATCAAATATATTTACGTGAATGAGTGTCGTTTTTGGTCTAGAGATTATGGAAGGCAAAATGCAAAAGTGTTATTTGCTGGTGATTAGGAATTTTGATCTTTATGGTAGAGCCATGCTATAGATGTGTATTGCTCGCGTGAGTCGGCTCTACTGGATGATTACCATTCTCTTACACCTACACTCACTGTTGCCTGAGATATTGGCTGAATAAAGTTTATTTCTTTCTTTCTTATGAAACCTGTGCATAAAACTGAGCAGTAGCAGTTTGTTGTTTTGTTTTCTCCCGCGACTCAAGTGCGTCTGCGTTCGGGGACCATTGAACAAAGATTAGTGTATTATTATGTCTTTGGTACTTTTTTTTATAGTAGAGATTGGCAAACGAGCAGATGGGTCACCTGATGGTAAGTGATCTCCACCGCCCATAGACACCCGAGACTCAAAAAGAATCTTGGGTGCATTGCCAACCTATAAGGATGTAATGGAAAGGGAGGGAAAAGGGATTGGGAAAGGGAGGGGAAATTGGGCTACCGGAAATCTCACTCACCGAACGAAACGCGACAGTGAGCTGCCTCTTTACGTCGGTTTTCTGTGAGACAGTGGTATCAAACCGGTCGAGCCGACCCATTCGTGCTGTAGACGTAATTGTCTACGGCGTGGCAATACTACTCATAAAATCTCATCTCTCATCAATGAAATTATTTATATTTATTTTATACGATAAGATTTCTAGAGCTTAATAATTAACTCCCATCCCAATTCTTTCCATCAGATAAACCATCTTCAAACTAATAGTTATGAGAACAATATAAGGTTTATGTACAAAAACAATTTGATATTTTATAGCCCTTGTGGTAAGTTCAATTTCGCGAATTGTTAAAAATTCAAATAAAAAGATGTTTAATCAACTCCACCACCACTTATTCGTGTTGTAAGATAATTAATTTGTTAAAATTCATCAGTTTGGTGTGGTAATTTGTAAGTGAAAACAAGCGTGGTTTAACACCCTGGCTCCAGGCCAACTACCAGTTTATATGTGATGATTCGCATGTAGGTTTTATTACAATTGGCTTGCAATTACCAGCTTAATGCTATTGTGTTTATTGTAAATTAATTCCTTTTCTATAATGAATGCGTAATGGCAGTGCAAGAATCCGGGATTTGGCGATAACAGCTATGAACTCTTTGTCACACCGATGATAATAGTTATAATTTCATTAACAATTTAATTAAATGAAAGGAATAAATATAAATACACACATAGTCCTGACCCCCCACTAGGTGTAACCTGTATCGTGGGTATCACAAACTACGAGAGAATTTTGATGTCACACCTCCCAGACCCACAACACAAATAGGCTTATTCTCATAAAGTTTAATAATAACGTTTAAATTATAACGAGATTATAAAATAAATTAAAATGTCATCATACCTTGAGCCAATTTCTCCAAATTAGAGGACGACAGCCCAGTCACTTTGTACAAGTGGTCATGGGATATCTCCTCCTGGACCCGCGGCGCCTCTGCGTCGTCCCTCATTGTTACCATTTTACCTCCACGCGAAGTATTCCAATTTAACCACTTCAGAATGCCAGGATTTATCGGAAGTAATTTATTTCATTTATTATTTAATAAATTTATTTAAATTATCCGATATGTGCACGATTTAATTTGAATTTAGAATAGTATTTATTAAATTTAATCACTTTATGAAGTTTATTTTGATGGAATTGAATTTATTGATGGGCTATGAATTTATGACACCAGGAGGTGTGGGGTATAAAAGGTGTCTGCTGACACGATCCTGGCATTCTGATATCTATCGCGTAACTCGCGGTGTAGTCGAGTATGATACAATTTTATACATTCTATGTAATAGTGGCGTATCTCCAAAGTTTGCCGTGGGATCAGCTGGCGTGCTGGGTACACAGCCGTTCGGTACATCTCCATACATTATTATCTCACAGCAAACACTTCTACTGCTGAAATAGAGTAATAACTATCCTTATTGATGTTTATGTTGCGCTTTAGTCAGTTTGTTCGGAATAAAACTATATAATAGGCACAGAGTTGTGAGTTGTATGTTCGTACATAGTCGATATTTTATACATTTGTTACTCTATCTATCCCTTCGGTGATACAAGTGTGAGCTTATGTTACGTAACTAGGCATATGTTTATCTATGAGTTAAATGCCTACCTAAATCAGTATCTACTGATATAACAAAATCTAATTAAACAACATTAATGTACAGTTAGATGAAAATAAAAAATATTTTTTGCCCTCAGAATTAACTTTTGATTACTATTATTTTTTTAGTAACATATATGTCATATAGAAATAATTGATATAAATTCTGCTCACTGCTGACGATAACAATATAATGAACGGCGAGTGGAGTAGGGTGCTGTCGGTAAATGAGTAATGAGTGTAATTTCTATAGATAAAGCTAATATTGACGGAGGTGGAGTGACGGTCTGTTTGCTTGTTTACACCTTTTATAATTGGTTGCTATTTTGTGGATTGTTTTGCTTGATACACAACTAGTGCAATTTACATCATATTCATACATCACTTCTCATCGTGACGCGGACTGTACACTATCAGTCTTTTAATTAATAAATATTATGTACATCCAACAGAGACGCACCATTGTCCTGAATCACACACCTGTATCGTAATGGCGTGCATTCCATATAGATAAAGAGACACTATCTACCCTGGTAATTTGTTATTTACATAAATCATTACAAAATATATAAAAATTGTAACTAAAGTATTGACTAATTATTATGTTATCCAAAAAATATACATAAGTTGATTTATATAATTATTTTGTGTCATATTTTATTGTATTGACTTGTCATAAGAGCTATTTATTAGCCTGCGTGATTAATAGATCATTGCATTTCATCATAAAAAAATTGAGGCAAAAAATAAATATCAATCGGGTATTAGAACTACGAGGGACTTACGGTCCCACAACTAACACACAGACCCGAAACAAATATCTCTGGGCCATACAAACGGGAATCGAATCCACGGTCCTTCGCGTCATAGCGACTTTTCCCCCGCTGCGCCACAGAGGCTATCTGCAGTCTGTCTGTGGAGAGGAGTCTGTAGTTGCAGATCAAGCGAAAATACAGCGATTCCAAAGGGAATAATATTATCGGATTTTTTAACGGACCATGACATTTGGCCGGGATGACGCCTAGCAGAAAGAAAGATGATTTGATTATTCATGCCATGCCGTCTTGTAAAACTAATCCTTTTTGCTAACTTGTAATTTATGCTGATTCTAATAATGACTCAATATAGTTGGAAACGAGGGTTTGTAAGTCTACGGGACGCCTTACACTATATATCAGTTTATCGTCATTGATAATAAGGACCGCGACACATTACGATAACCATCGCCGCAACAAAAACAATTGCTCATTCTGATGAATAGAGTTCGCGTTGTTCACATAATACTGGAAACGTGGCTCAGTTTCATTTGCTCGGTCCTAGTGTAGCGAGGTCCTTAAATGTTGTTTTTCAATAGACCCATCCTCCCTATCTTTTCGACTGACTTCCACAAAAGAAGGAGGTCCTCATTTCGTCTGTATTTTTTTATGTATGATACTCGATATCTCCGCCAAATGTGGACCGATTTTCAATATTCTTTTTGTGTTCGATAGAGCTTATTTCAAGGGTGGTCCATATAATTTTGGTCACGATCGGTAAATTGGAAGTCGGTCAGTTAAGTTTTTAAACTTGTGATTATTGTTTGATTCATTTCGTTGCGGGGTAAAGATAGCTCTGCATTCCCAGAGACTCGCCGAGTTTTATTGCTCGGTGTAGTCAAATGCGTGCCATTGTTGATCCTGGCTTACAGGAGCTAAGGTAAGGTGGCGGGAGTCTGGGGTGGATAATCTCAGACCCCGTGGTATAATGGAGTAGAAGCCAGCAGTAAAACGAAAGGCCACACGTTCGAATCCCGTTCCAAGTTAAATTATTTTGTAATCCAAAGATAATTTGATTTGAGTCTGGGTGTTGTGGGATCTTAAGTCTCTCGTGGTTCCTGATAACCACGATACTGGTTAAACCAAGTGTGGGGTTAGGATTATGTAAGTGGTAGGTGCAAATTATTTATTTTATGCCAGACAGAGAGAAAAAGGTATACGTGTGCGATCATGAATTTCTACTATTTTAACTAAATGCCAGGATAATACCTCTACACATAACAGTCTATACTTGCTACCACTAGTCCAACGAGGCCTCAATTCAATATAGATCTGCTATTAAGAGCCGATTTATCTTATTTCCGCTTATTTTGCTGTTTTGACTCACGTTTCTACACTGTTAAAATGCCAAATTATAGTCTTATGTGACCGTCTATGTGACTATTGAAAATTAGCCCTTTATTATTTACCTTACATTATTCTATAATGACTTGTTATATGTATGTATAAATATTATAACAAACACGAGTATTTCTTTGTATAATTTATGATCATGAAAATATTAGCTATGTAATTAAATATGGAAGGTAAACACTGTATTTCATACCTACGTAACGAAACATAGAGGCTTGGTCTCACGACACTCAGAGCCGAAACAAATATTTATGGGAGAAGCCGCGTCTTCTGCACTAAAACATTACACAAAATATCTACACAAAATATATTTTGATCTATGTCTATTGTTTCGCGCATGTATTTTTGTGTTTGTTTTGAGAAAAGCAAGTGAAGCAGAGTTACCACCACCTCTTATAGCAGTATTATTATAATCGTTCTTGGTTTGCATTGTATGGGAATCGGTACAACTCAGATTATAATAATACTGCTATAAGAGGTGGTGGTAACCCCCCTGGAGATGCGCTTTGACATAAACATTTGTGTCGAGTATCTCGGTGCGGGATTGCTCCCGCGGTATCAGTAATAAACACAGGCGGCTACGGCTACTTATCCGCTGCATCACCGAGGCTGTCAAATTACGAAGAAATAAAAAACCCAACTGTCACAGACTAAGACACGAGTCCTGTAGTGTGGGTATCAGGGACTACGAGAGACTCTCGGTGTCACGCCACCTAGATCCGTAACAAATATTTCTGGGCCACCCAAATATTTGTCTCAGAGCGGGAATCGAAGCCGCAGCCTCTTGCTTCACAGCCGACTACTCGGCCGCTGCGCCACGGAGGCTGTCATGGAATGTCCGTGGATACTAACCGAAATCTACAACGTGGTCATCTGAAAATATTATTTTTTATTTACATAAATCAGTTAAGCTCTATAAGCATTCATTAAATTTCCTGGAAGTATTAAATATCTTCATATATAACGTTTTGTACTTAAAAATCCCACGCTAGGTGCAAATCTTACGTCGTAGACTTAGGTCGTGATTATCAGGATCTATAAGAGACTTTCGGTATCAAGTCTCAATTTACAACACATATTAATGGATCACACGTGCATGTCTCAGCTTACCATATACCTTAAAACAAAATTTAATAGTGGGTCACACTTTCAATCTTAGTGCATGAATCGAACATAAACCTGAGTGCGACCTACCTAAAAGGCGCGGTGGTTTTCATTCATATTTTCTTTCTAATACTTAGTAGATTTCCGTTGGCCGTAGCAATAGTTGTTTGATAAAACCCAATGAAAATATTTGCCATACAATAATTATAATATTTTGAATGAGACTACGTTTTACGGTTCCGTATCCATATAGCAAAACCAGATCCCTTGTTATTTCATGTCCATATATAAGATTACTACGCCGCCAAGACAGACGACCAAGTCAGAGATATACTTGAGAAAGGTCGAGTTAGAAGTACTCTATACCCATGTGCATGCATGAATAATGTAATGATACTGAATGAGGCAAGAGAGGTGTGCAAATTCGTAGCAAGTCAAAATCCGTTTTCTCTACCTATCCGTACGGGAAAAAAGCGTAAGTATATGTATGTATATTTTTTTCGTAGCGTAGATGTACATTAGGTATATACATATATCTATCATATAAATAGGTTTATAAAATGACATCGATGTTTCCAAATTGTTTATTCATCAAAGTCTATAATTGGCGAGATATTCGTTACTTAAATTGTAAAATTTTCCCCCACTCTGAGTTTTCAACTATAGGTATTGATTTTGGAGTCTACAAATAACTTACTGCCTCGGTGGCGTAGTTGTATTTCGGTACGACTACTGTCCTGAGGTCTCGGGTTCGATCCCCGGGTAGGGCAAAGTGATATTGGATTTTTCCATATCAGCCCGGAGTCAGAATTTGTGCCCGATATGGTGATAGGTTCGCCCCCTATCACATCTGGGAGGGAACTAAGGACGGCGAAATGTGGGTGTTCTAGTTTGCTAGTGTGCCTCTGCCTACATCTTCGGGGATAGAAGCGTGAGTTTATGAATGTATGTACATAACGTATTAAGGTGGTAAAGCTGAACAAAGAACAACTTTAACGAAAATTAGTTTCAACAAAATGTGTTGAGTTGCTGTAGAATATTTACAGAAAATAAAAGTTTAGTAATTTTAATTAGCTTTATTTTTTTAATGAACGTCCATCTCTACTACTGAACCCTTTACTATGCGTCAGACATGCACTTGGATGTGTTTTTTGTTTTCTTCCATCACGAAGTCACGACATCATGTTCAGGTGATTGAAAAGACTTTGCAAACATATATGTAGGTACATAGGCAGCTTTTCTACGTAGCTTCATGAGTACCTATTTTGGATGCTACCTACGTGATATCGGAGACAAGTCATTTTGTGTAATGACTAGCTGTTGTCCGCGACTTCGTTCGCGTGGATATCTCACAGGAACCGTACATTTTCCGGGATAAAAAGTTAAGCCCATGTTACTTACTGATAATGTAGCTTTACAGAGGTTAAAGTATTTTTAAAATCGATTCAGTAGAAGCCTAGTATGCTGAGTGGTAGAGCCACGCTGTAGACAGTAACGCCTACAGCACGAATGGGCCGGCTCGACCGGTTTGATACCACTGTCCCACAGAAAACCGACGTTAAGTGGCAGCTTCCTGTCGCGTTTTGTTCGGTGAGTGAGATTTCCGGTGGCCTATTTCCCCCCTTCCTTTCCAAATCCCTTTTTACCTCCTCTTCCATTTCCTCCTTTTAGATTGGCAACGCACCCATGAGTCTTTTTGTGTCTTGGGAGTCTATGGGCGGTGGAGATCACTTTCCATCAAGTGACCCATCTGCTCGTTTGCCAGTCTTTGATATAAAAAAGGCCTAATAATAGCAAACCAAAAAAAAATTCTTTATAATATTAGCATAGATAATATTCTCTGTAGTGATACCATCACATCTATGACAGACATAAGAATCTGCCAATTCATAGAATTCGGGATTATTGACATAAAATAAAGTGTACCGCGTGGTGTATCGTGCTACTACTATAACACAACATAATCTCACGCCTGTATCCTCGGAGTGGTAGGCAGAGGCGTACTCACATTTCGCCAAGCTTCGCTTGTAGAAAGATGTAATTATTTATATTACCGAGGACATACAATTGAATTCAATGATCGGGGGGGTCATTTTACAGGGAGGAAATAAGGATTCGGAAGGGAAGTGGGGATTGGGGTCACTGGAAATCTCGTTCTCCGAGCGAAACGCGACAGCGAGCTGCCACTTTTGTCGGTATTAAACAGAACAAACCGTCCAATTCGTTCTGTAGATAAGTATCTACAGCGTGGCTTTATTACTTAAAGACTTTTAAGTTAATGCATATTTTTCCTTTTTTGTCAGGATTAACAAAACGTATAATATAGGGGATTCTATGTTTACGTCATGTTTAGAAATACTTGACATTATGTCTTTTTAGTGATAACAATATTCTTAGCATGTGTCCTCCGTTTTATTACTGCTGTGTAAATTGTTTTTTTTTTTAATAAATATAAGGAGTCGTGTCAGCAGTTTGTCATAATTTATTGATATTGTTATTTTTTTGTTTTTTTTTTGTTTTGTTAGTTCACATTCTTACAAAATAAGGATTTGATTACAAATACACATATAAATTATATATAAATAATTGTTTCCAATATGCTTGGTGTAGTATTAGTTTACAGTGATGTGTTTAATTTATTGTTTTACATTATATGAATGCACAGCTGGCAGATGGACAGCTATTCGCAGTGTTATATATTTTATAGTTTTGTTTATTATATAATTATAATTTATATTTTTTTTAATCTTAATTTCTTATTTTTTATTTATTTCGTTCTCTCTGTGGTGTGACGAACGAATTAATGAACATCGATGAAAATGATGTTGATGAGTTTGTCTCCGTTTGTTCATCGGATTGCAGTCTTGACAGTTTTCATAGCATTCCAAGCCTGGATAGCATGATCGATTCCTTCTTGTTTGATGTTCCGAAAAACTTTAACGTTATTCATATTAATGCCCAAAGCATTCCGGCTCATTATACTGATATGTTGGCGTCCTTTGGTCATAGTAATATTCATGCCATATTAGTATCCGAATCATGGTTGAAACCCTGTCTTCCGTCTACCTCGTACTCATTGCCAGGATTCCAGCTAATTCGAAATGACCGTATTGGACGTGGTGGTGGCGGTGTTGCGATTTACCTTCGTTCTCATATTCCTTTCACTATGGTGAGTATGTCAGCACAGCCACCCTCTTCTAATGCTGGTGAACATCTCTTTATCGAAATCGAGCTTTTTCACACAAAGGTATTACTTGGCGTATATTACTGTCCTTCTCTTCACATTAACTTTTTTCCCTCTTTTGAGAGTCTCTTAGAAGATCTATGTCCCTTATTCTCTCATACCATAATCATGGGTGACTTTAACACCTGTCTTCTTAAGCAAGATTTACGCTCCTCTACTTTTAAATCTACTACTAAGGCTTGTAATCTTAACATTCTTCCTCTAAATGCCACACATTACTGTCCTAACTCTAAACCTTCTCTTCTCGACTTAATTCTTGTATCGTCCTTATCTTATGTCAATAAACACGGTCAGTGTGCAGCAGATGCTTTTTCTTTCCATGATTTGATATATCTCTCCTATAAAATTCGCCCGCCCAAATCTAAGCCCAAAGTTCTTCTGCAGCGCAATTTTGGTGGCATTGACTTAGCAAATTTACGAAAAGACGCACGCGATATTGACTGGTCTGATGTAGTAAATGCTTCACTTGTTGACGACAAAGTAAACAAATTTAATTCAATCATAAGCAAACTTTATGATACGCATGCTCCATTACGACCAGTGAAAATAAAACATTTACCAGCACCGTGGCTTACAGCTGAAATTAGGATGATGAGAAATCAAAAGCTCTCTGCTAAAGCCAGGTATAAGTGCAAGTCCAATGAGCAAAATAAACGTAGGTATATGGAGCTCCGAAATCGTTGCAATAAGGTGTGTAGGGACGCACAGCGCCGATACATTTATAATTCTGTGGAAAATGAAGATCCTTCCAAAGTGTGGAAGTTTCTTAGGTCACTAGGCATTGGGAAATCTCGCCAAGACAACATTCCTAAAAATATAAATATTGATCAGCTCAACCAGCATTTCTCCTCTTCAGCCAATTTTGATGGCTCCACTAAAGCAGCTACTTTACGATCCCTTTCATTGATTCCCAAGCCTGACCATCCGTCATTTGTATTTCATCAATTTACCGACTGTGATGTTAGGAAGAACGTAGAAGCAATATCATCAAACGCAGTTGGCAGCGATTGCATTAGCCGTAAAATGATATTGTTAATTATTGATGAAATCATGCCTATTCTCCTGCACATGCTCAATACGTCTATTACTTTTGGTATTTTCCCTTCTGTCTGGAAGGAAGCTCAAATTATTCCTCTTCCCAAAAAACCTAATCCTTCGGTTGTCTCTGATTTCCGTCCTATTTCTATACTTCCTTTTCTATCAAAACTTCTTGAACGCCTTATACATCAGCAGCTTACTTCCTTTCTAATCTGCAATGATTTATTTAATCCTCTCCAATCTGGTTTCCGGCCCGGCCACAGTACCGTCACTGCCTTGGTGAAAATAACAGATGATATACGACATGGCATGGACGATGGCAAGGTTACAGTGCTGTCGCTGCTGGACTTTAGCAATGCATTCAACAATGTAGACTTCGACATTTTACTAGCGTTCTTGCGGTCTCTTAACATATCTCCAGCGGTATTTGATTGGTTTCATAGCTACCTGTTTGGTCGCCGTCAGCGTGTTCGTATTGACGAGAAATTCTCGTCTTGGTGTAATACGACTGCCGGTGTACCTCAGGGCGGCGTTTTATCTCCTCTTCTTTTCTCAATTTTCATTAATTCTATCTCGCTACAGCTTACTTCTACCTACCACCTTTATGCTGATGACTTGCAAATATACACGCAGTCTTCACTTGAGAATTTACCTAGGGCCATCGACAATACTAACTGTGATCTACGTAAAATTGCTGAATGGAGTAATTCGTATGGTCTTAGAGTCAATCCGCTGAAAACACAAAGCATTGTCATAGGTAGTTCAAGAATGATATCCAAAATCGACTGGTTCCACCTACCACAAATAATATTTGACGAAACACGCGTTCCATTAAGTGATACTGTCAAGAACCTAGGTTTAATTTTGGATAAAAAGATGACATGGATTCCACAAGTAGCGGAAATCAGTCGTAAGATGTACGCCTCTGTTTCCTCTCTAAGAAGGCTACGAAATTTTTTGCCGACTTCCACCAGAATTGCACTCGCGCAAACCCTTTTGCTTCCCATACTGGACTATGCTGACGCCTCATACGCAGATTTAACCGAAGAACAGCTTAATAAACTAGAACGTCTCCAAAATCTTTGTATTAGATTCATTTTTGGTCTCCGTAAATATGATCATATTACTGAATATCGTAAGAAGCTGAAATGGTTACCAATCCGTTTTCGCCGGAATGTTCACATTTTATCTCTCTTGTATAATATTCTCTTTAATCCTGTTACTCCTTTTTACCTTAAAGACCGTTTTGAATTTTTACACCTCACCCACTCTAGATCCCTTCGTTCCTCTCAAACTCTGCAACTAAAAACTCCTTCCCATACTTCTCAATTCTATGACCGATCATTCACGGTACAAGCTGTCCGACTTTGGAATGCATTGCCTATAGCGATTAGATGCGCCAAATCGCTAATGATTTTTAAGAACAAACTGAAGGATTTCTATCTGTCAAGTTTGTGATACCTACTATTACTATCAGTTATATGTATTGTTATGTATATATATATTGTAGTATATATTAGAGTCTGTATTGTTATATAAGTATTAGTATTTAAATTATTTTATTTGTTTCGTTATTTATTTTATTATATTTTCCTTGTGTCTTTATTGTGCATCGTCGTCTACTTTCTTTACCAACGATTCTGTCCATCCAAAGGTTGTCTGGAAGAGATCGCTGTCTGCGATAAGACCGCCCATTGTAGAACCATAAGTAGTTTAGTATTATGTATTGTTAATAATTGGTTTTACAATAAAGAGTTATTGTATTGTATTGTATTGTATGTAAATTTCCTTAGGCTTTTTTTTGGCTCGGTAAAGGTTTCAAAGAACTATTTGACTTTATCCAATAATGATACTTTACCTTTCTTAGTAGAATGAAACGTGCTGCCTTTAAAACTATAGCCTCTCATCATTTCAGTTCGAATCTAGAATTTTTTACCGCACCATTAAGCTGTTAAACAATTTCCGGCTCACATATTTCCCTCTCTCCTACGACATTGGGACCTTTAAGGAGCATTTAAGCCGGCAAAATTCTGTTAACCACCGATTGAGTCAATGTTTATCGGTAGTAACTGCTATTTTTGCACTGAACTGCGCTACTTTCTTATTATAAAAGCCCCTCTTTTAACGAGTAAACGAGCAATTGGGTGGCGGTATGCTCGGATAAAAAAATCGTTTCTAAAGATTGTTAGGCTTACCCCCCATAACGTGCTTCTAGCTCCGGACCTGTGTGACTAAATGTACACTGTAACGTCGATTTGGGTGCGTCGGCCCGTCTCGGTCGCTGCGTGTCGCGTCGCGTTCGTTGTTACTTGTTGCTTGTTTGTATGAAAACTCAGAAGGTCGTAGAGATAGTGCTGCTATTTTTATATAATATTTACTTTGTTCGGTAATAGTAGTGAGTTCAGTGTAGGTTACCTTTGTAACCGTATCCATAATCGATTTAGAATCCATAACAATAACATAAGTTGACGCCGCGACGTAATAGGCGTTAAAATATAATATGTATATACTTTATTTTGTGATTTTAAACAAAATAGTGGCAGTATAATTTGAGACAGTTATTCAATTCTTATTGTATTTTTGGTCACAGAGTAACATTAAAGAAATCTTGTTAGAAAGCGTACCGCAAAATTGTCTATAGCTCCATCTATCGTAATTATTTTAAACTAAATAATAATTGCCATTTATTACTACTAGGAATAGATGGCGGCTATCTCAATAAATTAAATGACGGAAATTCTTGGAAAACTAGATGTTCAAGCATTTCATTAAAGTTGACACGACACCCTACAAAAAGAGGACCTTATAGTTATAGAAAAATATATAACGTGCACAAAGTGGGGACAGCTATGCTGTATAAACTGTCGAGAGAACAAATAAAAATACAAAAAAAAATGTTTTAATAAAATATTAGTTTAGATAAATAAATAAATAAAATAATAATAACAAGATGTCCTAAACACTCGACTCCTGGGATCAATCACCTGGAGTGATTAGAAATGTCCGATAATGAGCTAATAATGTAGGTATCTATTTGGTATACCGTATACATGATGAGGGACTTCCCAGAATGAATTGGAAATGGGGACTAAGAAATTGTACTAAGCAATTTTGTTTATAATTAAGGTATACGAGTATTTATGGTATGTTCATTATTTGAGATAGGTATCATTGTATTATAGAGGTATACGGGTAAAACACAAAGTTACACCATTTTGTTTTTGACACCCTCCGTGACGCAGTGGGTGAGCAGCCGGCTGTGAAACGAGATGCCGCGGATTCGATGTCCGCACTGATACAAATGTTTGTGTGATCCACATATATTTGTTTCGGGTCTGGCAGGACCGTCTTGCGTGGGCCCCTGGACACACAAGAATTGGGGGGGTCCCTTGGGGAGTAAAATTATGGAAGTAACAGAGTATCGAGGGCCCCATGAGGTCGGGGGCCCTGGGCACCGTGTGCCTTTATGGTAAAGACGGTTCTGGGGTCTGGGTGTTGTGAGATCGAAAGTCTGTCATAGTTTCTGATACCCACGATACAGGTTATACCTAGTGTGGAGTCAGGAGAGGTGGGTGACTGTTGGGTGTTAATTATTATTAAGCTTACGGCCTTGGTACTTGTGAATTGTACTTGGTTCATGAGGACACTCTTATCTAAATCCGCATTCCCTTTTGAACAAAACGGTTAAAACAACAAAAATATTGTGCAATAATGATGACTTGACGTCAGGCATTCATTTGATCGTGAATAACTTAGCCAAGTCTTTTCCGCAACATGCTTGGAAAACTGTGTTGTAGACCCCACATTGAAGAATAAGGGCAGGTGTTAGAACAACAAGAGTTTAATACACACATACAAATAAAATCACACCGGGATTCCCGAAGAGGTAGGCAGTACATTTCGCTGAGCTTAGTTCCATCCCAGTTGTGATAGGGAGCGAGCCTATAGTCATCGGGCACGAATTCCAGACTCCAGGCTGATATTGAAAAATTCAATATCACTTTGCTCTCGCCGGGATTGAACCCGAGACCTCAGGACGATAGTACCGCGCACGCAATACCACTACGCCACCGAGGCAGGGGTCAGTTTAATAGTAACTCCTTTTTGAAGTCGGTAAAGTAATTGTTGATGTAAGCCGTACAGTGGTGGGCAAATTTGTTTGAAGCCGCATCAGTGCTGATTGAATTGTTCAAAACCACGAGCACGTCACGTGGTGGGATCTAATAAAATATGGGAGAATATTTCCCCTATAATATACTACCATCTTTCTCTTCCCCCTGCCCTTTTCCCACCTTAATTTAGGGTCGGCGCAACAGACACTTTTAAGCATGTTGCGGATATTATTAGGCTTAGTTTTTACGACCGGTTGGCTGGCTTTTGCAATCCACTTTAAGTTCCCGTTCCTTACAAATTATATTTACAAAAATAACATTAACCCGACCTGAGGTTGAACCCAGGACCTCCCGGTCCACAGTCCATATGCTGCAACTAGACCAAAGAGAAGACCAATGCAATGCAAGGCCTTTTTGATAGAGATTCTCAAAATGATGTATTATTAGCAGTTACTCGCGACTCCCTTCGCGTGGAAATTTATTTTACAGGATAACATTTATTTTTCGGTATAAAAGTAGCTTATGTGTTATTTTGATGTATAATCATCAATATAATATACCCTAGATGCTCAGTTCCTTGCAAATATCCTCCTAAAAAGTGGTCTCAGAAATAAAACAAAGAAAACCATCACAAGTTCTAATTGAATGAACACAAATATAACCCTATGCACGTGTCATAGCTTTTTAAATGAAACGAGCAAGCGTTCTTAAATTTGAATTTCGAAATTTAGAATTCTATCGGCGTCCGACTGCAGGCAAAAGGAGTGCTTAAGCACTTCTTTGCTGTCCCATTTTTCCGAACGTCAACTGTGCATCTAGGTAATTAATATATCGATGTGTATAATCTATACATTTGTAAAGTTTCATCAAAATCCATCCAGTAGCTTTTGCGTAAAAGAGTAAGAAACATACACTATGTGTGTATGTATCACAAACTTTCACTTTTATAACAGGATTTACTTATTTATGTACTCATAGGATTACACAGTTTAATAGCACATTAATTAACAATAACCACACGTAATAAACAACAACAATAATTCTAGCGTACGCTACAATTTATTCATGTGGAAAATTTGACAGGAAAATTGCATGCACTAGCTTAGCATAATAAAAATATAAAATGGTTAATATTTTTTTACTCGCATGGAAAATAATACTTGACTTAGTTCATTCATGTATAAACTCACGCCTGTATTCCTGAAGGGATATCTCGTCCCTATCCTATCCCTGTAAATGTAGGGGCGCAGATAATGGGCGAGCCTATCACGATATTGGGTACAACTTCAGGGAAACTCAGGGATACTCATGTGATTAAACTTCAAACACAACTTGTCATTGTACAGCCTGGGATTGAATCCAGCACTTGACAGTTCTCAGCCTAAGTACGCTGACACTAGTCCAACGAGGCGATGGATGATTTATTTTAAAATTAAAATAAACCCACGCAGCAGAGCAGGAGGTGACAAACCAAAGGAGGAAAGTATTGAGTCATGTAGGCACAACTCAGGCCGCGGACTTGAACTCAGCGGGGAGTGGCGCGTTTCAATACATTGATTTAAATGAATGATGATCTAAAAACTTAAACACATATTTAATAAACAAATAAACATAGATTTACGCGGCGCGGTGCAGAGAGCGGCGTACGAGCGGTACGATGTTGCGCCGCGCCGCCACTCTGCTCCCGCTGAGTTCGTATCCGCAGCCCATTAGTAAGGAAAACCTCTCTTCATTCCATATATACCTTGCGCGAGTTAGTTTTAAGTTTTGATACTTCTCAAAAACGATTATGTATTTTTTTCATTTATTTTATAAGTTGCTGGTAGTTTTCCCCGAGAGAGAGACGACGTCAGACAGGAAGACATTGGCAATGCCAGAGTCACAGTCAAGCTTCTGCTTTTTGCTAAAAGCGCAGCAATGACACTTGAAAAGGTACAGGCCATTTGGGCCACCAAAAATCTCACTCATCGTTAAAATGCAATAGCGAGTTGCCACTTCATGTCAGTTTTTTGTGAGATAGTGGCGACCCAGTCGTGCAGGCTGGACAAATGACATTGTAGGTGACATAGCCATATTATATCTCGTTTCGGGAATCGAACCTGTCGCCTTACTTATCACAGCCGGCTGCTTGTTCATTGTACCAATCTACATATAATAAAATACACCCAACAGTCATACACATAGTCCTGACCCCAAACTAGGTATAACCAACATAGTGGGGATCAGAAACTACGCGAGACGCACGATCTCACAACACCCACACCCGAAACAAACATTTGTCTCGATGCATAAATCGAACCCGCGCCCTCTCGCTTCACAGCCGCTACGCGCCCGACAAGCCACGGAGGCTGTCAGTTGGCGAAGATATTGGATATTAAGATTCATTTTTAATTAGTTTAGGGCCACTTGCAACACTGCGATAAATCTCTATTTATCTCAGATCTTGATTTAAAGATAGGAGTGAGTACTCAGCTGTATGATAAATCGAGATAAAGTGTAACTCTAGATTAGTAATAGCGCTGCAAGTCGCCCTTAAAGTTTGTTTGTGTTATTTAAGGGTCGCATTCTGTTTACATGAACCTAACACCTTTCGTGGCGAAAAATATAAACATCTTCAATAACCTTCATAAAATTACATTGTTTTCTTCATTGTAATTTGTTTAAGCAATTATCGGAGGTGCTAGATAGAACCGGAGCCAACTGGACCCAAACATGGTCGCCAAATATGTTAGCAGGTGTTTAGGAAAATTTTGGGTTCTCTGGTCGATTCCGTAAACGATTCCGGATGGACAGTCATATCGAATAAAGAGACGAGTCATCCGCTCGTCTGATTCGCATAACGCATAATTGAGTGGGATGGTTTGGGTTTGATACCCGGTTCGGGCAAAGTGATATTGGGTTTTTATAATCAATCCGGGGTCTGGAATTTATGCCCGATATAACAATAGGCTTGCCCTCTATCAGATCAGGGACAGAAATGAGCTCGGCGAAATGTGGATGTTCTAGTGCCCTAGTTCGCCTCTGCTTACCCTTTCGGGGATACTGGCGTTAGTCTATGGGTGAATTCGAATACTAAATTAACAAACAATTCAGCATAACAATATTATTGTTACAAATTATGAAATTGATTTTCGCATGTTAATATATTAAACTGTAGCTGTAGTATAATTTGTTTTTCATTAATGAATTAGTATGTAATTCAAACTCGATAATAGTGCTATTAGCTTGATTACATTGTTACTAGTATTGCGCGATAGATGGCGGTTACGTTTACATTGTAATGCACATCTTGTAAACAAAACAAAAACAATTGTACACAAATTATAATAAATTAAAATTATTATAAATTAATTTTATGTAACAAAATTAAAAAAAATAGTTAAGTATTTCAATACTTCTTTTTATATTTTGTAATATAAAATGTGGGTACATTTTACGAGTCTTGCCTCGAGTCAGAGTAGTGCTAGTTTTAAGCAATTTTAATGTCTCGACAATTAATTAATGGTTATAATTATTATTTATTGTGAATAATGAAAAATTCATCTAATATAGAATTGATATATTGTGCAGTTTTAATATTTTTATTCGTTTACATTATTTTTACGTTCCTGACTCGGCGTTTCAGATCTGAAGACTCGGGCAGCCATGGTGAGTTGTGTTTATTGTACTTTACGATATATTTTACTAATAACTACATAAAGGCTCGTCTCCCGCACCTGCTTTTCTCGACATAAAACACAAAAACACATACGCAAAACAAAGATAGAACAATAGACCATAGATAAAAAGGTATAGCGAAATCATGTTCTGTGTAGGTGTTTTGTGTAATGTGCAGGAGAATAGACAGAGAGATAGAGTAAGTGGAATAACCCGTTGGAGGCGGCACATATATATGTTACATAAGCGTCTCGGCTCCCGGAGGCCGACCCGCCCGTCACTATTAAGGTAACATCCAAGTCCGTGTCTCACAATGCTTGGTGAAGGGCTCCGTGGGAGTGATGGATATTCGCTGTTGAAAGTGCGAGTCAATAATAATTAGTAGCAATAATTTCATTTACGCAGTACCAGTAGTCTTGGAGTGGCTGTGATATGTGGACGGACGAACGGGGAGACGTCCGGATGAACAGACAGAGACGGGCATAAAGATATATCAGTTTCGTTACTGCCATTTGGCTACGGAAATCTGAAAACTATGCTCTCAGTTCATAATCTTTATGGTTTATCTGTATATTTTTATGGATATGTGACATCTCCACCAAATATGGACCGATTTTGATCGAAAAGGTTAAACAAAGAGTTGTGCATTTTAGTCAATAATTGATGACGTTGACGGAGTACAAGGAAAGGTTGAAATATCTTTTGATCACAAGCGCACAGCGAGTATTGAAATATGTTTTGATTTAGAGTTTTGTTGTAATTTATTCAGTTTTCCTCGTTGCAGTTATCGTATTGTATATAGAGGTAGGTATGTCGTAGTGTTCTACTGACACAATTTTCGTCAGATTTGTATGTAAAATCAATTAATAATGATAACAATGACATGGCCAATGACGTCGCCTCATTATTGGTAGTCGACAGGTTCAGAACGGGATTTGGGTTAAGTTTCTAGTCAGGCATTCACAAAATTATGTTGAATTCTATAAACAAATCTTACAGTAAATAAACTCGACCTTTGTACGCGCTAGTTGTTCTCCTGTCTGACCTTTTGGGAAAAGGGGTACAGTCTAAAAATGACATGCGAAAAAACATATTGTTGCAATAATCCATATTAAAATATGTGATATCTGTCGTCAAAATCACAGCCCACCGACCACCGTTATCTATAAAATGGAACGTAGAAAAATAATGAGAAACATTCTATTTGGAGCTTATCCTGGTGTAGTGGCCACTGGGCGACCGGACTGGTGCGGCGGAGTCGACGATTACCAATACGCTATAGTGCACGGTTGCAGACGGACGCACGTCGCACGCTCCACCGCTCGACTGTCGCGCACAGGAGTCGCACAACGCAATCGCAGCCCCCACAGTCCACTCGCGTTCCCGAACTATATCGCACGCCATCAACAAATGACGCCAAAGTACCGCACGCGCGTCAAATTAAAGTGATACTGAGAGAATTTAACATAAATGGGATAATTAATCAAGTGACATTAATAGTGGAATTGAAAAGACAAATTAATAAATATATTTCGTGTGATATTAGCTTAAGTATTTAACATATTTAAATAAGTTAAGTGTTGTGTTTGAAATGGAAGAACACGCAGGTAGGTCGATATTCATATTCTAGTTGTCAATAAAAAATCTGGGATATTATTGCGTCGCAAAGTTTACAATTTCTCCATTGAGTTTTTGCTGCGTCATAGCATTCCCAAAGGCAATTTCGAATTTAATTGTCCTGATGATGAAATTAATTAATTAACAAAGGCTCGTTTACGTAACGCGAATTTATCATCATTATCTATTAATTACTTGCCCAACTTAAGTTTATCAGATAAACGTTTTGATCTATAAAAATCGTATAGTTTTTGAGCAATAAATTATGGCTCAATAGAAATCCTTTATTTATATTATTGATTAATCCTAGAGTTTATGAGGTTTATTACTATCTTTTATGATTCTAAGCTTGTATTTTATGAGTTTTTCATATCGTCGCTGAATTAATTAGGTTGACATTGAGGATATTCGAGTAAGTTTATTGCCAATTCTTTTTTATAAATTGCATTTTTTGAGGCCATTCATTTTCCTTTCTTTGTTTTCGTTTCATGATTATTTTTCCTGGCCCAAATTAAGATGGCCCACAGAGCATGTAGGTACCTCTGACTTTTGAAGCTTCGTGTGAATTTCTTATTAATTTCTTTGACAGCGAAGGAAAATATTACATTACCCAAACATTTTTCTCGGTGCGGGAAATGAACCCGCGGCCTCACGTTTCTCAGTTTTTCACCCGTTGCGCCACTAATGTTGATTTTGGTTGGTTGATTCCAAAAAGAAGATCTTATTATTATTACCATGCATTATGCATTCGATGGGACTCGAACCGCAGTACCGACGAATGAGTCATGGGTTTTTCAGCATGTTGCATGTTTTCAAACTTAAACTATGTTATGAAATAACTGCAGCTTGAAATTGTCACGGTGGCGTACCTATGTGTATCGTGTACGGTACCGTCCTGAGGTCACAGGTTCGATTCCCGGAACCTCCGAAGTTAACATCGGGCGGGCAGTCTGCGAAAAACAAAGCCGAATCCTTTCTGCTGCTTGAAGAAGTGTGTTGCGCCGATATTATATTCTGGGATTAGGGTATGTTGAAACAAAGAAGACTACCAGAATTTAGTCCCGGTTTCTGAAAGGATGATCATAGCTTTTAAGTAACGGTTTTAGATTTGATACCCCTGTCAAAACACTAAATTCTAAATTCCTGAATCCTGAATGTTTACCTACGTTTCTATCCTTGACACATTTGACATATATTTAGGTGAGTTTAGAGTTGATCAGTCTTTAAGAAACACACATACACACGCGCACACATAACATAAGCTCACGCCTGTATCCCGGAAGCGTAGGCAGAGGCGCACTAGCGAACTAGAACACCTACATTTCGCCGAGTTTACTTCCATCCCAGATGTGATAGGGGGCGAGCCTATTGCCATATCGGGTATAAATTCCAGACTCCGTGCTGATATGGAAAAATCCAATCTCACTTTGCCCGACCCGGGGATCGAACCCATCTCGACCTCAGGGCGGCAGTCGTACCGTAATACAACCACACCACCGAGACAGATTTTAAGAAACCGACTAAATATAATTGTGTACAATTGCACTATAATTAAAATTCAAATGAAGTTTTTTTAAAGTTTTTATCTATGTTAATGGCGTCTGCATTTGTAATTAGTTTTGCATTTTTGTTAATCCTTCAAGGTACTAGTCATGATAATTTGAGTACGCTTACATCGACATCAAGCAGCGACAGCACAGTTGGGAATGGTACGGACTGCCGAGACAAGTGTCGGAGGTTCGAGATCAACCCCAAAAATGGAGCATACACCTCTAACTTTTCTATGTTAAGTGTATTTTCATTGTGAAATATCGCTTGCTATAACGGTGAAGGAAAACATCGTGAGGAAACCTGCATACCCGAGAATTTCTTCACAGGAATTTCGAAGGTTTGTGAAGTTTACCAGCCCGCATTAGGCCAGCGTGATAGACTAAGGCCTAACCCTTCTCTTTAGTAGAGGAGGCCCGTGCCCAGCAGTGGGCCAGTAATATTACAGGGTTAATATTATTATTATTATTATATTTACATTAACATATTTTACCCGACTGAATCGCAAAGTGAGTAATGTTTTTCGAGTATACGAACATATGTACCTCTATGTTACCATAGTATGGTGTGTACTGCCTCGAAGGCGTAGTTGTATCCCGGGTCGGCACAGTGATATTTTAGTCTGGAATTTGTGCCCGATATGGCGATAGGCTCACCCCCTATCACATCTGGGGCGGAACTCAGCTCGGCAAAATGTAGGTGTCCTAGTTCGCTAGTGCGCCTCTGCCTATCCTTTCGGGGATACAGGCCGGGGCTTGTATGTGTAGTATGTCTCTTTCTTTTTTGGCACGCACTGCAGCCCAAACCACTTGACGGATTTTAACGTGTCGTTTAATTCGTCTCAAGTCTCAATTGTCTCGTCCGGTTTGATATTACTTACCACACAATTCCTATTTCTCTCCTCCCCTTCCTAATTCCTATTCCTAAAGGGGGAGACCTTTCAGGTTAGCAAAGCACCCATTCTTATCACTTCAAGTATAATTAATTAATGTATGAATACATTCCTTGAAGCTTATACATCAATGTACATACATATCTACATCATTTCATATCAGTGGTTTTCTTTAAGATACAATAAAGGAGTGATAATGCAGTGACGTCACTATAGGCGTCGTTTAACGTATGGATGACGTCATGAGGCATGTCTCCCGGGTTTTATCACTTATCCAGTAATTTGAGAACGTTATTTTGGGGATGAAGGCTGCCATATTTTTTCCTACACGCGGCTCAGCTCGAGAAACAAATGTAGTGACATACATACATACATAAGCTCACGCCAGTATCCCCGAAGGGGTAGGCAGAGGCGCACTAGCGAACTAGAACACCAACATTTCACCGAGCTTAGTTCCGTCCCAGATGTGATAGGGGGCGAGCCATATCGGGCACAAATTCCAGACTCCGGACTGATATGGAAAAATCCAATATCACTTTGCCCGACCCGAGGATGGAACCCGAGACCTCAGGACCGTAGTCGTACCGAAATACCACTACGCCACCGAGGCAGCCATATAGTGACACAGGGTATTAAGTAAATAAATGTCTTTCTGGGGTAGTGGCTTTCTAGTTTTCCACTGCCTTTCATCATCATCATCATCATCAGCCATAGGACGTCCACTGCTGAACATAGGCCTCTCTCCTCCTCCCACTGCCTTTACCCCACCCTAATGTGGGATCGGCGTAACACACGTTTTCAAGCATGATGCAGAACGGATTAAGCTTTACTTTACCGGCTGACTGCTTGACGTGAACCCTCCTCCGAAGGATCTAGTCCCTGGCAAATTAAATTTGAAAAATTGCTTTGCCCGACCTTGTAATCGAACCAGGATCTCTCGTTCTCTGGGGTCGGCTCTGGAGGATCTAGTCCCGGGCACATCGTGTTTAGAAAAACCCGGCCTGATCTGGGAATTGATCCCAGGTCCTCCCGTTTCACAGTCCATATATACTGCAACTAGATCTCAAAGGCTAAAATATACTTATTTGAATTTATGAATATCGAATCTGTGACCTTGCAATATTTGTATTATACGCAACGCGCCGCACCCGTTCTAAAAGCTATTAATAAAAAAAATAATACATTAACTGCTGCGCTCAGAAATGTTCATTAAATTTATCACAATTAGTATTTAACTAATTTACATGTAATTCGTAAATTAACAATGGTCTGGCACAAATATAAATTTTACACTAAATAGTTTAACGCAATAATATACTGACTAACTTAATTATATTTACTGCCGCACTCAGAGACGTTTAACGGCTAATTAAATAGTTCCTTGGTGTAGATTTGAAAAAGTTTACTCTCAGGGTCAACTAATAGTTCATTAGCGTCCTTAATGACAAAGTTAAGTACAGCAACACTTTTACTTATCTTTAAAATGGTCGATTTGCACATTTACGTTATGCGTTTGAGGTTATATTTTTACACAACATAACATAAGCTCACGCCTGCATCCCCGAAGGAATAGGCAAAGGCGCACAAGCCAACTAGAACACCCACATATTTTTATTGACGAAAATACCGGTGAATTGAATTCGCATAGGTCACTACATAGTATAAAACAAAGTCGCTTTCCGCTGTCTGTCTGTCCCGAAGTTCCTATGTATGCTTAGATCTTTAAAACTACGCAACATATTTTGATGCGTTTTTTTAATAGAGTAATTTAAGAGGAAGGTTGATAGGTATAATACATATACAACATAAATTCATCCCCTAAAGAGATGTAACGGGGGATGAATGTTTCTCAAGACTCTCACGCGGCCGTCGCTGCGGGCAAAAGCTAATTTAATATAATTAAATCCCTGCATGTTTCTTTTCCATTGACTTACCATGTGAATTTAGATTCTATAATGTTTTTATAATATTGTGACCCCATTTTTTATCGGCGATGAAATTAGCCACTTTTTGCGTGATGTCTCTGGCTGAAAACTATATTAGGAGCAGAATTATGAATGGATGTTCTTTGAATAAACAAAGCGTCCGAATCAGCAACAATTTCCATAATAATGATGCCTTAGTCTACCACGCTGGCCTAATTGGTAGACTTCACATACCTTCGAAATTCTTGTGGAGAAATTCTCGGGTATGCAGGTTTCCTCACGATGTTTTCTGTCACCGTTAGCAAGCGATATTTCACAATGAGAACACACTTAACATAGAAAATTCAGAGGTGAGTGCTCTTTTTGGGGTTGGTCTCGAGCCTCCGACACTCGTCTCGGCAGTCCGTACCATTCCCAACTAAGCTATCGCTGCTTATTGCGTCGCCTACTTAGCCTCATGTCTTCACAAACATGATATTACTAATCGTCATCGTGATAAACACTTACGTATAAATAATTTGGATTCATGTTTCGCCAATCACATCTTATCTTTGTATTAATATTTATTTAATCCTTTAACATACCAGCGGCCTGAGCAGGAAAATTTCTGACAACCGTAAATGTATTCGAACTCGATGTGCGTCTATGAAATTTGTATGAAATATTTACCAAACCTCATTAGTGCGCAGCGAACTCGAATACATTTACATTAGTTTTTCGTGTTCGGGCTTCGTGCTGTACATAATCCTCTTCTATTTTCGGCAGTTCATGAAGTTTTCTGAATAACAACATTATTATTTCCCAGTTTAGGGATCCGTTGCCAAATGGTAAAATCGGAATACTTTTTATTTTGTCATGTCCATCTGTCAGTTTGTCGGTCTGGCAGCTCGACTGACATGTACTTACCAACACTTCATGCCTGGTAATAACAATAGTTTCCGAGTAAAATGTCTGGACATACGGACGGAAAGACGAAATTATAAAGGTTGCGTTTTGCCATTTGGCTCCGGAACCCAAAAAACTTTCATGTCGTTTCAGTGATACGACGAACTTACTAATTTCAATCTCCTTCAAAGAAAAGCTCAAAAAAATTTCACTATTTACGATGGAACTCTCTCGAAAAACTATATTCATCTTAATCAATCTTCATAGGGTATATAATGTCGTGACGTCATAGGTCGTCATTTAAGACGAGGGTGACGTCACAAGGCGCCATGTCTCCAAACTAACAGCATGTTATCACTAAGTGCTTAGTGGTTGGTCTTTTATATGTGTGTCGACCGTCAGGGTGATCGCCGCTTTGTTTATTTTGACTACCAAGTGTTTATGCAGATTTATATATATTATATAGTCATCCGCCTGTCTTGTGGCAAGCCCTTCGATTTCCGTCTTCCCTCTTCGGATTCGGAGTGTGAAGATGCATTAATACCCCGGATTCTGGCGACCACTGATAAACCCATCGTTTGTCAGTGATCGCTAGTATTTTTGGACTGCACTACGCTTACCATCAAGTGCAGTGTAGACACTTTGGCCCGGATAAAAAAAAATTATGCTATAATTATGTCAAGCCGAAATTTAGTAGATCATGGTCAAACGCTAATGAATTAAGAATCCTGAAGTGTTTTAACAGCGGTGTCAATTTATTTTATATATTCAGTACTCTTAATTTTTAAACATTTTTTTACATTTTTAAATATCTATATATATAAAAATGAAACCCGTTTTCCGTTGTCATCGCATCACACGTGAACGGCTGGACCGATTTCGCTAATTCTTTTTTTAGAATATTCCTCGAAGTACGAGGATGGTTCTTACGGAGAGAAAAAAATGAAAAATTGTCTGAAAAAGTCTAAAAACAACACTTTTCTGTACTCCCATACAATCGATTCGTAATAATACTTAAAAGTCAATTTGAACTTTAATACCATACCATAAAGTTCAAGTATTAGTGGAGAGGTTCCGGGAAGGCAAAACAATTGAGTGTCGTTAGTATCTACTGGTTCGATTTGAAAAATTCTTTTTGACGCTATGACCAATAGGAGCGGAGCAGAAATGAAAAATGTTTAAAGCCGGGGAAGTTGGTATCTCAGAAACTACTGGTTCGAATTGAAAAA